>OY970822.1:76181760-77381760 GCA_963853835.1 Calendula officinalis
TAATTTTTCTCCGATTTTTATTCTTTCTGTTCGGTCACAATAAAAAGCTGAAAAACCCGAGTTTATAATTGGGATTGAGCCCGATAAATGAAGATGGCCGATCCAATAAGCATGGAGTACCGGGCCTTAACTCTAAAATCATCAGTGATATTTATATCCCACCTCTGGACAATTTACGTGATCACAATTACCCTAAAGCTGCCGACATTCTCTTCCTCGTATTCCCTTCCGCTCGTCAATCATATCACAGAGCATATCCATCGTCTTCTTCCTCCTCCATTCCAGCCGCAAGACCAAGCAGTATTTGGTTCATCGGTTCTTCTAGCCGGCAGAATTATTGCATTCGGGTGGTAAGTTTGAAGTATAATTTCGTTTTTCTTCTATCTCAACAGTCCTTAATCATCAATTCCGTTTTCCTTGTGATCGAGTAGAGCCAGCGGTGATTAATCCATCAGGTGTTGATCGACTTAGCAATCCCTGTCAAGTATCTCTTGTTGTTTCGGTAAGATTGTGAAGTTCTTTCTCTGTAATCGTTTTTTTTTTCGTTTCTAATGGAATGAAGTTTTGGATGTCGGAATTCAGCCTTGTAATCGAGCAGGAAAATTGAGTATTAGAGCTGCATTGGTGCCGGGATAATCTATTGCCGAGACGAATTAATTTTGAGCAGGAAACAAACTCGTTTGGATCGGTAGATTTCAACCTTTTCTAGTTTTCCTTTCTGTTTCGTTTCTGTGTTGTTAAACCCCTGTACTAATCGATCGTTCGGACGGATTAGGGCTGAACATCGAGACAGTAGGGTGCGGGAATTTATGGGTTAGGTTCGATTAGTTTCTTTGTTGTTTGTTCTCGTGTTTTATTTTTAATCGGGAAACTATATTTTTCTTTTCTCTTTTGTAAGAACTGAATCGGGGTTTTAGAAAAAATTAATTATACTTTGGGAAACTGAGTTTTAATCTGTTAGGCAATTAATTTGGAGTGCTCGGGTTTTCGGTAACGGGCCGGGTTGGCTAAATCAAGTTTTCAACCTCGATATTTTTTGGGGCAGATTTCTGCCTTCTGTTCACATCTATTTTTAACCCGTTTAAACTAATCTTTTGGGATTTTGGCCCGTGCTGGGACCTTGATTTCTGAGTTAGCTTTTCAACACCGCAACCCTCTCGTCAATCCGAATTACGGTTTAAAAGTTATAGTCAATTTAGTATGCTGCTGTTAGGAATTTGACCGGTGCAGTTTGTCTGTCTTGCATCACTGTTTTGAGACACTTAGAATCTGTTTTGGCCAGTGACCGTCTCACAGTAAATTGTAGTTCTGATTGTCTTCTAGCCATGGTTAAAATATGAGGACAATCTAATAGACCGTTTAGGAGTTATGGCAGTTCCCGTGAGACTGTCGGGGGCTGCCAGTTTTCTGAAATAAGTCCTCGGGTAGGATTTTAACTCCGGGTTTCACTTTTTGGTTTTAGGACCGTCTAGGAGATAACGTGCTGTCCTTTTGATTGTCGGGAACCCTTTGGAGCTTACGTTTCTCGAGGTGAGTATTCTCACCGTGTATTCAGTTTTAACGTTGTACATGCATGACTTATGTGTTACATTTCTTGCACCATAATTGTTATCTGAGTTTGATCTGTTATCTGAGTTTGATCTGTTATCTGAGTTTGATCTGTTAATTGAGTATCTGAGCAGCTGTTTACTGATTCATGATCTGAGACGTTGTGCCTGGGTAACTGAGCTCGGCACAGAGTCATTCTGTGCTATTACATGCTAGGGCAATCTGAGATAATTATGTTAAAGAAATAATAAAACATAATAACACACATCTGAGTTTTGGGATAACCTCCCGTCTGAGTTTTTGGAATTATTCCCGTCTGAGTTTTGGGATTATTCCCGTCTGAGTTTTTGGGATTATTCCAGTCTGAGTTTTGGGATCACTCCCGTCTGAGTTTTTGGCTTATGCCTATCTGAGGTGTGAGGAGGTACGAGGTTGATCTCTCGTCCCAAGTCACACAAGCGCGCTATATAAATTTTAAATCTGAGTAATAAAATCTGAGAAATAAATCTGAGTAATTAATCGAGTAGATTTTGACTAGGAGTACACCAATGTGCCCTCATGTGTTGTATGTTAAGATTGCTTGCATTTTGAGATATTCACTCAGCTTCTCCAGCTGACCCCTATTTTCCCCACTGTTTCAGGTACCAGCAAAGGGAAGGAGAAGGTGGACGGATGACCGCTGTATTCTGCCTATGCTGATGTGGACAGCAAATTATTATTATTATAAACATTTTTCTCTATTAAACTATTTCTGCTTTTAAGATTTTTGTTAAATACGATTTTACTATTTTGGGATTTTAATAATTGAATTATTGGGACATTTATATTAAAATATTATATTTAAAAAAGTTTTAAAAATCTTGAAAATTTTGGGGTGTTACAAGTTGGTATCAGAGATGCTGTGGTGCCACAACCACCAGCACCAAAAGCCTTCACCTATCGTGATTTCTCTGTATGTTCACCCCCTGAGTTTAAGGGTGAATCTGACCCGAAAGTGGCAATACGTTGGCTTGCCGATATGGAGAGCGTCTTTCGCATCTCAAGATGCCCTACCGATTTGAGGACTACTTATGCATCGCACTCATTGAAGGGCGAGGCTAAAGAGTGGTGGAAACCACTAGCAGCATCCATGACTGAGGAGCAACTGACCTGGGAGGTGTTCGTGGACAGGTTCAAGTTGCAGTATGTGCCACGTGTGGAAGTAGAGCGGATCACTAGAGATTTCCTGAGCCTTCAGCAAACCAACGAATCCGTCAGTGCTATTACTACAAAGTTTCGAGAACTGGCTTCCTTTTGTCCCGACTATGCTGCTACTGAGGAGATGAAGATGGCTCGATATCTGGATATGTTGCGTAGTGATATTAGGGAGTTTGTGGGGATGATGCCCCGTAATTCCATGCCGAGATTCTCTGTCATCAAAAACAAATCCGTATCAAACCCCCAAGTGGGATTGAATTGGTAATCCAGGGCGACATAAACCGATTGGTGCCGGCACTGTGTTCGGCTGCTAGGGCAAGAAAATATCTTCAGCACGGTGCCGTGGGCTATCTAGCTTATGTCATCGACACCATTCTTGAATCAAAACCGAGGTCGATAGAAAGCGTTCCTATTGTTAGCGAGTATGTCGATGTATTTCCCGAGGATCTGCCGGGAATACCACCAGAGAGGCGGGTGGAATTTCGAATTGATTTGGTACCGGGTGCGGCGCCGATTGCTAAGGCTCCTTATCGCCTTGCACCGCCAGAAATGAAAGAACTGTATGACCATTTGCAAGAGTTGCAAGAAAAAGAATTTATTCGACCGAGTTGTTCACCGTGGGGCGCACCGATATTATTTGTGAAGAAGAAGGATGGGTCACAAAGAATGTGTATCGATTACCGTGAATTAAATAAATTGACGGTGAAAAACCGTTATCCATTGCCGAGAATCGATGATTTATTTGACCAGCTTCAGGGTGCGTCATGGTTTTCAAAGATCGATTTACGTTCAGGGTATCATCAGATGCGGGTGAAAGAAGAAGATATTGAGAAAACCGCTTTTCGAACCCGTTATGGTCATTATGAGTTTGTAGTAATGCCCTTCGGACTCACTAACGCACCAGCAGCTTTCATGGACCTCATGAACCGGGTGTGTAGTAGTATGTTAGATCGTTCAGTGATCGTGTTTATTGATGATATTTTGGTTTACTCAAAGACCAAAGCGGACCACGAGGTTCATCTTCGCGAGGTGTTAGATACGTTGAGACGCGAAGGTCTTTATGCGAAATTTTCCAAGTGTGAATTTTGGTTACGTGAAGTGCAGTTTCTGGGTCATGTTGTGAACGAAGAAGGTATAAAAGTCGACCCCGCAAAAATCTCAGCAGTAATGAAGTGGGAAGTACCTAAAACGCCGTCGGAGATTCGTAGTTTCCTGGGTTTGGCGGGGTATTATCGTCGTTTTATCCAGGATTTCTCCAAAATCACGTCACCTTTGACAAAGTTGACAAAGAAATCAGCTGCATTTAGCTGGGGTAATCAACAGCAAGAAGCTTTTGAAGCATTGAGGAATCGGTTATGTGAGGCTCCGATTCTAGCCCTGCCAGAGGGTGTGGAAGATTTTGTGGTTTACTGTGATGCGTCTATTCAGGGTTTGGGTGCCGTTTTAATGCAAAGGGGTAAGGTGATTGCATACGCTTCGAGACAGCTGAAATCTCACGAAGGAAATTACCCTACGCATGATCTCGAGTTAGGTGCCGTGGTGTTTGCCTTAAAAATCTGGAGGCATTACTTATATGGCGTGAAAATCACCATCTACACTGATCATAAGAGTTTGAAATATTTGATGGATCAGCAAGATTTGAATATGAGACAGAGGCTTGATGTGTTGAAGGATTATGATTGTGAGATCCTTTACCATCCAGGTAAAGCCAATGTAGTGGCGGATGCGTTGAGCAGGAACCCTATTCGGGGTGCTTGTATGAGGTTGACAGCAGTGGCATCGTTGTTAGAATCTATTCGCAGTGCTCAGTCAGAGGCTTCAGAAGCCGAGCAGGCTAAGAAAGAGCGGGTGGTAGGTGTGATTGGTAGTTTTGTGAAGGACAGTAGAGACCTTTTGACGCATCTTGGTAGAGTTTGGGTTCCTTCACACGGTGGTAACCGTGATGTTTTATTAGATGAGGCTCATAAGTCTAAATTTTCTATTCATCCGCGTGCAACTAAAATGTATCGAGACCTTCGTGAAAACTATTGGTGGCCGGGTATGAAGTTAGAGGTAGCTGAGTATGTTGAGAAATGCCTGACTTGTCGCAAAGTTAAGGCCGAGCACCAGAAACCACATGGTATGTTACAGCCGTTAGAGATTCCAGTGTGGAAGTGGGAACAGATCACGATGGATTTGATCACCAAGTTACCAAAAACGCCAGGAGGGTATGATGCTATATGGGTGATCGTTGACCGTTTGACCAAGAGTGCCCACTTTATTCCGATTCGGGAGAGTTCTTCAGCTGAGAAGATGGCAGATATTTTTGTTCGTGAGATTGTGGCAAGACACGGTATACCAGTCTCTATTGTATCAGACAGAGACACTCGTTTTACATCGAGATTTTGGGAGAGATTCCAAGAGGAGATGGGCACGAGACTTCATTTCAGTACCGCGTTTCATCCGCAGACCGACGGTCAGAGCGAGCGGACGATTCAGACGCTCGAAGACATGTTGAGAGCATGTGTGCTTGATTTTGGTGGTAGTTGGGATAAGTACTTACCGTTGGCGGAATTTTCTTACAACAACAGTTACCACTCGAGCATTCGTAAGTTTATTAACTTTTCTCTTTTCCTTTAACTCCCAGTATTGATCAATTTTATCATCCTCTCTCTACTTAGGTAAACCGCCATTTGAGATGCTATATGGTAGGAAGTGTCGGACGCCCATTTGCTGGGGTGAAGTCGGGCACAAAGTGTTGGGTAGTACTGAGATCGTGTTGAAAACTACTGAGATGATTCAGATGATGCGTGAGAGGTTGATTACCGCGCAGAGTCGTCAGAAAAGTTATGCAGATAAGAGGCGATCGGTTCTAGAATTTCAGGTTGGAGATTATGTACTGCTCAAAGTCTCCCCGTGGAAGGGAGTAATCCGGTTCCGGAAGAGGGGAAAGTTGGGACCTCGTTACATTGGTCCATATCAGGTGATTGCCAGGGTTGGAAAAGTTGCTTATCGTCTAGATCTACCAGAAGAACTCCATCTTATTCATAACACTTTTCACGTTTCACAACTGAGAAGGTGCATTGTAGACGAGTCTGTAGTTGTGCCATTAGAAGACATCCAGATAGATGAAAAGTTGAACTATATTGAGCGGCCGACAGCGATTCTTGACCGCAAGATCAAGACCTTGCGTAACAAGGAGATTGTGTTAGTTAAGGTGCAGTGGCAGCACCGTAAGGGTTCCGAGTGGACATGGGAACCCGAGTCCGAGATGCGTGAGAATTATCCCGATCTATTTCAGAGTGACGACTTCGAGGACGAAGTCTGATTCAAGTGGGATTGAGTTGTAACGCCCTGATTTTTATAAACCTATTTTAATTATATTTATCTTTAGTCAGTTTTTATATTTACCCTTATTAATTTTTCTCCGATTTTTATTCTTTCTGTTCGGTCACAATAAAAAGCTGAAAAACCCGAGTTTATAATTGGGATTGAGCCCGATAAATGAAGATGGCCGATCCAATAAGCATGGAGTACCGGGCCTTAACTCTAAAATCATCAGTGATATTTATATCCCACCTCTGGACAATTTACGTGATCACAATTACCCTAAAGCTGCCGACATTCTCTTCCTCGTATTCCCTTCCGCTCGTCAATCATATCACAGAGCATATCCATCGTCTTCTTCCTCCTCCATTCCAGCCGCAAGACCAAGCAGTATTTGGTTCATCGGTTCTTCTAGCCGGCAGAATTATTGCATTCGGGTGGTAAGTTTGAAGTATAATTTCGTTTTTCTTCTATCTCAACAGTCCTTAATCGTCAATTCCGTTTTCCTTGTGATCGAGTAGAGCCAGCGGTGATTAATCCATCAGGTGTTGATCGACTTAGCAATCCCTGTCAAGTATCTCTTGTTGTTTCGGTAAGATTGTGAAGTTCTTTCTCTGTAATCGTTTTTTTTTTTCGTTTCTAATGGAATGAAGTTTTGGATGTCGGAATTCAGCCTTGTAATCGAGCAGGAAAATTGAGTATTAGAGCTGCATTGGTGCCGGGATAATCTATTGCCGAGACGAATTAATTTTGAGCAGGAAACAAACTCGTTTGGATCGGTAGATTTCAACCTTTTCTAGTTTTCCTTTCTGTTTCGTTTCTGTGTTGTTAAACCCCTGTACTAATCGATCGTTCGGACGGATTAGGGCTGAACATCGAGACAGTAGGGTGCGGGAATTTATGGGTTAGGTTCGATTAGTTTCTTTGTTGTTTGTTCTCGTGTTTTATTTTTAATCGGGAAACTATATTTTTCTTTTCTCTTTTGTAAGAACTGAATCGGGGTTTTAGAAAAAATTAATTATACTTTGGGAAACTGAGTTTTAATCTGTTAGGCAATTAATTTGGAGTGCTCGGGTTTTCGGTAACGGGCCGGGTTGGCTAAATCAAGTTTTCAACCTCGATATTTTTTGGGGCAGATTTCTGCCTTCTGTTCACATCTATTTTTAACCCGTTTAAACTAATCTTTTGGGATTTTGGCCCGTGTTGGGACCTTGATTTCTGAGTTAGCTTTTCAACACCGCAACCCTCTCGTCAATCCGAATTACGGTTTAAAAGTTATAGTCAATTTAGTATGCTGCTGTTAGGAATTTGACCGGTGCAGTTTGTCTGTCTTGCATCACTGTTTTGAGACACTTAGAATCTGTTTTGGCCAGTGACCGTCTCACAGTAAATTGTAGTTCTGATTGTCTTCTAGCCATGGTTAAAATATGAGGAAAATCTAATAGACCGTTTAGGAGTTATGGCAGTTCCCGTGAGACTGTCGGGGGCTGCCAGTTTTCTGAAATAAGTCCTCGGGTAGGATTTTAACTCCGGGTTTCACTTTTTGGTTTTAGGACCGTCTAGGAGATAACGTGCTGTCCTTTTGATTGTCGGGAACCCTTTGGAGCTTACGTTTCTCGAGGTGAGTATTCTCACCGTGTATTCAGTTTTAACGTTGTACATGCATGACTTATGTGTTACATTTCTTGCACCATAATTGTTATCTGAGTTTGATCTGTTATCTGAGTTTGATCTGTTATCTGAGTTTGATCTGTTAATTGAGTATCTGAGCAGCTGTTTACTGATTCATGATCTGAGACGTTGTGCCTGGGTAACTGAGCTCGGCACAGAGTCATTCTGTGCTATTACATGCTAGGGCAATCTGAGATAATTATGTTAAAGAAATAATAAAACATAATAACACACATCTGAGTTTTGGGATAACCTCCCGTCTGAGTTTTTGGAATTATTCCCGTCTGAGTTTTGGGATTATTCCCGTCTGAGTTTTTGGGATTATTCCAGTCTGAGTTTTGGGATCACTCACGTCTGAGTTTTTGGCTTATGCCTATCTGAGGTGTGAGGAGGTACGAGGTTGATCTCTCGTCCCAAGTCACACAAGCGTGCTATATAAATTTTAAATCTGAGTAATAAAATCTGAGAAATAAATCTGAGTAATTAATCGAGTAGATTTTGACTAGGAGTACACCAATGTGCCCTCATGTGTTGTATGTTAAGATTGCTTGCATTTTGAGATATTCACTCAGCTTCTCCAGCTGACCCCTATTTTCCCCACTGTTTCAGGTACCAGCAAAGGGAAGGAGAAGGTGGACGGATGACCGCTGTATTCTGCCTATGCTGATGTGGACAGCAAATTATTATTATTATAAACATTTTTCTCTATTAAACTATTTCTGCTTTTAAGATTTTTGTTAAATACGATTTTACTATTTTGGGATTTTAATAATTGAATTATTGGGACATTTATATTAAAATATTATATTTAAAAAAGTTTTAAAAATCTTGAAAATTTTGGGGTGTTACACTTTCTTAGGTTCATTCGAGCTTAAGAAAGATGAGTATTGACATTCATCAGTAGTTGCTCTACGAGTTTGAACAGAAGATTCAGGATTTCCAATTACTTGATGTAAAGGATGCTCTTTTGTCCATTTCAGAGTATGGGGAAGTGGAAGTTGACCTGGAATTATGTTGGAGGTATCAGTGAATGCAGGATGCGGGATCATAGCAGTTTGAGTGTTGGATGTAGAAGGTGGAGGATCAACTTTTTGAACATTGAATTTTGAGAGATCAATCACCAACTTTGGAGCTTGAGCTTGTGCAATGATTAAATCAGAAGCACCGACAGCTTGAGTAGGAGGTGAAGGAACATCTGGTGATGATTGAGTTCCCATGGATGACGAAGAAGAGTCTGAATTTGATACTGACTCGGTGTTATCAGGAGCAGCAGATGTTGGAGATGGAGAATCAGGGGAACTTGGAATTTGCATCTCAGGGACAGTGATAGACTGAACATATGCAGCTGAAGGGAATGGAACGCCAGCCTCCTGAAGTAATGTATGTCTGATGTTATGATATTCATCATAAAAATGTTCAAATAATACATCTAAGTCATTTTCAGAGGTGGAAGGAGATGAAGAGGGTGGAGGAGATTTGATATCCGAGGATAGTGAATCAAGAGGAAATGTCTCATCAAAAGTAACATTTACACTTTCTCTTATCGTCCGATTTGATCGATTATAAACTCTAAACGATGCAGATTCACGTGAATACCCAACAAAGACCCCTTCATCAGCTTTTGCTTCAAATTTATTCAATTTGTCTTTGTCATTTAAGATGAAGCAACGACTCCCAAAAACATGGAGAAATTTAACATTTGGGATTCTTTTATTTATCAATTCATACGGTGTCTTGATGTAGGTTTTGTTGATGATAGAACGATTTTGAGTGAAACATGCCGTGTTGATGGCTTCAGCCCACAGAGATAGAGGTAGTTTTGAATATGAAAGCATTGTGTGGGCTGCTTCAACTAAGGTACGATTTCTTCGTTCAACTACTCCATTCTGTTGTGGAGTTCTAGCAGCGGGAAATTGATGGGTTATACCAACAGATTCAAGATAAGAATCTAGGGTTTGATTTTTAAACTCAGTTCCATTATCAGTCCGAATGGTATTGACTTTCAATTCCAGATTTGTCTGAGTTTTCTTGATAAAGGCGATAATAGTATCAGCAGCTTCATCTTTGGTACGTAAGAAGTGAACCCAGGTATACCGTGAGTAGTCATCAACAATTACTAACACATACCTTTTACCAGCAATTGATTGTATACTCATTGGTCCACATAGATCCATGTGAAGCAATTCAAGTGGTTTGGATGTACTTTGAACTGGTTTTGACTTGTGTGACGTCTTCTTCATCTTTCCCATTTCACAAGACGAACAGAGATGATCTTTTTCAAATTTAACATCTGGAAGACCAGATACATGGCCACCTTTTACCAATTTGTTAATGGTTTTGAAATTAAGGTGAGAGAGGCGACGGTGCCATAACCATGATCCATCTGACGAAGCTGTTGACATTAAACATACTTCTTTAAGTGGGACCACGTCATTGAGATTGATGGTAAACAGATTTGTGTCACGAGATCCGGTAAGAAGTTCTTTTCCCTTATAGGTGCGAACAACACACTTCTTTGTTCGAAAGTTTACTTCTAGCTCTTTATCACAAAATTGACCTATGCTAAACAAGTTGTGAGCAAGATCTTCGACATAAGTAACATTTCGAATGATTAAATTTTCACGAATGATATCTCCAATTCCCATGATAGTAGCCAAATGATCATTTCCAAAACGAATAGTTCCCAAATATTTATCTCTAAAATTTGTTAATAGGTTCTTGTTTCCAGTCATATGTCTTGAGCATCCAGAATCAAGATACCATATATTCTACATAAAACAATTAAAACAATTTAGGTACCCAATCAATTATGGGTCCTCTACGATTAGTAATGTATGTTTTATGTAGATTTTATTGAGGAATTAACTTAGAGATTTTGGAGAACTGCTAGGAGGCAGTTCTGTGGAGGTTGTTTTGACAGAACATTTAAACTTTTTCTCGGGGGAATGTAAAATCCAGTTTGAATGTTCATTCTTGATCCAATTGTACTAAACAAACGTGGACTTTGTGTCACTCCTTCTTGATTTGGATTTGGGAGTATTAGAAGAAGTGCTTGAATTTGACGATTTAGGTGTGGAGATTCCTCGAGGAGTTTGACGTTGAGAGGACGACAGTTTATTAGAGATGGGTGGGATAGCGGAATGAACATGAGTCGTTTTGGAAGCTTGTGGAGATGGATGTTTTCGTTTATAGTTCAGAGGACGAGAAACAGATGTTTTGCATGAGTACGGGAAACAAGTTTTGTAGGACTTAATTATTTTACCAGATTGATGGAGAACATCGTTTCTAGGACCACATGGAGCATCCAGCCAAACAAAATATCATTCATATTATCTTTATGCCGGTTTTATCATATTTAACAAACATATTATCACCATTAACAGTATAATTCACAGGATGATAAACAGCAGAATCATAAATAGTACCAAAAGCCAATTTAGGAGAAATAAAATTCGTGGAGTTATTACATTTATTATCAACAGAAAAAGAAGAAACTAAAAACGAAGATGAACTAGACTTCTTAAGTCCCTCAGACTTAAGCATACTAGAACCGGATGACTTAGACTTCTTAATCTGGGCTACTCCTTTGTCTCCGACTGACATGGGCTTCTTAAGCTTGGATTCTAAGGTTTTATCTGAAACATTTAAAACAGTTGAGTCAGAACTTCTTTTTAAATTAACAGGGATTTTAGTTGTAGAAGGCTTTTCAGGAGTTGCAGTTGGAACAGAGGAATCAATTTTAGAATCATTTTGAACGGAAGAAGAATTGGTTTTAACAAGTTTATCTTCTAAGTCATAAATTTTGGTTTGTAAAACTAATTTTTCTTTATCAAATGCCTTATGTGTTTCATCAATTTCAGTTTCTAATTGGCAAATTTTCTTTTCGAGAATTAAGGACGGAATATAAAGCTTTCGTGTCACTTTTTGTTGAACGGCAACATTCCCTTTAATCTCAAATTCTTCTGGAGTTATAATTGGAAGATATTCATCATTTTCAAATTTAGCCTTTTTAGTTTCATATGTTTTGTTCAATTCTGCATAGTTGAAACTGATTTGTGCATTTTCCTGCTTTGCTCTATTGAATGTCTCAATTTCTTTTTCTTCATTGGTCACTTTCATGAAGCTCTGCCAGATATCTCTTTGCATGTAACTATAGTCATATAGTGTTGGAAGCACTCTACACGCCTTGCTAAGATATCCTGGGTTGTCCGCACCTAGACCTTGTTTTGAATTAAAGAATTTGAACTCTTTTGGTTTATTCAGATGAATTGTTTGATCAGTGTTTCCTCGTTTTGCAATTAATTCCTCAAGGTATTTAACATGAGCGACTAACTGATCTCTGTCGTAGGTGAGACGATTGATGAACGACTGTTGACTATTTATCTCTTGTGATGATTGGTTTGTTTGATTGCTTAATTTGTCTGTTAATTCTTTGATTTGTTTGTTTAAAGATTTAAATTGATTTTCATTATCTTCAAATTCTTGTTGTTTACGTTCCAACCAGTTCTTTGTAAGTTGATATTCATGAAACGTTTTAATATATAATTTGTAATATTTATCATTACGTTCTTTTGATATTGAACCCGTTGAATTTTTAAGATTCTGAATTTCAGTTTCTTTTTCTGAGATCGTATGTGACAAATTTTGAATTTCAGATTCATATTGGACCTTTATTTCTGATGCCTGTGTTTGTAAATCCTGAATTTCCAGTGTAAAAGATTTATTTTGTTTAATGTGATTAACAAGTTGCTCACCTAGATGAGCAGTTTGTTTACATTGATTTTCTAAATCGGTTAAACGTTCCAAAAGTTGTGTATTCATATCCTTTTCGAGTAAAATCGTTTGTTATAGAGAATCAATTTCAGAAATCAGATTTTTATCAAAACATGTATCAGAATCAGTGGAATAATCAGAAGTAGATAAAAGAGAACTAATTACCTCAATTTCCTTCTTGGCTTCCTCATTGAAACGGTCTGAAATTTCAGCATTCTCTCTTGCCATGAAGCACAAGTTTGTATAATGTTCTTCATCTTCTTGATCTGAATCTTCCATCCACTGAAGATCTTCTGCTAACAGCACTTTCCCAGACTCAATTTGTTTTGCCATTAACATATTTCGTTTGAAATATTCAGAGTCACGAACTTTAGGTTTCGTGCAATCACGGGAGAAGTGACTAGCAACACCACAATTATAGCATTTTTTTAGGATCCAAAGGTGTCATGGTTGGCTTATCAGTTGAAGAAGAAGCAGATTGAGATTGTTTAAAGTTGGATGAAGATCGCAGATTGTTGTTTGTGGGCTTTGAATAATATTTATTCTCATATTTAGAGATGAGTGACATGGCTTGCAGCACTTCTTGAAGTTCTTTCTCCAAATCATCAATTTTTTGAGGAGTGGGTTCTTCTGCTTTTTCTTTCGATTTAGCAGTTTCATTTAACTGATGATGTTGTTTGGTAAGAAGTGCAAGAGTATCTTGTGTCTCTTGTTTTGTTTTTGCCATGTTACTCACCATTGGTGCATATTGGTACAAATATTCATACAGCTCATGAATATCTATCAGACTTAGATCTTTATGCTGCATAGCACTGTTACCAAACATTTCCCACTCGGGAAGAAGAGTGTTGATGAATTTGATGTTGATCTCTAGATTTCCCTTTGATAGACTGTTTTTACGGAGATCATTCAGCAGATTACAGTATCGATGGTAAGTGCTTTGCAAATCTTCCCCTGTTGTGGCTCTAAAGTTTTGATAGGAGTTTAACGTAGTGACCATTTTAGCCTTATTCCCAAGGACTGTTCCCTCCATTTGTTTTCTAATCTCATCCCATAGTTCTTTACCGCTTTCAAGACTATCTAAGCTATTGTAGATGTCAGTCGGTAAACCTTGGAGCATGAAAGAATGTGCCTGTAGATATGCTTTGGCACGTTGCCTTTGTTGAGCATTATATCTGGCAGGGGAATGAGAAATCGACCGCCAACAACTGGAGGATTTGCATCAGGAGCATCAACAACATCTTCGTAAAATTTAGCATTTCCATTCTCAAGTGACTCGAGAATTTCAGTAGCTAACTCTTGATTTTTGATAAAGTGGAGAAATCTTTTCTTCCAGTGAGCATACTCTCCTCTGAATAGGACTGGTGATTTTAGATCAGAACCAATCGATAGTGCTTCTCTTGATGTCATTATTTGGATGGTTAAACTTCAATTACTCAAATCCTGATTTTGATTCTTGAGTTCTTCTTCAAAAACTTCAAAATTTTGGCTTAATCTTCACTGATATGGATCGAATCACGTATGATTTTTGCTCTGATACCAATTGTGAATCTGTATATATCGATTTAGCAACAGATTAAGCAATAACAATGATGAATTAGAAGATTAGATGAAGAACAAGATGAAGCTATGCAATGACAAAAACGTACGATCGATTTCACTGTGTCGGCAAGCTTCAACCAATACTAGGTTACAACTAGGTATTTATACCTAGGCCTAGTATTGACTAAATACATAAAATACCCCTAGACTATTTATTACATAAATGACCCCTAGACTATTTATTACATAAATGA
Organism: Calendula officinalis; assembly: GCA_963853835.1. NCBI lineage: Eukaryota > Viridiplantae > Streptophyta > Magnoliopsida > Asterales > Asteraceae > Calendula > Calendula officinalis. The sequence continues at coordinate 76,196,052 of OY970822.1, forward strand.
CCCCTAGACTATTGATTACAATAAACGTGTCACATTACACCCCTTGACTATTGAATACACTAAAATGTGACCCAACAACACCTAAATCAGTAGTAACATCAAAAAGCAGTAACAATCAACAACTAAAGACCAAACCTACATCAAAAGCTCACACTGTTCGAAAATTTTATTCTTCAAAGGATAAACCCAAGACAAAACAAGCTTGGGTTCCCAAAATGAACTAATCCACTTACCTTTTGTGCACAACATCCAGATTCCTGAAGAAGGAAGAACATGGCATATGAAGGGGTTTCACACATAACTGATCGACCCATAGGACCGACCTCCTAGTATGCTTGGTTCGAACCTTGCTGACCAAGAACATGAACTTGTTCTTGACCGGTTAAAACCAACTAGCTGATTTAATCCCTAAAAGCGGAAGTGAGATTAAACCCAATCCTTAAACCCTAAAGGATTGGGATGTTGGAAATCTAACTTGATTAACACGAAAGAAACCTTGTACGAAGAACTCGAACACACACACATACTTGTGTGTGTTCGTCGACTACTACCAAGAACCTTAGGGTTCTTGGTTCGACTTCGAACAAGAGGGAGAAAAGGAAGAGTGTTCCATGAAACTGTTGGAATATGCTTCACGCGTATAACATATAGTTATATGGCTAGTTGTTTGTGAGCCTAAAGGGTCACACACTTAAACACTAAACACCATTATATAATTAGTGTAATTAGTGTAATTACATTAATTATTAATATATAAAAGCTTCATGCTTGTATATAATAAGTTTAATATTAATTGTTAATATTGAAACTTTATTATGAGCAAACTAGAAGAAACAAATAATAAGGGACTAGAGTGAAAATAGAAGTATGGTTTATGGAAATCTTTAATGGGTCTTTATGGCACAATTATGTGTGATGAATGAGTCCATAAACACTCCCTTGACCCCTCTCTTGGACGTGCACCATAACACACACAAGAAGGTGTTTTTGTTTTCTTCCTATTTTTGCTCTCAAGAATCAAGGACTAGCATCCTCCTTTGGTGTTCTTGAAGTGTTGTGTGGACTTTCTTTTAGAGGTATTCTAATTGAATACTTGGTTTCAATCCATCACCAACTCCATCCGAATACACAATAATCAAAGGCAACTAGGGTATGAATTCTTATACCATTCTCTTTGATTTTCTTATAGTTTAATTGTATGATTGATATCAAGATCCGTTCATGGTGATTAAATCTTTCCGCTGCGTTTTGTTACTTGTAATAACCGAAAATCACCATTAGTGGTATCATGAGTCATTATATTAATCATATAATTAGCTAGATTTTGTGAAAAGTGGCAAAAATCAATCGTTTTTGTGTTTTTAAAATTCCGATCGGACAAAAACAAAAACCCTACGGGTTTTTTATTTTAATATTCGGATTTTTATAAAAATGTGGGTTAAAATATGGTATTTTTGGAACCCTATTGTCACTTGTTACAAAATCATATCAAAAAATTAATCTTGTTATTGTATTTTTTGATTATTTGGCTTGGAATTTAATTTTTAATTCCATTTTGTTGATATGGCAAAACATGTATTTTTGCCATATCCCAAGCCAAAGCCTTGTCAATTGTTGCTTGTTTGTGCAAACCGATGAAAGCCTAGACCATTTGTGAATGAATGTGGTTGATGTTTGGTTGTTTGGTTGTTTGGGAAAAGCCTTGTTTTTTTTTTTGGCTTAATTGTTGTAATTTGTTTCATTTATTTTTCTTTTATTTTTGGTGCCATTTTTGGGGCAATTTGTAATGTAAAAGTAATAGAATAGATTGTATTTATTTTATCTTTTTATTGTAAATTGTTGACAAAAAATATTGAGGACTAATGAAGAAAACAACAAATTTCCGTCACAAAAGCGAGGGCTGTGCGAAAACAGGTTTTCCAGAGGCATACGGACTCCGTTTTGGGCGATTCAAAAGCCTAAAATGCTTGCAAAGTCGTGGGCTACAACTTTTTAGAAGGCCGGGAAGACCAACGAAGACTCCTTCAGTGACTTTTCGGGCTTCAAAGTCTGCTGGAATTTTCTGGCAGATTACACTTTTTCACAATTTTGGGTTCTACTTGCTCAAGAATGTCTTGGAGCAAGTGGGAGCCCATTGGGTTTATGTAGGCCCGTTTGGGTTCATGTTGGCCCGTCCCCTAGTTTGACCTTTCGGTCCGTCGTGATGACTCACGTGACCGAACCTAGGATTTCATCGGTTGAGGTTTGCACAAAATTTGTTGCATGTTTTATTTATGTTTGTGGTTGTTTTCTTTTCCTATTAGATACAAGTAAATAAAACAATTAAAAATGGTTTTTTGACACAAACATTAAAACATCCAAACATTTAATCATCAATAATTACTAGTTAATCATTGATGATTAAACCTTTAATCTAAAATTGTTTTGAGATTAAACTAAGTTTAAATATGATTTGAAACTTAAAATAATAGTTAATCATTGATGATTAAACCTTTAATCTAAAATTGTTTTGAGATTAAACTAAGTTTAAATACGATTTGAAACTTAAACCTTAATAATCGTTAAATGTTTTTACCTTTTATTAAACGACTTATGAAGTGATATGAATGAAGTACATGATTCATTCATATCTTAATAAAATTTTATTAATTAAAATTTAACATACCTAAAATTTAAGTCACGCCGTCCAATCGGTTGTAAATCACTTGCTTCTATTTTTGAATTCACGTGAGACGTGGTTTGAATCTAGATCCGAGGTCATTATTCTCTACGCGTGAGACCTAGAGCTATTTTGACATGATTTCACATTGGATGACTTAATCGAGTTAACGGTGAGACCTTGACTCGAGGCGACGATGCGACAAACATGCCACTTGACCCTAGATGCTTGTTCACTAGGTGCCATGAAGTCCCATACCTCTAAGAGTTGCACTTGTAATGCAATTGTTGATCGTCACCTACCTATTGGATCTATCACCTCTAGCAGATCAACTGATGCGGTGATAGAAGCTCAATGGGATCTTAGCTTTTAATTAAAATTAATTGGGTAGTTAATTGATTAAAAGAAATTATTATTGAAAATACTATTTTTTGAACTTTGGTTGTTATACAGATAACAACAACATCAAAACCTAAGTATCTCCACTCAAAAATCAGTTCTTGAAAACTGAAACTGACTAATATCAACTTTATCTTCTGGTATCGAATTCTAAGGATTGTCCTTAGAGATGAGAAAGTTGATACACCTATAAGAGGCCTTACCTGAGGCACCTCCTGTCAGTGATTCTGCTGCTGTTCGTCAAGCCTTTACCGAAACGTTTAACGAACACCAAGAAGTTGCTACTCATATGCTTGTGAGCATGAACCCCGAGATTCGAAAGTACTTCGAGGAACTCACAGCATATGACATGATAAGCGAGTTGAAAATGATATTTCAACAAAAGGCAGAACTTGAACTGTTCAAAACAGTTAAAGCATTCCATGCTTGCAATCAGGAGGACGGCCAATCAGTTAGCACTTACATCTTGAATATGCAATGCTATCTTGATCCAATGGAACGTCTTGGTTACCCCTTACCACAAGTTCTTGGAATGAGCTTGATTCTTACCTCACTATCCAAGGACTATGACCAGTTTGAAAAGTGTTTTAAAAGTACATAGCATGGGGAAGACAGTCGTTGAACATGCTATGGTAAAACTGGTTGAGCAAGGGTTACCCAATACTTTTCTTGCAATCAGGGAAGGTAAACCGCAAGCACAAGGCAAGAGTCTAGGTAAGGGTAAGCTAGTTTACTTTTCCAAACCTACGATTCCCCCACCTGCTAAAAAGGAGCACCCTGCAAAGGATATTTCTTGCCATCATTGCGATGAAACTGGCCATTGAAGGAGGAATTGTCCTGCCTACGTGGCAGAGTTGATGAAGGACAAATGTGTTCTAGTTAGCACATTAGGTATCTTCATTATAGAACTCTATACTTTTCGTGATAAATCTTGAGTGTATGACACTAGTTGTGGAACTCACATTTACACAAATGTGCAAGATTGAATGTGAAGTAGAAAGCTAAATGAATGGAAGCTGTGATCTTATCCTTCCTAATGCGTTAATTATTGTTTTGAACAATTATCAATTATGCATTGTTTAGCTTTATCGTTTGTTGAATAATGGATTATGATATTTTGTTTTATGAAAAATAACATTTTTTATAACTATTCATTGTAATAGTATGTTTGAAATTAATATGCATGATCCTAATTCAAACGATAGTTCTATATACAAATGTAGCACTCAAGAATCCAAATTGGTTTGGATTCTACTTACCTAGATCATCGTCATCTTTTCCACATAAACAAGAAACGCATTTTGATACTAAAACTCGACGGGCTTCTTTACAAATGATTATGAATCATTTAAAATGCCTCTCTTGTAGATTATGGAAAGATAACAAGAAAGCTTTTCTCCCAAGTTGGCGAAAGAGCTACAAATCTACTTGGACTCATACATACTGATGTATGTGGCCCTTTTAGAACTAAGACTAGGGAAGGTGCCACCTACTTTCACTGATGATATCATTCGATGTGGTTATGTTTACTTGATTAAACATCAACATGGAAGCTTTAATGATATCAGTCGCTATGGTTATGTTTACTTGATTAGACATAAACATGAAATCTTTGAAACGTTCAAAGCTTTCTAAAGTAAAAGTAGAAAATCAACTTAGCAAGACAACAAAGGCTTTCAGTCCTGATTAAGGATGAAAGTACATGAGTCAAGAGTTTCCGGATCATCCCTCACATCGTGAGATTGTCTCACAATTCACTCTTTCATACACTCCACAAGATAATGGTACGTCTGGAAGGAGATATCGGACCCTGTATGACATGGTGCGATCTATGATGAGTCCTACTACTCTTACACTATCCTTTTGAGGGGCATGCACTGAAGTCTGCTGCTCGAATACTTGATATGGTTCCGACCAAAAGGTTAAAAAGACACCATATGAGATATGGCGTGGGAAAGTCCCTAATTTGTCTTACTTGAGGATCTGGGGTTGTGAGGATCTCGTGGAACGAGACATGCCGAACAAACTTGATCCCATATCTATCAAGTATATCTTCGATTACTATTTTACTTCCCAACTGAGAACAAATGGTTGTTACTCGGTATGCTGAGTTTCTTGAGAACAGTCTCATTTCACAAAGCAAGTGGGAGCACTATAGACTTTGACAAGATTCAAAGTGAAGATACACAACCTTCTGGTAACACTAGCAAATATCATTCTGAGGCTGGACATATAGATGTTGGACCACAGGATGATGTTGTTCCCATTCATAGATCCGCAAGGACACTTCATGCACCTGAACGATATAGATTTATGTCGATGCTGAGGAGCAAGTTTAGAGGATCATTATGAACCCCCTAACTATCAAGTTGCATTATCGAATTTTGAATTCGAAAAATGACTTGAAGCTATGAATGCGAAAATAAAATCCATGAGGGACAATCAAGTTTTGAACTTAGTTGATCTTTCTCAAAACAGTAAGACTGTTGACATGGATGAAAATATACACACCTATAAATCTCTCATAGTAGCAAAAGGTTACACTCAATCCTACTGGATTGACAATGATGAAACCTTCTCGCCTGTTACTAAAGACATTAGGATTCTTATAGCCAAAGTAGTGTACTATGACTATGAAATTTGGTTGATGATGAAATCAAAACGTTTGTTTCACCTAAAACCCAAACTGAGTATGTGTATATATGAAAGCTAGTGGGAGCGTTGTCGTTTCTCAAGTCATACATGTTGATGACATGTCACTCATGTGAAACAATATACCATGCTACAAGATGAAAATCCTGGCTTGAAAAATGTTTCGACATGATGGATTGTAGGGACACGACATACATACTTGAAGTAAAGATCTATAATGATAGATCAAAGCGGTTAATTGGTTTAAGTCAAAGTGCTTACATTGACAAAATTCTAAATGGTTTAGAGTGGTACTCCCAAACGAGGAAGTCCTCGTATGCCACACAATGTAAACTTGAGTGAGACTCAAGGACCTTCCACACCTGATGTGGTGAAGCGGATGAATGTAATCCCCTATGAATCGGCTATTACATTCATCATGTACGCTGTAAGAAGTACTAGGCCAAATGTAACGTCCTTAGGGGACCTTACTAGAAAATACCAACAGAATTCATGAGAGAGTCACTGGATTGCTGTTAAGAACACATTGAAGTATTTTAAAGTACTGGATATATGTTTCTTGGTCATGGTGGAGATACTGAACTGAAACTAAGTATACTTGCTATACTTATGTTGGTTTTGAAATAGGGCGTGATGACGATAGATCCTATTTACGAAGGTTCACTACATTCGAATGATTTATCGAGATATGTGAAATTCGTACACTTAAAGTTCAAACAGATAACTAACTAGCTGACGCTTTATCGAACTCAATGTCTTGTACCAAACATCTTGAATATGAATGGAACATTGGACTTCGACAAGCTAGTAGTTTCATGTAAATCTGTTTTAGTATTTGGATAATGGAACTGTGAGCATTTTATATTGGAATAAATTGATATATTTGATATGATCGTTTTTATATGAATATCTACTGTGTTCTATATTTGCATGTTTATATCCTTGAATATTTACTGTGTTTTATATTCTAAATTGTCCATTGTCATATTGATAATATGGGAATATTATTAAGACAAATCTGAGGGCATTGATGACATTATCTTAGTATGACTAAGGATGATGAAATCAAACTCACATGTTGTTCATATTGATGCACAATTGGACTGACCCAACCTATGAGAAATCACTTCCTGGATTTATGTCACAAGTGAATCTCACAAAGGCTTTGTCACTTATCCTCTGACTTGAGATGCAAGTTGGTTTGTGTATGTATAGGGGCAAACTTTGATATGGTTAAACACTGACCTGAATAAGGCTGCTATAACAACCATTATCGGGTTTGTCATTAAGCATATGACAGACACGTGCAGTCAACAAAGAATTTGTTCCTCCACGCATGTGGATTAGATACTACTGGGCCCCTCGATGATTTGAATAGATGTATGTGTGGCCACACCCAAAAGGTAATCAAGATGAATCTTGATTGGTTTTGGTAATCTACTTCAATGTATAGATCGAGAAACAGAATCGTTGAAATTTTAGATTGACATTTATCCTTGTCTAAAATTCAACATAGTATCAGTAACAAAAGGATAACTGCTCGAAAACTTTGAACAAAGATTTTATGAAACTCCTCATGTACTTCTAGGGGCATTGGCGGGTTGCTAGACTCTAACCTTTGCTTGTATAACTACTTGATGTTATCACGTGCGCAAGTGGGAGCTGTTGGAATATGCTTCACGCGTATAACATATAGTTATATGGCTAGTTGTTTGTGAGCCTAAAGGGTCACACACTTAAACACTAAACACCATTATATAATTAGTGTAATTAGTGTAATTACATTAATTATTAATATATAAAAGCTTCATGCTTGTATATAATAAGTTTAATATTAATTGTTAATATTGAAACTTTATTATGAGCAAACTAGAAGAAACAAATAATAAGGGACTAGAGTGAAAATAGAAGTATGGTTTATGGAAATCTTTAATGGGTCTTTATGGCACAATTATGTGTGATGAATGAGTCCATAAACACTCCCTTGACCCCTCTCTTGGACGTGCACCATAACACACACAAGAAGGTGTTTTTGTTTTCTTCCTATTTTTGCTCTCAAGAATCAAGGACTAGCATCCTCCTTTGGTGTTCTTGAAGTGTTGTGTGGACTTTCTTTTAGAGGTATTCTAATTGAATACTTGGTTTCAATCCATCACCAACTCCATCCGAATACACAATAATCAAAGGCAACTAGGGTATGAATTCTTATACCATTCTCTTTGATTTTCTTATAGTTTAATTGTATGATTGATATCAAGATCCGTTCATGGTGATTAAATCTTTCCGCTGCGTTTTGTTACTTGTAATAACCGAAAATCACCATTAGAAACATACCTTAGTTAGTACTTAAGATAGATCCACTGATGATGAACACAACGAGCGATCTTCTAGTTGATCACTTGCAACGATCTTGGATCTTCAAGACTTGAAGAACACGAAGAACAATGAACGAAGAACACAAAGTGTTGTGTTCTTGGTTCGGCCGATCGAAGGGGAGGAGAGGGGGAGAGATTTCGTGTGGGTTGCAAGGGGTTTTTAGGGTTACTCTAAGCCTCTTATTTATATACAAATAAGTTACGCTTAGAACCCTTTAAGTTTAATTAATATTAGATCTTTAATTAAACTTCCTTTTAACACTTCCATCCCTCATAGTTTAACTAGTTTATCATTTGTTGCACTTAACTATCAAATGTCTAGTACTAACACACTAATAATTCGGTACCCATATACACGAATTATACATACTTGTATTTATACTTTTAATAGTTAATTATATAATAACCTTTATATAATTTACACAACAATATTATCTAGTTACTATATGATTTAATAGCTTTAAATCATATCATGGATAATCTGTAATTAACACATTGTATATTTACTCAACTAGTAAATGTACAAATACTTGTATTAATTAGTTAGTTAAACTAATCTAGTAATAAGTTAAACTTAACTTAATACTTAACTGATTCATAATGACTATTATGAATCGTTCCTCTTTGTAGTATCATTGCATAACTTGCTCGTATTATATGTACTCACCGGTGTGACCCTTAAGTGTTTAATAGGCATGGATGTATCATCATAGGTTGACTAACTGTGCACATAAATCCTTCAGCATATTGATAGTGGATGTTCTAGGCACATGACTAGAAATCTTCAAATTCTTAGAGATTTCAAGTCTTTTGAAGGAGGATATGTTGCTTTTGCTGAAAATCCAAGAGGATGTAGGATTACAGGTAAAGGTACTATATCAAATGGTAAGATTACTTTTGATGATGTATTTTATGTTGCTGAGCTTAAATATAATTTGGTCAGTGTCTCACAACTATGTGATAAAAAGAACAAGATTCTTTTTACAGATATAGAGTGCATCATTCTTTCTCCTGACTTTATTTTAGATGAAAAATATGTTGTTTTAAGAACCCCAAGGAGAAACAATGTTTATTTCCTGGATATATGGGTAGAACTCATTTCATCAAATGAGATCAACTCAAAGCAAAGCATACAGAGTATCCAACAAAAGGCTGAGGATCATTGAAGAAAATGTGAATGTATCCTTTAATGAAAACTTGATGAATGAACAGGAAATGGTCCAGATTGGTTATTCAATATTGGTAATCTAACCACTCTTGATTTTAGTTATGATTGTAATGCAGGTGAAACAAACAATCAAAATCCACAAGGAGAATCATCACCATTCAATGGTAGTCAAGATACAATGAAGTATATCCTTGTTAATACTGGTCCCACGGTTAATACTGAGGACAGTAGTAACTCTGATAACCCTAGCAATCTTGATACCAATAATAACTCGAACTCACAAGATACTCCTGATCCCAGTAGTAACTTAGAAACTCAAAATGATGATGGTGAACCAAACAATACTGATGTCAGTAATAACAATGAACCACATGATTTGAATGAAAATCATATTACTACCGATACCAGTATCAATGAGGAAACTCAAGAAGATCCAGGAAATTAAGAAGAAACCTGGACAGATGCACAACTTCTTGAATCCAATGAATCAAACTTTGACAGTCAAATTGTTGTTAATAAAGTGTCCAACTCAAGAACGGAAAAGAATCATCCCTTAGACTTAGTTCTAAGTGATGTGAACTCAAATATGCAGACCAGAAGCAAATTTAATTCAACTTTATATTCAAATATGTGCAATATAAGTCTAATATCTAATGAATGTTTGTTTGCTTGTTTTATATCTCAGGAAGAACCTAAAAAGATTCAACAAGCCATGAAGGATTCAAATTGGAATGAAGCAATGCAAGAATAACTTCTACAATTCAAATTACAAAGCTGTTTGGACACTTGTACCTCTCCCAAAAGGAAAAAGGGCCATTGGAACAAGATGGATCTTTAGAAACAAGAAAGATGAAAGAGGTATAGTGATAAAAAAAATAAAGCCAGATTTGTATCCCAATGATACACTCAAGAAGAAGGAATAGACTATGATGAAGTTTATGCTCCAGTTGCAAGAATTGAAGCAATAAGGATCTTTTTGGCATATGCTTCATTCAAGAAATTCAAAGTCTATCAAATGGATGTTAAGCGTGCATTCCTATATGGGAAGATTGAAGAAGAAGTATATGTTTGTCAACCTCCGGGATTAGAAGATCCTGAACATGATGATTATGTGTACAAATTAGACAAAGCTCTATATGGCCTACATCAGGCACCAAGAGCTTGGTATGATACATTATCATCATACTTGTTGAAGATCAATTTCAAAAGAGGTTCAATTGACAAAACTCTGCTTGTAAGAAAAGTCAAAGATGATACACTACTGGTCCAAATATATGTAGATGATATCATCTTTGGATCAACAAATGACAATCTGTGCAAAGAGTTTGAAGAGCTGATGCAGATCAAAAATCAAGATGAGCTCAATGGGTCCAATGAATTTCTTCCTTGGACTCCAAATCAATCAAAGATCAGATGGTATTTTGATTAGTCAATCAGAATATGTCAAAGACATCTTGGAGAAATTTGCAATGAAAGACTGTAAAAGTGCAAGCACACCAATGGAAACACATAAACACCTACATCCTGATGTTGAGGGGGAGGATGTAGATGAACATCTATATAGATCAATGATAGGTTCTTTAATGTACTTAACTTCATCAAGACCTGATATTATGTATAGTGTTTGTGTGTGTGCCAGGTATCAAGCAAAACCAAAGGAACTTCACTTGCAGGCAATCAAAAGAATCAGCAGATACTTGAAGGGAAAACCATCACTTGGTCACTGGTATCCACATGACTCACCATTTGAACTTGTAGTCTACACAGATAGTGACTATGGTGGTGAATGTCAAGATAGAAAATCTACTACTGGTGGATGTCAATTCTTTGGATCAAGACTGGTGTCATGGCAATGCAAGAAACAAACAAATGTGTCAACATCAACTACTGAAGCAGAGTATGTAGCTGCATCTGCTTGTTGTGCTCAAGTACTGTGGATTCATAATCAACTCTTAGACTTTGGTATATCTATTCTTAAAACTCCTATTTTTATTAATAATCAAAGTGCAATAAGTATTGTGAATAATCTAGTAAACCACTCAAAAACCAAACATATTAAAATAAGATTTCATTTATAAGGGACTGTAATAAAAAGAAATTAATTAAAGTAGAGAAAATTCATACTGATAATCAACTAGCAGATCTTTTTACAAAAGCATTTGATGTAGGAAGGTTCAGCTTTTTGGTTAGCAGTATTGGAATGATTTTAATAAATTAATTTCATTATTAAGGTCATATGTAAAGTTTTTGTATATTATTTCTATTTAAAAGTGTTTATTTTATTACTGATTATTCATCATTAAATACTATGGGTTGTATTCACAAAATACTACTGATAGGGTTTCTCTGAGAATTAGGTTAAGTGTTAATCAAGAGTTACTACTGATGATTCACTACTGATGCTTAATTTACTACTGATCGACCGTTATTTGTGAAATTCACTGTTTTACCATACTAACCCCATGAAATTAGCCGTTAAGCTATGATAAGAAAGGTATTTCGGTCATTTTGCAGGTAAATTCGAAAAATATAAATAGCTGAATGAGATTAATTTAGCATTATCCAAACCTCGATCTGATAAACCCTACGATAAACCCTAATCTCTACAGTTTCGATCAAAACCTTGAACCAGTAACAAAGTAAATCATTCACTACATCGTTCAAGTAAAACTCACGAAGATCAAATACTCTCAGAAATCAAAAACTTAAGTTTCAAAATCAATGGCAACATTAAAATCTCTCATAGTTCAAACAGATCTCAAATATTCAGAATTTCACAACATATGTGTGCCTTCCTAAGGAATCCAGACGGAACAAAGGACTTTCGACCAATTGTAATGTTCCTAAAGAATTATTACATCAAATTTGCTCTTTCTGTAAATCCTAAAGCCTATGAACAACATCTTGTTCATTTCTGGGAAAATGCTGAAAGAATTGAAGAAGCAAATCAATTCAAAATCAAATCCACCGTAGATGGAAAGTCAATAATCGTAACAGAACAATCAATCAGACAACATCTACAACTGAATGATGAAGCAGGTATATTTTCTCTTCCTAAAGAGACTCTTGTTGAAAATCTTGAAAAAAATGGGGTATGAAGGAAGACTTGACATAGTCACTTTTCAAAAGGGTCTTCTTTCACCTCAATGGAAATTTTTGGTTCACACCATTCAGCATTGTATCTCAACTAAAAAGAGTACATGGAATGTGTTAAGGCAAAAAGCCTTACCCCTTTATGAATCTTAGGATAACAAAACAACCTAGACTAGCAAAGATTAAATAGTAGATTAAATTAGCTAAGTTAGGAGTGATACTGAGTTTGGCCAGTATTGGCCACTCAGTATCAGCACTCAGTATTGGAAAACCGATACTGAGTAGAAGGACTGAGTTACAAGTCAGTATTGTAACGGACTAAGATCACATCCCTTGATCTTAGTCATTTCTTTAGTTTAGTCCTTCGGTTACTCCTTTGCCATTATGTAAGATCTCTATAAACATTATAAATAGAGATCATCTTGCAAAGGAGTACTCACCAATTTACACGTTCACTAATCTCTTTGTAATTGTTCAAGTGGTCTTGTATTTCCGCTACAAGCCACACTTTGTGGAATAATATATGTTTGACTAAATTACTGTGTTAATCACCTTAATTGTCTTAAGTAAATTATTAATCTAAACAATTATCAAACAAACCAGGGTTGTTGTGACCTAACAACTGGTATCAGAGCAGGCTAAATTAATTATTATTAAGTCGATCTATTACCCTTGCAGCCATTCCATATACTTATCCTTCAAACACTCAAAAATCCAAAATGTCAACAATCATTGCACCTGTTATGTCTGGTAAGGGAGTGCCCATCTTTGATGGAAAACACTTTCATCACATCATGAGATGCTTACTGTGCTAAATGATGGTCCTATCATTCCACAAACTGTGGAACCCGTTGCTGATACTGATGATGCTCCTGAGAGCACAAGAACAGTTCTTAAACTGAAACACGCCTGGACTGATACTGACCGTCAGTTATTCAGTCTAGACTCAAGAGCAAAGGGGGTGATTGGTAATGCTGTTACCAAAGAAATACTTAATGCAATTATGAAATTGCCAACAGCAAAGGCTATGTGGGATAGTCTATCAATCACTTATGAAGGCACACCAAAGGTAAAGTTGCAGAGGAAAAGCAACATGAGAAGGAAGTATGAATACTTCTTCTCTAGTCCAAATGAAGACATCACTACTCTCTATAACAGGTTCAATACTGTTGTTCATGATTTAATCAGTGTAGGCGTTGTAAAGGAGGAAGGAGAGCTTGTTCAAAAGTTCTTGGATAGTCTTCCTCAACAGTTTCTTGACATGACAAATTCTGTCAATGCTGCCAACAACATTGAGTCATAAACTCTTCAAACTCTGTATGGTTTAATGTTGAATCATGAGGAGAATAATGCTGCAAGACTGATCAACTGGAAGAAAACTGACAAGTCGTCCACTGGCATGGCTCTAGTTGTGCAACAGGCATATACTGTAACTGAGCCTGAAGAACCAGAAGTTGATCTTGCTGATGCTGAGGCAGAAGAGCTTGAAACACAAATGGCTCTTATGTCTATGAAGCTGGATCAGTTGAAAAAGAAGAGGCTTGGTGTTAGCTCTTCCAATACTGACCCAAGATCAGGTCTTTGCTATAGGTGTGGAAAGCCTGGGCACATTGCTGCTAATTGTCATACTAAGTCAACTGAAACTGATCAGAATGACAAGATTGCATACCGAGCTAAAAGGTATAGAGACAAGTATGTCAAGCTAAAGAACTGGAGCAAGGGGAAGAATGCAGCAGGGAATGGAGTACCTCATCAAGAACTTTACTCAGAGGCTTGGATGGATGAGGAGATAAGTGATGATGAGGAAGAGATTGAGAACAAAGCCTTCATGGCTTTTACTGAAGAAGATTTGAAGAGCTCCTTTGAAAGAGATATCAAAGAAGCTGAGAGGATGAGTCTCCATACTGATTGGGATTCCACTCAGTTGTACAAGGTGAGTTCCTTTCAAACTTATTCAGTGAATGAAAAAGAAAAGATTTTTTAGTATATGATTATTGATCTTAAAACTTTAGTACAGAGAGAAAAAGCTTTAAAATTAACAATTCTTGAACTTGAAAGGGTAAATAATGAACATTTCGATAAATTAGCAAAATTTAAAGATTTAGAATTAAACTTTTTAAACTTACAAGACATGAACCAAAGATTAGCTGATAAAGCTCATTTACACAAATTAGAAAAAGAAAAATTTTAAAAACAGTGTAAATCTTGGAGAATGCATCTATTAAATTAAATAAATGTCTAAATCAATAATTTCCAGAAAATGTAAGGGTTGCACTTGGTGTTGATCCTCAGTTAAAAAATAGAAATAATTTTGCTGATTTATTTGAAGAATTTTCTGATATGAACCCTATTCAGTTTGTAAAAGCAAAAACTTTTTGTGAAGTTGGATGTCAAACTGAGTCAGATGATGAGGATAAAATCATTTTTGAAAAACCAATTGGTCCTTCCATCTGCTCTAAGTGCTATACTGAACTACAAGAGCTCAGTATTGAATTTCCTGAAAAAGAAATTTTTGATACTGACCTTGAAGTTGTGCAGTATGACACTTCTGCTGTTCCTCCATTTGAAGTTTTATTTAACACAACTACTTTTGAGATATATAAAGAACCTGAGTCTACAGGAAAGAAAATCACTACAACTCAAAATGTTTTATCTAATACTGAATCTACGGGAACAGCAAAGTCAACTACTCAAGAATCTAAAGAACCTGTTCAAGTTGTCATTCTAAAACATGATAAAAAGAAAACAACTTCAACAGGATCTTCAAGTGGCAAAAACAAGAAGTCGAATGATAAAAAGACTTCTCTGCCTAATAAAACTAAGACACCAGAACCATCTCCTTCAAAACCAGTCAAACATAACATTAAAACTCAAATAAAAAATGACAAAAATAACATTTTAAAATCTATTGGTGATCAGATAAAAATCTTAAGTCAAAAGTTTGCAAAACTCACTAGTACTGATCAACCAAAAGTCAAACAATTTTCCAAAATTCCATATGAAAATATGTTTCGAAACAGACCTAGAAAATGTTATAGATGTCACCATATTGGACATAAAGGAGATGAATGTTGGACTGATATCTCAAGTCCTAGGTACTCAGTACCAAAGAAAAGGAGAGAAACCAAGTCAGTATCACCAAAGAAAACCTCAAAGGTTTCTCCTGAAGCGATACTGACCTCTCCAACAAAAGAGATCAAGTCAACCCCTGTTTCTCCCACCAAAGGTCCCATTCAAAAATGGGTTCCTAAAAGGAACTAACTCTTAATTTGTGTCTTGTGCAGGCGACAAAAAATGGTACTTAGATAGTGGCTGTTCAAGATAAATGACTGGCAGTATGGAGTACCTCCTCAACTATACTCCAGAGAAGGGTCCTTCTGTCAAGTTTGGAGATGATTCTATAGGGAAAACAAGAGGGTATGGAGTAATCAAGGCAGGCAACATAACTTTTAAAAGAGTTGCCTATGTAGAGGGTCTTAAACACAATCTGCTCAGTATCAGTCAGATGTGTGATGATGATAATTAAACTCGTTTCAGAAAGATTGCAGGAATCATCTATAATGATAAAGGGCAACCTGTACTCGTTGCTAGAAGAGAAAAGGATGTTTATGTGGTCAATCTGTCTGAAATAGACCCCACTATTCGAGTTTGCCTGATGTCTAAAGTCAAACCAGAATTACATTGGTTATGGCACAAGAAGTTCTCTCACATAAATTTCAGAAATATAAATGAACTCAGTATTAAGAAACTGGTGAGAGGGCTGCCCACTATTACTTATTCAAAAGATAAGTTATGCTCAGCATGTGAAATGGGCAAGCAGAAGAAGAGTTCATTCAAATCAAAGGTTAATAATTCCATCCATGAACCTCTTACAATGATACATATGGATCTTTTTGGCCCCATCAGCACACCATCTTTGGCCAAAAAGATCTATACTTTAGTCCTGGTTGATGAATTCTCAAGATACACTTGGGTCATTTTTCTCAAGACTAAAGCCGATGCAACAACAGAAATCATTGCCTTCATTAAAAGAGAAGAACTTCAAAAAGGCAACAAGGTCAAACAATTAAGAAGTGACCATGGTACTGAGTTTAAGAACTCAGTATTGGCTGATTTCTGTGAAGAAAAAGGAATCATTCAAAATTTCTCTGCAGCCTACACACCACAACAAAATGGTGTTGTAGAACGAAAGAATAGAACCTTGATTGAAGCTGCAAGGACTTTATAATGCCATGCTGGACTGGCACTGAGCTTCTGGGCAGAAGCTGTCAACTGTGCAAATTTTACACAGAACAGAGCTACTATAGTCCAAAGACATCAAAAGACTCCTTATGAGTTATATAATGGCAAGGTTCCTAATGTGGAATACTTCCACATCTTTGGGAGTAAATGTTTTGTACTCAGTACTAAACAAAATCTCAACAAATTTGCTCCCAAAGCAAATGAAGGCGTGTTCATGGGCTACTCTCCACACTCTAAAGCCTTCAGAGTGTATGTCATCTCAACTAAGATGATTGTAGAATCTATTCATGTTACATTTGATGAAAATCAGAATGAGCATTCTACCTCAGCAACAGAAGACGTCAGTGGCATAGAAATTCTATGTAATCCAGAAAACTCAATTTCTGAACAGCCCAAGTCTCACCCATACTATGTTGATCATGGTATGAGTGACACTGATCAAGAAATAACTCAGTCTAACTCAAATGTATCAAATTCTAAGGTTCCCATAACTGAGAACCAAAATACTGAGTTTCCAATTCTTGATTTGAACAACTCCACCTATGAGGAAGGTGAATCTTCCAGTACTGCTCAAGAATCCACATCAATTTGCAAACTTCAGAAGAACAGCAACCAGTATTGTCTGATACTGACCAGAATTCCACTCAGTGTCAGGCAGACAATACATCAACACAACAAAAGTACATGAAATGAGTTCAACAAATCAATAGCATCTGCTGTTGTTTGTTTGTGCACAGACCAAGTATTCAATTTTTCTAAAATGATATTTGAAGGAATGCTTGAAAATCTTTCATCTACAAAATTCTTAATGTACCCAAGATTTATTGCTCATATTTTAAACTGTGAAATTCCTAATCTTACAATAACAAAGAACATTTTTCCTATACCAGAATTAAATAGAAAGGTGTACTCAAATATGAGAAAACAATTTAAATTTTCTGGAGTTGTAACTCCTTTGTTTCAAAACATGATCTATGATCAACCCCCCATCGGAGAAGGTTCAAACCACCCTATTGAACCCCAACCCACTCCATCACCAAAAACAGCCCAAACACAATCCCATGAGTCCACTCAATCAACCACACCACAAAATGTCCTGAATGCGTCCCAGGTACATGATACAAAACCTCAGAGTGCTACTCTTCACTCTAAGGTAGACAACCTAAAAGCCAAACAATCTCCAAAACATATAAACGGAAAAGAACTTCCAAAAAGGACACCAGGGAACCCATTGAGTCAACTCCCAGACTTGAAGAGTTGTCCTCCAAGGAGGAAAGAGAACATGAGGAAAGGGCTCCTACTACTGATGCACCAAAAGTTGGTGCACAGGACAGTAGGAACATCATTAGGACCTAGACCTCGGCAACTTTAAGGGATGACTCATCCTTTGAGGCAGCACTTAAAGGACCCCGGTGCCAAGAAACCACAAGGGGAGGTACTTCTGTTTCTTCTAGGAAGAAGAGAGTATCTAAAAAATCTAATGAATCACCAAGCAGTGATGAGGGTAGAATGAAAATTCCTGAATTGATGGATAGGATGGAAAACCTTAATACCAATGTACCAAACAAGCCCGATGATCTACCTAGATGGAGTGAGGGCAGCATGGAACCAACCCAATTGACGGATAGGAAGGAAAACCTTGAAACCATTGTACAACATTGCCCGAATCTTTTAAACAATCAAGGGAGAACCATGAGCTATATGAAGCATTGCATCAATGTCCTGAATAGAAGGCAGAAGAGGTTCGGTGATAGGCTTCAAAGGAAATAAAATATTATTAACAAATTGAAAAGAAAGATTGCAAATAGTTAGGCTCAACGACTTGAGATCACTAAGGGGGAGAAAACACAAATTCAAGAAATGATTGACAATTCAATTGCAGAAGCAGCAGCCTCCCTCTTAAATTTGAAAGAAGCTCATGGTGAAGCAGGTCAGTTCATTGATGAAGACCTGAACAGAGGAGTTAGAAGCATGGATGAGGATGTGTTTGTGTCTGCAATTCAATCTCCAGCAGCAGTAGAACAAACACTTTCTCATACTACTGATGTTATGGGTGCTACTGATCCCATATATACTACTGAGATGGTGGAACAAACTAAAGAAATTCATACTACTGATCTTATGGAAGAAGATGTACAAGAGGCAACATCAGCAGTAAATGCAGCAATTGCAGAACAAATACCATCTCCAGTTACTACTGATACTGACACTACTGATGAACTATCAGTAGTAAACACACAAGAGGAAACATCAGTAGTAAACTCCTCAAATTTGCAACTGGTGATCTATAGACCCTTCAACTTGCAGTCTCTAATACCAGTAGTAACTACCTTGGTTACTACTAAGTCTGAAGAATTACCAGATCTCATTGAACCAGCAGTAGTAATCGCAAGACCTCCAACACCAGAACTAAAACCTCTTATAATCCCAAATATTGATGAAGATGTGAACTAGGATGAGGTTGATGAATGTACATTACCTCCTCATCCAAAGTTATTACCAGAGAAGAAGGCACATACATTTTCTCCTACAACCAAGTTTGTACCAGTAATTGATATGAAGTACACTCCACTTCCAAAATGTGTGGGAAAAGGAAAAGAAAATTTTGATGATGATTATCCACACAGAGCTTTAGGTCATTATATGGTGAATAAGATAAATCTGATTAGACCTTTAAAGCAAGATGTATGAAAGGTGAAAAGAATAAGATATCAAAGGAAGTGTGCTAAAACTCAAGCTCTTGAAGATAAAAGAAAAGCTGAAGAAGAAAGAATGAAAAATGCAGCAATTCAAGAGATTGAAGAATTTCTTGTACAAGAGCAACAAGCAGAGTTAGATAAACAAAAGAAAATAGAAGAAGAACATCTAAACTGTCTTGAGGATCTAGTTGCAGAGTGTAAGAGAGAAAAGGCTGAGCTACCAGAAGAAGTACTTATACTAGAAAACCAAAATGGTAGAATACTTGAAAACAAAAGGTCACAGTGCAAAGTCATTTGGAAGAATGAAGATGTTGAATATTGTTGACAAGTACTGCACTGCAAGAAAGAAAGAATTGGCAGAACCTGAAGTAGAAGAACTCAAACTAACAGAGTTGATAGACATTGATCCTAAACTGGTGATTACCAGAAAACCAATGACTGGTGAATCCTCAACTCCATCTGCCAAGAAAAGAAAATTACTAGATGCTGAAGAAGAGGCAAGGAAGAAAGCAAAACAAGACTTCCCAATACTTGATATTCCTCAAGCTCCTCTACAGAATAATCCAATTATTAATTGGGGAGTTGTAAATAATGTAATTGAACTAATCAGAGAAGATAAAATAACTCAAAGATTTAGTGCTTGGAAGCCAATGATTATGTCACTATCCAGAAGTGATGTAATTAAAGTATTAATCATTGGAAACCCAAGAATGGCCAAAAGGAAATGGAAGAACTCAGGTGCTGGATATTTAACTGAGATGATAGATGTTGCATTCTATCCAGATGATTATCCTGAGAAAAGAGAAAGAAGAGAAGGAAAAAGAAACTTGATTAATTAAAAGTGAATTAACAAGTTTAGGGGGAGATTGTTAGGATATAAAAGATCTATTACTGATGCTGCAGCTGGTACTGACAAAGACTTGATGCTGCTACAAGAGTTAGTACTGATTGGGCAGAAATACAAAAACACTACTGATGATCAACTTACTACAGACGATGCTGTTTACTACTGATGTCGATAAAAGGAACAGATCGTACCCGAGATTCTAGTATAGTTAGTTATAGAATCTATATCTTTTTTAATTCGATTGTAATCTAGTCCTAGAATAACTAGGGTAAAAGTTTAGGCTTCAAGGACTATTATATATAGTTCCTTATGAATTGTAAACATACGTGTATTGATCGATTAATATTAATACATTGAAGCTTTTTGTGATAAATTGTGTTCTTGTTAATTCTTATTTGAATTCCAGTTTACATTGTTCTTAATCAATAACAAGAGTGTTAATCCGCTGTAACTTCTCTTTGTTAGTAGATATGTGATTTAATAACTTGTTGAGTTATTCGATCCTGACAGAGTCCATACTTGATCTGCTCTTATACTATTCGCGTATTGCGTTTATTAATAGATAGTGATTTTTACATCACAAAATTATTTCGCAAACCACAACTTATATTTTGATATATTTGTAAAATCTGATTTACATTTTGTCTAATATGGCAAGTGAAGTAATCTTTATGATATAGATATTCTCTCCTTTTATGAAATAATGATTGGTGATTTTTTTATTTTTATTTTTCCTATGCACATGCATACAATCCAAATGAAAACAAAAGTTGTTTATGATATGATAAAGATGAAATTACCACTTTTGTGGGGATTGGGACCACGCACTATTTTGCCTGGAAATAGATGCATGTGTGTTTGTTTAACATTACAACATTAGTTTAAAAAGGTGTAATGTTACTTGATGTAACATACGTGATAGTACAAGTGAATTTGTACCACTTTAAGACGGATAACTTTGATATAGGTTTTTTAAACCGGTCGAATTGATATGATAATATTTATATTAGATTGTTATTGGAATAGATTATTATTGGAAAAGTTTGTGATAAAATGATTTTTCACCGACTTTCTACCTATATAATTTTATATGGGGATTGTGAGTGTGTGGTTGTCATGTACCTAAACTTAGGTGTGGAATCACTCGTAATTACATAATTTTGGTTCCAAAAGTGAAGCGAGTTATTTTTTACGGTTTTTTGTCACTTTCCCACGATATTAGAACACTTACAGGATAAATAAACAAATCATACACACACATGCACATGTGTTCCTTATAAGCACCATTTCAAGAACATGAAATTTGAAGCACAATTTCAACAAAAAAAACATAATTAAGATTAAGACAAGTGATGAGTTTTAGACGGGCTTTGATGCACTAATATGTTTATGTGATGAGCAATGAGGTATAAGTATTTTTTTTTAACCAAAATTATGTAGTTTTGGGTGGTTCCACACCTAAGCTTAGGTATGTGACAGTCACACTCACTTTTCTCTTATATATATATATATATATATATATATATATATATATATATGTGTGTGTGTGTGTGTGTGTGTGTGTGTGTGTGTGTGTGTGTGTGTTATATATAGTTATTATTGGAAGCTTTGTGTTCACCTATTTGAGAGCTACGCAACGGTATATAGCGTGTCCAAAGTAAAGTTGTGGTGAATGAGATATCGACTCTCAAATTAAAGTGTTTGAAACAAGAAATCTTGAGTTGGTATGCTACCCCACATTGGAAAAAGATCAAACCATTTGTTGGATCGAGTGATCCGAAATGGCTTGAACTAATGTGCGCCCCGGGCGGACTGCGGACACGAATGCAGCTCCGAAATCACGGGCTCGTGCGGGTCCATTTTTGCATCTCATCGACACTGCAGTTGTCTCGTACTGACCTGCTGCGCAGACTGCCTGGACTGAGCTGCTGCGCTCTCATCCAATACTGGACTGACCTGTCGCAGACAGTTACGAAAATTCAGCAGTAAATGCTGTTTTGATTTCTTGTTAAATGGTATTGAATGCACTTAATGTTTTGATTAAACATTACTTACCATTTACACTATAAATAGAGACATTGGGTCTCATTTGTAGACACACCGAATACACATTCTTCTCCTACTTCTGAAAATCGTAGCTTTGTTTCTAGAAAACACTCTCAATTTTGGTTAGTGTTCTGGCTTAGATTATATACGGTAGTGTAAAACTACTCGGTTGTTTTATCCTAGGAAATAGACAAGTAATCTATTTTAAGGGGATCGTAAATTTCACGAGACTCGACCAAAACCGTTGTTACTTGTTTGTTCTATTTATTTGTTTCAATATATTGTAAACGTTTTCGTTAAATTCTCTTATTGTAATTGTATTTTATTAATGAAAATTGGTATTAGCTCCTACAATTATATGAGGATTTGTATTTCAGACTATAAGACATGTCCCAACACCAACCTTCATTTGTGATTTTTCGAAATCGAAGGCATCTTACTGTTAGCACGCACCATTCGGTTTGATGCCTTTGGTTTTAAAACACAGTTTGGGGAAGAGATGAGGGGAGACTTCGGTTGCATAGGTGGGACCCAAAGAGGTATTTTGTGTGTGCATTTTATAATGGTGAGTCCCAAAAAACTTAAGGAAAGAGATATTGCTGACATGATTATGCCAGTTTAGTGTTTGTTGTAGAGTGAGTTAACGTGACGCTGATTTGACAAAAACTAAAGGTCTCAATTTATGTAATGGTTGGGAGTGTTCTAAAGATAAGTTAACTTAATGATTGGTTCAAGGATCTCCGTCTATGAACTAAGTTAAACGATTTCTGTGAGACATTTTCTATGAAATGTGGTGGATAATTTGGAAATATCACAATCATACGATTTTCAGCTTTTAAACAAAAACATGTGGTTTTGCTTGATTATTTAGTATCTTTAGATGCAGATCAAACATTACTTGAGTATGATGGTTACAAAATCCTACACTGTTTATTTTGCAATTTTTGTTCTAACTTCTTGCTAATATATTTTTTCATAAAATCGTCGTTCAAAGAAATCCACTTATACACAACTAAGTTCTAAACTTGCAATCGAATTAGATTATGTCAGCTTAGACTTCACTTCACCGAATTAATTTAAAAGATATCCAAATGTTCGTATCCACTTTCCAGAAGTCTGTCATACGTGCTAATTTTTAACCCATCTATTTAAGTATTATTCATCGGCCATTTTATTATTTGGCTCTCATCCAACAGTGTGGATCCATCAAGAATCCCTTGTTATATTCTTGTGTTTCAATTAATATATGAGTTTGCATGCATTTTGTTTGTTAATATATAAGTCATTCTTTTAAAAGCAACATACATATCCCTAAACTACTCATAAATTTACAACTTATTATCCACAACGAGTGCCAAAGAAAAACGCATTTCAACATCTACAAACTTTTGGAAGTCATTAAAACTTCGTATGCAAGTCAAAATCAATATGAGTTGCCAATTCACATGGAAACATGGGCTCTTGGTCACAATAGGATGCCTTCTTTGGGGCCCATTTGATTTGTACAACTCCTTCTACATTACATGTACGTATTCAAGATCAGGCATTTCATATGGCCGGCCATGCAAACCCTTACGAAAAGTCCCATTTCTTCTTTCGAAGATGCAACTACACTCTATTTTGTCGGACTCGAGATTCAACATCATATTTAAGTTTTCTTGAGACACTAAACGTGGACATTGAACGGACACTACAAGAAAACTAACGGCATATGGAACATTCATGCGTTATCTCCACTTGACACCGTTGGCCGGTCTTGGCCGACATATTGCAACAACAAATAAATATATAGAGAGAGACACACGCACACATGTATGTGTACATAGGCTTCGGATCTGCTAACCAAGATTGATAAGAAGAGATTTGGGCATTTAGTTATGATTTTTTTGTCAATGATTTAGTAGTTTATGATTAATGAACCATAATCAAAGGCTTAAATATTTTCTTATTCTTCTTACCCGAATTTTTTTCTAATCCGATCTTATGGTGCTGACTTATGTTAATTCGATTCATAATTTGAGTTAAGGGTTTTCCTAATACGTGTCTCATGGGTATATGATAACGATCGTTTAATAAACTAAATATCCTTAATTAGAGTAAAATGACATTTATGAGTAATTAATACTTTTCTTTTATACGGATTTTATCAATACCATAATTGAAAATGAAGGTTTTTAATAAATTAAATGCAGATAAAAGTATATTACTATAATGCGTCCCCTGTGGTACATAATAGAAAATCCATTTGAATTAATTAACGTAAAAGTGGAGTAACGATATATGACGTTAGTTTAAAAAGGAAGAGAACCGAAGAAAATCATTTCATTTGAAAAGGTTGCAGGTTTGGGGGTGGGTGTTATAGAAACGTTCAAGGAGTTCTATCATTTAAAGGAAGTCTCAAGGAACAAATCTCAACCATTGATCAATAGGATCTAATGGTCAAAATTAATCACATATTTTATATATTAAGGGGTATTTTGGTCATTTTTTAAAAAATAAAAATAAAAATATTTTTTATTTTAAATTTTTTTTTATTTTCTTATTTTTTATATGAATGGGTATTTCGGTCATTTGGCACTTAAAAAAAATTGATTTTTTTTTTATTTTTTATTTTAAATTTTTTTATTTTTTTTTTATTTTTTTATTAAAAAATAACATTTATTTGATAATTACGTGTATAACTTAATCACATGTGATTTTAGTGTAAAATCACATGTGATTTTAGTGAAAAATCATGTTTTAAAATCACATGTGATTCAGAATGCAATAACAAATTAATAATTTTTTAAAAGTAATAATAAATAAATAATTTTTTTTTAAAAAATATTTTTTTAAAAAAATATTTATTTTTAAAAAAATTAAAAATTTTAAAATAAAAAATAAAAATAAAAAAAAATTCAAAATAACCAAAATACCCCTAAATTAAAAAAATTTAAAATAAAAAAAACTAAAAAAAATTTAAGATTTTAAAATAAAAAATAAAATAAAATAAAATAATTTTAGTGCCAAATGACCAAAATACTCCTCCATGTATAAAGAATGTGATCAATCTTGACCATTAGATCATATTAATCAATGGTTGAGATTTGTTCCTCGGGACTTTGTAAAAACCATGAACCTCCTTGAACGCAACTCGTGGATGTTAATCCGTTAATGTATGGAAATTGTACTTTCTGGAAGGAAAAAAAAAATGATTAAGTTTGTCATTCTATTTTTATATTAATGTCATCGAACCATACATGTATTAATTACTCAAGTGATATACAATAAGTTAATAATAATTTATCACTATTATTTAATAATGTTAAAAAAACTACAATTACCATTAATTTTGTAGCATGTTTGACTGGGCGTAAGGGAGGGGGTTGCCTCTCTCCGTCCCCATTTGGTCATGTATTTGATCGTAAGAGAAAATGTTGATGTATCGCTGATGTGACGAGTAAGCGTAAAATTCTTATTCGATTGCTAGTGAGTAGTAACTTAAATAACTAGTTTTTGATGATTACTGTAATCTTAATAGAAATATATAATAACTAAAACTTAACTTTTTATACATGTGCATAAAATAAAAGGATACAGGAGTTCTATGCGAATGCAAGTGAGAAGTGAGATAGGACAAGAGCTAAAAAGGAAACTAAATTCAAGAGAAAAAAGTAAAATCTAAATTCTAACCTTATACTTGTACGGTACTATTATCAATACTTTCACTGTTAACTATTTCTTAAAACACTTTTTATCTCCAATCAAACTTTATATTTTAATTAAAAGTAATACGAAATACTCACCACTATTTATCTGCTAAAAAGTTATATCTAAGAGAAATGAGAACTTTATTTAGAGACAGAAAAAGTACATTAGTATCTTTAAAGATGTGCAGAAAGTGTGATCACAAACGGGCCACGTTTTATTGGGCCCCACATTTACTGACATTTTATTTGGACGATAAAAACTCTTTTTTGTTTTCATGTTCATTAAGTCATCTTTTGTTTTATGCACCTTCTGTTTGTTAGTTTCAACTCTCATTTGATACCAAGTAATTTTTAACTTATGTGATAAGTCAGGATCAACATGAGTTGCCAATTCACATGCGAGCAGGGGCTCTTCGGCACGAGTTTTAAACTTTAAGGGCTTCTGGCCCTTTTTAGTTCATCAAGACTACAACTCGTTCATTATATATAGGGTAAATTACAGTTTTTGTCCTTGACATATGGCCGATTCGGGGTTTTTGTCCCTAATGTTTTTTTATCCGTTTTTTTGTCCCTTAAGTTTTTCAAATTCTGGAAATTTGTCCTTCCGTCCAAAATCTTCCGTTAACTGACGATATTTTTGTTAATTTCCCCAAATTGCCCCTATCATCGTCATCATCAAAGAAACCTTTGAACCCAAATGTGTTCTTCATGTTGTACTGTACAAAATATTATATTGTAACTTGTGCATTAAATATTGTACATTTCAAAATGATAAAGAACACATAAGAACACCAACATTGACCTTCACCATCATCATCAAAATATGATTAAAAACACAACATTTCATGGGTGTCTCTGGTCCCCTAATCGTTTTGGAGATCTGTAAAATCAAGAGACGGAATCACAACTCGTTCAGAAGAAGAAGATCTGTAAAATCGATTTGCAGGTTCAAAACTCGAGTTCATGTTCTGTTCAAAATTCGAGTTCATGTTCTGTTCAAAATCGATTTGCAAGCTTTTTTGATGTTCTGTTCTTGATTCTGGATATGAAACCTAGATCTGCTAAACACGAACCCTCGATTTGCTTCAAGAATCTGCGAAGTGGCGATGGTGGTTGCAGATCTGAGTTGCGAAGTGGCGATGGTGGTTGCAGATCTGAGTTGCTCATCGCAGATCCGCTTCAAGAATATGCAAAGTGGTGATGGTAGTTGCATATCTGAGTTGCGAAGTGGTGATGGTGGTTGCAGATATGCTCTTCCAGATCTGAGTTGCGAGTTATCTTTTTGGGGAAGAAGATGGGGTTTGGGGATGAAGACATGTAAAAAGACAGATTTGTTCGGGGGTTTTAGCTTGTGATGAAGAATAAACGCTTTGGGGATTTAGGGTTTGTGGGTGTTGGGGAAGAAGATGAAAAAAAATTAAAAGAGAAAAAGAAAAGGGAAAAAGACTAAAATGCCCTCATATCTTTTGCATTTGAGGTCACTTAACGGCCAAAATTGGACGGAATGACAAATTTCCATAATTTGAAAAACTTAAGGGACAAAAAAACCGACAAAAAAACATTAGGGACAAAAACCCTGAATCGGCCATAGGTCAGGGACAAAAACTGTAATTTACCCTTATATATAATACTTGAACAACCAGTTAGTAATTAGTGGTTCGAGGCTACACAGTAATATCCAGAAAGGGCAGTATGCCTTCACTCGAACTCTCCACCTATTGGGAATAAACCCCGCTATTTGTTTATGACGGGACTTGAACCCATAGGTCATGGACAACATCTTATCTTTTTACCAATATCACTAAGCTAGAAGCCTTGGATTCAACTCCTTATTACATTTACAATTTTGCATGTTGTACTTAAATAAATCAGCCAATCAGGCTGAGCATGGTTTCTGTGCAATCGCTGGAATTTTTTAAAGAATAATGCTAAAAAAATTTGAAATTTTTGTTATAGTATAGATTATGCATCTAAACTAAAATTGTGCAACCGGTAACTTAATTTGCGACCCTTTTGTGGATACTTCATATTGCCGAACTCTGAAGTCGACATTTCTTGGAACGCAAAACATCCCTCTGAATTAACGTTATGTATGACAGCATTATATTGGATCATGTCACATGGAGCATGATCGATATTATTGCCTCTATAGCTCCATTTGACACTGTTTAATTATCTTCATCCTTCTCGCAGAAAAACAAATGATATATACATGACAATTGATTTAATAAAGAGATACCCTTTAACGACATAATAAACTTAACACCAAAAAATGCAATTTGTCAATTTGTATCGACACAAAGCAAATTAAAATTCCCACCCATAAAATATAAAATACAAAATAAATAAAAGTAAAATAAAAATAGTTTCTATTAAACACTGAATCTTAAATATTTAACCGTATAAATTAATAATATATCTTAATATAGTACTGGAAAAATATTTATAACCCGAACTGAAGGTCATATTCGTAGGTTCACATGGGATGTGGGACTTATGGAAGAACTAATTGCATGATGAAGGAAACGGAGGAGGGGGCCTCTCTTGTAACCCAAATGCTACACATCATGAGTATACACGTATCACTACCCAAAATTAATTATTGTGAAGGAAACGGAGGAGGGGGCCTCTCTTGTAACCCAAATGCTACACATCATGAGTATACACGTATCACTACCCAAAATTAATTATTGTGAATTGGGAATTAAGTTTCCTACCATATTTTTTTATGTCTATACCAAAGTGTACAAGTAATACTGCATACTGTACAAGTAGATAATGCAATAATTGTGATAGATTAGTCAAAATATGTGGTATAAAAATCACAACCTTTGTTAATTATGCATAATCAATTTCAGTGTAATAATAAAGAGTATCTTTGATGAGGTACAACTACACATAGCCTATGTTTTAAAAGGGGTCCATATTTACATACGCCTTTTATATATAATTTTTATTTTTAAGCCAAGTTTATAATTTAATAGGAAAAATTTAAAAAAGTCAAAGTTTTTATATATACATTGTATTTAGATACCTACTTTCGTTTTCACACAGACGGATTGAGAAGACGCCCCTAGTCTTCTCCAATATATGCAGGTACATTCGATTTGGTTTTGACATGTCACCACTTTGCAGCTCTATGATTCGTCCTTTATTCCACGTGTAATTCCATGATTGGTCAACTGATTTCGAAACAAACTCCACAATAATCTCGCTCGATTAGGCATCAGTTATTGTAATTCCGGTTTTCACGTGGAGGATATCTTTGAAGTTTGACTATACAGCCTGTAATAGCTAACAAATTTTCGAGATTGATTCTTAACATTAAATACAATTAAATACGTCTAAATCCGTTACATAGCCAATACTCTATTATAATTACGGTATGTTTTGAAATCCCGAATCAACTAACCTTTTTCAAATATTTAAGAGATTGATTTCAAACATCAAATACAATTAAAATTCCTTAATATTTAAGAGCATTACCTAATCTATTCAATTATTTTCGGGAGCACAATAACCATCCACCCCTTTATAAACCCTGCAAATATACTGAAGACTTACAAGTTTCACCCCCTGCATCACGAATCTCTGCCCAACGTGAAGGTACATATTCAACTTTTCCACTATTCGTTTTTTATAAACTGATACTATTCATTCTATTTTCTTCATTCTATTTTCTTCATTCTGCTTTGGCTTTACAATGAATGGAAAAACATTTACAATGAATGGGTCAGAAAATGACCCGGGAATTATTCACCGAGCTGTTAAAGATGTTTTGTTGGTTTTTAATCGGAATGCATGTCAATATCCATGGTAAATGCAAAAATTTGGATATTTTTGGGATTAATTTTATTTTCCTTATTTTTTGGAATTTTCTGGATTTTTTTCTAGAATTTATTGATATTTTCTAGAATTTTTTGGAATTTCTTGAAGTTTTTCGGGTCAAAACGGACTGTTTTCGGGACCTGCAGTTGTTTGGTTATTCTGATCAGGCTGAAATTTTGTGGAACGCCTAGGATTATGAATTCTCATTTTTCAGAATTCTTTGGATTTTTTTGAATTATTTCGGGAAAATTCCTCAATATCAGAGGGTATTTTCGGTATTTCTGGTGGTCTGATCAGCCTGCAAAGTTTTATACAGTGTTGGAACAATGGTTTATATTTTCAGGGATTTTATGAGATTTATTGCGATTTTTTCTGGATGCTATTGACCACTTCAAGACTGTCCCTAATTTACTTGAAAAATATTGGGTCAAAATGGACTGTTTTGATAGTTTTTGGCAGTTTGGTTGCTTGGATTAAGCTAATTTTTTGTGGAAGACTTAGGATTATGATTTCCCATTTTTCAGATTGTTTTGGTATTTTTCTGAATTTTTTTTCTTAAAAACGGGCCGAATGGGTTTTTTCCGGACTGTTTGGTCAGTTTTAGACAGTTGGGGTGGATTTTTGAAGCTGAATTTTTTTGTGGGCCTTAGTTGCATAAATTCCCATTTTTATGGGGTTTCTGGGATTTTTCGATTTTTTTCTGCTATTTTTGCTGTTTGGTGCATATTTTCAGTTTAAAAAGGCAGCAGAAGGGCAGATTGAGAGAAGAAATAATATAGGTAAAAAGAGGTTATCAAATTTTGTACAAACTCATCATTACAGCTATCGATTCTTATGTCATTTTTAAAATTATTAATATATGTTGGTATTTTTCTATAATATAAATCTTGAAGCATGCCAGCCCAATCGGACGGGCTATGAAGCTAGTAATAATATATGATAGTTCTGTGGCTTAATGCCATGGTGTGACGTTGAATTCTAGTTATCCAACATGTTGTTTAATTGGGTGTTAATTAAATACATATGGTTGGGTTTATTACCTCTTTTTTGACAAGATTGAATATTTGTATTAAGTTGTATGGATGAGATCAGAGGATAGTTTTAATCTTATAGCATTTGTAACTATAGAAAAGAATGTATTGTTAATTGTTCCACTTTTTTTAGTTATATAGATTTAAGTGGTTATAGAAGAAAAGAAAATCTTATTAGTTGCGTATATGTAACTTCTAAAAAAAATCTAATTATTTACGTATTAGGTATCTAAAATGAAGTTATAGAAAAGCAGGTGGGTTGAACAAATTAATGCTTTAAATATAATCGAACTATTTGACGGATGAGCAGGCCGGTTGAATCGATTTAAAATATTGTTGAGTATTTATGATATAATAATTCATATAATTTGTGTACAAATACCAATACAAAATAAATGGCTTAAAAATTCAGAACTTATTTTTAACTAAATTTAATACTTTTTAATTTTAAAGCACATATAAAAAAAATGTTTATTTTATGTATCTATTATTTTAGAAAAGTAATTTTTTTCGAGTTCGACCGGTTCAATCAAATTTTTATATCCATGCGGTTAGTTCTAATCGGTTTATAACCACGGATTTGAGCGACACATTATGATTGACTACCTTCTCATATCTCGATTCGACTGAATTATTAAAACATTGCAACCAACTAACGACCAAAGTCTAATCCGCAACTAATAAAATAGAAGTCCGTTTGATTTGGAAAACGTTTGGTTAATGGATGATGTAAAAGAGGATATGAGTACACGTGGGAGGTTAGGATCTTCACACGTGCAAGAACCAATTGTATGAGAGTCGTAGATAGCAAGGAGCCAAGGATGAACCTCACCGTCACATAACGTTTTCAGATACTAAACACTTTCCGTATAAAATTTTAATGACTCAAGACCTGTCAATCACATGCTCCGGTCTTGTACCCTCACAATCGGGCCCTCCCCAAACTAACAGAAAGTTTTGTAGAAATAGAAAAACGATTCCATAAAATAACATTCTTTTATCATTCCATACTATTTAATACACGAGTAAATACTTTAATATATCATGAATATTATTCTTTTATTACTAGCAAACACTTCATAAAACCAATAAGATGTTTAGTTCGGATGGTCTACAAAAGTTTTCTATTCTGATTTTTGTAAAAAGACATTTTTAGCCATTTAACTATTATTGCCTAACTTTAGTGAATTACTTCATTACTTGTATAAGGATTGGGATAAATGGATCCCGTACTATTTTTCCTTTTCTTTTTGAATTAATTTTTTTGTTTTGTTCATTTTATTTTGTTTCATATTATCTTATCTTATCTTTTATCATTTATATTTGTAACATATTGACAATTATATTTTTCTTTTCTTCATATTTTGACATTTATATTCATTCATATTATTACTTATCTTCTTATATATTTTGACATTTTATTTATTTCTTTATTCAATTTTGTAAAAAATTTACAATTTTCCTGAATTAAATTTTACAGGTTAAAACATTTTATATAATATAAATAACTATAAAGTTTTTTGTTTTTTGAAAAAATTATAAAATACTAACAAATACTTCCTCCGTATCAAAATAAGTGAATCACTTTTCTTTTCGGGGTATATCAAAATAAATAAGTGAATCACTATAATAATTTACCTTATTTGGTAAGTTTCATATTTAATATTACTCATTTGCTCTTACTTATCTCTCTTTAAACATCATTAAAAGTGTGGGGTCCCATCCATTTTTGTCATCTTCCTATATTTGACCTTTTCACCATTTAGAAAAAGCAACAAAATAATAAAAGATGTGGGACCCATTCATTCTAATTACCCCATTTAATTTCACTAATCTCTTATTACCTTATTTTGCCTCAAAAAACGTAAATTTTAAAGTGATTCACTTATTTTGATACACATGAAGTAATTAAATACATTATAAAATATAAATAATTTTTTTTTTTAAAAAAAGAAGCATTTTTGTATTAAAAAGTAATACTAAAAGTGATAATTTGATTTAATAGGTTAAATGATTTAAAATACATAATAAACTAAATATTACTCGTATGAATGTTTTCCAATAAAAAGAAAATGTAAAAAATGGAGTTCAAATTGTTAGATTTTGTAATGATTTCGAGTTACTTGAATCACTGTTAAATCGTGTTTTCACTATCAGATCAAAGTATTTCGAGGGTACTCTCGAAATCTCTAATCGAATAAAATCACAGTGTGATCACGAACAGAGAATATTAGTGTGTTTTTGAGAAATCGTACCAGAGAAATGATGACAAACACAAGAGATATCCACTCTCTTGAAAACTGACGAAAACCACTTAGAACTGCCTTTTGGCAGTTGCAAACCACCCAAAACTGCCAAAATCGGGTTGGATCCGGCCCCTTGTATCCCGACCAGGGCGCTGCCCCGGACCCCGCCAGGGGCGCTGCCCCTTGGAACCCCGTTATCGGGGGCGCTGCCCCCGAACCCCGTTAAGTCAGTGTATTTTAATCATAACAAATTTAAACAAGCGTGCACTCCGCGCCATCCTTACTTGTTCAATAGTTATTAAGATTACATTTGATCAGCTAGTTTATCTCATTACACTTAAATAATATTAGTGATACAAATCACGAACACAAATAACAGCCTACCTTATTTGATTAAACATTTAAACCAATTCTTTGTTTCATAGAATTGAATACTAATGATCACGGCCGGACACTCCCTTTTATACACATTCTTTATTCCGCCATAAGTGAAACAAAAGTTATTTGAGTAAGAAACTTTTGTTCTTATATATTCATAGTGCTATTTATGTCACTTCTCTTTGGGTACTGGAATTATATATTATCTTCGTATCAAAATAAATAATATATTTTCTATTTAGGGGTGGAATAAAATAAGTGATACTTCCAAAACTTATCTTATTTGGTAAAAAAGTAGACTCATTCTCCACTAACTATCTAGTTTAATAAAGTAAAATTACCCTTTTACCTTACTTTTACATTTAAACATTATTATTAATATCACTTCATTCAAAAGAAGTGGACCCATTATCTACTAATTATCCGCTTTAATCTATTTTAAACCACTTTTTGATATTTTGACTCAAAAACCACAATTATTCAAGTGTATCACTTATTTTGATACGTAGTATATAAAATAAATGGTTAAAAATATAGTGGTGAAATAGCCTCTCAAAATAAAATACTAGTGGATAGAAAAAAACTATAAGTGTACGTATAATTTTTATTTTCTAAAAAGGATATTTATGTTATAAGTAGAGTTGTGTACGGTTTAAGAATCAAATCAAACTACACGGAACCAAATCGAGAACCAAGAAAATGGTTTTGATCGGATCGCGGACCGAACTGATTAGGGCTTCTTGGGGTGGCTGATCGAGCTTATTCCCGTGTTGTATGCGACCTAACCATTGTCTTGACCGCTGTAAGACCTTCATCTTACCATCTGATAAATGTTAAATAATGGAGGAATCAAACCCGTGACTTCTAGAAAAAGAAATGATTAAGTGTGCAAATGAGCTTCATTATTAAAATCCAAAGATTCATCAAGTTAAACTCATCCATATGTTTGGCTTGGCTCACATGTTAACTTGTTATCATTTGGCCCTACCATCATTTTAATTCTTTCGTATATAAACTTTCATATCTTCTTTCAAATCTATATACCTTAATAACCATACCCAAATCTCTTTGATTTACAACCTTGAAAGAATTCTTTCTCTGATTACAAAATTCACAATTAATCAAGCTTGTTGAGGTTTCCATACAGTCTAAACGTACACTAAAGATGGAGTACAATGGTGGATTCATGAAAGTGAAATCTAGTTTAAGAACCGGAAGAAAAGGAAGAAGAACGAGAAGAATCAAAACGACGGTTCTTAGGAAGGTGAAGAAGTTGCAAAAGCTTATACCGGGAGGAAAAGGATTGAATGCAGATCGGCTTTTTGTTCATACCGCGAATTACATTATGCATCTCAAGTTACAGGTTGATGTACTTCAAGCCCTCTCCGATGTTTATCGATCCTAAAAGTCCCTAGTAATCAATTCAATCTATTTTTTGTGTCAAGTTTCACCTTTTATACTTATATAGGAATTTATTCCAAGATTATATTGTGTATGATACATATTTTATTAATATATGATTGATATAGTTATTAAGTTTTCATGTCATTAATTTATATATGGAATCGTTATGTCTTTCTCTTGTCTTCCTCCTAAACACACGATTTGTGGTAATTTGCCATAAATGACTAATGCATGATCATGTGTTGTGTTTCTGTTTGTGTTTGTATTTGAAAGATCTAGGTACGTACTTGTCGATTAATAAATAATTAACATAATAAATGTCGTAATATTTAGTGATTTATAACTATTAAAACCAAGTATTTGCATACGTGTACACGTCTTAATGGTTTGAAAGATATTGTGAGTTTGTGACTTGTAAAATGCTCATTTACATATAAATGATAGTATCACAATATCACATCAAGGCTCAAGCTATACATGCATGTGAACGCCATTATTGCCATTATTGGTGATTCATGAAGTTTTGCAGATGGCTAGGGTGGCAACTCTTTCTTGCATATTTGTACTATTATTTTCCCTATTTCCAAAAAATTGCTAATTCATAATATGTGCAATAGTAACATTTTTTCCTTGTAATATTAAAAAACGTTCATATATACATGTAAAATTTTCATTTTAGACAATATGATATTCACTAGTACAAAATTAGTCTATCGCCACTACAAAAAACCGTGGCTATAGATCATTGGCCACAGTTTTATTTTACATCAAAAGCGTAGTCTATTCTCTCGCGTTTTAAAATACATATATGGCCACGCGGGCCATATCCTAGGAAAAGTGTAGCCATAACATATAACCGTGGTGATTTAGTACTATATAGCCACGTACAATTTAAGTGGTTGTAGTTGTAATCTTACTTTTAGATACACTATTTTTTATACACCGTGGCTAATGATCACTATATAGTCACATGTAGTTATGCTGGTGGTGACCATAAGCTCGATTGTAGACACGTAATTCTACATACAATCGTGGCAAATTCGTACTATTTAGCCACATATAATTAAAGTGGCAGTAGTTATAATCCTACTTTTAGAGACACCATTTTTTATACACCGTGGCTAATGGTCACCATATAGCCACATGCACTTATGCTAGTGGTGACCATAAGCCCGATTGTAGACACGTAATTATACATACAATCGTGGCTATTTCGTAACATATAGCCACATATGATTAAAGTGGCAGTAGTTGTAATCCTACTTTTAGAGACATTATTTTTTATATACCATGGCTAATGATACCATATAGCCACATGCAATTGTGTTGGCGGTGACCATAAGCCTGATTGTAGACACGTAATTATACATACAATTGTGGCTATTTCATAATATATAGCCACAAATAATTAAACTGGAAGTAGTCATAATCCTATTTTTAGACACACTATTTTTTATATATTGTGGCTATTGGTCACAATATAGCCACATGCAGTGTAATGTCCCAAATTTTTACGAATTTTAAAAATATATTTAAACTTATTTAAATTAATAAGATCATTGAGTCATACATAAGTTTTCCCATTAAATGCCAAAATTCAGTTAAATACTAATAAAATGCAGAATAAAAGTATTAAATATAATAAAATGTAACAAGTGTGTAAATAGAAATTCAATCGCTTCATCGTCAGTGTCACTCGTCAACTTTTTCCATGCCCTTTGAACTGCTGGTACCTGCACATGTGGGGGAGATGGCTGAGCATAAATCTTAGTGAATTCCCGAATTTCAGGTTTCACAATACGGTAACCACACACAACCAATTATAGATAACCATCACAATAAATACAAAATTATCATTATTACTACTAAGGCACACAGGTAAGGAACTCACCTTTGCGGAGCTAACAATCCAAAGTATCCAAGAATGTCAACAAAGAGATTCGGGCAACAATAAACCTACATAAACAATTAACGGGATTTACATTAGTTCCCGGCACAATAATTAAAAAAATTCAGAATCTGAGTTCCTACGACAACTTTGCCAAAACTGGCGTATCTCCCAAACCGTTTATCCGAAAATTACCAAATTTAAACTGTGAATATTAGACATCTAGGGCTATCTTTCGTATCCCGAAGGGTCCTGAAACTGTCCCGCAACACAGCAGATTCGTGCAGTGAGTCAGCACTGCGACAATGAACGAAAACAGCTATATTGTTCAAACCGTAAGTCCTATTGACGAATAGTCGGTAGCCATGGAAAGCTAACTCGGAGAACTAAAACTTTCCAGAAGACCGGGTAACCAAATTACGAACCTAACCTGTTCAAAAACAGCCATGAACATGGCAGACAGAATCTGTCCAAACCGAACAACATGCCAAAACGAATTCTATAAAAAGAAAAGCCCGACATCGTCATCCCGAACAACTATTGAGATGCCCGAGACCTATGTTCTTGGTTCTTCATCGAGTCTTGCCTCTACACATATCAAAAGATTTGATAACTATACAAGAACAACAAGAAAACTCCCCGAAACAATAACCAAAACGAGCAATACCAATACCAATGTGAAAACAATCTTTTACTCGTCGTGCTCGGGATCACAAACAACGGCGCTGCAGCAGATAGTAAACGCAGCCCTGTGATATACGAATACGAGACTAATATGAAGAGCTTAATATGGAAATCTTACCCATAAACGAATGAAGAACGACAATGCTAACACAAAGGCCGATGGCTGTCGGCTGTTTTTTCTCGGGTTAATTCGACGGATGAGAGAACACTAGGGCTGCAGGGAACAATGTTGCAGCTCAACAATGACGGTTACAAATAATACGAGAACGAAGAGAGAAAACGTTACCGAATGATTGGGCGAATAAACAAGGCAACACCACCACACTGAATCTTTGCTGCTTAAATTCTATCAAATAGAGACAAAGGGCTGAGGGTCATGACCTGCTTTCCATTTGTTTTCTTGTCATTTAGACTTAACAATCTAAAGCATACAAGCACCTCAATTTGAGGTTTGCATATTGACCATAGCTTCAAATTCCCGGTCGCCCCTTTTGAATTCCTTTTTGTCCTCGAATCACGTTCCGTGAGATTTCTTTCCTTCAAGTATTACATTTATCAACTAATTCGCTCGTCTTTCACTTCGTTTCTCTTTTTCTTGCTAATAGTTGATGCGGCCGAGAATTGGGAGAAGGAGGGAGAGGATTAGGGTTCTAACTCCTTAATTAACTTAACTCTTTAAGGCTTTAAGTTGGTCCCTTAAAAGGCCCACTTGGACGACCCAAACCTGACCCGACACACTAAATTAATTAAACGTTAGCAACGACCGACTAATAATACATTATGGCAAATCGTGACATATTGTTACATGTAGTTATATTAACGTGGCCATTATCCTACTTATAAACACACATATTTTTATTAATTCATGTGGCTAATGAATATTAGTTTTTGGAACATATCTATTATATAGCCACGTAAGTACCAAAAAAATATGTGGCTATTGTTTGTTGTATAGCCACATGACACACATAATAATAATCATGGTCGTATACTAACTTTCAACAACAACGACTTAATCATGGCTATTGTTTGCCCTTTAGCCACATAAGTCGTTATCACATATATGTGACCCATGATAAGATTTAGCCACATTTAACATCATTAACGTGACAATTTGATACCGGTAGACACACATTCATATACAATTAAATCGTGGTTATAAACTAATTATAGAGACAAAATTTTAACCTTACCTTTACCATTGCTATTATTTAGGTTATAGCCACACGTAATTTTAGTTTTATCGTGACTTGTTATAGGATGTGGCAAATATCCATCATATAGCCACACAGAAAAAAGAAATTTTTGAGTGACTATTGTTTATCGTATAGCCACATGACACACACAATAATAACCGTGGTTGTATACTTCTTTCAACAACAATGAATTCATGTGGCGAATGAATACCAATTTTTGGACACACAAGTAGTTGATTCATGTGGCTAAATATGTGTCTTCCGCCTCACGTATTAACCGTGACAAAATAATATCACATTTTAACAAAAAAAAATCATGGCGAAAAGTCTGACATTTGGCCACACTACATGACCGTGGCTAGCAATAGACACGTTTATTATGTTAAATCGTGGCGAAAGTGTTCAAATCTAATTTGCAATTGTCACGGTAATCTAGTTAAAATGTGGCTAAAACAACATTAGAACATTATTTGTGAGATTTAGCCACACGAACAAGTCAAACAGTGGCGAGACCGGTTAAAAAAAAGCGTGGCTAAAAGCTGATTTTGTACTAGTGATTTCTCCTTCACTTTAAGTAACTTTTTTTATTATTTTAAAATTTAAAAAATTATAAAATTATAAAAATACATTGCTTAAATGAAAGAAACTTGATGCAATTATAGTTCATGGACCTCAATTAGGTCGGGTTTGAGCTAGCATATTCGGGTTGATATATTGGCGGGTTCGGATAAGCCAACACAAACCTGACCAGTTTAAAATTTTGATCAGAAAAATCAACACTAATCTAGAGATATTTAAATCATGTTAACTGAGACACGACCCATCTAACTTTACATGTTGGTGGATCAAATGGGTTAGTGGGTCACACCCAGGCTGGCGAGTCAGAAATAAAAACTTATCCAAAAATAATATTAATCGTGAGGAACTGGAATGTCAAATAGAGATTCAAGATTTTTTAAGTAGAGTTTAGGAGATTTTCAAGTATTTACATTCTTTAAAAAAAATTATAAAACTAAATGTTTGATGAGTTGACCCGTTTATACATAAGTCAACTGGAACACGAGTCAAATTATAAATGAGTTGGACTTGTTGGCATGTTTCTTTCGCAAACCCATGTAAGCACAACTCAAAGTCTCAAACCTGATGATTTTCATGTCAAGAGAATCCCTGGACCATAGTGAATAAATTATGCAATTGATTCCATCTTTTAATTTAATGAAGTAAAGAGCAAACATATTTACATTATGTTCTTGAGTTCTTTTTTCTAAGACATTGAGGTGTTCTTGATCGATTCTCATTGGGTTATTACTTATTAGCATTCCAACTACCATGGAATATCTAAAACTTTTCTTTCACAATGTTTGAATTGTGAAATTCATTTTATCTCGTAATTTATGTTATATACCTTTTAGTGTTCTTGATTTACCCTTTCAGTTGAAGCATTCCAAATCACCAATAGATAACAACTAACTTGGTTTTGATCCCACTTTGATTTTGAAAAGTTTATTACTGTAACGACCCGAATTTCTTTTGTGTTAAATAAATTATGAAACAAATATGATAAATAA
Source organism: Calendula officinalis (assembly GCA_963853835.1). Classification (NCBI taxonomy): domain Eukaryota; kingdom Viridiplantae; phylum Streptophyta; class Magnoliopsida; order Asterales; family Asteraceae; genus Calendula; species Calendula officinalis. Next base: position 76,236,144 of record OY970822.1, read on the forward strand.
GGATAAATCATTTAAAGAACGTAGGAATCGGTTTCGTGTCATTTGGACATCGTATGAAAAAGTTATGGACGAAACCGTGTCGAAAAGGGCAACAAAAACTGCAGGCCAAAGTTCACGCCTCGAACTAAAGTTCACGAACGTGAACTTTGGTCCGAGATGTTGGGTTTTTTATTTTTGGAAGTTCACGATCCGTTCACGACGAGTTCACGGCGCGAACTTTGCTGAAACAGCATAAAATCGGGTTTTCTTGTCATTTCTCTCATTTCCAAACCCCTAAAGCATTCTCCCAAGTGTGAGTATACGATTTTGAGTGTAAGGAGGCCATTGGAACTGATTTTCACACTCAATCTTGAAGATTCTCACTCCATTGTTGAAATATAAGGTAAATCTCTACTCCTTTTAGTTATGGATGATGTTTTTGGGTGAAAATGGTGAAGTATGCAAATCCTAGTTGGAGGGTTTGTAATGGGTGATGATATTGGGTTTATATAACTTAAATCTACAACATATTGTCAAGGAAAATGTGTTCATAACATGGATTTGATGATTATCTAGCTAGTTATGAACTTTATTTTGGGAAAAATGGTGGTTTGGGTAACCTACCAAGTTATTTTTGGGGAAGATGACTAATATGAGTGTAGAACACTCTTTGTAAGCTTAATAACCTTGTGTTCTTGTTAGATTTGGGTTTTGATGATGGAAATCTTGAACTAGGGTTTTGAGATTTCACCAAGTTGGATGAACTTGGTGGTTAGGAGTGTTCTTATGGATTGTTTGGTGATTAGTTATGGATAATAACTAGTTATTGTGATGATATTGATGGTAGGTCAAGAAGACCTAAAGATTGGTGACATTTCACAAGTTGGAAAGCAATGATTCGTGTTATTAAACGCGGTTTGGAGTTAGCTTGGCTAAGGTGAGTACATGAGACTTTTAAAACTGGGTACATAGCAAATGTTTTTAGAAAATACATATGATGTTTTATGAGTCTTTATTAATAAATGATTTTTAATAAAGATATGATTGAAAAGATGAGAAAGTGATAAATAGTAAACTATCTAAGTATGTCTAAAGTGATTGATGATTTTGAAAGAGATCATGATAATGAAAAGTAATAATAACTAATTATTGATATGATGTAAAAGAGTATACTTTTATAATATGTGATTACTAATAATGAGACTGGTTGATTTGATTATGTGAATGCTAGTTAAGATTAGCATGTGGATTGATTGTATGATAGCCTTATGGCATTGATGATAGATGTGACATATAGTCACATGTAATGGTTATAACGGGTAGACTGAAATAGGACAGGTACGTGATAGATCGGAGGCATTCTGGTTATCATGGTATCTTTAAAGCGGGTGGATTGGAGGCATTCCGATCATCCAACAAGATGTTGTATCTTACTAGATTGGAGGCATTCTGATTAGTAAGATAAGATGGGTCACCTTGCTTGGACAAGGTGACAAAGGGGGATCTACTGAATCGGAGGCATTCTGATTAGTAGGACAAAATTGGGGTCTCGTTGATTCGGAGGCATTCCGAACAACTTGACGGGTCGAATAGGCTATGAATGAATGTGATAGGATTACCGAGGAGGTGATCGATGTATATGAATGTGTTAGGGTTACCGCGGAGGTACCTAAGGTATATATATATATATATATATATATATATATATATATATATATATATATATATATATATATATATATATATATATGTATGTATATATATTCATTATGTGTGATTGTTTATATATTAATGTTGGGTCTAAAACCCATGTATCTCACGAGACTATTTTGTCTCACGTACTACTTTGTTTTGGCTATGTACTCAGGTTCGAGATTGAAAGATTAGAAGGTCGCGATAGAGGTGGCCTAGAGATGTTTAGCTCGGGAGCTTATAGGTAGATCCCGTTTATCCTCTGGTTATGATATTATCTTTGTAACACCGTGTTTTATAACTCTGATAATCTTTTAAAAGGTTTTTGTCAAACCATATTTCAGGATATTGGACTTTGTAATATTTTTATTTAAAAATATGTTTTAAAAGGTGTTTTAAAAAGTGAGGTGTTACAACTTGGTATCAGAGCTGTAGTTTAAGTGAATTAGGTAGGTTTGACCTCCCTAGTCTTAAGCTATGCTAAGTAGGACCATATGTTTCCATAGGATGTCCATGAGTAGTATTTTGAGACCGTAAAATGCGAGTATGATAGGGTCGATCCCTAAGAGAAACGTAATGATTTGGTATAAATGTGTTTTATTCGACTGTTGAGTCATCGTTTAAATCTTGATTGTGAAAATATTGGTATAACAAAAGGGTGAACTCGAGAAGAGGACAAGCTCCTCTAAGACAAGAAGAGAAATTATAATTGAGTTTTGTCATGTCGCGGTGATGATGGTAGTGATTCTGAATCGGAAGAAAAGGAATGATGTTCATTCAAGACATTGATGGCGTGTAAGTTGGATGTGTAATTGGGAAGTACCAAACCGGAGGCCGTGATTCGGTGGATTCGTGAAACTGAGCAAGTGCTAAAGATTAGCAAGTGTTAGGAGGAAGATAAGGTGACTTCTACAGCTCGTCTACTGGGAGAGTGATGCGTGGTCGCGGCGGAATGCGATGTTCGAAGCATTGGAAAAGGGAGTGTGGTACGATATGTCATGGAAGAAGTTCGCGGGTAGATTGTTAGGGAAGTTTTGTCCTGAAAGTGTACTTGGAATTTTTTTTTTTTTAAGAAAACTTATTGCTAGAGATGTGGAGAAGATTATTCAACGAAAGGTCAATGAATCGTCATCAAATGAAGAGAAAAGGAAGTTCGATGGTAGCTTGGAGTCAACAAAGAAAGAAAATCTCGTTCAAAGTAAAGGTGTGGTAAGTTTTCCTTAATTGTTAAATTGATGGTGTGTGGTTCGTGTTTTATTGGTGAATCGTCGCACGATTTGGTGCTAAGGCAAAATGACATGTATAAGTATGGGTGAATCGTTTGGTGTGGAAATGTACTCGGGGACGGTTTCCCCGGTTCGTTATGTGTAAAGGTATGATATGCGTGAGTGAATGGGCGATTGGTATGTCGCGGGTAATTAGGATATTAAAAGAAATATTATCACGAGAAAAGTAAATGATTTCAATGAAAGGATGGTAGTACGCGGAAGTACTAAGACTTAGTGAGAATGGTTTATATGGATGTGTAACCATGTAAGGAAATAGTTCAAAAGTATAATTTGTGGCACTTTGTGGGAATAAGGATGAGTGATGTGGTATTACCATATGATAATGGTAAAGAGAAGAATGATGAAAAATATAGCGAAGTTTCAAAACTCGTGAATAGAAAATATGTTGGAAACGATAAGCATCGGGGATGACAGAAATTAGTAATCGAAAATGGTTGAGTAAAAATTGACAATTAGACATGACAAAAGTTTGTATCATGGATGATAGATTCGATGCTAAGGGTAAAAGGTTAATTAATGGTAAAATGTACTAGAAATGGTATGCTAAGTCAAGGGTATTAGTTATTGGAAAAAGGACATAGAAATAATGTGATAGGTTATGTTTGGATTATGGATTGGAGTCAATTAGTTGACTCGAGTTGACCGGGTGATTCGGTAAAATATGGATAATAGAATGAAATGGTGGTTACCTAGGTGGTGAAAAAGGAAGGGAAATCAACCGAGACCCCGTTAGTAGCGGCGAGCGAGAGCGGATTGGGGCTTCTCGGGTGTCTGATCCGATCAGTCTCGTGATGAAGATAATTCCGATCTTCCAGGAATATCTGACAGGTTGGGCGGACGGTCTCTCAAGCGATTCTTCCAATCTTTTGCATCTCGCTTGCTTTAGTCTCCCTCGGGTCGACTCGGCCCCTCGAGTCCAAGTCTCGGGGCCTCTATTAGGATCGGGAATTTTAATAATGAGAAAATGAATTGACTAAAGATGATTGGTAAAAGAGTAGATTGGTGGAAAGCATGAGAAATGTTATGTGTATACCGGGTGGTATAAAGGGATAAGTGAGAGTAATGATCAAAAAAAAAAATATATGATTTTAGGAAGGTAATATTATGTGAAATGTGGGGAAATGTAAATTGGATAGAGAATGTGATTAGTTATGAAAGAAAATGATAGCATGATGCTAAGTGAATGATGCATACATGAATTATATGCAAGATAAAATGGTATTGTATGGATCTTGTTAGATCGGAGGCTTTCCGGTTAACAAGATTTGATGAGTCACTATGGATTGGAGGCTTTCTGATCATTGTGACAGTTGGAATCGTGATGGATTGGAGGCTTTCCGATCATCTCGATAAGATAGTTAAAGTATAATTTGTTATATAAGGGATATGGTGTTTGTATCTGACGTATGTAGAACCGTATGGTTAGTTATTGTTATGATTTTTATGGCAAGTGAGAACTTGGGTTGAAAACATGGGTCGTGCTTAAGTATAGGTAGGTGTGAGAGATGCCTAAAAGTTTATAAATTATGGAAAGGGATGCTTATAGAAAGCAAAGCTTAATGGTAACCGATGAGTGGAGAAAATCGGATGATAAGTGGTTAGGTCGCAATTCGAGGTGAATGAGGCCGTAAAGCCGGTAATCGAGAATTGCAAGTGTGGTATGAGAATATTTGAAAGAAATTGTAAATGGTATAAGTATTTGAATGGAAATAAAAATAATAATAATAATAATAATAATAATAATAATAATAAATAAAAAATGAGATTGGTATTGCTATAGATGGAAATTGTGAATCGATTGTGGAAATAGAAATCAAGGAAAAGAGAAACAATTGAGAAATGAGGTATGGAAATTGGAATTGGAAACAAAAAGCTTGAGAAGTGATGTCTCACTAGTAAAGAGTATGTGAATTTTGCAAAGTAAGTTTGACTTTATTCATAATAAAGGTTGGTCAACTAGTGAATTGTTGACTTTGGTCCAATTGGGTTTCGACTTTGGTTTAAAATGGTTAGACGAGGATAAGAACATAATGTATCGCCCACATGTAAATGATAATGGTAGATTGATTGATGGAAATAATTATAGTGTGCGACTTTGACCGTTGGGTGTGTCGAGTTGAATTTGGGAATTGGGCATATGATTATTGATGAATCATGAAGGTAAGGTCGATTGTAAAGGAAATAATGATTAGTAGAACCTTTAGTGAGAAAGGAAATTGTCAATGTATGGTTGACTTTGTGCTTAATTTAAATACTTGACAAAGTTGGGATATGGCGATTTGGTCGAGGTTAGACATTGACTATTGTTTGATTAATTTGCTAATAGTAATGATTGGGTCATATCGTTCCTATGTGAATAAAAGGATTTGGCTAAATGATTAAGAGTGTTATATTCGAGTTATGGAATTTTGACCCGTTTGGGGTATTAAGGGCTTAAGATGGATTTTTGACCCGTTTGGGCATAACGGTGTTAAGAGCCTTTAAATATATATTTGTTATTTGGTCACGATTGGAAAAGGCTGATGGTAATAGATACAGGAGTATGGGAACGGAATGGGGATTGGAAATCCTTGAGTTGATTCCGATGACGGAATCCTTTTAAGGGGTAGATAGTTGTAACGACCCGAATTTCTTTTTTGTTAAATAAATTATGAAAAAAATATGATAAATAAGGATAAATCATTTAAAGAACGTAGGAATTGGTTTCGTGTCATTTGGACATCGTATGAAACAGTTATGGACGAAACCGTGTCGAAAAGGGCAACAAAAACTGCAGGCCAAAGTTCACGCCTCGAACTAAAGTTCACGAACGTGAACTTTGGTCCGAGATGTTGGGTTTTTGATTTTTGGAAGTTCACGATCCGTTCACGACGAGTTCACGGCGCGAACTTTGCTGAAACAGCATAAAATCGGGTTTTCTTGTCATTTCTCTCATTTCCAAACCCTAAAACATTCTCCCAAGTGTGAGTATATGATTTTGAGTGTAAGGAGGCCATTGGAACTGATTTTCACACTCAATCTTGAAGATTCTCACTCCATTGTTGAAATATAAGGTAAATCTCTACTCCTTTTAGTTATGGATGATGTTTTTGGGTGAAAATGGTGAAGTATGCAAACCCTAGTTGGAGGGTTTGTAATGGGTGATGAAATTGGGTTTATATAACTTAGATCTACAACATATTGTCAAGGAAAATGTGTTCATAACATGGATTTGATGATTATCTAGCTAGTTATGAACTTTATTTTGGGAAAAATGGTGGTTTGGGTAACCTACCAAGTTATTTTTGGGGAAGATGACTAAGATGAGTGTAGAACACTCTTTGTAAGCTTAACAACCTTGTGTTCTTGTTAGATTTGGTTTTTGATGATGGAAATCTTGAACAAGGGTTTTGAGATTTCACCAAGTTGGATGAACTTGGTGGTTAGGAGTGTTGTTATGGATTGTTTGGTGATTAGTTATGGATAATAACTAGTTATTGTGATGATATTGATGGTAGGTCAAGAAGACCTAAAGATTGGTGACATTTCACAAGTTGGAAAGCAATGATTCGTGTTATTAAACGCGGTTTGGAGTTAGCTTGGCTAAGGTGAGTACATGATACTTTTAAAATTGGGTACATAGCAAATGTTTTTTGAAAATACATATGATGTTTTGTGAGTCTTTATTAATAAATAATTTTTTATAAAGATATGATTGAAAAGATGAGAAAGTGATAAATAGTAGACTATCTAAGTATGTCTAAAGTGATTGATGATTTTGAAAGAGATCATGATAATGAAAAGTAATTAATAACTAACTAGCAGGTACCCGCGCGATGCGGCGGCGGCTACACTGCGGTGAATAAATGTTTTTGGTAACATGTCATCTTAGATACTTTATTTTGAAAGCTAAAATACCGACTTGATGGTAGTAATTGTATTCAACATTCAAAGCAGCAACAGTAAATAATATGGTAGATTTATTTTACCATATTAGCACTTTTCAGATTCAAGTGATCGAACTTTTCGATTTTGGCTTATAACCAACGCATGCTCTCCCCTAAAATATTTGAGACAGAAAAATGATATACTTTTAGCCTTTACTTAGAGAACCATAATATATACGCATTGGTTAAAACTTGAAGTGACTAAGTTGTTAATACTGCACTTCACCGTATAGCACATACATACATCTCAAAAAGAAAAATCCAAATATGGACTAATTATTATAAATAAAGATATTTATATAAATAAATTGATAAATAATCTTTAATACAAATTCTACTTTTAAAAAGTTATTACAACACAAATACTACTTACATATACTAAATGGTAAATCTTATGTATACAGAAGCTAGATATCATCCTAGGTGACAATTGACATGATACCGTAAAAATTATGGATGTGTTCGGTTCCAAAACTGGACCGAACTGGAACGAAATTACTGGTTAGGTTTGTTTTCGGGTAATTTTCGGGTTAAATCCGGTAGAACCGAAAAGTGACATTTTTCCCAATAGCCACAAATTTGAGAGCAACATTACCTGCATTTGCTGCTATAAACAGCAAACCGTAAAGAAACAGTTAGCAATTTCCTACATATACTGCATTTCCTGGACACTTCTTGAGAAGGCTTAGGATTCATTTGTGAGGCCATAACTTTGAATACGTATTGTCCAAATTGACTGCAGCACTCTCCAATTGGTAGCACTCTTTCATGCAAGTAATTAGATTTTTAAAAACTGCATTAAATCATGGTGAGTAAAAAGATTCTTATATATTGTCCATATGTGACCTCAATTGTTTTAAATTCTGATATTTCAACGACATCGGAAAAGTGGTGACACATCAAGTAAGGAAGCTGCACGTTAGCGGTGAGCATTTGCTAGTCAACCAACCGGGCCTCGCCCATTTCAACCCAAACTCATTTTGAATGGTTACCCGTCTCGGCAGTCCTGCCACCTCAGTATACATCAACAAAAGTCCGGGAAATACTTGAAGAATGATATAAGGCAGCATTTGCAGCATCTTCTTACAAAGTGTGCCCGAAACAAGTATCTCCTGCCTGTTTTTAAATTATTTAAAAATACAATTTTTTACGCAATCAGCCTCTAATAGAGCTATAGGCTTGACCTCTTAACAGCATTTAATCCAAATTCATATGAGTTCAATTTTGAGAACCCACATTTCTAAATAACTGAATTCTCATAATAAAGCAACTAAGAGGCTTTAATCGCTTACATATCCATAAATTAATTGTCACTCGCTCGACTCGTTTCCATTATATGCAGAAACGCCGATGGCAAATTGAATTTGGAAAAAAAGCAGTCGATGTATTATAGGTTGGCAGAGGTGGTCTTATCTGGTGAATTTATCATATCTGAAACATGGAAGAAAATACTATAACTATGTGAATTTGATACATTTATTACTGAGTATTGGCCGAAATTCATTATACCATTTCTAAGGCTATTTCTTGCTTCTTGCATAGAGATGGCTCAAGTAAATGATCTTGAAAAATAGAGAAAATGTTAATATAAAAATAATAGCATATTACAGGTAAACATAAAAGGATCCTGCAAATATTGAAATAATAGCTCACCATAAAGCAGAGCTGGTAAAAGCCCCAAAATCCAACAATCTAGTAGGTGAAAATCCATGTAGCCTTTCTCTTAACCTAGAATGAAATACACAAACTTTCAATTATTTTAAATACATTAAAAATAAAGTGTGAAATTAGAATATGGATATACATATAAATTACTTCAAAAGATTCTTAACAATCTACATTTTAAAGCACAAAAAACCCGTAAAGAAATTGAAAAAATTATTAGATATGAAGACAATGAGTATAGAACCTACCATAGTCATAAAGATTAAACAACTTTTGATTCAATAAACTGTGATTGAAAGATTTAAAAGATATTGTCCGGAATGTGCAACATCAATCTCTTCAGTCGAGCAAATCTTAAAATTACTCTTCATCACCTGCAGCTGATTGTTCTCATAAGTACATTTGGTAATCCTTTGATTCTTACAAATTACAAAGAGATTAGGGATTGCATACCTGCGATGGATCTTGACGGGGATTAGAAATTGGGGATTATAGTGGTCGCCGGAGATGGAAGAAATAACAATTCACAGTTCATCAAAACTATGACCTGATCGGAACAAGAAAGAGTATGATATTGGAAGTCAAGAAACTGAATTGAAAGGATTGTTTAATTCTCCCGTGTAAAGAATTTTGAGTTCCAACACCTGCTTTTCCACTCCCCCAAACCGTCGGTTGATTATCCAAGAACAGATATTTGAATTTCAAATTCATTAGAACCGAAATGCAAATATATATTCGTCTTTCAGAAAGAAAAGAATGTGTGGTTGTAGTTCAGGTGGTAAGAGCCTTGTGCATAACCTATTCGTGCTGTGTTCGAATCCCGCAAGACGTTTAGATTTTTTTAAACGCAAAAAGTTACAAAAATGGCAAGTGTGTTGGCTGAATTTTCAGCTTTCCTAATTATGGAAGGGGTAAACCCTTTATAATATAGTAGAGATTATTGATATGATGTAAAAGAGTATACTTTTATAATATGTGATTACTAATAATGAGACTAGTTGATTTGATTATGTGAATGCTAGTTAAGATTAGCATGTGGATTGATTGTATGATAGCCTTATGGCATTGATGATAGATGTGACATATAGTCACATGTAATGGTTATAACGGGTAGACTGAAATAGGACATGTACGTGATAGATCAGAGGCATTCTGGTTATCATGGTATCTTTAAAGCGGGTGGATTGGAGGCATTCCGATCATCCAACAAGATGTTGTATCTTACTAGATTGGAGGCATGCTGATTAGTAAGATAAGATGGGTCACCTTTCTTGGACAAGGTGACAAAGGGGGTTCTACTGAATCGGAGGCATTCTGATTAGTAGGACAAAATTGGGGTCTCGTTGATTCGGAGGCATTCCGAACAACTTGACGGGTCGAATAGGCTATGAATGAATGTGATAGGATTACCGAGGAGGTGATCGATGTATATGAATGTGTTAGGGTTACCGCGGAGGTACCTAAGGTATATAAATATATATATATATATATATATATATATATATATATATATATATATATATATATATATATATATATATATATATATATATATATATATATATATATATCTATATATATATTCATTATGTGTGATTATTTATATATTAATGTTGGGTCTAAAACCCATGTATCTCACGAGACTATTTTGTCTCACGTACTACTTTGTTTTGGCTATGTACTCAGGTTCGAGATTGAAAGATTAGAAGGTCGCGATAGAGGTGGTCTAGAGATGTTTAGCTCGGGAGCTTATAGGTAGATCACGTTTATCCTATGGTTATGATATTATCTTTGTAACACCGTGTTTTATAACTCTGATAATCTTTTAAAAGGTTTTTGTCAAACCATATTTCAGGATATTGGACTTTGTAATATTTTTATTTAAAAATATGTTTTAAAAGGTGTTTTAAAAAGTGAGGTGTTACAATTACAGTCCTGGGAAATTAGTGGGCAGGTACCCCAGGCAAGAAGCTTACCACTATGCTCTAAGCAAACTTGGTGACTATGTTTCGTACACTAAATATACTAACTGTCCCGAACCCGTTTGACGTTAAAATTAAAAATTTGAAACTCGCGCTTGCCAAGATTCGAACCCAGGTGGGCAGTTACCTCAGGCAAGAAGCTTACCACTAGGCTATAAGCAACTTGGTGACTATGTTTCGTACACTAAATATGCTAACTGTACGGAAACGCGTTTGACTATATCAAATCAAAACGTTTACCTAATTAATTTCTTCCTTTTATAAACAACAATTTTAAAGGAATATAGATTCGGAATATTAACCTGATTAAATAAGTTTAAGCCTATCTATAATAGAGGAATGCGTTTTGGGATATTAACCTGATTAAAGGAATGTGTTTTGGGATATTAACATTTAAATCATTGAAAGTATGCGTTTTTTTCAATTATGATGTGCGTTTTTTTTATAGTAGACATTTATTGAATTTAACGTTTTTTTCTAAGCTATATATATATAATCCATCAACTTACGATGGAGTTGTTATGTTTGTATTTACAGTGAATTTAACGTTTTTTTTATAGTAGATACTAGTGACGTTGAAGGGCCGTGCGCAAAAGCCCATCATAAGAGCCACATGATTATTCGAAGAAGTTTAAATTACAAAAGTATAAAACTGTTATTGGTTAGATTTCTCATATTACCTCACCATAAACAAATAAGAGTATGAATAACACTTAACATTAATGAAAGTTAGTTGCTAGTTATTCTATTCTATTCTACTATTATACATTTATGGTTTAATATTATGTTAACTTTACTTTCATAATATTAACGGAAAAATTGATGGCGTTAAAGATTACTTGCTGCCATCCCAAAGTTCATTCATTTAAGCAATAAAAATTTAAAATATAGTTTAACATATTTTTCAATATAGAGAAGCTTATATTATTTAATATAAGGAAAATGTTAACCATTGCCCTTAAAGCAATGGTTAAGAAAATATTTTAGGTTTTAAAAGACTGTAAATTAACTAATAAAACCACCTCATCCATTTTATTAACCATACATGCTTACATGCTTATTTAATTGTAAATTAACCATTAAAATTATCTTTTACCATTGCGCTGAGGGCAATGGTTAGCAAAACCCTTAATATAAATGAACCAATTACAATAATTTGTTGATTGATATATTTACTCCTAATGATAACCATAAGTATTGTCATTAACACCTCTTAAAAATAAATAATAAATTAAAACAAGTATGATTTAAAGACCCGCCGCAACGCGCGGGCAAGCACTATCCTTGTTGCATACAATTATAAGTTCATTGTTATTAGGTAGTCTAATGTTTCATTAACTACAGCGTAAATATCAACATTATTATCAACATTACAAATATCTTGTTCAAGTCAATTACATTCTTTTCATATTTGATCCACAAGTTCTAGTCCTTTTTACTCAAATCACGAAATGGATATGTCTTCGGTCCATCCACCCTACCATTTGATTTGCCATTCACCCTACCATTTGATTTGCAGTGCGTTTCTGAAATGATTTTTCTTTCCCGAGTAATATGTCAAATTCGGGTGAGTGTATGCTTCTTGGAGTTTTTTCCTTCTCGGTACGTGGAAATTTGTATTACGTTTTTTGCTTTTCAAAACAGGCCGTCTTTTTCACCTTTTCTGAATTGGGTTGGTTATGGTTTCATAAAAAATTGTTCTTGTGGGGTTGATGATTTCTCTTTTAATAGAAATTTGTGTCTTTGCCTCATGCACTTGTGAATGTTCAGACAGACAACAAACATTAAAACATGAAGGTTCAGTTCTGATATGTTTTAACCGGTTGGAACCGCATTTTTTCCTTCGATGCTGCATTTTACATTTGTTGCTGCTTTTTTTCCTTTCTCTATGATATACTCTGCAATTATTAATCACCTAATGATCATTTCATATTATTGTAACATTTAATCCCAGAAAATCATCATGTTAACAACAGAGAAGTATCTTGGTACAAAACCTAAACCAGCCATGAAGGCTACGACATTTACATAGTAATTGGGCTAGGGTAATAATCGGTTTGGGCAGGTTCCGGTCATCGGTTATAACCCGAAACAAAATGAAGTTCCGGTTTCAAGATTTTAAGAACCGCGGACCGGACCAGGAACTGCGGTTCGCTGCTGGTATGGTTCGGTCCCGTCCCTTCAGTTCCGTGCGATTCGGGTCAGTTCTAGTTATTTTTGCACAGGCCTAGTCTCAGGAGCACACATGTGATATGAGTCATTTCTTGCAACGTGCTGAGAATTCCAATAAGCACCACCAAATGCCCAATTACACCCTAAACCTGTAAATATAAGAAAAATAATGAGCAATTTTCAACAATAATTTATTAATGAGAAAATTTAAAAGAGCAAGTAAGAAAAATAATGAGCAATTTTCAACAATAATTTATTAATGAGAAAATTTAAAAGAGCAAGTTCTTCATCACTGCGTTTTAAAGAAGAATCACTTTGCAATATTTCCTACAAAATAAGTAGCATACAAATAACTCAAAGGTATTAAAGTTACCTTTATAAGTAAACAAGGTATAGATAAACATAACAATAATAAATCATCAGGGTTGAGATAACGTGAGCAATTTCGATGAATAAATTGCAGTAAGGGCACTTTCCATTCAAAAATCATATTAATTTAGTAAAAATAATCATAATTTAGATTTCATACAATGAGATGTATTAAAGCATATGAGGAAAAACCTTATCAAAATCAGTTCCTTTAGTACTTGTGCGTGAATTACCATCTGTAATTTAATCCATATGGTTTTAACTGTATGTATTTGTGGCGGTTTGTATATGCTCAGAGTACGAAGAGACAATATCAATGTTGCAAACAGAGGCACCTGCAATTTGTCGTTGGTAGATGAAATGAAATCACGATTTCCATTTTGTATATATTTTAACACTCTCAACTTGAATTGTTTACATTTACATAACTATAGCATTCTGTGTCAATGGTCACAACAAAAGATCGACTCCGATAAAACTCTAAGAACCAAGTTTTCGGTATTCTTAGTACCAATTCGTTGGATAAAAACAAATTCCTGCAATAAGATTAGAAACTACATTAGTAAAATTACAAATTAAACTTAATTAATGCATAATCAACTTGTCTGATCTAACTACTGGTTTTTAATTTAGTTTATTAATAAAATATAAAAAAAATATGAAGAGAAAAAAGGCTTCCACATGATAGACATAAATCACTCACAAATAAGATAGTCTTCAACATCAAGACCAAATTCTGAAGCTAATCAACCAACCACTTTCTTCACCACTCGCTCAATAGATTATCCCTCGGTGATTCCTCCAATCCTCCTCTCCGCCAGTCAATCCTAGATTTCTCACCACCATTATCAATTTAAATATACCATACCCCTAAATCATTTGAGAAAACCAGACCCAATATTAAACCCTAAAACTTCAACTCCAATCAAATTCACAGTCACTCAAAATTCCGATTGAAACCCTAAGCGAGAATTGTTTTCCGATCAATCTCGTCCTTGTATCAGCCTATTCTACAGAATTTTCCTCTGTATACTCCTAATGAAACGAAAACAACAATAATTGGAATTTTTTGATAGAGACGTACCAAATGTTTGTGATATTTAAGTAGATGTGCGTATGTATGTGAAAACGGTGGGCTGTTGCCATGGACGGCGGTTGTGAAGGAAGCGGTCGCGACTATGGGCGGCGGATAATACCAACTGGAGAAGAGAACCTGCTCATCAACGTGTATGTGTGACGATAAAAGCTGAATTGAAAAGGTGGCTTCTTGCCTCTAATTTAATTTGTTGTTATGGCGAAAAGGGGAAGCAGAAACGAATGTTGATTGATGAATATGAAGGACGCTATGGGCGGTGGAGGAAATAATTATTTGAGATGTAGAGTTAATTTAAATTGGAGTTTTGGAAATGCTACGTGTAGAAATCTTATGAACCCTACGTGGCATCAAAGTAGGAATCTGGTGAATCTGATGTGGCATCAAAAGCCAAAAGGCTTTATATAGGTAAATGATATATTGAATTTAAACTTTTTTTCAAATTTGGAACTTGAAATGTTTGTATTTGCAGTGATCTTCTGATTAAATCATTAAAACTTGCTTAACATTCCAATTTTTTAACGTTATATTTGTAGACGTCTAGAGCAAATGATTTATAACGTTAAGATTTAAACTTTACCTTACTTGTATATTAAAGAAATAATATTTAGTCGTACCATTTTTTTTATATGTTGCTTTATAGTACTAAATTTGTTTGTTTCAATAGGCTAATGTTGGATGCATTCATGGATGCCGATGTGAAGGCTGTCAAAATATCCATAGTCCAAATTCAGCTAATAAAATTTTAGCATGAAGTCAGAGTCAGGTTTCAACCCCTTTAATCAAATGACTAATTTTTTATAAAATTTTATATAGTTCTTCGGCTATTTTAGATATGTTTCAGGCTTTCAGTTACACAACAGAGCACATATGTGGGGTGGTTGTAAAAGGACCTAAATTAAGTGGAAATATGGGGGTGTTTGGGAGGGCTTATTTAGTGAGCTTTTAAGTTTTTTAGCTTATTTAAGTTAGTTAAGCACTTTTAAGTGTTTGTTTTGGCTTATAAGCTTAATTATATGGTTTTAAATAATCCCTTTTGAAAGGCGTTTTAAGCTTATTAAGGGTTTTTTATCCTTTTGTTCTCGCCTTTGACTATATTTAATCTAAATTTTTTATTTTTTATTTAAAATTTAATATATATTTTTTATTTTTTTATTTAAAAATTAATATTTTTTTATAATTCTTGTTTTTTTTTATACTTTTTTTTTAATTTTACAATAAGCTTAAATAAGCTCTTCCAAACACTTTATTTTTAAAAAGCTTATTAACTTAAATAAGCTAATAAGCTTATAACCTAATAAGCATAAGCCCCCTTAATAAGTTTTCCCAAACACCCCCTATATCAAGAACAGACATGTTAAAAGATAACCGGTTCAAACCTGTACTGTTTACATTATGTCGGTTGAGAGATTATTTAGGTGCAATTGGCGATGAAACGCTAAGTGTTGTCTTGGGCGATTTTCGGGAAGTTAGATTATGTGGATTATAAAGAAGTTTCTTGAACTTGAATAATGAACAAGTTCAAGAAAAATAGTTAAAGAATGATAAATATGGTGTTTGAGTTATTCTTTTTATGTTTATTTTTTAAAACTTGGTGATGCAGTTGTGAAGCTGAAAAAAAATTAGAGATGATCAAATTAAAAGGTGTCAATCTGGTTAAGATGTAAATGACTGTTATGGTTAGAACTTACTTTTCAGAGGTTATGGTTGTCAATTAAAAAAGTGTTGCATGTAAGATATTATATTTTGAAGTTTGAACATAAAGAGAAAAAAGAATGCAAATTTTGATTTCTGATCCTATTCGTTATAATAATATTTTTTCTATCATTTTCTTTGTATAACTAGCATCAAATTGTTAGCTTATGATCTTAATTAATTGGTATGGCTTCGCTGATGCGGCGGCGGGTACACCACCATAATCACTGCAACCGCCACCAACCACCATCACTACTACCACTGCCACCATCACTATTGTTACCATAAAATATAGTTAACGGTGTTTACACGCCAAACGTGGTGTATCGGGAGGTTTGACATGATGACTAATACGCATAAACAAACCTTTTTTTCCCTTTATTTATACTTAATTAGATTTATTTTTTTGTAACAAGAAACATTGGAGATGTATCATTTGTGTTATTATACTTCAAAACATGTAATCGAACAACATTTCAACGTCAATGCTAATTATTGACTTTTTCCTCTATTTTATACACAGTTTTCATTCTTATATACTGTATTCGTTATAAAGATATGTAATCACTGGATTTTTAATCGCCAGAAATATGTAGTTCGCAGACCGCCACATCACGCGGGTTTTAACAGTTCCAACTAATGAGTTTACTTCATCTCAGTATCATTGATAACTTAATAGTTTTTAAAATCTCGGGAATGATTTAAACCGAGATTTTATTTAGCCCGTAAAATATCATTTTGATCGGGTTTTAATTAATTTCCACTAATCTAAATGCAACATATATATCTCAAATAGAGGAGACAATTAACCTGTAAATTGCAACTAAAGGACACATATGAACTTTAACAATATGAGATGTGTAAAATGCCAGTGTTTTTAATGTCCCATGAATGTGATAATTGGGCCTATTTTATCTTTTTAAGCATGAAAACTTTATATCTCGTATGTTGTCGTATATTGCGTTATATTTCTAGGGAATTTTATCTTAAATAAACATTACATGACCAATTTTCTTTTTAGGGTAAATTACAGTTTTTGTCTCTAACCTATACCCGATTCGGGGTTTTTGTCCCTAAACTTTTTTTTTTCCATTTTTTTGTCCTTTAAGTTTTTAAAATTCTGCTTATTTGTCCTTCCGTCTATTTTTTACCGTTAACTAACGATTTTTTTTTGTCAATTTCCCCAAATTACCCTTGCATCATCTTCCTCATTTATGTGTTCTTCCCCAATTAAACCCTAATTCTGACTTGAAACCCTAATTGTAAAAAAACCTCAATCTAAACAGTCATCTTTGCAATTTTTCATCTTTGATGTCGATTTTTCAAAACCCAGATTGAATCACTCTTTCAAAAACCCAAAGAACACAAATTTGATTGATTCTGACGGTAAGTTGTTTGGATTTATGGCGACATTTGAAATCTTGGAGGTTGCAAGCATTTGAACGATAGTGGTTCATCCTCAGATCTGGTTGCAAGCATTTGATGACAGTAGTGGTTCATCTTCAGATCTGGTTCATCTACAAGACGACAAATCGCAGATCTGGCGACATTTGAAATCTTGAAGGTTGCAAGCATTTGAACGATAGTGGTTCATCTCTAGATTTGGTTGCAAGCATTTGATGACGGTAGTGGTTCATCTTTGGAGCGAGTGTTCGTCTCGTCGAGACGATTTCGATGGTGGGTCGCGGTAAGCCGCCGGACCCTCCACGCGCCATCACGCGCCGCCTGAGTGTGGCGGCAGATCTGAAAACATCGCCTCCTGCGTCGACGTCGACTGTTCCGGCGGTTCCCGGCCAAATTGGTGTTCGTGCTAGGTCGGAAAATGTTCAGGGGGTGAGGGGAGTATTTCCCCTCAACCAATTTCAATTTTGGAGCGAGTTTTGAAGATCGAAGGTGTAACTAGGGCTGTGACCCCGGAAACTACTCGCCTGCCGGAAAAACGTGAATCCGGAGGGGATGCTTCACATGGTTCTGCTCGGAGGTGGCGAAGCTTCAGTGGTCAGAGATTTAATTTTGGCCGGAGAAAATGGTGGTTCACGGTGGAGGTGTGTGTGTGAGTGTGTCTGATTTCAGATTCAAGAAGACGAAGGGGGACAAATCTGGGTTTCTTGACGAACATGAAGAATGAGGAAAAAAGACGAAAATACCCTTATTTTTTTTGCATTTTTAGTCACTTAACGGCCAAAAATAGACGGAAGGACAAATATGCAGAATTTTAAAAACTTAAAGGACAAAAAAACAGAAGAAAAAAATTTAGGGACAAAACCCCGAATCGGGTACAGGTTAGGGACAAAAACTGTAATTTACCCTTCTTTTTATTATCAATCAATCTATATTATTCATTTTGAGAAAAGTTTACATTACTAATTCAGTTAAAAGATATTAACAAATCTTAGTCATTGTATTTTTAATCCGCTTCCTTTAAGCTTTAACCATTTTATTACATGATTTACGCATCACACATTCACCATGCAACTTCAATATCGTTCCTTTTTCCCCGTTGTCAAACATGTTGTTTAGGCTCATTTTAATGGGCTTTAAAAGCCCAAAAATATAATGTTGACACACCCACTCAGTTTTATACCTTATATGGGCTTTTGGTATACAACTAATAAATCAATCTACTGATCTTGTAGAGAGCCCAAGTACTGATTTATGGCCCAAAACCTTCAAATCCTAGTACACCTTTTTAAAGGGTAGACTAGAGATGCAAACAGGTACGGGTAATAGCGGGTATTGCAAAACTCGTATCCGTACCCGACTCGCAATTCCTATACCCGTACCCGCCCCGTACCCGGTCAAATCCCCGTCGGGTTCGGGTAGAAAAATCCCCGCCGGGTACGGGTACCCGACGGGTATCCGTTAAATAAAAAAATTAAACAAAATAGCTAAAACATTGAATACTCTTAGTTCGTTTAGGCTTATTTCGTTCAATACGTAATGGATTAACGGGAGACGGGCCAAATTTTTACCATTATTAGTTTAGGCTAATGAGAGATTAAGAGTTGGGCTAAGTTTCGGTAGTGAGTAGTGGGCTAAAACTTGTGTTAAAAAAAAATCACACATTAATATATATATATTCGGGTCGGGTATAAACGGTGCAGGTATTATAAAACCCGTACCCGACCCGTACCCGTTCTCGGGTATGAAATTTAAACCCATCCCCGACCTGTTACCCGTTTAGACGGGTAATACTCGCCCCGTAAGACTCGGGTACCCGCGGGTACCCAAACCCGCGGGTTAAATTTGCATCCCTAGGGTAGACTTTCTTACATCCTTCAGAATCATAATCACTGTCAAATTACAAAAGCACCCCTGCCGATGTTGCCACCTATGGCCATGGATGGGCCTAAATAAGATTTCTTTTTGGAAGTTTCCAGGTACTAATCACACACACACGCACCCAATATAAAGGTGAAAAGCCGAAATTCTAAAATCCCAATTTCAATTTCTCACTCAAACCCCCGAAAAACCCTTCCATTTTTTGAGGATTTCTTGAATCACATGCGTCAGTTCATCTACTGATGAAGAAAGTGTCAAATTTGTGCTAGGGGTGTAATGTGACGTGGGTAAGTTAAAATTCTTGAGCTTGATCTCTACGAGTCCCTTAATTTAGCTTTTAAATTCAAGATCTGGGTTTAATTGCCTTTTCTTTATAATTATTCAAATGGGTTTCTTGTAATTTCAGTTAATCATAATTTGAATTGCTTTTTATTGAGTTTTTGAATTGGGTATTGATCCAAGACCACGTTAGCCAATTAAAAATCATTTCTTCACAGTTCACACCCTTGAAACACACTTCCACAAATTCATGATTTTTGTAGCATCTTATACCTGCTAACATGCGCCAAATCAAAATTAAACCCCTAATTAAACAAAATCTTTCTTCTTTTCCACCCCCTGTTCATCCTCCCACTCTTTCAAATAACCAAAAGTCCAATTCAACTGTAATTTTAGCAAGAAACATTGTAATTGTGTTGGGAGTTGTGTTATTATTATGTGTTTTACTTCATTTTGTCATAAGATACCTCATGAAGAGAAAAAGATCATCACTTTCTCTTCAACAATCTTCAAGATTTCAAGAAACTATTGAAAATGATGATGATGTCGTTGCTTATGAGAGACAATTGCGACAATTATTCAATTTACATGATTCTGGTTTAGATCAAGCTTTCATTGATGCACTCCCAGTGTTTCTTTACAAAGAATTAATGGGATTAAAAGAGCCTTTTGATTGTGCTGTTTGTCTTTGTGAATTTTCACAACTTGATAAACTTAGGTTACTTCCTTTATGCGGTCATGCTTTCCATATTCATTGTATAGATACATGGTTGCTTTCAAATTCATCTTGCCCTTTGTGTAGAAATACCCTTTTTACCCCTGAATTTTCTGCTGAAAATCCAGTTTTTGACTTCAATTTTGATGATTCAATGGAAGAAGAAAATGATCATGTTGGGGTGTTTGGTAATTTTAAGCAATCTGGAGGTGGGATTGAGAAAAGGGTATTTCCGGTAAGACTTGGTAAATTTAGAGCTACAAATTGTGAGAAAAAGGAAGAAAAGGAAATTGGGGAGACAAGTAATAGTAATCTTGATGCAAGAAGGTGTTTTTCAATGGGATCTTATGAATATGTGGTGGGAAATTCTGAGTTACGAGTGACATTTTGCCCTAATAGGGGTAATATTGGGAAAAAAGATTTGGGTATTGAAAAAGATAAGGGAAATAGCTCAATTGATGGGGGTAATGATGGAAAGAAAATTAGTAGTAGAAGCAAAGGTGAAAGCTTTTCTGTTTCCAAGATTTGGCTTTGGTCAAAAAAAGATAATAAATTTCAAGATTCATCAAGTACCCATATGATCAATTCTTCTGTTAATGTAAGTTTACCATCAAGGAATTCAAATGGTAGTAATTTTCTTCACTAGTTTAGGTAACTGGTGTTGTGATGAAGTGACTTGTACATTATGCTGAGAGAGTTGTACACTGGTTTGCATATGGAAATATGAGCCTAGTTAGTTCACCATTCAATTTTGATTTACGTAAAGTGAATGATTTTATGATTCTATGTGTGAGTTGCTTTATTGAAGGTGACAAAATGTGTACTCCACACTTTTATGTTGTTATTGGAATTTGGTTCTGTTTCCCTCCCAAGACCTTGTGAATATGCGCTTGAGTAATGCTATTCTGGTCCATATCTTTATTTATATTTATTATTTCGGATAATATAATATAAACGGAGGTAGTTGAAGTTTGCAACAGAAAAGGAGTATTACTTAGGTCACACCATGTCACATGAGACCATTATTTATATAAATCTTGCTAAAATGATGAAAATACTTCCGGTTACAAATTTTATGGTGGCCAATTCATAAAAAGGAAAACTTTAGTTGTTTAAACAAAGTATTTGAACTAAAGAAAACAGGGTAAGGGAATTTTGCAATGTTTTAATGACTGGTTTAAATAGTATGGAGCCGTCCGGATGTAGCGGGTCAATATGCAAAATGTCCGGATGTAGCGGGTCAATATGCAAAATATGAATCAGATTGACCCGGTAGATTTTTGATAAAATCGGGTTGAACCGGGTTTAAGAAACCAGGGTTGGGGTGGACTTTTTTGTTTTTATTTAAACCTTATAATAGGCTAAAAAAATTATATACTTTGTGTGCATGACAACATTGACGCCAACAACCGCCTATCCGTTTATCATCTTCTACAGAATAAGTTTCTGAATTTCGAATTTCAACTTCTGTTTTTTTTAACTGCTTTTATTATCAAGTTTAATAATGTATCTGTGTTGGTTTTTTTTTTTTTTTTTTATATTGCTCATACGTACATTCATGTGATATGAACCTGTGCACATATAGTTGATGTTTTGGGAATGTGAAGTGGGTTAGACTGAATATTTATACTGTTTAATCCTACCATTTTGGAGGATTTATGTATGTTAAATCAAATTCATAGCTATTTGATTTTGTTAGAGATAATGAAAGGTGTTACATCATAGGTGTAGTAAAGGTTTTAAAAACTTGAATGAAAGTTAATTATGAATATTTGTGATGTATAATGACTAAAAATATAAAAGTTTTGATTCATTATCAGCTACATATATGATAGGTGGTACCGTTTTTTTGTTTTCACCCCAACCATTTCAATGAAAATAAGATAGACATGACAAAATTCAAAGGACACCAGAGCAGAGAATAATTGGTATAATTTAAAGAAAGATATATCTTACTAATCAATAATCATTGCAAAATATTGAGAAAATGGGGCTCACATTTTATTTGTTTTATTTCGCTTTATTAAAAGTATTTTTTAATATGATGATTAATAAAAAAATGTTTGTTGAAGTTTAGCTCAATTTAAACATTAATATAAGGAAAATGTGTTCAAGTTATTATATTCCTGGTTATCATTTAAAGTACTGTATACATCTTTAAATAATATTAAGTTATGTAATAAAACAAACCAAAAAACATCATATTCTCTTGGCCCGCAAGAAGGACAATATTTTGTTCAAAGACTCTGGAAAAGTTGTAATATTTTGCAACAATAAGCAATTAAGCATATTAGACAAAATCTATTTATATAATTCATTACAGATAATACATGTGCTATCAATTTGGTTGTACTTCATAATAGCTTTTGTTGCTTATTGTTTGATTAAGAATTTAAAAGTTATAATCATAATTAATAATAAGTGTTATCAATATGGAATTACAATAACTAATAACCATTCGTCTAGTTTCGTACACCTTTTATATTTTTATTTCATATTAAGGTTTTTTACACATCTAACGGCACATATTTATTTTCAAATTCAAGTTTTTCTTTAAGAAAAGATATTCAATTGTATAGAAAACATACAATTATGTATGCAACGTCTTCTTTTTGGAATATATGTTTGATGAATTACCTGGTTTTGAGGGAGTGTGGGAGCTATAAGGGGGTCCATATATGATAAACACGCATAAAATGGAGGGATGAAGTCATGTGATAAGAGTTTTTGATTATTTTTTTATTCCAAGTTTGTTATTATTGAGTAAATTAAACAAAGGGTTTTTGTGGTTTGTCAGAAGTTTCACCGATGATACATCAATTTTCTTTCTTCAAACCAAAACATGACAAATAATAAACAAACCCACGTGGCGACCAAACACGCAACCGAACATATTTTTAATTGTTTTTAATTTCATTAATAATAAAAGATAACACTACACTACTAATTAACATACATAACAATAAAATTTAGTGGTTATAAGTTCATGTCAAATATGTTCGGCTCTAAAACTTAGATGGTTTCCTGGTTGTGTATATTTCTAATAACTTGTTATATTTCTTCCTGCGGGATTATCTTTATCATGTTACTCCTCAGGATAAAAATCTTGTGACTATACATCCACATATGCAACATCCATGTACATATTTTGCATGCAGGGTGATTTGTACTTGATCAGTATGCTTGGTTAAATTGGTATAAGATATAAACCATAATGTTAATGATGAATGGTGGATCTTGTGATCATACTTGTGTGTATAAGGGGCCCATAGCAACTGAGTTTAATTTTGGCCTACATATTTCCTCAATTACGTTTTGTCATTTCTCTTTCAACATCATTTGCTTTTTATATTAAAAACTGAAAAGACCAACTCACAGATTTTGATTTCTTTTTCAATATTATTCCTTTTTGAAAAGAAAACAAAAGAAATGACATTTGTGAATTTAATGAGAAAGACAAGGATAAAAACATAGAATCAATTGGAAATAGAGATGAAAAATCCAAATAACAAAACATGAATAAGGCCATAACATGTGACGCCTTTTCTTGTTCCATGGTTTCGATGTACCCTATCCATGTATTATATATTTGTTATAATTTTCAACAAGGGGATCATATCTTATTTCATTATATTTATCATAACGATAGAATATTGTTTTAATACAACAATTCTGATTGCATTCATGAATATGTGATAGGGAGATGATAAAGTATTTCACTCATCAATATCAAACAAATCTTAAAGCTGTATATATCAAAACATAAATTGTGTATGAAATATTTTATTTTTGTAAAAACCACTTCACATATTGCTTTGCCATTATTTCACCAGAAAAATGTAGAATTTTCTACCCTGTAAAATTCTTCATTGTGTTCCTTTCAACGACCGAGTTGAATCATTTTGGTGAATTTGTCAATATTCATAAATGCCGATTCAACTTTTAACACTAGTATTTATATCATTAAGATTAATATATAAATTGTGCAAGTATCGCGATATTACAAACGATCTGTATCTAATAAAAACATACAAATATGAATATAATCAAACCAACATGCAGAATAGAAGAAAATAAGCAACAATTTAAACTCAATTAAAATAAACAATACATACAAACTACGTCTTCTTCATCTTTAACTAGGCTTTTTCATACCAAAAGAATACAGAAACACTTGAAATCCCCCTCAATGCCTATTTTACACAACTTTAATTTTGTTTTCAACTCCAAAACAACAACCAAAAACCATTTCAAACCACTCAGAGTTGCTCCTCCTATTTGTGTCTATGATGACAAAATTTGGTTACAAGAACATTTTTTTCTTCTTAATAAACTTTGGCAAAAATACCATCTCCCTCAAAAGAAATAAATAAAGAAACAATCAGTTGTTTCAAGGGGAAAATAAATTCAGAGGTCACGAGGGAAATTACTGATTTGTCCTTCCTCCAACATATCTTTGTTGTTCAACTTGTAACTTATTCTTATGCGCATAACAATTGATTTCTAGTAAAAAAAATAGACATCCATAATTTAAATAAAAAATATATATGGATTATGATTTATGAAAATAAATAGAATACCTTTCCATGTTGACTGTTGGTAACTTTTAACTTCTGAGTTATTGATGCATTATTACTATTTCCAGGAAGGGTGTTACTACTGGCAGGTTCTAAATGCAACTGGAGAAACTGTTCATTACAGTAACATATCACTATATCAGATCTCAAGTTAAGATGGCTACAAATTTCGTTTATATAATTATATTTATATTATATATACCTTTGGGACTGCTGCTTGGAAAATGAAATCTGTATAAACATCAGAAGTCTTGTTCATAAATTTTGCTTCAATTTCAGTTGTTTGTGGACTCCCAGGTTGTTTTGAGAAGTTGAACATTAACTTCAAACAACTGCTTTCAAAAGCAACTATTGGTGGATATGTAGGACCATTATCTTCTGTTATAAAACAAAACAATTCTTTGTTAATAATGAAATAAACAGTTATTTACTGTAATTGAGTAAATAATACTTACTAGGTGGTAGTGGTGGTGGTGGTGGAGGGCTAGAACCAAATCCATCCAACAAATCCATCATAGGATTGTTTGTGTTTCCTAACGGGCCAATATTATCTTGATTTATTGATAATATATCGGGTACAGATGATGACCCGTTTTCTGGTATGGGTGACCCGATTGACAGTAGATCCAACAGAACATCTGTACCACTCTTTTGAGCCTGGGTTTTAACTGAAACAAATTCAATTAAAAAATAAATCAATTATATATATATGTATATGTATGTATATATGTATATATGTATGTATGTATATACAAAATCTAACCTGGTTGTGAGGAAGATGATGATGTACCAACATCAAGAAGATCATGAAGAAAATTGGCAGCTGAAGAGTTAGTTAGAGCTGTTGTTACAGGTTCATCTGATCCTAAATCAAGCAAATCTAATAATGGAGAATTATTAGTAATTCCATTAGGAATTATTGAAGTTGAAACAGATGCTGGAATAGATCCAGATCTTCTTCCACTTGAAGTTACTTCATCCAGCACAGGCATCCTTTCAACTAGGGCAGACCTTTTTATATAAAAAAATACATTTTATTAACCTTTTTTTTAATTAAAAAAATAAAGAAATTAGCTGCTTATTTATACCTTATATTTTGATGTTTTCCAATTATGGAATCGAATTCGATTGATCTTTGCTGCAGCTCAAGCACAAAGCTTCCTTTAGATTGAGTCACAATATCCTTTATTCTCCTAAAAATTAAATAAAAAAATTAATAGATTTTTATCTGGTTTTAATGATTAAATAAGTATATAACGTACTGCGAGCAAGAAGGAAAACGGGAAGAAAGTTTTAAGAGAGCAGTTAAACACATAGCTCTGGTGGTAAGATCTGATGTGTGACGTTTTATTGCAATTTCAACAATATCAACAGCATCATTCTCAGTAACCTGTTTTTAAAAATACTCAAATTAATAAATAGATAATAATTTAGAATAAGAGAGATAATAGAACTGACGGTTATAGGTTCCTCAAGATCAAGCATTCCAATATTGTTAACTAACATGTCACCATATTCTCCAATGCACCATACAGCCACCCGAACAAGTGTTTCCTGTTTTAAAAACCAATAAAAAAATATTGTTTTATATGAATATAAAAGTGATAAATATATATTACAAATGATTATTAAAAGTTGTACCTGATGAACTGATGTTTGGATAAGTTTATAGAGTGACCTAACTGTATATCCATGGAGATTAGAAGCATTGGTTATTACAACAATGAGGGCATGCCATACTTCATCTTTTACATGATTTCCAGCCTACTAACATGAAATTAGTAATCAATCCATCAAGCACACATTCGTTGACCAAAACAAATACAATAAGTTTGACCTACTACCATACCACATACCTCAGAGAGAACCTTGAGCATTTGATCAATGTACCAAATTTTGTCTGGAGAAAGCCTACAATACCAAAATAAATAAATAAATAAGTGAATAATAAAAATGAATTTTTGAGCTTACTTTTCCACAATGGAGCAAATCTTAACAGTGAGATCTCCCTTGAAATCCTGATCACTTACTTGAAGATAATCAATTAATTCTTTGGTCAAAAGTTTTACATTGCTTTCGTTGACCAGAAGATATATAAGTTCAAGAGCTCTTTTACGAATTGAAGCATCCGAATCCTGAATAACAACATATATTCAGATTAATTAATGATACTATTTTATAACAAATATGTTTATACTTTATAAGTGAGTTAATTACCTTTACACATTCTAAGATTGTTGCTCGATGTCTCTGAACTGCTTGATCGTCTATTGAGATTGCTTTCATCAGCATGTTCAATGCCACATATCTGCCACGTCAGACTCAAAGAATCAGAAAATCTAATAGTAAAATTACTTAAATGCCCATGGACTAAACCTGATATTATTGTCACGATTAGACAAAAACCGGCCCAAAATATTGATTGCGAGAACACGCAAGCCACTATTATCTTCAATGCTCATAATGGTTTCCACACATTCATAAAGTATTGCATTCCCTGCATTCTTGTTCGACTCTGTTTTTGTTGCCACCTAGACATAAATTGCAAGATTAATACAAAGATTCCAACAAAAAAAGATAATCTTTAAAATAAAATTATAAATAATGACCTGAGCAAGAATGTCATTCATAGAATCGCTGACATCAGCATCACCATGGCCCAAGACACGCAAAAGACGAAGCAATCTTATATGAAGAAAAGGGTCTGCAATTCCTGCAATATCATATTCAGGAGCATATGGGCTGTTCACAACATCCTTCAAAACTTTTACCAACCCCTCTGTACATTTCTAGATTAAAAAAATAATACAAAAATTACAAAATTGGCAATTCTGAATTATATATGTTAAGTGATTCTATTAGCACAAATAATTACTAAGAAATTCGATTTACCTTTCTAAAATATTCAAGGGCTTCTTCACTAAGATTACAGAGATCTGTACAGAGCTGAATTGCAGTTAAAAGAACTCCATGATGTTTTTCTTTTAGTAAGGAAACAACAGGGTTCACAAAATTTTCTGCAAGATCCGGTACTTTCTTTACAATTCTTATTGAGCATAATGCTGCCTGTATAATGTAAAAAGTTAGTTAATGCCGTCTACATTATGACCTAAATTTAACTAAATAATACTTATAAACACATAATCACCCATGAATTGAAATTTGATATGCTATATTTTGATGAAACTTACCTTTTTCCGAACATTGGGATCTCGAAATTGTAGCAATCTTTCAACTTCAGGTGCAAGATCACGAGCCATTTCTGCAGATGAAATGTTTCCCAAAGCACAAAGAGCTAATCCCACAATAAATTGGTTGGTATGATTAAGATCTCTGATGACAACAATGCATTTTTAGTAACTAGATTCGTAAAAATGTATAAAAAAATAAATAAAATTACAAGACAGGAATTTAGGGCTTACTGCTTTAGTGAATTGGTAACAAGCATTAGAACTTCTTGTCTTTCATCAAGAAGTAACATAAGTCCAAGATAACCGATTCTTTTCTCAGGGAAACCAGGAGCTGCTATTAATTTAAGGCATTCCATTTGGCCAAAATGTGTGGGATATCCTAACATGTGGATAAACATGAGTTTTGCCAAATTACGATGTCTGTAATCATTATCATTATCACTAACTGCTGCACGAATAGAAGCACATTCTTTTCTAACAACAGCACGTTCTTCTGCAGCAGTTTTGCAAGCACGTATTGCTCGAATCATGTCCCTGCAGTTGAACAATAATCTTCATTCAGAACTAACTAGATAACAGCATATGATTGACAAATCACACATAAAAAACTATTGGCAACATGCTTGCTAAATTGCAGTAACACATGGAAACCAATGTTATTTTGGATGTATAACTTGCTGAATTATGCTTCTTAGCGTCAGAAATAACTACGACAGCTGCTAAATTGCAGCAACACTTCGATTAATTACACAAAATTAATAAAAATGATAAATTATTACCTACCGAATTAATGTTCAATGTAGACAATTCGAGATCACATTAACAAAAGTTAGTTCAAAATGAATAACACCTAGTTCACATTCGATCAAACAAAAAGGTTTAAAACATGAGAGATCAGTTATGAAGAAGCAACTCACCTTAAACGCGTTCCAGAAGAAAATGGATTCATGATTGTGTCGGTTTTGAAACCGCGAGAGAGCTCGATCAGATCCAAAGGTGTTTAGTGCGAAAACAGTAGATTATCGTTTCCACAATTATATATATGTGTGTTTAATGGATCCGAGATCTGTAGATGATCAATTTCGAGGATCTGCAGAGAGAATTTGAGATCTGTTGCCTATGATTATGATGAATGATGATGAAGAACTTGATTTCTCTCCCTAAATTCGGTGGCAGAGGGGTAATCTATCTATCTATGTTTTCTATTTCTGAAAAGTTGAAGAAAAAATATAGAAAAATCAAGCACTCAAATGCAATAATGAACATTAACAATGTTTCTCTATTTTCAATTATATTTTCTCATAAATAATTGTGACAATGGATGAGAGAATCGAACCGAACCGCTAAGAATTTGATCAAAGTGAGAAATTAGTTTGGCTTGATTGAGGACCCTATTGGACCAACCGAACCGAACCAAAAAATAATTTTACATGAAAATCACATTGACACTAAACTGATATAGCTCAACTAGGTCATATATAGCTCAACTAGGTCATGTTCGATCTGGTCTAGTTCGGTAGTCCACATTATTTCTCGCTACAGTTTGTCAGTTTCCACGTAATTTCAGTATGTGTTTAGTAAAAACGGATTAAACACATAGATTTGGGTTTGGTATTTCGTTAAAAGAAAATGATCAAAAACTTTATTGGGCAAGTTAATCTCAAATGTAATGAGTGTTTAGAATTATTAAGTTGATTCAGTCAGATAAAAAAAAAGTTAATACGAAGTAATAAAGTTTTATGATTTTGATTATTTGAAATTTTTGACAAAAATATCATAATAATACGCACATATTTACAATGTTCTAAAATTTCGGTTTATCTAGCCGATCACATCGGAAATGGAAAGATAGTATGTTGGAATGTCTAAAATTTCGGTTTATCCAGCCGATCAAACCGGAAATGGAAAGATAGCATGTTGGAATGAGTCAGTTAGACTAATGGTTATAGTTTTGTCAGAAACTGCGATTGGACATAAAAACCCCGAACCATCCAGTCGAATTGCAAAAAACCAGTTTTGTTTACAAAAAATAGAAAAATAGTTACGATTGTTTATTTTTTATTTGGAAGTTAGAATTGATAATTTAGTAGAAAAATCGGTTTTGAAATATATTTTCTATTACTTATGTATTCATTTCGTATTACTTTAGCTTTTTTTAAGATTCAAACACCATTTACACATATCATAAATACTTAATATTATTACCATACAGTACACTACAAGTTCCATTTACAACAAAACAAACATAATTCCCAAAATATTGAGTGCTAAAAGAGTCAAACATTTTGACTTTGGCATCATAGCCATATACTTAACGATAAATAAACAAATACGGTCCATATAAAATACGTATATCATACCATATACGTCATACCGACCTGTATAATATTCATATGTGGAACCTTCATGGTTGCAGCACCACCCCTGCAATTATTCCTCAAAAACGAATAAAAGTAATTAATCACAAGCTTTTTAAGAAAAAAAGAGTCCTTTTTAGCCCGAACCGACCCATGTCCAAGCAAATAAGTAAACCCGGATTCCATAGCTTCTCTAAGAGCCGAAAGCTCATATTCCAAACTCGGGTCATCATCAATCGGGCCCATAACACTCGATGGCAGCTCTGAGTCACCACCATCATTTTGCATCAACGGGACACTAAGTTCACCCGAATACGATCTTTGACTTTGACTTTGACCAACCGAAACACTGTCGAACTCAGCATCAATTACCTCACTTTCCAGTGCAAGATCTTGAGCTTCTTTTCTCATAAAGTTCTCAAGGCTTTCAACAAGAAGCTGTTCAAAAGCATGATGATCTTCTTTACGTATGTCTTTATACCCGTAACGTGCTACACACTGAAACATATGATAATCTTTCGGGCAAATTCTTCTGAAAAGAAACCGTTCTTCTTGCGAAACTACAGGGACTGGAACGTATTTTATACAAACGAACACAAGTGTCGAGTGGATTGCGGGCAGGTCTAGTAAAAACCGCCCGAGAACCGAGGGTACACCGTGCACTAGTTCATTATAAACTAATCCAATTCCGGGCACGCGTACGGTCCCGAGGGTTGACCCGAGATCGTTCATGAAATCCATGGATATTTTACCTCGTACTTCACTTTGGTATTTTAGCACACTCCCATAATTCCAAATGTACATAATACAAAGGAAAAATGAAGCAAATGCAAGAGGAAGCCAACCACCCTCAAAGATTTTCGACAAAACTGCTGACATGTACACAAGCTCGATCGATCCGAAAAAAGTTAAAAAACATAAGGCTAAAAATACGTTAGTTTGCCAGATTAGAAGCATGACTAGGGTTACTAATGCTGTACTAACCATCATTACCCCAACTTCTGCTATACCTGCACAAACAAACAAACAAACCCTAAATCAATTTATGTCCATTTCAATTAGAGGGAGAAAAAGGTGAAAATGCTAATACCATATGCATTAGCAATATCTGTTGTGCTTCGAAAAGTGGCTACAACGACAACACACATGATCATCAAAAACCAATTGATAACCGGAATGTAGATTTGGCCCATGAATTTTCGTGATGTGTGAATGATTTTCAATCTCGGAAAGCATCCGAGAGCCATTGATTGTTTAATGCACGAGAATGAAGCGGATATCATAGCTTGACTAGCGATTATAGCAGCGAGTGTTGCTACTACGAAAACCGGCCAAAAAAGTCCGTCTGTTTGCAGTTTCAAAATTTTCAACTTATTAGTTGTTCATAATGGGAATTAGGGTTGAAGGATTACCGGGAATTGAATCGTAAAATATTCTCGGTGCGGAATTGGGGTATTTCATGAGATAAGCAGCTTGACCCATGTACGCTAGCAACAGACATGGGAACACCACGAACGAGAATGCAACCTGGAACGTAAGGATCATATAAGTGTTTGTGGGTCGGCCCGCCCATTTTGCAATCTCAAAGTAAGTAACAAAGACGAACGAACCTGTATGGATCGTACAGAGAAATGGCCTAAATCAGCAAACATTGCCTCCGCTCCTGCACATCAACAACGTTATCCATCTTTTTACTAATAAATTTGCCACAAATATAGCCAAATTTGAGTACCTGTAATGCACAAAACACAACCACCAAGAGAAGACCAAGCTTTCCAAGAATTCTTTTGAAAGAACAAATATATATAAACAGGATTAATCGCCTTAACGACAGATATATCATGTTTAATTAGGTTGTATAATCCAATTGACCCGAGACTAAAGAACCATAATCCAAGACATGGAGCAAAAGTCAACCCGACTTTACTTGTCCCAAATCTTTGTATGCCAAACAATGCCACAAGAATCACAATTGATACGGTCACTAAAGCACCTGTGGAACACACGAGGAATCAACTCAAAAAGCCAACATCTTGAGTTCGACCACCGTCAAGAAATATGAATTTTTACTAGATGCTAACGTACCTGTACCAAATCCTTGTATTTTACCTTCCAGACCACTCACAGCAGACATCACTGCAATAAAATAAAAAAGGACATGTTTGTGTCAAAAGTGATAAGTTGACCCTAAAAAGGTCAAACAACTCTTTTTAGTCAAACATTTACCTGACATAGCTGGTGTCAAAATACCATCACCAATAATCATAGAAGTGCCCATTAGAACAAGTAACAAAAGAAGGGTTTTATAAAACGAATTATGTTCTAATTTCTCTTTAATCCTCAAAGCCCGTTCGAGTTCGGGAGTTGGTAATTTAAGCCTAAAACTCGAGATTTGTTCATCAGCTCGTTGTTGATTTGGTAGAAGATTGATTTTTGCATATCGGCAGATTAATGAATATAATGCAAATGTTCCTCCTGCAGATTAGAGTAGTTGTGTATCAGCACAAGAATTATAGACCTTTGACTATTAATGGTCAAACCAAGTTATGTTTGACCTTTAAAGTCAACACATGCATATATTTGAACAAGAATGATCAGTTAGGTATTTCATGATTGTCACCTTCACCGTTGTCGTTTGCTTTTAGAACAACAAAAACATATTTTGCTAAAGGAACGAGAGCAATTGTGTATATAACAAGTGATAAAGCTCCCAAAACATCAACGTTTGACTCAATGTTGACTTTGGAGAATACTTCTGTAAACACATATAAAGGACTCGTTCCCATATCGCCGTACACAACTCCAAGTGTCTGGAAAGCCAATCCAAGAGTGTGCCATATCGATACTTCCTGATGTTTTTAAATGACCAAATTATATCATCAGTTAATGATAAATGTGACCAAAATGGATATAAAGAGTAACCTTGTTATGGTGATCATGTGAGGCAGAGATAGACATAGCATCAGTATCAAAAGAGTCAACTCTTTTAGCCTTCTTGACCAGCCGTCTTCTAATCGTTCCACGTGTTTGACTTGTATTTTCATCGTCATTAATCAACGACCATGGCGGTGATTCTGAATCCACTTCACTGCCATCCACCCACCGTGAACCACCCGAATCACCGCC
The DNA here is from genome assembly GCA_963853835.1 of Calendula officinalis. Lineage (NCBI taxonomy): Eukaryota > Viridiplantae > Streptophyta > Magnoliopsida > Asterales > Asteraceae > Calendula > Calendula officinalis. The sequence continues at coordinate 76,269,533 of OY970822.1, forward strand.
GCCACTCCTTACTCTTAGTAATCTAGCACTAATCTCTTCTATTCCATCATATTCCATCGCTAATTATTGTTTTTAAACACAATCAACAGCTCCAATCACTTTTCCATCTATCAAAAGGCACCAATTTCACTTCAAAACTTAAGATAATCGTATCCAGAGAAACGCACCACGCAATTTTGTAATCTAGAAACAACTGATTTACCTAATCCGAAAGCAATAACTCTCGATGGGGTTTACCTGTTTCGGAGCAAAGAATGATTAATTGAAGGCTTCAATTCATAGGTGAAATTGAATGAAGATAGAGACAGGATTATGTAAGTAATCATGTACGAGAGAGAGGGCAACATGTATTGGGGAGAGTGGGAGAAGATAACATGTTTGATTGGGTTAAGACAACGATTCGCGTTTGTAAAAACGAATTTTGTCTGTAAAAAACACTTTGATCAGCCTCGATTGGGTTGGTTGGTGTAACAAGATTGGTCCATTTCGTAGGCATAAATGAGATTGTGATAAGGTTTTTATTACTCCTATTAAGTAAAGTTTAGTATTTAATTGTTACAAAAAATTAAATTTTTGAAACAACTAAATTTTACAAAGATTAAACAGTTTAAAAGAGTACATACTAAGTTAGTATGAACCCGAAAAATTGTACACCGTAGTATAACGGTTGACTTGAAGTTTAAGAATATACTAGTTGATCCTAAAGCATCTAATATTATAAGTAATTTTTTATGCGTAGATTTATGAAGTCATATCATATCATTAATTCGTAGAAAACTTAATTTTATATATTTATTGTTAATTTGTGTAAATATTTCTTAGGTTTATTAAATTAGGAACATGTTCGTAATCTCGTAGACAATTCTTCTCGTGTCATGTTAGCATAAACTTCACTCGACTATAAAAGTTTGTTAAAAATTAATTAATAAATTCTTTGATAAGCTAAGTATGTAATACTATGTATAACCGTTCCTAATACTTAATTCAAAAAAGAATATATAGTTTTCAGTAGTTTAATTATTTAACAAGATAAACTTTAATGGACGAACGGACCTATTTAAATAAGTTGATCCTTCGTGTTACGAAAAGCTTAAAGCACACATATATATTATTTGCAGTGAAGTACATATTTTATATTTTCAACTCATACGTAGATATTTCTCGTTAAAAATATTTTAAAATTCCCACATGATAAATGGTGCAAACAAAGAAGAAAACATTACAATCATCGCAGGGTATTTCTTAAGAACAACTGCATGTAAAAATAAAAAATAAAAATTTAGTAGTTGGCAAGAATATGTCAAATTTGCAAAATAATTATGAGCTATTGTTGTACAACGAGCGATATTTAGCCCGTGTGTTGCTACGGGGCATTAAAGCGTTTGTAATCTCAAGCAAAAATAAAAATTTGGTTTATGTCAGATTTGATTTTTTTTATTTGTAGTTTTGATAAAAAAAACTGTAGGCTAATATGATATACACTAATTTTGAAATTGAAAAAATTTAAAAATGATCATGATATTGCATGGAAGTGAAGCTTTTTAAACTTTTAGTTTCTTTTTTTTTAATGATAAAAAGAGTTATTCTAAATTTAAAAAACATGCATCAAAATTCTGTGTTTTACCTGTGCAAATAAATTTATCTAGTACTTGCAATTCTTGAGAACTGTGATGATATGTTTTTTTTATATCTGATGTGAAGGGAAGTTTAAAATGTTTAAGTGCGTGAAGAGAAGTTTAAATATGTGAAGCGAAGTCTGATCATCAAGCGCGTGAGGGAATCTAAATAATACAACGTAACTCACGCTAAATAACGGAACGTCGTTTAAAAAACTTAATGAACAGTGAGGACTTGTATCGTAAATGTATTTATAAGAAAAATAAAAATTTGGTTTATGTGAGATTTGATTTTTTTTTTATTTGCAGTTTTGATCAAAAAAGTGTAGGCTCATATGATATACACTTATTTTGAAATTGAAAAAATTAAAAAATGATCATGATATTGCATGGAAGTGAAGCTTTCAAACTTTTAGTTTTTTTTTTAATGATAAAAAGAGTTATTCTAAATTTAAAAAGCATGCATCAAAATTCTTTGTTTTACTTGTGCAAAGAAATTTATCTTGTACTTGCAATTCTTGAGAATTGTGATGATATGTTTTTTTTTTATATTTGATGTGAAGGGAAGTTTAAAATGTTTAAGCGCGTGAAGAGAAGTTTAAATATGTGAAGCGAAGTCTGATCATCAAGTGCGTGAGGGAATCTAAATAATACAACGTAACTCACGCTAAATAACGGAACGCCGTTTAAAAAACTTAATGAACAATGAGGACTTGTATCGTAAATGTATTTATAAGATAACTGTACCTGAGCAATGATATACATAGATGAAAATACCGCAATCAACTTCTAGAAAGATCATTGTTGTAAATCGGTCTTGGCGGCCGTTTAATCACTGCCTAGGTGGTTATTGGTGGTCGATCAACCTAGAAATTACATAATCGGATGTCAGCATCGGTCAAGTGATATTTGTTATTTTCATTTTTTTTCCAAATATTCAGTTTTTGGTTTAGATTCCAGTTTTAAATCTGTCTTAAATGTAATTCATATAAAATGGTCGATCTACTCTTATTTGTTCAGGATTTGACTTGAACCCATGACGGGACCAACACATCATTGCCAACATTTTACACATCCAATATTACTAGGATAAACGCTACTATCCAAAGCATATACTTCCTCCGTTTCAAAATAAGTGATACACTTTCCATTTAGGGGTGTTTCAAAATAAGTGATACACTTTGAAACTTTCCTTATTTGGTAAAATATAGTGGGACTCGTACCCACTAACTATCTCCTTTAATAAAGTGAAATGACTCATTTACCCTTACTTTTACTTAAAAACATCATTAAACTCATTTTAATCATAATATGTGGGACCCATCACTTACTAACTGTAACGACCGTAATTTCACGTTTGTGATTTCGTGTACTCAATTCGGGATTTATACGAATTATGTTATTTACGTTAGTTTTCGTCTACCGTTGTGTTTTATCGAGTGTCAGAATGTTTGGGACTTGCTATAACCAAGTATGGGTCAAGACTTGGATGGAAACAAGTTTAAAAGGCAAGAAACTGACCCAGACAGCTCTCGCAGTGCGAGGCAGGCGCGACTAAGCTTTTTCAGCAAACAGCAAATCCAGCGACGAAACGTGAAGGGCTCGCGCCGAGATCGTGTCGAGCTCGCGTCGAGCTCGCGGCGCGAGCCAGGCGCGAGATTGGTCTTCGAGCGGTAACTAGCAGGCAGCTCCGCGTCTCTACGCGGCGCGAGCTGGGCGCGAGAAGGCTCTGAACTATATAAACTTGTGTGTAGGCTAGGGTTTCATTTCCACCTTCAACCCTACACATAGTGCAGCCGATTTGGGAGCATCCTTGGTCGTTTTTGGAGCTCAATAGCTCAAATCTTCACCATCTTGAAGGATTTAAACATCAAGGTTAAGTATTCTTGATTATCTTGCTTATCTACCTTGATTTTAAGCTTAGTATGGGTAAAAATAGTGGTTTTGGGAACCAACCATATCATCTTTGGGGAAGATGAACTATCATGGGTGTAAAACACTCCTTGTAGACTTGTAATCAATGTGTACAAGTTAGATTTAGGATTGATGATGGAAAATCTTGAACTAGGGTTTAAGATTCCATCAAGTTTGATGAACTTGGTGGTTAGGGAGGTTAAAATGGATTGATTAGTAATTGATTATGGATTATAACTAGTTATTGTAATGATATTGATATTAGGTCAAGAAGACCTTGAGATTTGAAGTACTTCTTTGATTAAGAAGTAAGGATTTGTGTTGATTAACACAAGTGTTGGATAACATTGCTAAGGTGAGTACATGTGATCTTTTCTGAGTACATAGTAAACCATGTTTTAAAGTTTGAAATGATTCATAGAGTCTTTATTAGATAATTGTTTTAATAAAGAAAAGATTGAATTGATAGAGTATGAATTGAACTGAATTGTAAATTGATTTGTTAGTTACCACTAGTATGATATGAGTTATGATTTGGAGCATTGGCTCAAGTTTGATGATTTGTTATGTGGTAGCTAATCAATTGGATCCTAGATAACCCACACAAGTTGGGGGAATTAGTGACACCTACTTGGGGCGGTACCACCCTGCGCAAGAGTAATGTGTCGAGAAATAGATAACCCGGAAAGCGGGGGAGTTTGAGATAACCCGGAAATCGGGGGAGAAATAGATAACCCGGAAACGGGGGAGTTTACCTAGTTAACCCATATCGGGGGAGTTGTTTCGGGGAGGCCCGTTACGTATGTGTTGGGCTTATGGCAAGCGTTAGAGTATGATTGACTATGTGCAATTTGATAATTATTTAATTATTATTTTATTGCAAATATTTTCTAACCGGGTCTAAAACCCATGTTTCTCACGAGACAATCTTGTCTCACGTACTACGTTTATTTTGGCTATGTACTTAGGTTCGGGAGTTAAGGATTAGGCGGCCCGTAGTTAGCATTTGGAAGTGATTAGCTCTGTGTACTTATTTAATTCCCTAGACTTGTTTTTGATATATTTGTAACACCGATTTTTGATACTTATTGATTACTCCAAATGTTTTATTTAAACCATATTTTTGGGATACTCGGTTTGTAAAGACTTATATTTTATTATTTTAAAAGTTTAAATTAGGTTGAAAAATTGGTGTGTTACACTAACTATCCAATTTAATCTAATTTAACCTTCATTACAATCTTTTGCCTCAAAAAACGTGAAAGCTAATTTGTATCAATTATTTTGAAACAGAGGAAGTATTAATTAACGCCCACTAAACAACTGGTGAATCGAAAAAGACAGGTTATGAAATTAATGGTGAATTTTTGTTGGTGATCTGTGTTCTATTATGTGGCGATGAACGGGTGATCCAGTTAAATGTAAGGTTTAAAATTATTGAGGGCTTAGTTGGCAATTAACTTGAGGCTATATAGTATAGTTGTATAGGTAGAAATTAGAACATACCATTTTTAATACCACATTATTTGTGATCTCAACAACTACACTACATCTTCTAAAGAAATATTCACCACAACCACATCACTTTAATTTATATGTCACAATTTCTTTTTCATTAGCACTTCAAAATAAACATTGCAAAACTAGACATGTAAACATAAAGGAAGACTAAAAACAAAACTTCGACTGTATTAAATCATTTTCCAAATTAGCAAAGACTTAAGATCCAATCATTTTACTTTTATAAAATTCAACCTTTATAAAAATATGCAACATGCATGACTCGAACTTGCAACACTTACATTATTAACACAACGCACTAACCAACTAATCGAATAGAAACTATGTTTATTATTTTGACTATAATTATATTTACTAATCACTTTAATTCTAAAAAGTTAAAATTATCATCAGGACCGGCCCTGACATACGTTAGGCCCTGTGCAAAAATTAAAAAAGGACCCTAAATAGTTATAGAGCGCACGCATCCACATACACATTCGTCTAAGATATATAAATAATCTTGGATATAGAATTATGGAAAACGACATAGTTTTAATCTATTAGTGAAAATAAGTTTTCCTACATTTTAGATTTTTAATTTTTTGTAATTTTTATTAACTTATTTATCTTTCCATGTTATCTAGAAAAATCAAAATTTCTAGTTTGTTAATTAAATTAATAATTATAATCAAACTAAGTTTTATCGTTTTTCTTTGGCACAATAAATATATTTAATTTCAACATTTAAAAAAAAACCTTGACAAAAAGAAAAACATAAATTGTGTCACTAAAAGGAATTGAACATGGGCCCTTGGGTTAGTAAGAAAGGGCAGGTACCAATTAATCTGTAACATACTTTGGTTATATTCTGGAGCTAGCTGTTATATGTATAACAGCTTACCGATAAATATAGTAAAATATGGGCCCTAATTTTTTGGGGGCCTGTTCCATTGCATCATTTGAACTCCCCTTGGGTTGGCACTGATTACCATCATCACTACCACCACACTCAACCATTACCCACCATCATTACTAACGACACCGTTACTCATCACCACCCACCGCCACTATTGAGATCCATCCATCTTCAAAGCTAACACAACACGTTTTGAAAGTAAAAAAATAGAAAAATGAGACTTATTTAAGAGATGTCTTTAGGAAAATATTATGCCATATAACTTAGACTAACTTACATACTATCACTATCATAAAGGATTAATAATCATAATTTGTTCCGTATTTAGTTGGTTTTGTTACTTTCAGTATAAAAAATAATTTTTATACCAAAAAAATAAGTAATACGTATATACCTAAAAATATATATTGTCGGTGGTGTATATCCATTTGACAATGCAATATAATCGAATACACCACAAGTTAAGTGTTACACTTCGTATGGGCAAAATACAATATAAGAAATACAATTTGTTGTGGGGTATCATCTTTCGGTCTTTCCCATTGTAACTGATTTCCAGTGGTCAACATTACGGTTGACTTCCACCCAGAGAGATGAAGGAATACGTAGCTATGGTGGCAACACAGACTGCACTAGTGGTAATGATAACACTAAGCAAGGTCGCCTATTCAGATGGCATGTCCAGCTACTCATTCATCTTCTACTCCAATGCTCTCGCTTCAATCGTCCTTTTTCCCCTTTCTCTCATCTTCCACAGGTTAATTGCAACAATTTGTTCTCTGTTTTCACCAACATTTAATCAACTATGAGTTTAATTACAACAATTTCTTCTCAATTCTCACCAACATTCAATCAATTATGTGTTTAATTACAACAATTTGTTCTCAATTTTCACCAACAGTCAATCAATTGTGTTTAATTACAACCATTTTCCCTCAATTTTTTACCCACATTTAATCAATTATGTGGTGAATTGCGGGTGTTTTTGTTGCAGATCACCAAATCTTCCTCCAATGAGCTTTAACGTGCTCTGCGGATTCTTCATTGTCGGCGTTTTCGGGTATGTAATCAGTAATTTACTATTATATGTATGTAAACGAAGACATACTGAGCAGTAATGGTTATTATTTGAAGTTTTTTGGGACAGATATTTGGTTTCATTGGTGTCTCATATTCCTCTGTTACTCTTGGAACCACACTGAACAATCTCATCCCTAGTTTCACCTTCATACTCGCCATTTTTTCCAGGTAATTACTAAACTTTTAATTTAGTATAATATAATTAATGATTAATTACATAAAATGAAACGACACTGAATTCACCAACAAATGCCTACTTAAAATTGTGTAATTCGTTCTCCAAGGATGATTAATACTCCATCTTTGATTGAGTTTCAATTGTCATAGGATGGAAGCAGTTGACTTTAAAAGGTCAACAACACAGGCAAAATTCACCGGCACTGTAGTTTCAATAGCAGGCGCCATCATCATGACTCTATATCAAGGCCCACCAATTTTACCATCTCCTTTAAAAACACAAATCTTAAATAATCATCTCGGACAAACATCAAATTGGGTACTTGGAGGAATTATTCTAGCATTTGGCGCAGTCTTTATCTCTATATATATCGTTTCACAGGCAATTGTCCTTAAAAAATACCCTGCAGTGATGATCTTAATGTTTTCTTACTGCTTTATCTGCACCATTTTATCTGGTCTTGCTTCTTTAATCGCTCAAGACAATCTGAGTAGTTTTAGTTTATATACTAAGACGAGATTTTTTTCTATCCTCTACTCGGTACGTACATTATGCTCAATTTTATTGTTATTATTATTATTGTTTACAATTATGGAAATATATAGGGGATATTTGGGTCTGCTTTTCAAGTGACGGTTCAATCATGGTGTATACGAAGAAGAGGCCCGCTTTTTGTTGCTATGTTTCATCCTGTGGGAATTGTGATTGCAGCTTTGATTGGTGTCATTTTCTTAGGCGATGGTTTCTATCTTGGAAGGTGATGGTGTTTTTTTAGGTCATTTTAAGTTTATGTTATTTTCATAATACAAATTTGTGGATTAAAACCGTTGGATGATTTGTGCAGTTTGTTGGGATCGGTTACTGTTGTTATTGGGTTTTATACTTTCATGTGGGGGAAAGCTAATGAAGAAAAGTTGGGGGTGGTTAATGTAAATGTGAGCTCAAAGTTGGTTGATGAAACAGCCCCTCTCTTGCAAGATAACCAGTGAAAAAATAACTCTGAATCTTGGATTCAATAGCTTGTTATCGGGTTTTGCTAATATGTGTCGTAAGTACATGTTAAATGTAAATGAACAAAAAATTTCATTTACAAATGTAACTTAATAATCTATATTATTTTTATTTACCGATTTTACTCCTGTCTTAGTTGTGAATACTGGGTTTTTTGGGAAATCATACAAGAAGAAGAAATGCATAGTAAAAAAATTTGGAGGTCATTAATTAATATGCAAAGATCACTATTTTGTTTAGAGTTTCGATTATTATTCTATCTTTATGTCATTATAAATGTATATCACGTGAAATCGGAAATGTTCACAAATCACATGTAACATGCTTGTTAGGAAATCATTTTTGGTTAGTTTTGTAATTTGAATTTTTTTAACACCTACCAAAAAGGGAAAGTACATTTATTTATGTTTTATATCATTCATCGGGAGAACTAGAAGTCAACTTGGCATACAAAAGCTGATAGAAAACATGCATTATGCACATGTACATTATGCTTTAAGTAGATACTCGTCAATATCCTTGAAATTTTTGGCAGCAAAGTCTTTGATCATGTCAGGATTAGGAACTTCTTCGCTTGCTTTCTCAAACTCACAAACCCATTTCACAAGGCTTCCTTCTTCCTCAGGAATCACTTCAAGAGTTGCTTTGAAACTTTTGTAGTATTGCATCATATCCCCATCGATCACACTATATGCCACTTTCTTTTTTGCTTCATCAACTTCCTCAATCTTTTCTTTTGCCGATTTCACAATCGGTGACCCTATTTTGTAATTGATTAAACAACTTGTTAGATATAGAAAACCCAAAAAAGAATACTTAATTCCATTCAGAATTGTGTCGTTGGGTTGTACTATTGAGTCTACAACCCAACAGATTCGCACGAGGTGTGCTTATGCATGTTTTGCATGCATAAGCACATAATACATGCAATTTTGACAAATTTCATAAATTAAGATTTCAATTTTGTATAAATTGATCTAAAAATATTTATTATACCTTCAGCAAAGTTGACCAAGCGAACGGATCCAACGCTCTTTCCATCGCCTTCAAGAATTTCAACGCTTTTGTAGAGATCAGAGCAGACTTTAGGGAAAATGTTGGTAGAGTCCATGATGGTATTCCAGAACTTATTAGCATCAGATTTCACCTTCACTTCAACATCGAGTTTCCCTGTGGTGGCCATTGAAGAAGACAGCAAAGTCAAAGTCAAAAGTCAAACAGAATTGAAAGTTTAAAAGGTGAAGGTGAATGAACGTGTAGTGAATACCCATGATATTGACTTGCTTATATAAAGGCAATATGGTTAAATGCAAGATTTAAAGTTTTCAGAAGGTAGTTGAAATTGCATTCACTATGGGAGGTCATTTATGAGCCTGTTATTTTGTTTTTCTTGAACACTCAATTTTTTTTTATTTATCATATTGCATGTACACAAGATACATGCATATATATATATGGATGGTGTGATTCGCTCAAGGTTCTAAAAAATGTAAGACGCGATTTAATGGCACCATCAAATCTCAAATGTGACAAGGCGTGATTTGAAGCTACAAACACAAATGTGACTTGATACAAACAGAACAAAGTAATTCTGCAAGCATAATTAAAAAAGTTTACGAAATTTATTGGGATTTTTTTTGTTGATCCTTGTTCATATTATTGGGTGTGACGAGGTCAAATGTAAGGTTTAAATTAAAGTTAATGAGGGGGTAGTTGGCAAATGCATTAAGTATAGGGGCTCATTATAAGTCATTTGTCAATTTTATGGTTGAATGTTTTCAACTTTCATGATTGCGTCGGTGGTCGAATGCGGATTTTTAAGTAACCGTGGAGTACAAAGTAATTTCTCCCCCAAAGTAAATATCATTGGAGCTAGGGGGTGATCTTTAATTTTTTAACGAATTTATATTAATTTGTCCACTGAACTTGAATATACAACTTTATAATTTTATGGGATATTTAAACAACAGTGGCCCCTTGGTTATAAAGCTTTTGGTATAATCCATATACTTCCTCCGATTTAAAATAAGTGATATGCTTTTCTTATTTGGTGTATCAAAATAAGTGATACACTTTGAAAACTTACCTTATTTGGTAAAAAGTAGTGAGACTCACACCCACTAACTATCTGATGCAAGCATGATGTGGCCATGGATTATTGCATGGATGTGGATGGTTGTTGATACATGCATGGATGTGGAAGTGATACATGCATGGATGTGGAAGGTTGGTGTGGGTTAGATAATGAAGACAATTTCATTAAAGATGTAATCATGGGAAATTAAAGAATCTATAATGGAGTGATGGGAATAAGTGATGATTTTAATTTAACTTTTAAGAAGGCTTTTTAAGCCATTTGTCTTTTCATTTTATAACTATTTTGAAATAAAAAAAAATTATGTTACGTAAGTTACTTTTTGAAAATGACAAGGAAGTAGATGAGAACACTAACATCTACAACTTCGAATTTTTTTATGATCTTGGATGACATTGATAACATGTTATTTTATGATTCGCAAGAAGTGGATGATGAGACGAATTCAATTTATGATTCTGACCCCATCTACGATACCGACGACGAAGAAGAAATTAATGAAAGAAGATGTTTCGTTGGTGATGAAATAAATTTTGTTGGTGAGAATAATATGATTGAAGAATTGGTTTTTGTTGAAATTCAAAAATCATTGCAAAAGCTCATAACTTTGAGAACCATGGATTACAAGTACCACGAATTTCAGCCTTTGGCATGATTGAATCTGATCCTAAGGAGGCATATGTGATCTTTATCCAAGTTAGAGATTTCAAGATTACTTGGAATTTGTTTACACCAAAAGATAAGATGTTTGCACATGTATACATAAAGATAATAATTTATCATTTCTTATTGATGATGAACAAGTTGAATCGAGGACAATTCTTTTTGAAGAGAGAGAGAATGATGCATGCATGATGTGGCAATGGATTATTGCATGGATGTGGATGGTTATTGATAATGATGCATGCATGATGTGGCCATGGATTATTGCATGGATGAGGAAGATTAATTCATAATTAAGTAATAAAACAAGTTACCAATAAGTTCATTAGTGACATTTAAGTCTACTAGTGATATTTAATCATTTAGTTAATGTGTGTTTATTACAAACATCTTGGGTTTGTAACCTTTTTTATTTACTTATTGAGACTATATAAGCCATTTACAAGGATTGTAATAGGAGGTTGAATGTTATATGAAAAAAAACTTGAAGTTTTTGAGAAAATTGTTTTTCTTTCCAAAATTGTGTTCTCCGTTTGAACAAGTTTTGAATGCAAATCCACGGTATTCTTTGAATCAACGTGTTTTTGGTTAGATTATCCGGTATTCGTAGAATCAACAGGTCAATCTACACTATCACCCCTTTCTACCCTACATCATTAATGATGCAAGCATGATGTGGCCATGAATTATTGCATGGATGTGGATGGTTGTTGATACATGCATGGATGTGGAAGTGATACATGCATGGATGTGGAAGGTTGGTGTGGGTTAGATAATGAAGACAATTTCATTAAAGATGTAGTCATGGGAAATTAAAGAATCTATAATGGAGTGATGGGAATAAGTGATGATTTTAATTTAGCTTTTAAGAAGGCTTTTTAAGCCATTTGTCTTTTCATTTTAGTAACTCTTTTTAAGTAATTATTGTTAGGTGATGTTTCATTAGGCTTATATAAGTCATTTATAATCATTACTAGGTTATAACCCGTGAAGAATCACGGGCTGTCACTCTTTAAACTGATCGTTAAGAATATATAATACAAAAATTATACCAGATTTAGTTTGACCTGTATTATATTTTTATCGTATACAACAAAAAGGAAATATATTCATAACGGGACCAAGTGAGTTGCAAAACTGGTAATAACATTTGAATGACAAATATCGAAATATAACTAAAAGGAAGTCCAACATCCAATGACAAATTATGAAAAATGTTTAATAAAAAAATCAAGATAAATTTCTAAATACTTCTTTAAATACTACGTTTGAAGTTTTATTCGTCACACCGCCATCTTTATCTTCTATTAATATCTTCAGTCTTTTTCTGCTTTTTACTCTAGATAAGGCCACATACAATTGACCGTGTGAAAAAACAGGCTCTCTCAAATACAGACCGACCTTTGACAATGATTGACTTTGACACTTATTAATTGTCATAACAAAGCAAATAGAAAGTGGAAATAGCCTTCTTTTAAATTTAAAGGGGATTTTGGCGTCAGATGGTGTCAAAGATAATCTTGATATAAAAGTACGATATCCAACATTGTTCCCAGATATAACAACTGCTTCTATAACACGGACACCCAAAGCCACAATCTGAAGTCTAGTACCATTGCATAAACCATTTTTCTGGTCAATATTTCTTAATAACATAACGGGAACACCGACATTTAAAACTAACTTATGATTTGGCAATCCACCTATTTTAATACCATTAAGGACATTTGGTGAGTACAAACTTTCATCAAACTGTTCATTCAAAAACTCTTCAGGACAAATGCTATCTGAACTTAAATATTCCTTGGCTTCTCTGGGGAAAATTGCTAAAAACCGATCATTAATATCCCTAACAACTTCGTTTTTAGGTGTAAGTATTGCTCTTTCTTGAGAATAGCCAGGAGTATTTATATTTTCTAGCAAGGAAGGATAAACAAAATCAATCAACGTACTTAACGGGTCTGCAGATGTAGAAATTATAAGATCTGGGTCAATATCAATAATTGCATTACCATCATTCGGCCCACCAATTTTGCCTTCGCCAATATCCAAAAGCCAATTTGCAAATGATGTGGTTTCTTCAATATCAGCTATATCACTTCCTATTGTCAACCTCATGTTTTTTGTTAACGTTTTAACTTTGCAGTTTTCCCATATATATGAAGAACTCAACGAAGCATTTACTATATCTTGTCTGCTCCCGTTTGGTACAACCGGTAGAATCTGTCTGAAATCTACACCAAAAACAATAACTTTTCCTCCAAACTATATATTGTAGCCATAACCGAATTACACGTACTTTCAGTGTAAAGCTATCTTTATTATCATGGAGTTGGTTGATCAGCACAATGTCGTTTGAAGACATCTTTAATGACAAATCCTAATCAACAAAAATATAACATCAGTACCTTCAATATGTTTAGGGTTAAATTAGATTGACAGTTACTGCTCTAAATTTATAATATATATAATTATGAAAAAACGGATCATAAACAAACATTTCCATGTATCATGTAATCATCAAATAAACATTTTCATAATTAGGGTTTTTTTCAATAACTGTTTAAAATCGACTGCTGCAACTGTTTAATATATATAATTTTTTTTTAAAAATAACTATAAACAAACGGAATCATGTTTCATGTAATCATCAAAAAAACAGTTAGATACCAGTTTGACTATTCATAGTCAAACAGTTGTATATGTGTCAAACAGTTTCATACATATTTCATGGAATTGCTGACATTTTTAATTTTGTTTGTGGTCTGCTTATATTATTGACTAAAATTTGTATATTTCCTAAAATTTGTATATGGAAATCTGTTATAGTCATATAAAATAAATAAATAAAAATTAAAAAAATATGTGTAGGGTTATTAAGATTTACAGTTACTGATGTAAATGTGTGATATAAGAAAACGAAAAGAACATCTATATTAAACAAGATCATGTTTCATGTAGGAATCAAATTAACAGTTTCATGGAAGTTTGACTTTTCATAGTCAAACAGATGTAGACTATGCTAAAATTTGTAATTAGGGTTTTTTTTCAATCAAGGTTTAAAATCGACTGCTGCAACTGTTTAATATACATAGATTTTTTAAAAATAACTATAAACAACGGAATCATGTTTCATGTGATCATCAAAAAAATAGTTTGATACCAGTTTGACTATTCATAGTCAAACAGTTGTATATGTGTCAAACAGTTTCATACATGTTTCATGGAATCATGTTTTTTTAATTTCGTTTGTGGTCTGCTTATATTATTGACTAAAATGTGTATATTTGCTAAAATTTGTATATGGAAATCTGTTATACTTATATTAAAATAATAAAAAAAAATTAAAAAATAGGTACAGATGATTACACAAAATCTTTGATATCGTTTGTGGTTACTACTGTAAATGTGTAATATAAAAAAAAAAATTATGAAAACAACTATATTAAACAAGATACACAAAATTAAAAATGCATAGTGTAATTAAAACTGCATAGTATAATTAAAACTGTGTGAAATACACAGGATACTAAAACATGATTAAGGGTATCTACGTACCAGAATTTATGCGTTAAGAAGATGAATACAATGCTGCAGATTAGTATTCCGATAAAAAAAACTTTAAATGATAGAGGGTTTAAATGTGAGATAATGATAATCCCTATAATTTCGTAGAGGTTTAAATTTTAAAAAGGGTAAGGATATATGTTAATATAATTTCGTATATTATAATTTATTTAATTTAAGTAAGTATAAAAACGGTGCAAATTTTAATCTGTATATGTTAATATAATTTCGTATTTATAATTTATTTAATTTAAGTAAGTATAAAAATGGTGCAAATTTTAATCTGCATATATTTTTTTATTAAAATATATTATTTTTTAAAAATGGAATAAATAAATTTAAAGGAATCACTCAAATAAAATTATATATTCGAAATTAAGGAATTAGTTTTATCAAGTTTTACAATTGTATTATCTTGTTTATAGCAACAAATCACTCAAATAAAATTATATATTCGAAATTTGTGAAAGTGTTTCTTTAAAACCTGAAAATCGTAATTTAATTTCACCCATAATTTAATTAAATTACAGAATTATGAGATTTTTCTTTACGAAATTAAATACAGAAAATTCACCCATAATTCTATTAAATCACAAATTCACCCATAATTCAATATAGTCACAAAATCGTAATTATGTTTCTTTAAAAACAAACCTTTAAATTTACTTATAATTCTTTCCGTATTATGGATTTTTCTATTCAATCATATTAATCCATTCATATTCATATATTAAATTCCCTCATGATTATCATTAATAAATATAATCGTAATATTAGGATTGATTGTTATTTTTTTAATTTTCCTTAATTATTACCTTGATTTTTCGAAACAGTTAGCTAGAAACACAAACAAAATTTCAAACTTAAATACCGCATTATGTGGGTTCCTAATTATTTATTTCGTATTTAAAATGGAGTTTGTTAGTTTGGTTATTAGGATCCGAAATTAATGCCAATTAATATTAAATTATCGGTCAATAAAAAAACTGAAAATTCTAGTAAAATGTCATGTGTCATTCTGCCTCCTAAGAGGTGTCACGTGGCCACCTATAAAAGCTTGTTTTATTATATAATAGATAATGGAAGTTGAATATTTTGGTGAAATTGATTTTTCTCTCCCGAAATTGTGTTCTTTGTATTAGAACAAGTTTTGAAGACCAAATCACGGTATTCTCTCGAATCAACGTGTTTTGTGTTAGATTAATCCGGTATTCTTTCGAATCAAAAAATTCTAATCTTTATCTATCTTTTCAGTTCTACATCACTATCTACTTTAATAAAGTGAAATGACATTTTTACTCTTACTTTTACTTTTAAACACCATTAACCTCATTTTATTCAAAATTTGTGGGATCCGTTCCCTACTAACTATCCAATTAATCTAATTTAATTGTCATTATCATATTTTGCATCAAAACCTGTGAAACCAACAATGTATATATTTTAAATCGGAGGAAGTATATATCAGTATAGAGAAATGATTTTTGTTCTTAAAATTTATTCCTTCTCATCTTCTTATCTACTTAATAAATCTATTAAATATCTCTCATAATATTATTTCTTGAATTGGACACATATCTTAATTTAATAAGTAGAAAGATAAGATAGAGCACCAGGTGTGGTGGCTCAAGTCAAATCACCAAATCAGCATCAAACCATTATTACACATTTCACGTTTAAAATCGCAAATACCTCATCTACCATTACTAACGGACCCACCAAAATACTACTCACTTACAAAATACCATTAAAAAAATTCCTCTCTCTTCCGTTAAAAAACCCACGCAATCCTTCATTCACACCACATGGGGTATGGTGGCGATGCTTAGGTGGCGTGAAAACCATGTCACATATGCAAAAAGAGTGTTTGGCGAGGGCGCCACCATACCCCAGTCTCTAAGTATGAGTAAATGGTATGAAACAATATCATTACTCATCGTTATATTTTACCACAGTATATAACTTCATAGCAAATGGTATACGCATATTAAAGCAAATTTTGTAATGCGTGGAGTAATTAATGTAATGTACAATCATTCTCAAAATATCATTTGTGTGATTGTTTGCTTTTATAATTGTTATTAGTTCCACAAAATCTTGTAATTAGATGTAGCAAAACAACAAGATTATAGAGCGCTCCAGTTCCACAAATACTGAGTAACATGTTTTTGAATATGTGCCAGCATTATGTTTTTGATGTATGTATGATGTGGTCATGGATTATTGCATGGATGTGGATGGTTGTTGATAATGATGCATGCATGATGCTATGGATTATTGCATGGATGAAGAGGATTAATTCATAATTAAGTAGTAAAACAAGTTATCAATAAGTTCATTAGTGACATTTAAGTCCACTAGTGATATTTTATCATTTACTTAATGTGTGTTTATTACAAACCTCTTGGGTTTGTAACATTTTTTTATTTACTTATTGAGGCTATATAAGCCATTTACAAGGATTGTAATAGGAAGATGAATGTTTTATGAAAAAACTTGAAGTTTTTGTGAAAATTGTTTTTCACTCCCAAAATTGTTATTTGTGTTTGAACATATTTTGAAGACCCAATCCATGGTATTCTTTGAATCAACATGTCTTTGGTTAGGTTATCCGGTATTCGTAGAATCAACGGGTCAATCTACTCTATCGTACATCAGTATTGGTGTTCTTTTATGCGCCTCTTGAAAATGCGTCACTACTAGCTTGTGACAGGAATTTGAATTAGTTATTGCCAACCCAGCCCAAAATGCGCCCTTGAGATGTTTACAACCTCTTGAGATGGTTTATCAAAAAGAAAAGAAAACGATAATAATTAGATTAGTGTTTGAAATATAGTATAGTTTTCCTAATCATTTTAAAGAAGGGACAAAATATGTTTGGGCCAACCCGGCCCATTTTCTCTAATACTAGAAATTGCATGTTCTAAAACGAACCCATTACCCTACCCGCCTATTTTCCTACACAATGGATCATGGAAAAATATAACTGCAATCAGGTGCATAGTGCACAATTCATCCATTTCATCTCAGAATTCAGTAGATTTTAATGATATTAATGTGTTCAAACTGTTTATCAAATGCACAGGTACTATGGTTATGGTAATTGCGATTATATGCTACAACAACGGTCTCAAGTTACCGTTTTTATTTAAATTAGCAAGACAAGATGAGCAAATTGCATCATTGTTACAACTTTGAGGTAACTGTGTTGATCAATTGGGTGAAATATTACAGACGTACCAAAAGCAGATGTAGCTGTCAAAATTAATGTGGGTGAAATATATATTTTCACACATAAGCACATTTAATTCGATACGGAAAGAAACTCATGGACACTGACTTCAATTAATAGATATTATGTGTTTGCAGATCAGATGTTGGTTGTTTTTATTAGCTTAGCTAGTTTTTGTTTCTGGGCTAAAAGTAATCATTAAAATTATTGCATGTTGTCATTCTACTAACACAAACCATTGTCTCATTTTGGCTTAGATAATACAACGAATCAACTCGCTAGCATGATATACAGTATATCAAATACAAGTGTTTTTATTTTTTAAAATTTAAGTACATTTTTTCCTTGAGCCAAGCACCATAATACCATATAATACATTGACCAATTATGATTGCATTTTTTTCTAAAGCTATATGATTTATTTTATGATACATATAAAATCATCACAAGATCTTATCGTAATATTCCTCAACACGATATCTTTAATAATTTTCCCCACCAACAAATTATAATACAAATGAAAGCCAAACCACCAAATTTTAATTATTATGCATACTTTATTTTTTTTAAACTCAAAACCAATTTTTGCTTTGACAACCACAAGGATGGACATAGTGGTAAGTCTTGATTTCCCAAACAAGATGAAATTCTTATAAAGTTACATGTTAAATCCCTAAAAGTAACAAAAATTATCCTTGTGGCCTGACGATTCACCCGCGGCGAATTTAGACTATCCGCAAATATACTGAAATTAGTCGACTTGCAAAATGAGTCAGAACCCGTATTGTAGAAAATAACTGGCTTCAGCTTTTTATCTACATATACTAGTACTGCTGTTGGGATATAAAACAAAGATATCATTCTATTACTGATGTTGCAGTTGGTACTGATTCAAGAATGAAGTTAGTACTGATGGGGCAGAAATGTTATATACTAATGATGCTAAGCTTGGACGTTACTACTGATGATGAATACTACTGACGATCAACAAATACTACTGATTCTATTTATGGTGCTGATCGAGTCCGAGATTCTAGCTTAGTTTGTTATAGGATGTATATCTTTATGTAATTCAATTGTAATCGATTCCTAGAATAACTAGGTTATTAATTTAGGCTTCAAGGACTATTATATATAGTTCCTTATGAATTGTAAACATACGTGTATTGATCGAACGAATTAATACATTGAAGCTTTTTGTGATAAACTGTGTTCTTCGTTTTATTCTTATTCAATTGCAGTTTACATTGTTCTTAATCTAATAACATAAGTGTTAATCCGCTATAACTTCTTGTGTTAGTAGATCTGGGTTTCTAATAACTCGATTAAGTTATTCGATCCTGACAAGTGGTATCAGAGCATTACGGTTCTAGATCTACGAATTAAGAACAACAAAAAGTTTCATACTTTCGATCTCAAAATTGTTAATCATGTCTGATAACAATGAAAATACTCAAGCAAACAAGATTCCAATTCTCAATCCCAATAACTTTGGGATGTGGAAAAACAGAATCAAGCAATACATGCTGGTTACTGATTATTCCATGTGGGAAGTGGTTCTTGAAGGCAACAAAACTATTCAAACTCAAATAGCCACCACTTCAACAGAAGCTGACAAACTCAAGAGTGAGAAAGAGAAGAAGGACAGAGGGATCGAGCTCAAAGCCTTAAGCACTCTGTTGCTTGCCATTCCCAATGATTATCAATATCTCTTTGTTGAATATGATGATGCAAAGAAGTTATGGCAGGCTCTGGAAAAGAGGTTTGTTGGTACAAAGAGCACAAAGAGAAACATGAAGTCTGTTCTGAAACAAGACTTTGAAAACTTTAAAGGACAGAAGAATGAATCATTGTCTCAAGTATTTGACAGGTTCAACAAACTCATTGGAGAACTAAATCAAGTTGGTTATCAACCAGACAATGATGATGTCAACAGGAAGTTTCTCAGATCTCTAGGTGAAGAATGGTCTATGTATACTGTGATATATAGACAAGGTGATGCACTAGAAGAAAAGGAGCTTGATGAACTCTACAATGAGTTAAGAGTGTTTGAATCAGAGGTAAGTAATAAATCTCCTAATTTACCTTCAAACAATGCTGCTTTTGTGTCAAGTACAGGAACATGGAAGGACAATACAAAGAATGCAGGCATTGAAGATGTAGCAAGAGAATCATTCTTCACTAGTCATGTGCACACTGCATTGATTAGTGAGGATTTAGAACAACTCAATCCTGATGATTTGAAAGAGATGGACATCAAGTGGCAGATGGCTATGCTAAGCTTAAGAACCAAAAGGTTTCTTAAAAGAACTGGAAGACAAAATCTCTCTTACAACAAAGGTGATCGTGCTGGATTTGACAAAATCAAGGTCAAGTGCTACAACTGTAGCAATCTAGGTCACTTTGCCAGAGAATGCTCAAACAAAGACCAAAGATCAAACTACAACAAAAACAGTACCTCAAATTCAACTGCTTTAGTATCTCAAGAAGGACAAGGGTATGACTGGAGATTTCAAGCTGAAGAACATGCACAGAATCAAGCTCTCATGGCCTTTACTACTGATCCTTCTACTACTGAGGTAAATTCTAAATCTTGTACTCCTGAATCTATTAAAGCATATAAAGAATTAGAAAAACTTAATAAAGAAACACTTGAAGAAATGATACTAAATAGAAATAGAAGAATTGAATATAATGGATGTATAGCTGATTTAGAAAATCAAATTAAAATTTATAAAAAAACTGATCAAAAAATAAAGATGAATTGTTACAAACTACTTATGAAAAAGAACATATTGAATTTCAACTAAAAGAAACTTTGATCAAATTAGAAGAATGTAAAATGGAATTAGAACAGAACAAACTAACTATTAAGAAATTTGAAAGAAGTTCTAAAATTGTTAATGAATTAACTAATAATCAAACCACAGAAAAGGTTGTTCATGGAGTGGGATATCATGATGTTCCACCTCCAACAAATTTTATACCTCCACTTAAATCAAATACAGAACGAATTTTAAATGATTTAAAAATTGAAAGTCAAACTGAAACTGAAACCAGTAATGAATCAAATGAATCTTCTGATGATGATCAAACAACGGAATCAAATGATACAAGTTTTCATACAACCCAAAGTCAAACTGAATCTCCCAAATACAATTCAGAAAATATACCTACAATTCTAAGAAGAGGAAATCAAAGAAACCTAAATCAGTTAAAAGAACAAAGAAAACCTGAAAGTGCTAAAACAACAAAATTATCATGTTTAATTTGTAACAAGGTTAACCACATAGCTAAAAATTGTCACTTCAATCCTATTAACAATCAAGAATTTAAAGAATTCAAAATCAACAAAGAAAAAGAAAAAACCTTAAAACTAAAACAAACTAAAGAAACAAAAGAAAAGGAATCTAAAAAACCAAACCAAAAGGAATTCAATAAACCATGTGCTGACACTCATAAATTTGGAAGAACTGCACCACGATTTGTTCAAAATACCAGGTATAAAAGTCCAAACAGAAGCAATTATTTCAAAAACAATGGAAAACAAAATCGTTTTCCTCAATTTTCAAAGTTTTCAAACATCAGTAGAAACTATTCCAGGTTTACTACTGGTAAAAACCCTAATTACAATGCTGTCTGGTATAACTACAAAAACACTACTGATTATGCTCAAAACTCATATTACCCAAACACTACTGGTCCATCAGTAGTAAAATTTTCAAAAACAAAAAGCTACGGGTATAAACCTAGACCTAGATCAGTAGTAACTAATAACATCAGTACTAAGTACAAAACTGCATATAAGACTCATTCAGTTAAAAAGACTTACTTTTCAAAATATGAACCCAAGACAAAGCAAGCTTGGGTTCCCAAAATTAACTAATCCATTTACTTTATGTGCAGAGTATCCAGATCCCTGAAGAAGGTAGAACATGGCAATGCAAGAAACAAACCAATGTTTCAACTTCAACTGCTGATTCAGAGTATGTAGCTGCATCTGCCTGCTGTGCTCAAGTTCTATGGATTCAAAATCAACTACTAGACTTTGGTATCTCTATCCTTAAAACTCCAATTTTTATAGATAATTAAAGTGCTATCAGTATTGTAAATAGTCCAGTAAAACACTCTAAAACAAAACACATTGAAATTAGATTTCACTTTATAAGGGATTGCAATGAAAAGAAATTAATTAAAGTAGAGAAAATTCATACTGATAATCAATTAGCAGATCTTTTTACAAAAGCATTTGATGTAGGAAGACTCAGCTTTTTGGTTAGCAGTATTGGAATGATTTTAATAAGTTAAGTCTAAAAGGAAAAACATGTGTAAAGTGTTTTGTACAATTTTAAATTTCTTTTTACTACTGGTTATTTATTACTACTGATTGTATGCTTCTACTATACTTTAGTACTGATAGGGTTTATCAGTAGAATTAGGTCAAAGTATGAAAACAATGGTTACTACTGATGTTTCTACTACTGATACTTAGTTACTACTGATAGACCGTTATCTGGAAAATACTTAAATTACATTACTGACCCTCATGAAAATAGCCGTTGTGTTATTATTCGAAGGACATTCTGGTGTTTTGCAGGTTATATCGAAAAATATAAATAACAGACTGAGATTAGTTTAACATTATCTTCTCATCGATTCGATAAATCCTACGCTAAACCCTAAACCTCTGCAAAATCCAATCAAAACCCTGCATCAGTAACAACTCAATACCTTTCACCAAAGTGAAATTCGTGGCAAAACGAACACTCTCTCTGAAAGATTCATAACAACAGATCAAAATCAAGCAGAATGGCAACCCTAAAATCACTCGAAGTCACAACTGATCTCAAATTTTCTGAATTCCACAATATGTGTGCTTTCTTGAGAAATCCAGATGGTACAAAGGACTTTCGTCACATTGTGATGTTCCTAAAGAACTCATATATAAAGTTTGCTCTCACCATCAATCCTAAAGCATATCAACAACACCTAGTTGATTTCTGGACAAATGCTGAAAGAGTTGAAGACTCCAATATGTCCAAAATCAAGTCTACTGTAGATGGAAAGGAGATCATTATCACTGAACAATCAATCCTAAATCATCTTCAACTCAATGATGAGTCAGGTATGTTCTCTCTTCCAAAGGAAGATCTTGTTGAAACTTTACAGAAAATGGGGTATGAAGGAAGATCAGATATAGTTACTTTTCAAAAAGGGTCTTCTTTCACCTCAATGGAAGTTTTTGGTACATACTATTCAACATTGTATCTCTCCAAAAAGAAGTACTTGGAATGAGTTCAACAAATCAATAGCATCTGCTGTTGTTTGTCTGAGCACAGGACAAGTATTTAATTTTTCAAACATGATATTTGAGGGAATGCTTGGAAATCTGTCATCTGCAAAATTTTTAATGTATCCAAGATTTCTAACTCATATTTTTTACTGTGAACTTCAAAATCTTTCTATTCCTAAAAACAGATTTGTTACACCAGAATTAAATAAAAAGGTGTTTGCAAACATGAGAAAACAATTTAAATTTTCTGGTAAAGATACTCCACTATTCTCAAACATGATCTATGATCATCCCCTAACTGGAGAAGGTTCAAGTCACCCCATTGAACCCCAACCAACTCCACCACCAAATACAGCCCAAACAGAAACCATTCAGTCCACTCAATTAAATGAACCAACAGATGTCCTGCAAGTGTCCCAGGTACATAAAATTAATCCCCAGAGTGCTACTCTTCACTCTGAGGAAGACCAGACCAGAACTAAACAAATTTCTAAAACTTATAAAAGGAAGAGAACTTCCTTAAAGGACACCAGGGGACCAATTGAGTCACACCCCAGGCTCCAAGAGTTGTCCTCCAAGGAGGAGAGAGGGCATGAGGAAAGGGCTCTCACTACTGATGCCCCAAAGGTGGGTGCACAGGCTAGTGAGAACATCATTAGGACCCAGACCTCGGCAACTCTCAGTGATGAATCAGAATTTGAGGAGTTACTGAGAGGACCCCGGTGCCAAGAAACCACAAGGGGGGCACTACTGCTTCTTCTAGGAAGAAGAGAGTGTCCAAACAACCCAATTTATCACCAAGAAGTGATAAGGGTAGAACTGACCAAACTGAATTGACGGATAGGATGGAAAACCTCAAAGCCAATGTACCTAATGAGCCCAATGATCCACCCAAATGGGCTGAGGGCAGTATTAAACAAACTAAATTGACTGATAGGAAGGAAAACCTTAAAACCATTGTACAACATTGTCTGACTCTATTAAACAATCAAGGGAAAACCATGACCTACATGAAGCATTACATTAATACCTTGAACAGAAGACAGAAGAGGTTCGAGCATAGGCTTCAAAAGCAATCCAATTTGATCAGGAAGCTACAAAGAAAAATTGCTGATAGTGAGGCTCAACAAGTTGAGATCACTAAGGGGGAGAAATATCAAATTCAAGGGATGATTGATCAATCAATTGCAGCAGCAACCCTTCTAAACTTAAAAGAGGTCCATGGTGAAACAGGTCAAAGTATTGGTGAGATCCTGTACAAAGAAATGGAAAATATGGATGATGATGTATTTGTGTCTGCAAACCAATCACAAACTGCAGAACAAATAAACTCACCAGTTACTACTGAAGTCATTGAAACTACTGATCCAATGGAAATAGAAGAAAACAAGGATCAAGAGGTGATTACTACTGACCCTATTAAAGAGAAAGAAACTCCAGTAGTAAATGCACAAGAAGAAGAGTTTATGGATACTACTGATGCCCTAGCAGTAGTAACTCCAATAGCAACCTCACCAGTAGTAAATGAAGAACAACGAGTTGTGGTGTATGAACATGAACGTACACCAGTAGCAATCACAACAGCAATCACACCAGTAGCAACCACCTTGGTTACTACTGAAGAAGAAGATGAAGAGACTCCTGAGCTTCTTGAGAAAGAACAGATCATCATTGTTACAAAACCTAAAACACCACAACAGCCACTTGTCATACCTGATATTGATGACAATGTGAACTGGTATGAAGTAGATGAATGTGAACTTCCTCCACACCCCAAGATACTTCCTCAAAATGAAATTCATCTATTCTCTCCATCAATAATATTACCAGAAGTCCCTGATATGAAATATATTCCACCTAAACTTTCAATCTGTATTGGAAAAGGAAAAGAAATCTCTAATGATGACTATCCAAACATAGCTCTAGGTCATTATATGGTAAACAAAATGAATCTGGTAAGAAAAGACAGGTTAGACAAATTAAAAGTGAAGAAGATCAGATATGCAAGAAAAGTTGCTAAAACTCAAGCTCTTGAAGACAAGAGAAAGGCTGAAGAGGAAAGATTGAAAAATCCTGAAAGTCAAGAAACTGAGGTACAAGTTCCTCAAATAGAAGGTGTCCTGGTAGAAGGTCAAAAAGCAGAATTTGAAAGACATAGAAAGATAGAAGAAGAACATTTAAATTGTCTTGAAGACCTTGTAGCCGAATGTAAAAGGGAAAAGGCTGACCTACCAGATGACATATTTGAACAGAAAAAGAATATGATTGACTTTTTGAAGTCAAAGGGGCATAGTGCAAAATCTTTTGGTAGAATGAAGATGATTACAATAGTAGATAAATATTGTACTGCCAAAAAGAAAGAATTAGCTGAATTAAAAGTTGAAGCTGAAAAAGAAAATGTTTTAAATGAAATAGATCCCATGACAGTACTCACCAGAGTTCCAACAACTGGAGAATCTTCAATTCCTCCTGAGAAAAGAAAAAGAGATGAAGTTGAAACAGAGCAAAGGAAGAAAAAGAAACAGGAAATACAGGTATTTGACACTCCTGTTGCTCCCATTGAAGATAATCCAATCATAAATTGGAGGATGGTTGGTGATGCTATTGAGATCATTAGACAAGACAAATCAATTCAAAGATTTACTGGTTGGAAACCATTAGTTATGTCTTGTAGCAGAGCTGATATTATTAAAGTCCTGATTATAGGCAAACCAAGAATGACTAAGAAGTCATGGAAGAACTCAGGAGCTGGATACTTAACCAAAATGATAGATGCTGCATTTTATCCAGATCAATATCCTGAAATATTTTCAAACACAGAAAATGTGTATGCTTGGAATGTGCTACCCACAGTTAATATGTATTTATTTGAAAGATCAAGCAAAAACTGTGAACTATATTTGTATGAAAAAGAATATCCACATTCTGAAGAAACAATGTATCAGCTTTACACAAACTCAATGATGAAACCCCATGATGCTGTAATGTTCCATAACAAACTTAACTATTTTATCAAAAGAAACAGCAAGTATATTATTGCTCAGAGAAAGCTGCAAAATCAAAGAACAATTGAAGGCAAACAAAGAAGAGCTAAACAATTAGAAGAACAAGCTAAGAAGAATGAAGAGCAAAAAGAAACTTGATTAATTCAAAGTGAATTAATAAGTTTAGGGGGAGATTGTTGGGATATAAAACAAAGATATCATTCTATTACTGATGCTGCAGTTGGTACTGATTCAAGAATGAAGTTAGTACTGATGGGGCAGAAATGCTATATACTACTGATGCTAAGCTTGGACGTTACTACTGATGATGAATACTACTGACGATCAACAAATACTACTGATTCTATTTATGGTGCTGATCGAGTCCGAGATTCTAGCTTAGTTTGTTATAGGATGTATATCTTTATGTAATTCAATTGTAATCGATTCCTAGAATAACTAGGTTATTAATTTAGGCTTCAAGGACTATTATATATAGTTCCTTATGAATTGTAAACATACATGTATTGATCGAACGAATTAATACATTGAAGCTTTTTGTGATAAACTGTGTTCTTCGTTTTATTGTTATTCAATTGCAGTTTACATTGTTCTTAATCTAATAACATAAGTGTTAATCCGCTGTAACTTCTTGTGTTAGTAGATCTGAGTTTCTAATAACTCGATTAAGTTATTCGATCCTGACAACTGCTTTTGTAATTAAGGACACTAATCAGATAATTAGTTTAGTTAACATATTGGTTTTTCTATGATTTTGTTTTAAGTTTATCCACTAAAAAGCTACACATTGGTTTTGTTTAGTGAAATAATGCCCTAAGCATGGTGTTGAACATTCCACTTATTAACTTTATGGTTTAGCAATCATGATAATCTATTTTAGTTTAAGAACAGAAAAAGATTCTATTTCTATAAATTTTCAAAAGGGTGGTTTATCGTTTATTCCTTGTGATTACATCGTTTCATTGTTATATGGATAATAGATGCAACTAAACTACTATACCTTGAGGGGTTCGGTTTCCAATATGTTAAGGTTTGAAAAGTGATCAATTAGAGTCCTCTACAGGTCAGTCATAAACACAAAAATACTCATTCCTACAAAATACAATGATTTGTTTAACAATACGAAATGAGTTTTAAAACAAGTATAGCAGTTACCATGTGCTTAGTATATTCTTAAGAAAGTTCATACCATCTTCATAAACATGATCAAAGAAGATCAAGATGTACTTTGTACTTGCATTTAACTTAATTATATATCCTTAAACATGCTTCTTATTATAAAAAAATGACAATTACATATCACAAATGAAGTTTTAAAATGGTGAATTATGATTTGTTCTGAGAATGTGGAGAAAGAGACAAAGTCCATTTAATTACAAGAGACAAGATACCTACTCACAAGAGGACCAATGGACCATGTCCTTTCAATACTCCATTTTTCTGCTAACAAGAAAATTAGAATGTTTTTCAAACCTAGCAAGAGACAAATGATGACCTAACCTGTGTTTGCCCCCACAAAGGCATCTACTATTTTTATTTTTTCTTAAAAAAAGGTTTATGTGATAATAAAAAAATCACGCGTGAGTCTAAGGATGTGTTATGAGAGTTTTTTTTTTTATAAATATTTAAGCTTACTAAATTATAAGTTTATTTAAATCAATAAGTTTATATTAAATATAAATATTCGGTTTCTCGCTACACAAGGTCACATAATATTATTGGCACTACAAGAAACAAAAATGTATTACGATGAATAAATCATCTTTATAACTTACTATAAATAAGTAACGATTTCATTTATTACACAAGCACTAAAACCAAAGTCAGTATCAAGACATTTATAACGTCATCATGTGGCTTGTATCTTAATATCTTATTAGGAAACTTCATACTAGCTTCATAAACGTGACCCAATATTGGATCAAGATGTACTTTTGTACTTCTACTAGTTAATTTAATCATATATCCTTAAGCAGATTAAAAAGGCAGATTTTAAATTGTAATAATGTTATATAGGGGGGAAGAATGTGTTAAAAAAACATTTAGAAGACAAATTCCATTAAATAAAAGGGACAAGGTACCTACTTAGAAGACTATGTCTCTTGGTTCTAATCTTGTTTGTTTGAGTGGGTTTAACATGAAACTTAGAATGTTTTATAGACTAGGCGAAACACAATCAAGACCTGATTTATTGTGGCCCCACCAGGACATAATATGTCATTCTAAACAATGAAGCGGGCCTTGTATTTCTTATATTTTTCACTTATACTCCTTGAAGTTCTGTTAAGTAGGCATGATAATTTAGATCGAGTTTATGTTTGCGGGTTTGTGAATTGATAGGTCAGAAAAGTTTAATATGAAATCAATATATTTATATAAATAAATAAAATATTTCAACTTTAACATGTTTACTTTCAATCCGAACACGATCCGTATAACCCGTTTAACTAAACATGTTAGCGGTTTGAATGAATTAAACGGGTCATACAAGTTGACTTTTTAGAGGTGTATGTAAATACTACTAAATTATATATGTTATTTAAATGTATCTATTTTTCAAATACATGTACAGACTATTAAAGTGTAAATATATATACTTTAACATGTTTTAATAAAAAACTAAGTTGACGAGTCGATTCATTTAAATTACCAACAATCTAAATCTAACTCATTTAATAAATGAGTCAGTCAAGTCAACCCAAAACAAACCCGAAGCTTGTTTTTCTCAACCATATGCTGTTTATTATTATATCCGTCTACGGTCAGGTTTTATGTCGGATAAGAAATTGTCATCCCTACTATTAAGTAGGTCATGGGACCATATACAAAGTATTTAAGTTTGAAATACACAGAATCTACGATAATATCGACGATCAATGAAATCCGTCGAGGAGGCCAAGATGAGACTTGTGCATCCAAGAAGTTGTTCCGTTGTCGGGTTTGGCTTTATAGTGTCTTGGGAGTTCTAAATGCACAATAAATGTTTGATGTTGTTTTGGAATTCAAGTGTATGGAATTTAAGTGAATACTTTTAAGGTAACGTGTGAGAGTAGAGTAGTGGGGGTGGTTATGTCTTGTGATAGACTGCTCTTCGACATTGATTTGCATAAATAGTAGTCTTTTTTTTTCAACCAAAAGGCATTTGGCTTAATGATATAGCGTTTGCCTTCATCCTTAAAATCAGGGATGCAATTCCTGTTATAAATGTACGTGGTAATTAGGAATAAATTAAGATTTGTCGTTCAAGAAAAAAAAATGGTGTTTTTTCATATTTTTATGAGACACAATCCATATAAATTGATTCAAAACCTTGCTCGCCAGACAACCATAACCCGGCGTACCTTCTGTTAGTACATGATAAGGTTCGCGTCTAACAGGCGTACGAGTAATTTAGTTTAATGTCTTTATTGATTTAAAAATATGATTATTAAACAAAGTGTTTGCAGTGGTGATGTTTATGGAATTCATTAAATATCTGAATCCCCAACATCTCACATGGGTATACAATAACTGATCCCAAATCAGGGGTTTTTAAGTTAATTTGGTTTTACTGTGAACAAGAGTCAAAGATTTCACACACATTGCCAAGATTCTTGTTTGTCATTTAGGGTTCATTAGTCAGGCTTTTTCTAGGAACCCTCGCAAATTTGACTTCATGAGATCCTCATCTCATAAAATCATACCTATACTTCAATGGTATTTATAATTATATATCTATAGGTTTATGTGATAACCTTGTTTAAAAAACTTATTAATAAAGGAATGATGTATTGCCAATGCGTATGAAGTATTTTACGATAGAGCATGTAATTACAGTGAAAAATTATATTGTTTTTTACTAAATCTTTATACTTCATCTTCTTATCCACGAAATAATTGATATGTGGAATCCACTAACTCTTTTGCTAATGCCATCTTTTAATTTGGATATACAAATATTAAAAGATAAGTAAGAAATTCTTGTAGGAATCAATATAATTTATGTTCTCATAATGCAAAGATAAGAATAAGAAGCCATAAACTAATGAGTAAATGATATTGTTTACTACCATTTATTCATACTTATCTTCATACTTATTAGATTAAGTCATGTAAAAATTAAAAGATAATATTATAAGAGGTAATTAGTAGATTACTGATGTCATCATATCAAATGAGTAGGAAGATAAATAAAAACAAATGATAAGAATACTGAATACATATCATTTCTCAACTAATTTCGTACATGATACCAAAACTTAGATATTAAATTCCGGTAGCGATAGACATTCCCATTTGAGTATTATGAGTTAATAAAATGTCCATCTAATTTAAATAGGAAATGGGTAACATGACGAACAATTATTTGTGTTTATCAAATCAATTTTCCGTTTATGGAACATTTTATTTCTTTACGATGACTCAGCCTAACACAAACAAATGCAATGTTTCATCGCTTATGGATAAACTTGTAGATATGGATTAAATAATTTTCTAAAGAGTACGTGATTTACTTTTAAAGATAACTAAAAAAGAGTTATCAAATCTATTTTTAGATTATCACATTAACAAATTTTATTTCTTTTATCGAACCATGATTTTTGGTGTGTTCCACGTCACTTATCTCATATAATCTACCCAAAGGATTTTTTCACCAAAAAACTAAAAATACGCGGACCAAGTTGAAGATTGTCTCATGTTAATTCAAATGCTTATGATCTTCTAAATTGTATTTACTTTTTATAGGTAAATTTTCAAGGTACTCTATTAGTTTTATTTAGTCCTAAGGGATAATTATTAGCCCTTGGATCAAGAAAAAGTCAATGATCAAGATCAAGATTCAAACCACCACTACCACTACAAACACATGTGCTTCAACACATCAATACCCCACCCACCTCCGGTGGCCGGAGACGGCGGCGGCGGACGGTGGCGATGGGCGGCGGCGGTGGTGACCCGTGGTGGTGGTCGCCGGAGGTGGTGATCGGTGGTCGTGACTGGAAGCACATGTGTTTGAAACACATGTGTTTCACCTTTTGAAACACATGTGTTTTGAAAATAAAGGAGTGTATATATACAGTCAAGCACATGTGTTTCAAGTAATGAAGCGCATGTGTTTGTAAGCTAGAAGCACATGTGCTTCACTAATAACATGTCTTTTTGAAAATAAAGGAGTGTATATGTACAGCCAAGCACATTTGTTTCAAGTAATGAAGCACATGTGTTTGTAAGCTAGAAGCACATGTGCTTCACTAATAACGTGTCTTTTTTAAAATAAAGGAGTGTATATGTACAACTAAGCACATGTGTTTCAAGTAATGAAGCACATGTGTTTGTAAGCTAAAAGCATACGTGCTTCACTAATAACAGGTTTTTGAAAATAAAGAAGTGTATATGTACAGCCAAGCACATGTGTTTCAAGTAATGAAGCACATGTGTTTGTAAGCTAGAAGCACATGTGCTTCACTAATAACATGTCTTTTGAAAATAAAGAGGTGTATATGTACAACCAAACACATGTGTTTCAAGTAATGAAGCACATGTGCTTCGTATGCTCCCTGTGTGTTTAGAAAGTCATGTTTTTAGTGACTTGAAACACATGTGTTTCGTGACCTGAAGCACATGTGCTTCGAAGTAATATGATGTGTTTTAGTGAAGCACATATGTTTCAATACATCAATACCACCACCACCCCAATTACCACCAGCACCTTCACTATCAGCCACCAGCACCGCCGCCGGAGGGGGTCGCCGGCGGTGGTGACCGGTGGTGGTGGTCGTGACTGGAAGCACATGTGTTTGAAACACATGTGTTTCACCTTTTAAAATACATGTGTTTTGAAAATAAATGAGTGTATATGTACAGCCAAGCATATGTGTTTCAAGTAATGAAGCACATGTGTTTGTAAGCTAGAAGCACATGTGCTTCACTAATAACGTGTCTTTTTTAAAATAAAGAAGTGTATATGTACAACCAAGCACATGTGTTTCAAGTAATGAAGCACGTGTGTTTGTAAGCTAGAAGCACATGTGCTTCACTAATAACGTGTCTTTTTTAAAATAAAGAAGTGTATATGTACAACCAAGCACATGTGTTTCAAGTAATGAAGCACATGTGCTTCGTATGCTCCCTGTGTGTTTAGAAAGTCATGTTTTTAGTGACTTGAAACACATGTGTTTCGTGATCTGAAGCACATGTGCTTCGAAGTAATATGTTGTGTTTTAGTGAATCACATGTGTTTCAACACATCAATACTACCACCAACACCTTCACTGTCAGCCACCGCCGCCGCCGCCGGCCACCGGCGACGGGCGGCGGCGATCGGCGGCATGCGGCAGTGGTCGGCGGTGGCCGGAGGCGGCAGCTAGCGGTGGCTGTAGGTGACTATAGGTGGGGGATTTGATCTTGAACATCTTGATCAAATGACTAGGATTTATCCCTTGGGACTATGCAAAACCCTTGGACTAGAATACAACTCTTATAAGCTAACGAAAAGGTTCTATTTCTAATATTTTTTTTCTTTTTATAAAGGTTGAGAGTTGAAACCGAATGTTGTCCCATAAATCAGTTTTAGCTTTGTTTTGTTTTGTTTTATTTTATTTTATTTGATGAGAGGCAAGATTTATTAATTTAGGAGTTAGTAATATGTATCAAATGGCATTTGGGCTGGCGGTGCTTGCCTCTCAACTTTGAAATGTAAATATAAGTAGAGATAGTAATTAAGATTAAATTAGATTTGTAAAAAAAGAAAAAGTTAGTAATATGTCGAAAAGGGTAAAACTTGACTCCGTCGACAACGCCGACCAAGTCCGTCCAAAACACAGTGCCACGTGGGATTTAACCACCATATACGGCCCTTGCCGGCAGGCGCTCCATTCTCTAGTTTATGTGTGTCTATTAAAGTCTTCATCCATTAATATAAAAATAAGTATGTAATCTAATAAAATATAATTTATATAAAAAGGTAATTCATAAAAATATTTTATAGTAATTGTAAACTATCATAGACACTCAAAGTTTTTGAAGTTATAAATCTAAAATCTGTATTATCATTTGAGTAAATTGTCGATATGTAATCACTAACTAAAGTGTGTTATAACTGCTTATTGTTAATAAGTTATGCATTTTTTAAATTAATTAATCGGATAATCACCGTTCACAAAATATCATTATGATAAATAATATTTTGATTTAATTATGATATCTGAAAACGTAATAATCTGAATAATCAGTTAATCTAGTGTTTAAGGAAATAGCTATTAATTGGAATGTTAAATTTCGGATTGGTTAGTTACAGTTTGTTTGTTCTTGTGATGTTTTGGTTAGCTGTTTGTTCCCATAAGGCATGTCTTATGGATGTTTTGATTGTTGCTGTATTGTATATAGCTTTTGGCCTTGTTATATACTCCCTCTGTCCCACAAAAAACTTCCCATTTGATCTTAATTTTTTGTCCCACAAAATGGGCTCCACATAATAAAATACTATTATTACTAAGGACCCCACCACTAACTATCCACTAACCATCTTTCTCTCTCCAAACCAATCTTATACTTTAATCAAAATAATTACCAATGACCCCACCACTAACTATCCCCTTAAAACTTGTGCCCATGTCAAATGGGGAGTTTTTTGTGGGACGGAGGGAGTATATAATTATTTAGGTCTGGCTAGGGTGGGTGATGACAATGCTGAAGCTTATCTTAGTCCTGTTTTTTTCAAAAAGAAAAAAAAAACAAACTTAGATAATTTGTTTAGCTAAAATGCAAAACGAAAATAATTAGTTTTTTAAACAGACTAAGCACCTTTCCGTATACTTTTCAAAACTCCATTTTGGATGTATCAAAAAGCAAATAATTGATTTTTTACACTTTTTGCAAACACTAATTTTAGATTATTTGTATTTTTAAACGTAATAAACACATAACTTAGTCCAATTTAATATTAAATGCCACTAAATAGATAACATAAGTTTCTTGAACAAAATATGTGTAGTATTGCTATTTTCTTTCGGAAACAATTATGATCATTAGAAAATCTTTATAGGCTCATAGCATCGATCTTATTATTATTGAGTGCACTTAGATTTGTAATTAGTAGTCGGTAATTTTTATCAACATTAATCATACATCATTATAAGGCTATAAGATACATGCTTTACCATACTAATTTCTTACATCTTATTATGTCAAAATTAAAGGTAATTTAAAGTCTGATTAATAACAGATGATGCATTATATATAGGGGTGTTCGTTTGGACGGTTTGGTCTTATCCGAATCAAATAGGTGAAAGCAAATAAAATCCGGTTTTCAAAAGTTCAAACCGAACCGTCCAAACTAATTCGAAAACCAAACCGATCCGAACCAAATAACAATTTGGTTGGTTTGGTTTTAATCCGTTTAGACTGTTTAGTTTTTCCTTAAAATTTTCAAAATATTCCAAAGGTATATAACTATATAACATAAATAATATTAAGTTCATATGTAAAATTTCAAAATGATAAACTACTTTGTATATAAAAACAAGTCTAATTCATAGTTTGTGACATTTACAATCATATATGCAAAAAATTTGATATCAACTTTATCAAAAACTCCAAAAAAAATTGGTACATCACCAACTGATACATTATAAAATGGAACAAGTGTTAGTACATAAATCAATTTACTATAAGAAATATAAAGAAAAAGGAAACCATAATTGTTTACAATGAAAACCAACAAGTGTCACAACGGAAACCAAATCCAATCCGAAATACAAACTATTAATTTGGTTCAAGTCCAAACCGACCTAAAAAACCAAATAACCAATCCAAATATTCCAATCCAAAATGTCCAATTGGACAATCTGGTTATATCCGAATAGTGTACACCCCTAATTACATTCATAAATCATTAAATACTTCGACAAGACACATTAATTATATAAAAATATAAAAAAGTTTAAATGTAATCAAGTTGTCATTATTATTTTGATTTTGTTAATGACGTTAATATTAAAATAAAATCAGGGACCTACATCCATTAAATTATACAAGGTCACACATAAGTTGGTTGGAGAGAGAGAGAACGAGCCTTTATACAATTATTTTTCACCATATCATTTCAAGTCAAAATTATATACTAGTATTTTAATTTTCAACCAATTGGACACTACCAAAACAGCATTATATAAGGGCTGGGGTAGAGGCTCTCTTATTATTGAATGTAGAAAGACACCATTACTTCTTAATCTTCCCCATTAATCATCTCTTTTTCTTCTTAATCACCATCAAATTAAGATTAGAGATGGGAAATTGTCAAGCAGTAGATGCAGCTGCTTTAGTGATACAACATCCGTCGGGAAAGATTGAGAGGATGTATTGGTCTGTAACTGCAAGTCAAATCATGAAGATGAATCCAGGACATTATGTTTCTCTCATTATTCCGTTACCTAGCGACCAAAGTGTCGGGAATAAAACCGTTCAGTTTACACGCGTTAAGCTTCTTCGGCCCACCGACACACTCGTTCTTGGCCGAGCTTATCGTCTCGTTACATCTCATGGTCAGTTTAATTTTTCATGTTTAATTAGTTTGTTAATTCGTGTAATTAAACTTGAAATTTACATTTTGAATTGTTTTGTTTTGCAGAAGTTATGAAGGTATTAAGAGCGAAACGACAAGCGAAAATGAAGAAAGAGCGGTCGGAAACAATGGTGGAAGAAACGAGTCCCGAATTGGAGAGTTCAAGCCAGGTAATTATTAAACCATCTTCGTTTTCATCTAGTTTGTAATTACTAACTAGCAAATTTATATGTAATTATACTTAGTAACGGTATTATTCTGAAATTATATCAGGTGGTGGCAAATGATAGATCAATCAAGCAACGGTCAGGATCATTTTCAAAGTCAAAATCATGGCGTCCATCGTTGCAGAGTATATCTGAATCTGCGAGCTAATAATTAAGTGATTCGAGAAGCTTAATTATAATCAACAAGATGAATAATAGAATAATCCATCTGTATAGTTAAGAACAATTTGAAAAAAGACGAGCAACAAACACTAACAAATATGTATTAATTTTGAAGAAATATATATATTAGTGTGGAGATCGAAGTTGCCTCTTTAATTTATGTGTTCTTTAATTGATTAGTGACATGATTACATGAATATGTAAACAGGAATTTTTTTCTTTTCCTTTTCACTCGTGTCTTGAATTCCAAATTTCCCAATCGTGATCGAGGTAATTTTGAGCCCATAAAAGTGATGCCCGTGCTGCTGAGCTGGCACCCGGAAGCTTTGAGTTCGATTAATATGTTTGCGAACGGATCCACAACTAATGTCCCTGCTCCTCCATACTCGTTATGCAGATAATCACTGTTTTCACCACACACAAAAAAAGTATCAGGGGTAGTTTAGTCTTTTTACGCGTAGCAAAAGGTGAAGTTGTAGTTACAAAAGGTAGTTAAGAGGGTGTATACAAAAACAGCGTCATACAAGCTGTCATGAAAGAAGCATTGATTGTTAGTTTCTGTTTGAGGGGTAGAAAGGTCATTTAACAATCTATCATTGATTGATAGCCAGGTGAAAGACAAATAGGATATTTTTAACTTGATGAGAAATTCTGAGTAAAAGACATTTGACATCGATCATGCTAGCATATAAAGTGTAGGGCTAAGTTGCACGGAAACAGATACGGAACGGGGAAACGGATACGTAACGGATACGGGAAACGGCAAAACTTAAAAATTCAAGATACGGATACGGCAGAGATACGGCACATAAAATATAAAAAAATATATATTTTAAAGAAATTCCAAATAGATATTATTGATGTAAAGTGTATAAACTCTAAAAATACTAAATCTTTCAAATGTAATTAATTATCAATAATCAAATCATTTTTTAAATCCGGTTCATCTAGTGACAGACCAGCAACCTCCAAAACCCTACATCTTCCATTAAATCAAAAGCATCTCCACCTACATCCCACATCTTTACATCTTCCATTGAATCAAAAACCCATGACAATGTTTAAAAAAACACAGATACGTTTCTTGAAACGCCGAAGAAACATCACAGATACGTTTCCGGCATCTGAGAAACGTTTCGGGCAGGTATCCTAGGAGTATCGGTTTCCCAAAGGTTTCCGATACGGGAGCGGCACTCTAGATGGAGTTTCCGTGCAACTTAGGTGTAGGGAAAGAAAACAAAAACGTTGAAACATGTAATATCTTTCATTAGTGCATTATCATTGCTTTACATTGCTTTACATTACTTGATATGTTATTCTATTTAACACAATCATTACTTTACAGTACTTGCACAATTTCTTTAAATGTTATACAGTGTGGTGCATGAAGTAGTTTATGTGGTGTCGAAATCATCTCCCAAAAGAAATTCCGGGTATGAACACTCTTAATAATTAATGTTTTGGACCTAGGTCACATTAGAATGTTTTGAAGATAAACTTATCATATGTTTATGTCAAGAAAATTCGAGGCTTGTAACATATGGATCAAGATGACAAAAAAAAAAACAAAACAAAACAACAAGCTATCAACTTCTGATGTGTTTATTTAACCTAAAAAAAAAGTCATACGGGTCGCTTTAAGACATAAATAAAGATGGACTATTTGGTGCTTACATATGGCATTATGAGAGAAATATAACTAGTTCGGCCATTAAACCTTATGATAATATCTTATAGTTAAGAAACGGTCATGAGAAATATGCCACACTTCGCTCTCAACAAAATTCCCGAATCAATAATCATTATCATTTAAGAAGTACTAAACTTTAAGATGTCGCCAATCTAAAATCATTAGTAATGTCCCGGAAAAAACTCATTACTCAGTACTCGTTCGTTCGACGACCCTGGAGGGAGTACTTGGTTACTCGATGAGTACACGGGATTTTTATATACAAATTTGTATAAAAATACATATTATACATAAAGTTTCCCTAATTTTTAAAAATAGAACATATTTTAAAGCCTATGAGTAAATTGTACCGTACTAGTATTATATTATAAATAATAATAATAACTTGAAAATCTATATTGAAAGTAAACATATTGGAGAATTTGACAGTTTCAGAGTTTTGACCTAGTTGGGCTAAATTTGACCGAGTTTGACTGAGTTGGGCCAACTCAAGTTGCCACACCACTGAGTACATGATACTCGGCCGAGTTGAAAGTTTTACGACACTACAAAAACCTATAGAAAGTTGATAAATAACCACCAAATTAATGAACTACGGAAACATTTGTAATGTTATTCAGTTTCAAATGCAAATTAGGTGTTCTACGATTTCTGTCATAGACATACATTTTGGTTATTTTAGGTAACAAATTTTGGTTGGCTTGTTTTTTTTTTTCCATACGAGAGCTTCGGCATGGTTGGCTTGTTAAATGAACTAAACTTTTATAGTCTGCTTAAATACATGAAGCAGGAAACCCTTTATCAGTTGAGCATTTCATCGAACATGTTGTGCTCATTGATCAAAAGCTCAATATTCAACAATGCAGGCGCAACTATAACAACCCGCTATGTTAATCGTTAATTACCTCCGCACAGGTGTATCAAGATCATCTCCGAATGTTTCTCTCTCCTTGTACAATTTCTTCTTGATCTCTTCCTGGAACTTTTGTGTCTCCTGTCACATCTCGTACACAAGAAAAATACAGAGGTTAGTGTGTGTTTTGTGATGGTAAAATGTAGGCAATATGTTTATAAAGAGAGTACGTGAACAGAGAACTCTGGAATTGGGTCTGGATAGACGTGTTTCTGAAGTGGGGTTGCTCTAACAAGGAACAATTGTGGAGTGTTCGTTGGAGAATGCCGGATAAAGCTGCCGGCGGCGTGTATAATAGCCAATTTTGAGGTGTTAGTAAAAGTGATTATGGTGGAAACTGAATGCCTTTCATTATACACAAATAACCCTATATATAGGGGAAAGGATTACAAGGAAATAATATCAAATAATATCTACCTATCAATAACTAACCAACTATTCTAAACAATATATTCACATAATATAGTTTACATATTTACTAATAGGCCCCTTCAGTTTGAGCGGGAGGAAGACGTACGCCTAAACTAGTACGAAACGAATTGAATAGTTGTCGAGGTAAGCCTTTGGTGAAGATATCGGCATATTGATAGGCGGCAGCCACGTGTAAGACTCGAATATGGCCGATTTTAACTTTTTCCCGG
The DNA here is from genome assembly GCA_963853835.1 of Calendula officinalis. Classification (NCBI taxonomy): domain Eukaryota; kingdom Viridiplantae; phylum Streptophyta; class Magnoliopsida; order Asterales; family Asteraceae; genus Calendula; species Calendula officinalis. Next base: position 76,308,780 of record OY970822.1, read on the forward strand.
ACAAAATGGATGTCGATTTCGACATGCTTTGTACGTTGGTGTTGAACCGGGTTTCCCGAAAGGTAGACGGCCGAGACATTATCACGGTATACAATGGTGACCTTGCTAAGCTGAGCGTGAAGTTCTAACAATAGGTTTCGAAGCCAACTTGTCTCGGCGACGGCATTAGCAACGCCGCGGTATTCCGCCTCGGCACTTGATCGAGATATGGTTGATTGACGTTTAGAGGACCATGAAATCAAGTTGTCACCCAAATAAACACAATAGCCCGAGGTCGATCTTCGTGAGTCAGGACATCCACCCCAGTCAGCGTCGGAATAGGCGCTAAGGTTATGGCTGGGTGATGCGATAATGCGGACCCCGTACTCGATGGTTCCCTTGATGTATCTCAATATGCGTTTCATGAAATTAAAATAAGAATCGCGTGGGCCATGCATGAAAAGACAAATTTGTTGTACCGCATAAGATATGTCGGGCCGTGTGAAAGTGAGGTATTGTAGCGCCCCGGCCAAACTTCTATACATTGTTCCGTCTTCTAGCGGTTTGCCCGCGGTGGCACGTAGTTTGGACGATGTGTCCACGGGCGTATGACACGGGTTGCATGAAGTCATGGAAGCCCGTTTAATTATGTCTTGAGCATATTAAGATTGCGACAGAAATAAACCATTACCATCTCTTTTAACTGAAATTCCCAAGAAGTGGTGCAACTTACCGAGGTCGGACATGGCAAATTCCTTTGATAGAGTCTGAATGATGGATTTTAAAAGTGTAGAATCGGATGCCGTAAGTATAATATCGTCTACGTATAATAGTAGATAAGCTGTTTGTGTACCCTTTCGGTAGATAAATAATGAGTTGTCACACGTGCTACTCCGAAACCCGTTTGATGTAATATAAGTGGCGAACCGATTGTACCAGGCCCTGGGTGCCTGTTTGAGCCCATAAAGCGACTTTTGAAGTCGACAAACATGATGTGGTTGACTTTTGTCAACAAAACCTGGCGGTTGATGCATAAAAACAGTTTCTTGTAATTCCCCGTGTAAAAATGCGTTTTTCACATCAAGCTGGTGAATGGGCCATGAGCGTGAGACCGCGAGACTTAAAACCGTACGAAGTCTGGCCGGTTTGACTACCGGGCTAAAAGTGTCATCGCAATCTATACCAACTGTTTGAGATTTACCGTTTACCACTAAGCGTGCCTTGTACCTTTGTAAAGAACCGTCCGCGTTGTATTTGTGGCGGAAAAGCCACATGCATCTAATAATCGGGCGATCGGTGGGACGGGGTACAAGCTCCTATGTATTGTTGGTAATTAATGCATCATATTCATCCTTCATTGCATTTAGCAAATTAGGGTCCCGGAATACTTTATCATATGTGGATGGGACGACTGAAATGGGTGGGGTGGTGGTGGAGTGAAGGTTGAGGGGCTGACGGGGTTTAAATATTCCGGCTTTGGCTCGGGTGGTCATGGTATGGGTGTTATCGGGTTGCGGCTGTGGTGGAGGAGGGGGCGTAGGGGTGGGCGGGGTTGGTGGGGGGTTGTGGTTGGGCGGTGGGGGAGTAGGGCTGGTGGGCGGGGGTGGTTCGGTTGGAGGTGGGGTGGTCACGGTAGAAGGGTGGAATAGGTGGGGTGGTAGGGGGTTGTCATCAAGTAAGTTGTAGTTGTCCCTGATGTGGTATCGGTGGAGTGGTGGGGGAACGAAGCTTCGTCAAAGATTACGTGTAGGGAAATGTGGACCTTTCCGGTGGTAGGGTCAAGACAACGATAACCTCGGAAGTTCGTTGGGTAGCAGAGGAAGATACATCGGACGGAGCGGGTGTGGAGTTTGTGGGGTTGGGTGGCGGTTGTGTTGGGATAACATGCACACCCGAATACCTTGAGGTGGTCATAGGTTGGGTGGCGGAGGTAGAGGGCGTAGGTAGGGGTGAGGTTGTGTAGGCGTTTGGTAGGTAGGATGTTATGAAGGTAGGCGGCGGTGTAGAGGGCTTCCACCCAAAATTTGGGTGGTAGGGAGGCGTGATTTAAGAGGGTGCGAATGATGTCATTAAGGCGACGTATCATTCGCTCCGATTTCCCGTTTTGAGGTGAGGTTTGGGGGCATGAGAATCGGAACACAAGACCATTTGTGGAGGCAAAAGATTTAAATTCATATTGTCAAATTCACCCCCTAGATCACATTGAAAAGATTTAATTTTACGGTTAAATTGAGTTTGTATAAGTTTATGAAATTTTGTAAAATTGACAAACGTTTCGGATTTAAACTTGAGTGGATACACCCATACATATTGAGTAAAATTATCTATTAGTACCATATAATATTTATACACGGAATTACTACTAATAGGGGATGTCCAAAGATCATAATGGATTATATCAAAGGGTGCAAAAGTAGTAGAATTAGAATCTTAGAACGGTAATCTTTTGTTTTTCGACAATTGACACGAATGACAAACCGAAGATGGTTTGTGTTTATTACACGAAATAAATAAACGATTACGTAAAAAATCTAAGATAGTGGCGCCCGGGTGACCGAGACGGTTGTGCCATTGATCATTGGAGGTGGTGGCTATGTGAGCGGATGCGGGTACGGCGGGGTTGGTGAATGGGTATAGGTCACCCGTGCTATTGTGGCGCGAAAGCATCGTCCCATCCTTGTAGTCCTTCATAGAAAAACAGTAAGGATCAAATTCAACAGAAACCTTATTATGACGAGTAAATTTACGAACAGATAAAAGGCTTTTAATAATTTTAGGGGTGTAAAGGATGTTACGAAGTTGGTAATTGTGGATTTTAGCATTACCGGAACCCTTTATTGGTATTTGCTTGCCATCACCTACATACACTGCACGAATGTTAGAATGAGTTAAGGGTGTATGAATTTTACCTTCTTCGGCAGTCATGTGTGATGTGGCGCCCGTATCCATGTACCATGACGGGTCGGGATAACCGAGGTGCATGGCTTGGAAGGCAGCCCCGAGATCAGTTGGACTCAAGGCATTGTAGTCTTGAGTGTTATCGGGTTCGGGGGGTTGGGCCGCTGCATCATTACCCGCGGGTTGGGCCACTGCCAAGTGGGCCGCTGCATTGGGCTAAGTTCCGGAACATGGCCGAGGAGTTTTTGGGTGCGGAAGGTGTGAACATGGCCGACTGACTCGAGTTTTGACGAGCAGTTTGTCGGTGCACTTCCAGTTGTAGCATGCTACAAGCCGTGTCCCATGAGGGAGAACTTTGATTAATAAACAAAGCTACCGTATCGTATTCCGACGGGAGGCCTCTCTAACGACCCGAAATTGGTAAGCAAATAAATTTATAAAAATTATGATAAATTCGGATAAATCATTTAAAGAACGTAGGAATTGGTTTCGTGTCGTTTGGACACCGTACGAGAAAGTTATGGGCGAAACCGGGTCGAGACAAAGATGAAAAAGTGCAGCCCTGCTGCTTTAGGGAGTTCGCGACGCGAACTAGGGGTAGCGATCGGGAACTTCGATCAGGGATCTGAGCCATTGGTCGTGATGTAGTTCACGATGGCTTAGCGATCGCGAATTATGAAGAACGCAAACTTAGCGACGCGAACTATTGTTCGCGCCGTGAACTCGTGTCGTGCAGCATTAAAGTCGGGTTGGAGCTCATTTAATGCAATAGTAAACCCTAGTTTTTCCTTTTGGCGATTTTGGAGCTCAAGTGCAGGTTTTGGATGATTTCTTCACAAATCTTTGGTAGATTTCCACTAGTACAAAAAACATCAATCGCCACTACAAAAAACTGTGGCCATAAGTAATTAGCCACGATTTTATTTTACATCGAAAGCGTAGTCTATTCTCCCGCGTTTTAAAGTGCATATATGGCTACGCTAAATTTGAGTGGCCATATCATATGGAAAAGTGTGGCGATAGCATACAACCGTGACTAATGGTTACCATATAGTCATATGTAATTAAAACGACAATAGTTGTAATCCTACTTTTAGAGACACAATTTATTGTAAATTGTGGCTAATGGTTACCATATAGCCACATATCGTTATATTGGTGGTGACTACAAGCCTGATTTTAGACACATAGTTTTATATACAATGTGACTAATCTATTGTGTATTGTCACGTGTAGTTATGTTGAGGGTGAGCGTAGAGTTCTTATAGACACATAAGGTTTTTGTAATTGTGGCTATAGTTTAACCTATAGCCACATTAAATTATTTTTAATTCGTGACTTTTGATAACATTTGGCCACACTAAAAAAAAATACCAACATGGTTATTTGTTCCTTCTTGACCAGTCAAATCCGATTGGTAATAGTTAAACCCGAGTAAATGACCGAGTTAAACCGTTAAATTGTCGGTCAAAGAATTGCACTGCACCGAGCCTTAAGTCAAATGGCCACACAACGTGAAAGGCATAAGGGACTCAAGCTTTAATTGCTTCAACATACTTGGTGCACACTTCTTTTTATAGTGAAAGTAATTCACCAAGCTTTCATACAAATAGCAATGTGGGACAACATTTAGCCACATTTAAACCAATTAACGAGACAATTGGTTGCTTTTAGATACATAATCAATTTAACTGTAGTCGTAATCTTGTTATAGACATATGAAAAATTGAGTGACTTTATTTTGTCCTATAGCCACATGACACACAATAATGATCGTGGTTATATACTAACTTTCAACAACAACGACTTCATGTGGCTAATAAACACATATGGCCACAAATATTAGTATCACACTTAATCATAGCTATTGTTTGCCCTTTAGCCACATAAGTCGTTATCACATATATGTGACCCCTGATAATATTTAGCCACATTTAACATTATTAACGTGACAATTTGCTACTTGTAGACACATATTTATATACAATAAAATGGTGATTATAAACTAATTATAGAGACATAATTTTAATTTTACCTTTACCATAGCTATTATTTACGTTATGGCCACATACAATTTTAGTTTTATCTTGATTTGATTTAGGGTATGGCAAATATCCATCATATAGCCACACAGACAAAGAAAAGTTTTGAGTGACTATTGTTTATTGTATAACCACATAACACACACAATAATGACCATGGCTATATACGTCTTTCAACAACAATGAATTTTATGTGGCAAATGAATACCAATTTTTGGACACACAAGTAGTTGATTCATGTGGCTAAATATTTGTCTTTCGCCTCACATACTAACTGTCACTATATAATGTCACGTTTTAACAAAAAAATCATGGCGAAAATTGTGACATATGGCCACGCTACATGACCGTGGCTAGCAATGGACACGTTTATCATGTTAAATCGTGGCTAAAGTGTTCAAATCTAATTTGCAATTGCCACAATAATTTAGTTAAAATGTGGCTAAAACAACATTAGAGCATTATTTGTGATATTTAGCCACATGAATATGTGAACCTGTGGCGAGGTTGTTTAAAAAAAACCGTGGCTAAAAGCTATTTTTGTACTAGTGTTCACTCCTAAGTGAAGATCAAAGGTATATCTTCACTCCTTGATCTTTGTAGCTTTAGATCTATGTATTTTGATGGTTGGGATGAAACCCTAGCTTTTGGGAGTTATGGTTTATGGTGAATAAGTGATGTATACACTTAATAGATGGTATATTATCAAAGGGAACAAGTGTATGATTAAGATTTGTAAGAATCTTAAGGGTTGGTCAAACCTAGGGTTTGGTAAATCAACATAATTGGGGGAAAGGTGTTAGTAAGTGTTATCTAGAGATAGATGGACACATTAGCAGTAGTATATGATGTTGATCATGTTGTGATAATTGTATTAGGCTTTGGTGAAGTCTTGGAAGTTGATTGAACTATGAAGCAAGGAAATTGGCGTAAAGAATATGGTTGGAGCACTTCATTGCTAAGGTGAGTACATGAGACTTTTAAACTGAGTATATAGTAAATAGTTTTGAAAATACATATGATATCTTATGGGTCTTTATTAATAAATATGTTGATAAAGATAGTGACTGAAAATGTATGAAAGTATGTAGAATGTGATACTAAACTATGTCTAGTATGATTGGTGAAATTGAAGTAAAATATGATAAATTAAAGTAATTATAGAATCTATGTTAATGAACCATAATAATGAAGTAATTGATTAAAAGAATGTATACGGAGCCTTTATTAATAAACAGGTATTAGTAAAGCAATTGGGAATGATTTCATAGTAATGAGTACCTATTGGTAAGATATACTAATAAAAGTAAAGAACGAATATATATAAAAAAAAAGAATATGATGTGACTAGTAATAATTGTGTATTATAGTCAAGGAAGAGATAAAAGTATTATGATATCGATATAATAAGAAATGTATCTTACGTATAAAGTAAGTATGGACCTCATAGGGTTCATAGATGTAGAAGTAAATGTGGTTGCTTACGATCGGGTTCATGGGACCATACAGGTATGTTCACACTATGTTGAACTAGTTATATATAGTTATTATTAAATAACTAACTTGTTGATGACTGATGTGATAGCCGAAGGCTTTGATTGGAATAACTGATGAGTTATGGTAAGAATGAGATGATGTGATGATGCGGGGGACCCCCGGTCATGAGGTGTGGAGTGAGGGGCAGTTGGGTGGATTCCCATCGACTCATCCACGGTAGTAGTCTGGCTAAATGGAGGAAGGTCCGGCGAGTAAGGCAGGTATCGGTAGATTGGGCGATTCCCTCTTGCCGTTATCTTGAACAACTCGGGGGATCCCCGGTATGTTTCTAGTATGTATATGTTTATATACTAGATTTGGTTGAAGCTTATTAATGCGGGGGATCCCCGGTTAATAAGTTAATGTGCTTCTAGTTAGTTTGGGGGCAACCCGATAACTAGATATGTTGTGCTTCTAGCTAGTGCGGGGGCAACCCGATAGTTAGATATGATTGCTAGGAGAGCAGAGATTGTTAGAGTCACGGTAGGGTGACTAGCCGGTAGTGAGATTGTTTATATTTATATATATGTTTATATATATATGAAATTATTATTATTATTATTGGGGTCTAAAACCCGTGTATCTCACGAGACTATTTTGTCTCACGTACTACGTTTATTTGTGGCTGTGTACTCAGGTACAGGTTTGAAGTGTTAGAAGGTTGCACTAGAAGTGGCCTAGAGATGTTTAGCTCGGGAGCTATTAGGTAGATCCCGTTGCCTATGGTTTTGATATACTTGGTGACACCGTATTTTTGTAAACTCTGATATAAGTTTTAAAGTTTTTGTTAAACTGTATTTTGGACAATGTGACAAATATTGGGAAATTGTATTTTAAATGATTTAAATGAGGTTTTAAAAATACGGGTGTTACAACTTGGTATCAGAGCTATAGTTTAAGTGAATTAGGTTGGATGTCCATCCTAGTCTTAGACTGTAGCAATAGGAATGTAAGATTCCTTGAGATCGATAGGCTGACCTTGAAACTTTATGTTAAATTTAGGGTTGAACCTAGGGGACCAATAGAAGTTGTTATGAAATGTGCAATGTGAAGTCTTTTGAGACCGTAGGGCATTGGTAAGATAGGGTCGACCCCTATGGGAAATGCCATGTTTTCATCTAATTGTATTATTTTCGACTGTTGAGTCGACTGTTTGAATCTTGTTTGTTGAATACGTTGGTATGGAGAAGGAATGAATTTGAAAAGTGGACGAGCTCCATTAAATTGGAAAGAGTTGTGAATTAGGATATGAACAAGATTTTTGAATAATTGAATAAATAAGGGTAGGTGGAATGATTCCAATACCCATAGGAAGGAAGAGTAATCAAATGGTGAATCCCGTAGTGGGAAGTGTCTACATAAAAAGGTAGCAAGACCTAGTCGGAAGAAATGGAAGGATGTTGTATAGGGTTTTCATAGCATGTAAAACCGTTGAGTAATTCGGAAGTTCTGAACCGGAGGTCACGATTGGTGGATTCGGAGGATTGAGCAAGTGCTAGGGAGTAGCAAGCGAAGAAAGAAAGATATGATGAGTTTGACATCCATATAATTAAAGGGTGAGGCGTTGACACGGTGGAACGTGTAGTATGAAACTTTGGGAAAGAGAGTGCGGTACAATATGTTGTGAAAGGAACTCACGAGTGAGTTGAAAGGGGAAGTCTTCCCGGAAGGAATCTAGAGGGGGGGGGGGGGGGTTTCATGATGCAACCTCAGAGATCTTAGGTGAAGATTGATGTTATATGATTATGGCTTAATTGTTTGGTTGTTGCACAAATTGGTGCTTTTAGAAATTGGAGACGAGTCGTATGACATGGGGATTTATTTTTGGGAATAGTCTTCCCGGTTAGTGATGTGTGTGGAAGTATGTATTGGAAAGGATTATAGACAAGTGTGTCGCATGTAGTAAGAGTATAAGGGTTGATACTAATATGTAGTATAAAGTATGAGACCCGAGATATGGTGAGTATTTCTAACAAAAGTGTAGTAGTACAATGAAGTACTAAGTCTTGATAAGAATTGTTAGTATGGATGAAAATTTTTGGAATAGGATCCTTGGAAATGGAATTTGGATATTCGGCGGGAATCCGGATAAGTAATGTAATATTACACGCGAATGGTAAATGAAAGAATGACTAAGGTATAGTGATACCTTAGAATTTATAAATGGAAAATATGTGTAAAAGAATAAGCGTCGGGGACGACGAAATTTAATCGTTGAAAACAATTGAGTAAAAGTTGGCGTGTAGCCATAACAAGTTATGTGACCGGATTAATGGATTCGATAATCCAAGGTGAGAAGAAAATTGTCGGTAAAAGTGTCATACCAATAGCGTGATAATGTATGACATAGTGTAGCGTAAGACTACGATCGGGAAAGGAATAGTCCTAAGTCCCACGATGTATGAAAGTAGAAAATCGAGTGTTAGGCCATTGGGTGCTAAGTCATGGGTTGCAAGTGTAGACCGGAGTCGATTGGTTGACTCAAGGATGACCGGGATGACCGGTGAGTTATGGTTAATGGAATTGAGTGATAGTTACTTCCGTAGTGACAAAAGATTTGGAAACATAGTAATAAGGAAATGAACCTATTAGTGGTGGTTAATGTGTAAGTGAAACGAGATTTTTACTAGTTATCCGCGGGATTCAATGCATGTGCATTATGTGATGGCCTTCAAAGGCATATGACGATGAAAAGGTAGTGTCAGGTGGATCGCGTTGAGTAATATGTCAAATGAGAAACATGTTAGATATGAAAGAAAACGATAATGTAATATTATGTGAATGGTGCTAGAATGCATGATGAATAATTGGGCGATTGAATGAGTGAGAAAGTAGCAAAGCTACGTGATGTAAAAAGATGGATACCAGGTGGTATTGGTGTGACATATACATATGTTTGTATATGTGCACAATAGAGATGTATAGATGGTATTGGTGTGACATATACATATGTTTGTATATGTGCACAATAGAGATGTATAGTTGGTATTGGTGACATATACATATGTTTGTATATGTGCACAATAGAGGTGTTTAGATTAAATTGGCGTGATATATGTGTGTATATCTATATGTGTGTATATGTTTGTGTGTTTTTATGAGGAATGTAGAACCATGTGGTTATTGAGTATTGCTATTATGTTGTGGTAAATGAGAATTTGGTTTGAAATGCGGGTTGCATTTAGGACATGCATGTGTAGGAGATGCCTACGATTCATAGAATAGGAGGAAAGAGAAACTCCTAGTGAGCAAATTATCATTTTGATAACCAAGTATGGTAAACTTGTATGAAATAGGGGAATATGTTGCGATAGGGGAACTAATTCCAGTAATTGAGAATAAGAGTTATGAAATTGATTGATGTGACGCAAAGACGGTTGAAAGAAAACTAGATGATGGAATGAGTGACCAAATGATGGTTAAGATCCGGTAAAGTTCGGTGTGACCTTATGTATATGTACGACCCTCGCATAATTGGGGAGAGATTGAAAGTGTGGAGAAACGGGGACAATTGTTAAGGGAACAATAATGAATATAACCGGAAGTGATAGATTAGTGATGGTGCCCCGTGAGCATGAAATTTGTTAGTTTGAAAGAATTTGGTTGACTTCACGCAAAAGTCAAGGTTGACCAATTTGTGATTGGTTGACTTAGTCAAAGATGGGCTTTGACTTTCGATATGAACGATTAGTGAATGTTGAGGGCATAATCTGTCGATGGTATATGCGTGAAAAGGGTTAATGGAATAATTATAAGAGATACAGTCGGATTGTGCGACTTTGACCCGTTGGGTGTTTATGGTTGAACTTGGGAACCGAGTATATGATTATTGATAAAATCAGGAAATTAAAGACGATAGTAAAGGAATGGACGATTAATGAAACCTTTAACGAGAAGGGAAAATGTGAAAGTATAGTTGACTTTGTGCTTAAGTCAAAGGGTAGATAATGTGGGGATATACCAATGTCGGGATATATCGGTTGGGTCAAAGCTAGAGTTTGACATTCGTTTAAATCAACTAGTTAATGGTATGATTGTGTCATACAATTGTTATGAGAATGAAAAGATCGGTCGAGAGGATGTCGGTGTTTTGGTCAAATTGTGAAATTTTGACCCGTTTGAGTATTATGAGTTTTAAAAAAAAAATTGGGTCTTGACCGTTCGGACTTAACGGAATTAAATGAACGTTTGGATATGTAATGTTAACGGAACGGGAATGAGGAAAGTTTGATGGTAATAACCACAAGGGAATGAGAGCGGAATGCTCGGTTGTATGTGGGTTGAAATTCTTAGCGACTCCGAGGACGGAATCCTTTTAAGGGGTAGATAGTTGTAACGACCCGAAATTGGTAAGAAAATAAATTTATAAAAATTATGATAAATTCGGATAAATCATTTAAAGAACGTAGGAATTGGTTTCGTGTCGTTTGGACACCGTACGAAAAAGTTATGGGCGAAACCGGGTCGAGACAAAGATGAAAAAGTGCAGCCCTGTTGCTTTAGGGAGTTCGCGACGCGAACTAGGGGTAGCGATCGGGAACTTCGATCAGGGATCTGAGCCATTGGTCGTGATGTAGTTCACGATGGCTTAGCGATCGCGAATTATGAAGAACGCAAACTTAGCGACGCGAACTATTGTTCGCGCCGTGAACTCGTGTCGTGCAGCATTAAAGTCGGGTTGGAGCTCATTTAATGCAATAGTAAACCCTAGTTTTTCCCTTTGGCGATTTTGGAGCTCAAGTGCAGGTTTTGGATGATTTCTTCACAAATCTTTTGTAGATTTCACTCCTAAGTGAAGATCAAAGGTATATCTTCACTCCTTGATCTTTGTAGCTTTAGATCTATGTATTTTGATGGTTGGGATGAAACCCTAGCTTTTGGGAGTTATGGTTTATGGTGAATAAGTGATGTATACACTTAATAGATGGTATATTATCAAAGGGAACAAGTGTATGATTAAGATTTGTAAGAATCTTAAGGGTTGGTCAAACCTAGGGTTTGGTAAATCAACATAATTGGGGGAAAGGTGTTAGTAAGTGTTATCTAGAGATAGATGGACACATTAGCAGTAGTATGTGATGTTGATCATGTTGTGATAATTGTATTAGGCTTTGGTGAAGTCTTGGAAGTTGATTGAACTATGAAGCAAGGAAATTTGCGTAAAGAATATGGTTGGAGCACTTCATTGCTAAGGTGAGTACATGAGACTTTTAAACTGAGTACATAGTAAATAGTTTTGAAAATACATATGATATCTTATGGGTCTTTATTAATAAATATGTTGATAAAGATGGTGACTGAAAATGTATGAAAGTATGTAAAATGTGATACTAAACTATGTCTAGTATGATTGGTGAAATTGAAGTAAAATATGATAAATTAAAGTAATTATGGAATCTATGTTAATGAACCATAATAATGAAGTAATTGATTAAAAGAATGTATACGGAGCCTTTATTAATAAACAGGTATTAGTAAAGCAATTGGGAATGATTTCATAGTAATGAGTACCTATTGGTAAAATATACTAATAAAAGTAAAGAACGAATATATAAAAAAAAAGAATATGATGTGACTAGTAATAATTGTGTATTATAGTCAAGGAAGAGATAAAAGTATTATGATATCGATAAAATAAGAAATGTATCTTACGTATAAAGTAAGTATGGACCTCATAGGGTTCATAGATGTAGAAGTAAATGTGGTTGCTTACGATCGGGTCCATGGGACCATACAGGTACGTTCACACTATGTTGAACTAGTTATATATAGTTATTATTAAATAACTAACTTGTTGATGACTGATGTGATAGCCGAAGGCTTTGATTGGAATAACTGATGAGTTATGGTAAGAATGAGATGATGTGATGACGCGGGGGACCCCCGGTCATGAGGTGTGGAGTGAGGGGCAGTTGGGTGGATTCCCATCGACTCATCCACGGTAGTAGTCTTGCTAACTAGAGGAAGGTCCGGCGAGTAAGGCAGGTATCGGTAGATTGGGCGATTCCCTCTTGCCGTTATCTTGAGCAACTCGGGGGATCCCCGGTATGTTTCTAGTATGTATATGTTTATATACTAGATTTGGTTGAAGCTTATTAATGCGGGGGATCCCCGGTTAATAAGTTAATGTGCTTCTAGTTAGTTTGGGGGCAACCCGATAACTAGATATGTTGTGCTTCTAGCTAGTGCGGGGGCAACCCGATAGTTAGATATGATTGCTAGGAGAGCAGAGATTGTTAGAGTCACGGTAGGGTGACTAGCCGGTAGTGAGATTGTTTATATTTATATATATGTTTATATATTTATGAAATTATTATTATTATTATTATTGGGGTCTAAAACCCGTGTATCTCACGAGACTATTTTGTCTCACGTACTACGTTTATTTGTGGCTGTGTACTCAGGTACAGGTTTGAAGTGTTAGAAGGTTGCACTAGAAGTGGCCTAGAGATGTTTAGCTCGAGAGCTATTAGGTAGATCCCGTTGCCTATGGTTTTGATATACTTGGTGACACCGTATTTTTGTAAACTCTGATATAAGTTTTAAAGTTTTTGTTAAACTGTATTTTGGACAATGTGACAAATATTGGAAATTTGTATTTTAAATGATTTAAATGAGGTTTTAAAAATACGGGTGTTACAGCCTCAGACTAGTTGAAGGACTAGCCGAGATTCTTTAACCGGGTTATCGACATCGGGTAATTGTCCGGCTAGATCTTTGAGTTTTCTACAGTATTCATCCATGGAGGAGCAGGCTGCCAGCGTGAGATTGGTAAATTCTTGTTCAAGAGCAGCGGCTCGTGAGCCCTTGTTGCTCAAAAAAATATCACGAATTTTTACCCATGCGTCACGAGCAGTGGCGTTCGCATCGAGTACTCGGACAAGAAGATCGTTAGACAATGTTCCGTAGATCCATTGTAGCACGATTGCATCTATTTCGGTCCAAGTCGCGTATGCTTCATCGTCTTCTCCAGGTGACGGTGTACCTTCTATATGATCAAGAACTTTATAACCTCTTGCATGAAGATTGAAAAGTTTGACCCACGCCGAATAAGAAACAGTGGTGCCATCAAGGATTTGCACCTTGTTTTGTATATTCGTGACTGTGTATACGGGGTGGAGGGTCGCCGATTTGGATACATCAGTCGTCGTTGATGATGATGATGATGGATTGGTGTTCGAAGCTGGTGCCATGGCCGCCATTCGTAAAGGGTCGGCTAGGGTTGTTCGAAAAACCGGCTAGGGTTTTTAGAGGATTTGCTCTGATACCAAAAAAGTGATTATGGTGGAAACTGAATACCTTTCATTATACACAAATAACCCTATATATAGGGGAAAGGATTACAAGGAAATAATATCAAATAATATCTACCTATCAATAACTAACCAACTATTCTAAATAATATATTCACATAATATAGTTTACATATTTACTAATAGTTGGCTCTCGTGAGGTCCACCGGAGTTATGACTGTGTTCGCCGGTAGGGAGACGATGCGAGTGTAAAGAACCGCCATTTGTCTATAATTTTTTCTTTCTCGAGTTGCGGTTTGTTTTTTTTCAAGAGTTCATAAAATCTAATACTAATACTGTTTGTTTTAAACAAAAATTTAATATTTGTAATTTAGCAATTTAGCAATTTTATTCTTCAAGAATTAAACTTTTAAATTAATTATTAAAACAAAGTCAAATTAAAAATGAAAATAAATGGCCTTAACTAATTTTTTTTATCTCATTTTACTAATTCTTATCCAAGTTATAGAAAACTGAGTTTTATTATGTATAAAATCAATTTCTTTGTGTTTTAATATAAATAAAAAGTCTGTAAATCTCTGAATCAATAATACTACTAAGAGGAATTTTTTTCAAAAATAGGCTCGATCGGAGCATCTTTTTCACAAATAGGCTCGATTTATTCCGGTTTTCAAAAATATGCTTTCCGCCGTCCCCGAGGCCGGCTTTCCTCTTAAACCCGGACTCCCCGAGGCCGGCTTCCGCTTGCTTGATGTGACCACCGGTTTGGACGGACTCCCCGAGGCCGGCTTTTGCTTTAAGGCCTCCCCGAAGCCGGCTTTAGCTTTAAGGCCTCTCCTTTTCTCTCATCTCTAACCTGCTTCCTTTCTCCCAATCACGCAATCTCTTCCTTCTTCACCTGTTTCCTTTCTCCAATCATTTTCTTCTTATAGTGACATTTCAATCGTATTTTTCCACTTAATTTCTCCATAATTTCTGGGTTTTTTTCAGTGTTCATCATACCTCGAAGTCAATCTGCTCTTAGAACCCTAAAATTGAAAAAAACTTCGAATGCCAAAATGAAAAAAACTATACCTCAACGACAATATGCTCCTAGAACCCTAAACCTGAAAAAACTTTGAATGCCAAAACTGAAAAAACTTTGAACCCTAAAATCGATGACATCTTCTTGAACAAAATGAAGAAATAATCGAAGAAAATATCATGATGCATGTTGGATTTCGATCTGGTGATGGAAATTAGAGATGAAATTGTGGTTGTCGGGTGAAGGATAACTTCTTTTGATCATCTTCATCATCTTCATAATTGCTAAAGCCGGCCTCGGGGAGGCCCTTAAAGCAAAAGCCGGCCTCGGGGAGTCCGTCCAAACCGGTGGTCACATCAAGCAAGCGGAAGCCGGCCTCGGGGAGTCCGGGTTTAAGAGGAAAGCCGGCCTCGGGGACGGCGGAAAGCCTATTTTTGAAAACCGGAATAAATCGAGCCTATTTGTGAAAAAGATGCTCCGATCGAGCCTATTTTTGAAAAAAAATCTACTAAGAGATTTTGAAATGCTTTTTAATTTTTTTTTCTTGAAATATAAACATAAGTGTTCTGAATCTAAAAATCTCTTGTTTAATTAAGAGTTGGGGTTTTCAGGTTTTGTAAAAATTTGAAGTGAAAAGACGGATATTCAGAGTTCAACTAGTACATGTTCTAGCAACGGAAGAAATCAATTGATTAGCATGCATCCTATAAGTAGGGACATAGAATAGTATGCATCCTCTGCAAAATGGACAATTAGAATTGGGAGAAACAAAACAATTTTTTAAAGGCTACAAAGAAGTTGAAAACGTATCACAAACAAGATAAATCATGCACAAAATCAAAATCTAAACGATTTAAAACACCATTCAAAAGTATATTGATAAATAACCAAAATTCAAGCTTATGTCTCCAAATACTCAAAATAAAAAATGTATAACAAGTAGAAAATAAAAAACCAAACATAGATGCTCCTAAAACAGCCTCTCTCATTGCTTGCATGTCACCAAATGATCTTTTCCACCCTCCTGAACATATCACCATCAACACAACCATCAGAAAAGATAAAAAAAAATTTTAAAAATAAAAACAAAACGTACCCTTCGTTAACGCCTTGTAGTCTTTCCATTTGACCGTTTACCCGAATACAAATGTTTGGGTTTCAAAGTAGGAATAATTCTATCACCCTCACCCTTTCTCGCCTCCTTATTCCTCTTCTTACCCGAATTCCACCCCATCTTAAACGCCTTCATCTTCATCTCTGAATCCTTGTAACCTTCACCCGGAACCAACTCACCACTCTGCGGTCTCGACATTGACCGAGCCACCGACATTGACCTTGACTTTGACCTCCCCTTCATCTTCTTATTATCAACATCCATCTCATCACCAGGCAGCCTCTCCCTCTTCCTACCCCTTGACTTGCTCCTAACCCGGTCAACCGCCTTACTCGGGTCAAGACCCAGAGACGACAGCTGGCGACCCATTCTCTCAGAAGTGAACCGTCTGTCTTTATCAAACTTTCTAGGCACAGTCGGCCGGCTTTCAGCTGTACTTTTCTTAATCCTATGTTGTTGGATTAACAAACTTTTCTTCTTTCGAATTTCGGCAAGTTCGGTTTTCTGTAACGGAGTGAGATCCTCTACATCCATGTCCACCTCATCATCTCCCTGCTCCTGCAGAATCCCTTCTTCTTTTTCCAATTCTTCAAGACGTTGCAAAATATCAGGATCCACAAAATCATAAACATTATGACCATCGAGTATTTCGGGCATATTATCTTCTTTCCAATCATCATTTTCGAGCAAATAATGTTTTTTCAAACTAGCAGAATAAACACCCGCACCCCCGTTTTCTTCCTCAAAATCTCTTTCCAATTTCTTCTTCTCTTTTGCAGCTTCTTTAGCTTTTGCCTCGATGACAGCTGGCGGTATACAAACAGGCCGATCCTTCCCATCTCGTGGTTTCGGGACCGCAACATGAAATCGATTCAAACAATCGGTTATTTTCTTCGACTTCATTTTAATCTCAACTCGTTGATCCAACAAACGCTCACAAGCCGCGTTTTTAACCGCAATCACACCTTGTTCGGTCAAAGTACTCATGGTCAACAGAACCTCAGCACCATCTACAACTTCTCCACCTTGACCAACTAAAGTCTTCATAGCTTCTGATTTCATTTCTTCAACTAATTTCTTGTCATCTTCAGAAATTCCTTCTAATGTTTGCAAATCAGTCTTGTTGCAAACGATAATCAACGGTTTATTCATGAATAACGACTTTATACTATGAAATAAAGCCGCTTGTTGAGCAACCGTGTACCCACACGAACCCGAAATATCCAGAAAAAACAAAACAGCAGCCCGTAAATGTGCTAAAGCTGTAATACTGCACATTTCGATAATATTTCGGTCTTCAAACGGTCGATCCAAAATTCCAGGAGTATCAATTACTTGGTACCTGAAACGTATATAATATGTTAGTTAGTTAGTTACAAAAATAAAAATTTAAAATAATAGATTCCCGTACCTCAAGTATTTATAATCGGTATGCCCTACAAATAACGACTTTGTTGTAAAAGCATACGGTTGAACATCAACATCAGCACGAGTAATTTTATTAATAAACGAGCTTTTCCCCACGTTTGGATACCCGCATATCAGAATAGTCCTGGTGTTTGGGTCAATGGAAGGCAAACGGGCCATATGCTGTCTAATTTGTTCAAGATAAGCCAAACTGGGCCCGATTCGTTTAGTAACCGTACACATTCGGCCCAAAGCTGCAACTTTTAACGCTTTGCAACGGTAAAGTGAGTCACCGTATTTCAACAATTTCACATAATCTTTAGCGATTTTACCGATTAGATTTCTTGCAGTGTTGATTTGACCTAGGGCTAATTTGTAGTGATCTTTGTTGTAGAGAACGTGTAAAAGATCACCGTAAAAAGGATGGATATCATCGAGCCTCGGGAATTCTTCGACGATTGTCGAGAGTTTTTCGTGAAAATTTGTTTGGGTAAATTTGACTTTTCGCATGTAGAATTGACGGATTCGGTTGATTGCATAGCCTTTGTGAACGACAGTTGGTGTTTGTCTTTGTGTTCTGCTGAGGACTATGTCTACAAAATCTTTGCCAGTTGGTACTCTTGTGATCTTTTTGAAATTGTATTGCACCATTTTGGAATATTTATGAGAAAATTCTGCAGAATGGGTTACAATATTAGAAAGTTTAGAAAATCAATATAAGTTGTGAATAAAAAAACAGTTTAATTGACAGCAGATATCCAATTACAGAAGATAATATAAACAGAAATATGAGGCTTTGATCTACATACCAGATGAGCAAAATGATAGAATGTAGGTAACTTGTGCCTGCGCTGTTGAAGAGAGAGATATGCATATGTCAATAACAGTCTACTTTTCTAGGGTTATAGCAAGGGCATATTTGTAAATATACCTTAAATAAGTCCTGATAACCCTAAAAAGTAGGAACTTAGCTAAATAAGCTAATAAGCTCAAATAGTATTGGGTGTTTAAAAAGGACTTTTTTTATTATGCAATAAGCTAATTCGCTCCACAAATAAGCTTACCGATCTAAAACACACGTTTGAAACATTAAGCACTTAATAAAATAGTAAGAAATTCTAGAAAAACCAATTTTTTAAGCAAAAAAGCTTTCGTGCTTCAACAATAGATTAAAACATGAAAACATATTCGTTCTATTATTATAATTAAAAAAATATATGTGTATAACAAACTCAGAGCGCCAGAAACTATAGATAAACAAATTCGGCAACAGCAAAAAACAGTATTTGACAGATTCATCATTTACCAATCAAATTAACTCGTATGAAAGCATAGCGAATCAGATAACTTCAATGATTACCATACAAAATGATGGATTAGAATAAAACAAGTTATACCTCAAGGAAATCAAAGCTACCAATTCGTAACAAACACAAATAATATACAGAGATCAGCAGATAGTGGTTAATTCGGTTACATAACACGCTAAGAGCACAATCAACGGAGCAATGATAACGTGGACGAATCGATTACCTTAAGCAGCTGAAGTAACTCTAAAACCCTGGAGCTGGTGGCGAGCAACTTCTGATTTTGAGTGCAAGGTTGTTAAACCTTGAAACCCTAAGTAGCCGAAAAATGAAGTCTTCCTTTTTATAACTTTAGAACCGACATTTGGATCGAAGTAACTTGGGCCGACACTAATATTGAAGTAAGCCCACTTAACTTTATATATTTGTCAACATCCATACTATTTTTTTCTTAAATAGTCCATATATCATTTATAAGAAAATAAAAATATATTTCCTCCGATTCAAAATAAGTGATACACTTTCTTTTTTTGGGTGTATCAAAATAAGTTATACACTTTGAAAAATTACCTTATTTGGTAAAAAAATAGTGGGACCCACACCCATTAACTATCTACTTTAACAAAGTTAAAAGACCCATTTACCCTTACTTTTACCTTTAAACATCATTAACTCCACTTTATTCAAAAAGTATGGGACCTATTTCTCACTAACCATCCAATTAATCTAATTTAACCATCATTATAAACGTTTGCCTCAAAATCCGTGAAATCCAAAGTGTATCACTTATTTTGAATCGGAGGAAGTATTAGAGTTTGTATACTTAGTATATTATTAATAACTTGTTTGAATATTAAAATTTGAATCTTTATACTGAATACTTACATTCTTATCATATTATGAAAAATGATAATAATAACTCTTATTGAAAATATTACATGTATTAATAAACTTGTAATATTAATACAAAAATATTACCTGAATTTTAGAATAATATCCTTACATAAGTTACTATATAATTTTTATACATTTAAAGGCGGACGATCATTAACAAAACCTATAATTATATCAACTAGATTATTTTTGTTCATTGTAATAAAACAATTTAACATAAAGTAATAATAGCAATTCAGTTATCAACTTTGTGAAACCATATGCTGCTAGTTACATCCATAAAAAAATTAATGAGGAAATTATGTAGATTTTAAATCAATATAGGACTGAAATGTAAAGTTTTGATTTTGTTTAGCTTTCAGATTGGTGCAACTAGAAACATGAAGTATAAGTTATCCCCATTAACTTTTTACTTGTCAAACTGTCAATTCTCTCCTTTATTGCCTTTTCATTTTCTAGTTGGCACCAACAGAAGTGGTCAAGTGACCACTCCAAATGTATTCAATCTTACAAATGGATATAATCCAATGAGAGGTAAAAGAAAAAAAACGATAACTAGAAACAAGAGTGCATAAAGGGCAAAAAAGAAAATTCCATTTCATTGCATAAGTTGGTAAAAAAAAAGAGATGAACTTGGTTGCATATTCAAATCATTTACCATTGTTCATGATTTTTGAGCTATTCTCATATCTGGCATAGAGCTATTTCTGTATCCTACTATCTTCATATCATCACCCAAATGCAGAAAAATAGGAAGAAAAAAAGAAAGAAACTGATGTAGGATAATTCAAACCGACTAGTACCCATACCCATATATTTGTATATATAAGTACATAACAGATTATTTATATATAATGCTACCAAACTAAAATATTAGCAATTTTAACAAATGCATTTATGTATCCATTAGTTTCACAAGTTTTCATGCACTCATGAGAATGCAAAACTATCATTCAAAAAAATATACCCCAAAAGTCTGAAAATAGATTAACTGATAAACAAGGGCTTAAATCTTCAAAAAATAAACGGGCATAAAATTCTTGACCATGTTTGACATTTTGGTTGAAGGGTAAATGTGTACTAGAAATGTACTCTTGTTGTAGACCTCATTTTTGTTTTATTTTGTTCTGAAACTATGTGTCAACTTCCTGAATCTGACCATCTGCAGCAGCATGGGTATGTAATTGTAAGCATAGATAAATAAAAATAAAAATATAAAATTTTAAAACTATAATATAGAAAGAAAAGTGATATATATGAAAAAAGAAGTCGCACCTGCAAGATCCACAGCTAAGTTTGCTTGAGTATCTGCATCTGAGTTCAAGTCCTAGGAAAAGGAAAAAGAAAATTATATATTAATAAAAAAAGATTTAAAAAAAAATTACATAAAGAGCATAAATATAAATAATGATACCCTTAAAATATGATTAATCTGGAAACAAAGAAATTTATCCTTTAGTTTTCTTGCTTCTTCATACCACTTGCTAATGTTTTGATTTCTCACTTTCCACAGACCTTGAACCTGTACCATAAACTATAATTTATACATATATAAAACAAATTTAAAAAATGAAAATTTAGGGTTTGTGAGTATAAACACCTGCATGCAAACGAGTTTAGAATCACCAAGAACGCGTATACTTGTAAACCCTTTGCTAAGAGCATATCTCAAGCCTAGAATAATAGCTCGATATTCAGCAACATTATTAGTTGCAATACCCAAACCTTCACGCAATCTACAAATCTACAAAACAAAACTATAAATATTGAGAGAGAATGAAAAAAGATTAAATAAATAATAAATAAATAAATTATGGGAATCATGTATACCACACTTCCATCATCAGTTCTTAGAACAGCTCCAGCACCAGCTTGTCCAGGGTTTCCTTTTGATGCACCATCAAACTCAAGAATACAAGTACGCTGTAAATTAGTTATTCAATTCAATTATTTGCAATTTACAGAAAATAAATTATTTATTACTATTATAATTGTGATTTAGCTACTCACATTATTAGTTAAAGCTTGAGTTGCAAGATGTTCTAATTTAGCCTGCTTCCGTGCAGGATCACTTGTCATAGACGCCAATCCAATCGCTTGCTGCAAGTAATTTACAAAATTAAAGAATAATATATGGTTAATCAAGTAGATTAAACATTCCTAAATTTAACATAAATTTAATAATTAATTGTTTTTAATTTACCCCAGTTTGGGATCCTAGAACTTCTTGAAATCTTCTTTTGGATAAATGATCACTTGATGGTTCTCCTAGGGCAAAATGTGGTTGCTGCAAAAGAAATGGTAAGAAGTTGTTTGTTAATTACAAAATACAAATATAAATCAATAATTATTAATTAATCTTACCTGAAAAGGGCAAGCCACAAGATTTCCAAATAGTTCTTCTGTTAAATCTGCAGCTCTAATCGAATAAAGTGCATTTTTAAGCCCACAAGAAATCATATATTCTTCAGCTTCTTTAGGCATTGTGTAGCCTTTATACACACTCACAGGAGGATCACATACCTAGAAAAACCACATAATCTGTTAACCTTTTAACAGATATGAGATATAATATTATGAAAAAATATACCGAGGATCCAACTTGAGCTTGACAATCATTTAAGTTCTTGTACACACCAACAATATCGCCTTTACGAACAACAAAAAAAGCATTCTTCTCTTCTCCCATCATTTTCTGATTTTTCTCCAATTTAGAATCTGTTTTCTTTTTCTTTGGTTTATCAGCACTGCTGCTGGCTTTACGAGTAGAGTAACAAGCACGAAATCTTGTCAGAAGAAATTTATTTTCTGCAGTTATGAATGCAGCATGATGATCAATTCTTCTTGTAAATGATAAACTGATGATTCGGCTAGACAAACATCTGGTAACAAGATTGCCGGTCGTCCTTGCAAATAAAGCCGTGGAATATGCATTAAGTAAGGAGTTCATTACAATCTCCAGACTTTCTGTAACAATAAATTCTTCTAATCACCAACTAAATATGTTAATCTCGTTTTGTGATTGTTAAACTAGAAAATCTGGAGCAAGTTGTTAAAAAATTGACAGTTTTATGTTTGATGAATGAAATACCTAAAGTAATCACGATCAGTTTGAGATTTGTCTTATTTCTCTTCTACCAACTACATTTCCTCAGGTGTTTCGACTTAGGTTTGGTTTACATTGAAAACACTGAACTTGAATTAATTACAGATACGAATGTGAAAAATTAAACCGTTGCATAACGAAATTGAAGAAATTTAACACAAAATTAACTTCGAATTAGCAAAAACTTAAAATAGAATTTATACCAGGTTCTTCGCCGTTAGTTCGTCAATGCCGGCGGAGAATGAGAGCTGTATCTGGGGACTACCGGAGAGCAATGACCGGCGGAGGGAGGGTGAGGGTTTCGTTTTCGGTGGGGTGGGTGGGTGGGTGGGTGGGGGGATGGGGTGTTGGTGGGGTTACAGCTTCTACCCGATTGCACCCCTTTTGTTATTTTGTAAAGTGAAATTCAGGGCAATTAATTTGGGTGCATTATTTTTAAGGCTTTTAATAATGATGGTTTTAGAATTGTTTTTAAATACATCAAAAATTATACATAAATTCATGAGGTGGTAATCTTAAAATGCGGCGGTCGTTTATAGATTGTTAATACAGGATACATTTATATTCAATAGAATATTAACCAATAATATTTTACTGCCTCAAATTTATTTAAAACAAGACTAGAACTCATGACCATAAGCAATAACAACATCAAAAACTAATATAACTCGACTACAAAGTTATGGGTAATCAAACCAACATTGCTCTAGTGTATGTTATTACTATTTGTCTATTTGGCTTTTTGTGTTTTTATCATATAATCATAAGATGGTAATGAGATGAATATAGAATAGAATATCTACCCCACATCTTACATCCATTTCTAATATATCCACTTCGTTCTTGATTTGTTGATGTAATATATCCACCATCAGCGACATGGTAATGGGCCAGATTGTGATTTGATCAATCATCCATGGGTGAAATGGAGTTTGATCTAACAATATAGGTTATTGTTTGATCATGACCAAGTGTTAAACATTTTATTTTACTTATATTTTCTTAAGTCTACATACCTTGTCCTTTGACCTTTCCCGTACCCTGGTCATACCCAAACCCACCACGCTACCCATACCAACCACCTACCCTACCCACACCCACCCTACTTCACATCAACCCATACCTAGCTTGTACCTAGATGGTAAAATGTATAAATGATCGTGATGTTTTTACCATAGTTGTTCGATACTTTATGATCATGTCTATTTTTTCACTTGCTATAATCGAATTATATACTTCACGAAATGTAGGTGAAGTATATAACATTTATGAATATAGGTGAAAATTATTATTTTCCATTAGCTACTTGACATGTGTCCTTTCTAGGTTCTGATTAATTGCGAGCCTGACTGATAACATAGCAATCACATGCTTTGCACCCTATGTCTTGTTTTTTTTTTTAATAATACCATCAAATATATATTAGTATATATATTTGAAAGTTATATCATTGTAAATATTTGAAGAAAAAAAATATCTTTTAATTTTTAATATAGAATAATCTTTTGGGCATTGTATAGATATCTATAAAAAGAATATTTATGGAATCATATGGAAATCTCCGCAGAATCATGCGGGTAAAAACCTACTGATTTAATTTATTACAAAAACGGAAATGTAGAGCTACAGCAAAATACTTGTTTAGTGACATACAATAGGAAAATAATATTGTTCTACAATTACGACACTAGGCTACCAAAAATGATGGCATAAAACTTTGTTCATTTTTTTGTTGTCTTTTTAAGATCAAACTCAATCGTATGAACATGATCATATGATTATTCTAATCACCATTCCATTCTTTCCAATCCTTGTCAACGTGATCTTGGGCCCATTTAACCGCAGCACGGGCAGCTTGAGGCCCGCCCGGTAATTCGCTCTCATTTATAGTATTAGCCATTAGAGTTCCCCGACCACCATATTCTTCATTCATGAACTTTGCAAAGATCTATTTATCACATTTACATAAAACTAACTCAATATACAAGCCCTTCATATGATTTAAAAACGCACACTTAGAAATCTAAACTTTTTGTCCCAAAGTTAGCAACTACAAACGGTTATTCTCTTGAAATACATTTTAGATTAATTATTTAAAACCGCTTTTGCTTATCAACTATCGGCATATTAGTTTGTTCATAAAACGAGTCAGAACCAATAGCTTCTAAAAACACAGCTTATTTGGTTACAATGGATTCTAAATAAACAGCTTATATGGTTATAAATGTATGTATATGTTTATGGGAAGCAGACCATTTTAAAATACCTCAGTACATATATCAACCACTTCATCGACAGAATCTTCGAATACGTCCTTTTTTGACAATTTCTCGATTAGATTATCC
Source organism: Calendula officinalis (assembly GCA_963853835.1). NCBI lineage: Eukaryota > Viridiplantae > Streptophyta > Magnoliopsida > Asterales > Asteraceae > Calendula > Calendula officinalis. The sequence continues at coordinate 76,333,685 of OY970822.1, forward strand.
CGAAATTTCTCGGTCTCCTAAAACATCCAACAATCACATACATTTTAACAAACACATAGAAGGCATAATTTTTTGGAAACATAAAAATGAAACAGCGTATGCTTACAGCTTCAGCAAATTCTGGAATTGGATCTGGGAACTTGTATTCAGCAGCTCTAACAAGTAGGGTTTTACGGGTTCTTCTAGTGGGGTTTATGGAGTATCTATACGAGGTTTTATGGAGATTGAATTGTTTATAGAAGCTGTAATTTTGTTGATTTAACATGGGGATTGAAACCAATTTTAAGGAAGAAGAAATTGGAATTGTTGAGGAGGTTATTAGAGAAGAAGCAGACGCCATTTCTGTCTACGCATGTTATCCAAATCGAGAACGTTTCCTTTTATACCATTGTACCTTATCTTAAGCTAAAATAGAAGACGGTGTATTTAGGGGTTTCAGGGTTTATCAGATGCTTAAACTATCAACTAAAAAATAATAAATTTTTATCAAAATTTGCAGATTCTTTTTGAAAAATATAGTATTACTTTCTAATAAATCTTCATTTTAAATTTCTAACTAAGTTATCAATACATATATTTAAATCAGAAAACAAAATTATGAAATAATATTAATACATTCCACATATCAATTATTTTATATATAAAAAGATAAAATAATACTCCATAATATTTAATACTTCCTCTGATTCAGTATAACTGACGCTTTAAGTTTCACAGTTTTTAAGATAAAAGATTATAATTATGATTAAATTAGATTAATTGAATGGTTAGTATGGAATGAGTCACACACCTTTTGAATTAAGTGATGATAATGATATATTAAAAGTAAAGAGTAAGGGTAAATGACTCATTTCATTTTGTAAAAGTAGATAGTTAGTGGGTGTAGGTCCCACAATTTTTTTGCCAAATAAGATAATTTTTTAAAGAGTGTCGCTTATTTTGAATAACCCCAAAAAAGAAAGTGTGTCACTTATTTTGAATCGGAGGAAGCATGTATAAATAAAATTTTTATATTTTCAAAAGAATTCAGTATCTCGAACTCTTGTCAAGTAAAGACATTTGTGAGAATGATGCATCTTTAAGTCATTTCATTCTCCAAATTACTTATAAATCATTTCTAATAGTGTATCACCTTTCTTCGACGTTGCATGCTCGAAGGCATGCAAGGTGATAAACTCCCAACGAACAAAACGACGACGTCTGAAGCAAGGCCCGAGGGCATGGGGAATGCAAGCGGGTCTTCGGGGTCATTCACATGCGCATTAAATGCGAAGCGGCGCAGAAGCGTGTAACGAGCTTTTACCCAGCAGGTAATAAGGGTCCGGTTGATTGGTTTATCCGGAAGACATTAACGAAGCACGGACCAAAGAACGAACTCTCAAGTATCCTGCCAAAATCCTCCGTACATAAATAGAGACCCTCAGGTCGGTAAGCAACACACGACACTCACCCTATAACTACATTACTTCCCCTGCATTTACTCTTCATAGTTTATACCAACCCAATCACTTCGCATTCAATTCACTTGACCACTCTACCTTATAAATACGAATACTGACTTAAGCATCGGAGTGCCTTCACGAGGTGACCCTCGTGAGGCTTATGACTTAGGGTTCTTTCGTTGTTTGATTCGCAGGTTTCTGGATGGAGTAACGCCTCATCTGTCTACGGAGAAATTGGGTTTCAACATTTGGCGCCATCCGTGGGATGATGAACAAAACAGTCATCGAGTCAACGCCGAAGGGAGGAAATCTTCCCCCCGTGCCACCAGAGGGCGGCCTCACTCCTCCTTTTTCCGCATCGACCGTTGTTAACGCAACGGTATGCTCACCTCCTTCCGGGTCAGGAAAGGACGATCCTTCGAAAGAGGAAATCGAAGAATTCAGACTCTTTTGTAAGTTTAGAAAGTCGCGAAACGAAGAAAAGAGCCGGAGGAGGCCCACGGAGGGGATGAGTGGAGTTGGGAGGACTCTAACTTACTCCAGTGAGGAGTCTACCCATGAGGAATCTACGGAGGATGTTTACAAAGAAAAAACCCCTCCAGTCCAAACTCGAAGTCCGGAGCCCGGGAGAGAAAGGAGAAGGGGGCGAACTCCGGGAAGAAGGAGAATGCGAAATCCAGAAAGAAGGAGAGAACGAAGTTCGGAGGGGAGAAAAGAACGGACTCCGGACAGAAGAAGGGAACGAATCCCAGAAGGGGAGAAGGAAGGATCTGCCCCGCAGCATTCGTCGATCTCTCGGAATTTCCGATCTCCGTTCATAGACGACATCAACAAAATGCCGATCCCTGTAGGCCTCAAGGGGCCCCGGGTCAAGTCGTATGACGGGACGGGGGATCCGGTTGATCACGTAGCAAGTTTCTATTGGGCCATCAGGATGATACCCATGGACCCGAAGCTGTGGTGTTTATTCTTCGCGGGAACCTTGGAAGGATCAGCTCGGTATTGGTTGTCTAGCTTGCCACAGAGAAGCATCGCTAGCCTCGAAGAACTTGTCGCTCAGTTCAGCCATAGCTTTATATAGCAGAAGAAATACCAGCAACGATCTCAATCCATTATGGCCTGTAGACAGCGAGAAGGAGAGTCGAACAAATCGTATTTCAAAAGGTTTAATGAGCAGAGCAAAAAAATGCCCGTCCGTGAAGACTCGCTCAAAATAGCAGCTTTCACGTACGACCTGCGTGAAGGGGAATTATTCAGGGAGTTGTCCAAAAGAGACTTCATCAAGGCGGATGATATGATTAATGCTTTGAATAAAGTATTAAAACAGGAAGAAGAAAGCGCAAAAAAATTGCGTTTCGAAGCCCAGGAGAAGAAGGGAGGACAAGGCTCCAATTCGTATCGAAGCAATGACCATGGAAGACTCACGGGAAAATCACACCAAGCCGGAAGAGGAACGTATGGATTGAAAGGGGGTGAAGGAAGGTATCGAGGTGGAAAGATACAGCTCGTACAAGCAAGAGGCCTTTGTAGCAGGAGAGGATAGGCGAATTAGCGACGGAAAAACGACGAGGAAGAAATACCCTCGGGATCCTAATGCCTACTACAAATTCCATAAAATCATGGGTCACGCGACGGCAACTTGTGAAGGTTACCGTAGAGAGAGGGAGACAAAAGGAAAAGAGAAGGCGGATCTGCATGTTGCAGAAGTCCCTAAGGCAGGCGGGGCAGCGTACAACGCGGAGATTTTTGCCTTGGAGGAAGAAGGAATGACACAATCTTTCCGGAGGAAGAGGAAAGGAGGCGTGGTGGAGTTTGGAAGGTCAGAACCAGTTCCGGAGGGTTACGTTGGAACGGAACCCTTGCTTATATTCGTAGTCATAGCAAAAACTATGATCCGACGAGTATACGTTGATACAGGAAGCTCCGCGAATATCATGTATGACCATTGTTTTGACAAACTACCCTTAGACGTTAAAAGCCTCATGAAGCCCGCAAGTGCTCCCGTCATCGGGTTTTCCGGACAATCGGTGTGGCCGAAGGGAAAAAAACACCTCCCCTTAAGGCTCACAGATTGGGAGAAACACCATGGCAAAACCATATTAGCAGAATTTATCGTCATAAAAGCGCCCTCGAGATACAACGCCATTTTGGGAAGGACGGGGATGTGGCAACTGCAGGCTTTCCCGTCTACGGTGCATGGTCTATTAAAATTCCCATCGGAAGACGGAGTTGTTACTGTTAGGAGCATGCATATGCCTCCGTTAGAATGTAGTAGTGCAACTCACCAAGATAGTTGGACAAAGCAGGAGGAAGCTCAGGTTATCATTAACCCGGATTACCCACAAGTGGCGGTGCGAGTCGGAGGAAATTTGCCAGCAGACCTCCGAAGAGATTTGGAGTCATTGTTAAGGAAGTATCGAATGGTTTTTGCTTGGGAGCCAAAAGATATGAGCGGGGTTTCGAGGGAAGTAACTGAGCATCGGCTCAACGTTAATCCGACATTTCCTCTAGTAAAACAGACAAAAAGAGGAATGGCGACGGAACGAAATGAAGTGGTTAATAAGGAAGTAGAAGATTTGGTATATGCGGGAGTTTGCGAAGTGCGCAGTACCCCGAATGGATAGCAAATCCTGTCCTAGTTAAAAAGTCAGACGGAACTATGCGGATGTGTGTCGATTTTAAAGATTTGAACAAAGCGTGCCCAAAAGACAGCTACCCACTTCCGCAAATCGAGCAGAAGGTGGAATCTTTAGGAGGGTATAGATGGAAATCCTTCCTCGATGCGTACAAAGGATACCACCAAATGCAGATGGCGAAAGAAGACGAAGAGAAGACGGCTTTCCATACGACGAAGGGAACATTCTGTTACGTCAAGATGCCCTTCGGCCTTCGGAACGCCGGAGCCACATATCAACGCCTCGTAGATAAGGCTTTTGACAAACAAATCGGGCGAAACCTAGAAGTATATGTTGACGATATGGTTATCAAGAGCAAGGAAGATACAGACCTAATACAAGACGTGGAGGAAACGCTCCAGCGGTTACTGCAAATCAATATGAAACTTAACCCTAAGAAGTGCTCGTTCGGAGTAAGCGAAGGGAAGTTTTTGGGCCACGTGGTCACGGTGGCAGGAATTCAAGCCAATCCAGAGAAGGTGGAAAGTTTGATGAACATGAATACTCCAAGGACGGTTAAGGATGTTCAGGGCTTGAATGGAAAGCTAGCTAGCCTAGGACGCTTTGTGGCCAAGTCCGCCGAAAAATCCATGCCTTTCTTTAAGGCGCTGCACGGATGCACGAAAGGGGGAAAAATAAAATGGAACGAAGAAGCAAACAAAGCTTTCATCAATCTGAAACAACATTTAAGGACCCTTCCTACGATGGAAAGTCCGGTGCACAGAGAGTCTTTGGTAGTGTACATGTCCACTAATCGTGAAGCAGTTAGCTCGGTACTTATAGCTGAAAGGGAGAAAGTTCAAGTGCCGGTATACTTCATCAGTAGGGCGCTCCAAGGGGCAGAGTTAAATTATTCGATAATAGAGAAGCTTATCTTGGCGTTAATATACGCTGTCCGAAGGTTGAAAAGGTATTTTCAAGCTCACCCCATTACCGTGTTGACGAATCAGCCTATTAAAAGTATTCTCCTTCAACCGGAACGGTCCGGACGAATGACAAAGTGGGCAATCGAGTTAGGCGAGTATGACATAGCCTTTAAACCCCGAACGAGTATTAAAGGGCAGGCCCTTGCGGACTTCTTGGTGGAAATGCCTGACGAAGAAGCAGTGATGAGCGTGGAAGAAGAGCTCCGATCGGATAGCAGAAATGGGTGGAAGATGCACACTGACGGAGCTGCCGGAATTGATGGGTGCGGAGCCGGTATTGTCATCTCTGGGCCAAACGAGGAGCAGATAACATACGCGCTCCGTTTTGACTTCAAATGCTCCAACAACGAATCAGAATATGAAGCACTGCTAGCTGGCTTAAGTCTAGCAAACAATCTGGGAATACGAACCTTGGAGGTATACACTGACTCGATGTTAGTCGTTAATCAGGTGAACGGTGATTACGAAGCGAAGGAAGAATGCATGAAAAGATACTTGGCGAAAGTGAAAGAGGCGATACTGAAGTTCGAAGCGGTTAAAGTCATTCAGGTACCCAGGACGAAGAATAAAGAGGCCGACGCACTAAGCAAAATGGCATCGATGTTGTACTGTCACCTCACAAAAAAGATCCTGGTGGAAATATTGCCTAGACGAAGCAGAGAGGAAAGGAATGAAGAGGTAGCAGAGATGGATTATGGAAGCGATTGTTGGATGACACCAATCCAGCAATATATCGAGTGCGACGTCCTTCGGATGATGCTCGAGAGGCAAGAAAAATAAGGATCAATGCAGGGAAGTACACTGTTAGGGAAGGAAGGCTATATCGAAAAGGATACTCCACTCCTTGGTTAAAGTGTCTGAGTCAGACGAAGGGGAAGGCAGCCATCACTAAAGTACACGAGGGTTTATGCGGTTCGCATACCGGAGCGAGGGTTCTTACCCAAAAACTACTCCGTCTAGGTTACTTCTGGCCTAAGATTTCCAAGGATGTGGAGGAATATGTCAGGAAGTGTCCAAGCTGCCAAGCCTACTCTAATGTCCAATTGTAGCACCAGTTAATCTTACAAGTATTCATAGCCCTTGGCCATTCTGCCAATGGGGTATTGACATAGTGGGCCCATTCCCGAAAGCTCCGGGAGGTTTAAAATTCCTAGTTGTCGCAGTGGACTACTTTACGAAGTGGGTCGAAGCAAAACCAATGGCATGCATTTCAGGAGCGAACATAGTGAAGTTCGTCTGGAAGCAGATTGTATGTCGTTTTGGCCTCCCCCACACGATCGTTAGTGATAATGGTAAACAGTTTGCCAGCAATCCGTTCACGGGATGGTGTGAGAGGTCGAGCATTCGTCAAAATTTTACCTCAGTGGCTCATCCTCAGGCGAACGGCCAGACGGAAGTTACGAATAGAACAATCGTTAAGGGAATCAAAAAGCCTTTGGATAAGACGAAGGGAAAGTGGGTTGACGAGTTACAGAGTGTGTTGTGGTCATACTGAACGACGCCAAGGAGTGCCACGCAAGAAACATCATATAACCAGACGTACGGCTCTGAAGCAATCATACCTATAGAAATGATCATACCTTCTCCGTGAGTGGAAACCTTCCGTCTGGAATGTAACGAAGAGGCACTGAGAGACAACTTAGACATTCTGGATGAAATAAGGGAAGAGGCCGCAGCGCGACAATCCATGTACAAGGCGCTAACAGAGTCATATTACAACAAGAAGGTCTGCCACGTCAGTTGTAAAGTCGGGGAGTTGGTGCTCCGGAAGAATGAAGCCAGTCTTCGTTATCCTTTGGGTAAGTTTGCCTCCAATTGGGAAGGCCCATATCGAGTCAAGGAAGCCCGACGAAATGGTTCGTACGTACTAGAAACCATTGCGATATCACAAATTCCACGAACATGGAATATGAGAAACTTGCGTAAGTTTCATTTTTAATTTCCGTCACGTTATTTGAGTTGTGAGAAAACGAATTTTGTTTATGTCGGGAATCGTCCCAAGAAACCATGTATCTGGTAACTCAAGTAATGATATCGCCTTTCGAGAAAGGCTTCGTTTCGTAAGGAAATTGTGCAAAATTCTTATTTCATATTTTTTATCTTACGACTAAGAGAGAATAGAAATTTCACGATAACTAAACAAATACGCTCATAGCTATGGGCAGGGTCGTGTGAACCGAAAGGTTGCCACGATCCTGCAACCGGACGAAAACCGGATTAACGAACGAAACTGATCGAAACCTTTCTTTTCGACTATGTGGGGGACGCCCTACTAAGTAAGAAAGTACGAAGCAACAATTTTATATACAAAACAAACAAACGTGTATAAAAAAGTCAAAAGACGACATTCCATTCCAGTTAAGATTCTATTACAAAATAAGGGAAGATATTCCCATTACAAAAGAAGAACAAATAAAACGATCCTAACATCTAAGGATTAGGATGACGGCCGGAACTCTCTCCGATGTCTTCCGGTCAGGAAGGTAAACCGTTCACCAGCCTTTTCACCTCATCCAAACTAACAACACCTTCCTCTAAAGAATGCAATAGGTCGTAATCTGAGGCAACCAATTGATTGAAGAGAGTCATAATGTTGTTTTCCGCATTGGGATGATCATGCACCAACAGGCGAGAACCAAGCAAATCCTGGTACTCCTTATGAGTATCCAGGCAACCCTGATAACGACCCAGATTCATGCTCTCCTCCTGCAGAGCCACATTTCGGTTAACAAAATCATCGGATGATAAAAACACTTGAATCATTCCGGAAATCCCCTTCTTCATCAGCCACAAGAAATTCTCACGATCCGCGTCTGCAGACCCCTTCTGATCTTCAACTTCACGTTTCAACGCTTCACAATCGGACAAAACCTTAGCAAGATTACGTTCTGCCTCACGGAACTGCAAATCCTTATCAATAGCAGCACTCTCAAGCTCAGCAATTCTAGCTCCAGAGGAGTTCTGTTGCCCCTCTAACTCCTCAACACGCTCCTTCAACCTAGTGTTCTCCGCAGAGACACGCTCGAACGACTCAGATAGTTGTTTTTTGCTTTCGGCTTTCTTGGCATAAAGGGATTTGCATTCCGTCATCAGACGTTCCAGACGGTTCAAATCCGAAGTTCGGTCAGCAATCACCTGTTCACGGCGAGCATGGTTCTCTTGAGGCACGGATAACATCTTGACGGTACCTAGTAAGTTGCTTTTCATTTTTGCAAAAGCATCAGCTTCAGAAACTCCCCCCGAAGCTAAAACCGGAAGGGGAGTTGGGGTAGTAACAGGAACAACGGGAGTCGAAGACGCAGTGGCCACATGGTGAAATTTAGGGGGAACATTGAAGGAACTACTTTGGATAACCGAAGGATTAGTCTCGAGGGCTGATAAGCTTCTCAAAGGATTGGAACCGGTAGAAAGGGAAACTCCTGTTTTGAATAATCAGAAAAAGGGAGAAAACATGCAACCGTTAAAATCAAAAGAAATATACAATAAGTTGTATCATATACATACCAGTGAGAGGTAGATTGGGAAGTGAAACTTGACTCTTGGTAGGCGGAGGAGCATAAAGGCTCCGGGTAGACAATGACGATCCGGCACTAGCACCAAGTAAGCGACTAGTGAATCGAGCAAGGGCAGACGACCCGGACGATACGGGGGGGAGTCTCGAAATCAGTACAGAAATAGGCTGCATAGTATCAACATCAATTACGGGGGACACAACCGACGTAGGCCCCTCACAAGAAGTGGCAGCAGAAGTCTTCACTATGGTTGAAGCCGGAATCGGAACCTCGGATACAATAACGTCATCCGGTAAATCTGTAACAAAGCATCAATAGGTTAAAATAAGGAAAGTCGCCTTAAAAGTAAAAAAAATTTACCTTCCAAAAGCACCCTTCAACGCTTCGGGGAGGAGGATTGAACATCTTCAGCAACATTCCTTACTCGAGCCGTTTTCTCCGCAGAACTGGAAGGGTTCGCAGACCGCTTCCTCCGAAGCCTCTGCAAACTCGGTTGTGGTTCCGGAGATGCCACATCTTCAACTCTAAGTTCGTCACCGGTAGTAGGATCGATCTCGACACCTTGCACAACCACGTGCCATTCAGACTCCTGGAAGGACCCGGATTGTTCTCGAGTGGCTTCGGAACTCGCACTCTCAGTGGAGGGAGGAAGAAAAGGGGTTATCGGACCGTCAACCACAGAACTAGTACCCTTTGGAGGTTTGCTTTTATCCATCTCCAAGCGTTTTAACAAAGATACAGGATGACCGTTGATCTGCCAGATGGGGCGAATATTTTGACTAAGGTAAAACGGACTTATATCTGCCATACCCAAAAAGACTTCATCTGGATCGTCCCAGACAAGCCTCGCAGAAGACAAACCCCCCGATATAACTTTTCTCTTCAAGAGTAAGTTCTGGAAGGGGATCGGAGGGTCTTTTTGTAACCACTCCCCATGGTAAAGCAACGTCGTTGAAGGCAGAACTTTTCACAAAAAGAAACCCGAACTTCCAGTCATGAATAGAATCTTTTAAGCCCGAGTCACATTCCATCTGCCCCTGCCGGTGAGCGAAGGTGGCCCAGTCGGATCGACCTGCCACAATATAGAGGTACCGAAATAGCTTCACGGAGAGAGGAATCCCTAAAGCACGGCACAGCATAATGAAACCAATAAGTTTCCGAAGGGCGTTGGGTGCAAGCTGAGCGATATGGAGGCCAAGGTCTTGCAGAACGGTGAGAATGAAGTCATTGACGGGAAAACGAAGACCTCCATGCAGGAACTGAAGGTATATGGGTTCATAACCTTCGGGAGCGGATTTTATTGTATCATCCTCGCCCGGAATGCGAAGGTCGAATCACGGATCGATGTGGAATTCAGAGATGATTTGGGGGAGATCGGAAGTTTTTAAAGTACAAAAAGTGTTCATCGCGGTTCGTACAGATCGAGCAGATTTGTTGGATTTTTCTTTTTGTTTGTCTTTCCTCATAACGTCAATAAACCAAAGAAGGCAAATAGGGGGGGGGGGGGAAAGGGGAGAGTAATAAGAAGGTGTGAAGAGACTGTGACGGAGAAAACGAAGTATATATGAAGACGGAATGTCAAAAGGCGCCTAGGGTATCCTAAAAGAACCTAACGGTCGAAACGTCGCCCCAACAACAGTAATTTTTTGAAAGTCCGCGTTTATAACGATAACTTTCTCCAAAGCAATCTGTAGCGATGATTAAGGAGTTTCGTTAAAACAAGGTAACTACGGTTAACCCTTGCCTTAACTAGAGGGACTTAATAGTGTATCACCTTTCTTCGACGTTGCATGCTCGAAGGCATGCAAGGTGATAAACTCCCAACGAACAAAATGACGACGTCTGAAGCAAGGCCCGAGGGCATGGGGAATGCAAGCGGGTCTTTGGGGTCAGTCACATGCGCATTAAATGCGAAGCGGCGCAGAAGCGTGTAACGAGCTTTTACCCAGCAGGTAATAAGGGTACGGTTGATTGGTTATTCCGGAAGACATTAACGAAGCACGGACCAAAGAACGAACTCTCAAGTATCCCACCAAAATCCTCCGTCCATAAATAGAGACCCTCAGGTCGGTAAGCAACACACGACGCTCACCCTATAACTGCATTACTTCCCGTGCATTTACCCTTCATAGTTTATACCAACCCAATCACTTCGCATTCAATTCACTTGACCACTCTACCTTATAAATACGAATACTGACTTAAGCATCGGAGTGCCTTCACGAGGTGTCCCTCGTGAGGCTTCTGACTTAGGGTTCTTTCGTTGTTTGATTCGCAGGTTTCTGGACGGAGTAACGCCTCATCTGTCTACGGAGAAATTGGGTTTCAAAATTTCAAATGGTGTAATGAAATGTTTTTCTTTTTGCATTTTCCCCAAAAACAGTTGGGTCGCAAGGAAATTTCAAGACTTTAATCACTTTCCATTGCTTTTACATTCACGCTTTACATATGTGACATGTTAAAGTAGAATTTCCTTTTTTTTATGTATATAATTTGATAGCAATTAATTATGAAAGAGAAGTGTGCTCAAAATACAAAAAGATATCTCGCATGACTTTTATTTACCGAGACTTAACTAACTCATAACTCATAAGCCATAAGACCACTCTCATACCAAAGGGTTTTTGGTCTGCGCTAACGGTATGATATTTGTCTCTCAACCTTAAGTTCAGGAATTCGAGTCCCGTTGTGGATATAAGTGGTAATTAAGAGTAATTAGATTTGCCGTTTAAATAAGACCACTCTCATTCATGACGCAAACTGACATTTTAATATTTATCAAATTACTGTCACGTCAGTCGTCAACTGACACTCTAAATGATATATAACTGACATATGCATGCAATAATTATCATTCTCTGCATTTTTTTTCTTCCTTAAGATTGGCTTAATCAATTCCCAATGCAGCCCCCTCTTAGGCTATGGGGTATGTGTACCACACCCCACACTATTTTTTCCAGCCACATCATTGTCACCTCAGCAACAACACCACCACCACACCACCACCACACCATATCATCTTTAGGAAATACCCACCACACCATTTTAATTTTCATCTCATCATTTCATATCCATTTATTTACACAACTAATATTTTATATAATTTAAAATTACATTACTTTAAATAAAATTTAAAATTACAATACTTTAAATAAAAATTAAAAATTACAATAATTAAATTAAAATTATTAATCTTCATCGTCGGCATTTGCGTTGTTGTAGAGATGCTCCGCCAAGTCCCGTCGAAGTTGTTCGTGTGTTGTTTGGTCTTGAATGTCGACAACCCTATGCAAATACTCTGGCGTTCCCGGTATACACAATGCATGCCGGGGACCGTCCGCCACATATGGAGAAATCATTTGTCCTTTATCTTCGACAACCATATTATGCATTACAACACATGCATACAAAATATATCTTTATCTTTCATGGTCATATGGACGGGCCGCGTTTTTGACAATGTGCCACTTCGACTTTAAAACTCCAATAGCCCGTTCCACATCCTTACGTGCGGATTCTTGATTTTTGGTTAACAAGACCTCTTTTGGCTCTACTGGATGTCGATAGGCTTTCACAAATGTCGCATGATGAGCATATATGTCATCGGTAAGGTAATAACTGAATCTATATTGATTGCCATTCACCGTATAAGTAGCATCGGGTGCCTTTCCTGATAACAAGTCGTTGAATATTGGTGATTGATCAAGCACGTTAATATCATTATTAGAACCCGCAGCCCCAAAGTAAGCATGTCAAAACCATAAATCTTGGGAAGCAACAACTTCTAATATCAAGATGGTACTCCATGATGCCCTCTAGTGTAGTCACCTCTCCACGATTGTGAGCAGTTTCTCCAATCCCAGTGCATATAATCAATGCTACCAAGCATTCCAGGAAAACCATGTCTCTCTTCGTGTGCCTCATATAATTTTTAAACATCGGTTACTGTTTGTTTTCGAAAATAAAGGACCGAATAATTCCAAAACACCTTGTGAAAAATTATACATACTTTCCCTAACAGTTCTTTCAGACATGCGTAGGTACTCGTCAAGAGAATCAGGGGATGCCCCGTAAGCCATAGCTCGACCTGATGCAGTACATTTTTGCAACGCAGTGAATCCCCGCCTACCTCTAGCATCATATCTCAATTGAAAAAAAAGGATACCTGTTTTCTAATGCGCTACATATGCACATAAATAAATTTTTGCTCAGGCGAAACCTTCGTTTGAAATCCTTGTCGTCATAAACACAATCATCCGCAAAATAATCTCGATATAGCCGTTGGTGTCCCGCTGCTCGATTTCTATTTTGCTTCGCGGTTCTAGTGTCAAAGACTTCACTTTCATCATCGTCATCAAATTCATCGAGGTGTTCTTCGTATATTGTTAGCATAAATGCATCATCCTCGTCAGATGATGAACCAAGATAATCCATTATTTGTGAGTTGGAGTATTTTGGTAGAGTTGTGGTGTGTTTTGGTAATGTTTTGGTAGTGTTTTGATAATGTTTGATTGTGTTTATATAGGAAATAAATAAATTAAATTAATTAATTTTTTTAAAAAAAATTCTAGTCGTTGCCAATGGCTATATTGCCTCAAATCCGTCGCCACCACACCGTTACTCGGCGTCGTCCGTGGCCAGGTCCCTCCACGCCAACCCCCACGCCGTGTGGGGGGGGGGGGGGGTGTCCCATTCCACACCAAGCCGTTGTTGGAAAAAGTCGTGATAAATGATTTTTCATCAATTTTGGACCTATATAATTGTATATATATTTGTTATATATAGTTATTGGTTGGTAGCTTTGTGTTCTCCTTTGTGAATTCATGTACGCCCGAGCGACCTGCGGACACGAATACAGCTCTGAAATTCCGGGCTCGTGCGGGTCAATTTTTGCACCTCATCGACACTGCAGTTGTCTCGTACTGACCTCCTCAGTACTGATTTTTTCATACTGACCACCTCAGTACTGAACTGATCAATACCGACCTCTCGCACTGAGTGTTCGACGTGTAGTGCGCTGCAGTACTGACCTGCGTTGGCTGCACTGAGCTGCAGTCTGATACTGACATGCGCAGCTGCTGTTCAATACTGACATGTTGCGCAGACTGCAGTACTGAGCTGCTGCACTGACTTCCAATACTGACCTGCTGCACTGAGTTCGTATAATGAGTTCTCGGACTGAGTTCGTATACTGACCAGAATGACTGAGCAAAACAGTTACGAAAATTCTGCAATTAGTGCAGATTACTGTTTTGATTTCTTGTTTAATGACATTGAATGCATTTAATGTTTTGAGTAAACATTAGTCTTCGTTTTATACTATAAATAGAGACCTTGGGTCTCATTCGTAGACACACCTTCACCCATCTTTCTTCCACATCACAACTTTCTCTCTAGAAAACGCTCTCAATTTCGGTACTTGTTCTGGCTTGGATTATATCGGTAGTGTAAAATTACTCGGTTGTTTTACCCTGGGAAATAGACAACGAATCTATTTTAAGGGGATCGTGAATTTCACGAAACTCAACCAAAACCTTGTGCTTGTCTATTCTATTTTTGTTTCAATCTTTTGTAAACGTATTCGTCAATTTCCGTTATTGTAATTGTATTTTATTTAATGAAAATTGGTATTAGCTCCTACAACTGTCGCCTGCCACCTCACCCCCCACGCCCGAGCAACACCAGCACCATACCGACCAGCCTTAGAAGTTCCATGTCTGACGTGTCCCCATCAATATTTTCGTCTTGTTTGTGGTAGCTAACACGACTGATGATTTACGCTCCCAAACACCCATTCTCCTCAATGGCTGTTTTATTACAACAGTATTTATTTTCATGTATATATGTATGTCAGTATGTGTACATATATAATCGTTATATTAAAAATAAAAAAGGCTACAACTTAAAAGACGTTTACTTTTCTAAGCCTCTCTTTTTTGCACGTTACTTGATTTTTCATATGTTTCACAGGCATGGAAGAATTGTATTGCACATATTGTACTGTTTTTCAAAAGATATCTCCGGTTTGAAAAGTGCCGAGACTTGTGGCCTCGGAAACATTATTATAACAATTCTTCCAACAACGTTCTTTGACCTTGTTCGTAGGTGTTCTTAGTCTATTGGTCCTTCTTTAGTGTGATGCTTATGCTTGGACTTTGGCTTTGGGTTCGGATAGTGGTTGGTTATTAAATCTTTGTTTTTTGGTTGACCCATTCTTTTTTTTTGAGAGTGTTGTACTTAGAGATGAAATAGAATGCGTGATTTTGTTTGATTGAATTGATTTGTATTTAACTATTTATAATGTGTGAAATGGTTAGCAAAATGGTCTATTTTGAAAGTAACAATGATGTAGCTGTTTAAAAAAAGGGAATAATATTTTTTGAGAGTTTTGTTGATAATAGTTCTTTTCTTTTTTAACAACAAACACACACCCTTTACACTACTCCTAATCTACACCATTGTTCACAACGAGACTCGAACCCTTGACCACATGTCAAAGGGAAAGACCTTCTAACACCTTATACCGTTAGGCTATAAGCCCTTTGACTTGTTGATAATAATTCTACATGTTGTTTTTAAAGCATTGTTACATGTATTAATAGCTTATACTTTCATTTACTGAGGGGTAATTGTTAGGTACTAGAAATGTTGTAATAGTTAGTCTAGGGGGTAATAGTGTAACAATGTATAGATGTTAGGTTTTATTACCAAAATGGTCCTAACTAACCAAGAATTGAGCCATGGTATAAATACCAAAGTGTAAGGCTCAATTCTTTAACTTTTGCCATTAATCAATTTCACATTATCCAGCAATTGTTCTCTCCCATCTCTCTACTTTCTCTCTCTAAAAGCCCTAATCAATATTCTTCACTTTTTCACCAAAATCATCATCAAACATCATTGAATGGATTGATTCAGTGTTATTGTGCTTTTCAATTGGTATCAGAGCTTGGTGGGGTTTTGGAAGAACTCTTCGCCTTTTTGGAAGCATGTGAAGATGAACCTTTTTTATTTGGTTTGTGTGGATGAGAGACAGATTTCTTGCATGGTTGTGGAAAACATGTTTTGCATGATTTTATAATTTTACCAGATTTATGGAAAACATTGATTTTTAAACCACATGGAGCATTTAGCTTAACAAAAAATCGATCATCATTCTGAGAAATTTGTTTATTTGTAGATTTATCTCTCAATATCTTTTTACCAAGTTTTTCAGATTTGACACACACATTACCAAAATCAGGTGAGTAATTTACAGGACGATAAACAGAAGCATCATACACAGTTCCAAACGCAATTGCCGGAGATTTAAAATTTTTGGAGTTGTTACAATTAATTTTAACAGTGGAAGAAGAGACTGAAGACGTATATGGTTTAGAATTCTTAAGCTCGCAAGGCTTCTTAGGCGTGGTAGACTTACATGAACTCGGCTTCTTAGTCTGCACACCTCCTTTGACTCCATTGGTCTTGGGCTCCTTGCTCCGAGGCTCTAATTTTCTAAATGAGACGTTTAAAACTGGTGAATTAGAGAGTCGTCTCAAAGTAATTGGTACTGGATTAACAGGTGACGGTCCTATTAATGAAGATTTAGAATTTTGAAAAACATTTTTGTTAGTTTTAGGCTTTAATTCTGAAATCGTGTCCTCTAACTGATGTATCTTTGTTTGAAGATTTTCTTTTTCTTTATCAAAGGCTTTGTGGGTTTCATCAATTTCAGATTCAAGTTGGACGATTTTCTTTTCTAAAATTAACGATGGAACATAAAGCTTGGGTTCGACGGTTTGTTTTAACACTTCATCCTCAGATAAGGAAAATTCTTCAGGAGTGACAATCGGGAAGTACTCGTTGTTTTCAAATTTTGCTTTATTCTTTTTATATGTATTGTTCAATTCAGAATAGTTAAAGCTGATTTGAGCGTGTTCCTTCTTTTCTCTGTTAAACTTCTCGATTTCTGCTTCTTCGTCCGGCATATGAAGAAAGCTTTGCCAGATTCCCAAGTTCATGTAGTCATAGTTGTATAATGTTGGGAGAACATCTGCAGCTTTTTCCAGAGGGCGGGTATTCTCAGCTCCGAGACCCACTTTTGACTTGAACGATCTGAACTCTTTTGGCTGATTTAATTTTATCATTTGTTCAGTGTGGCCAGCTTTCACAATCGTCTGCTCTAGTTTAGAGATGTGTTCTTCAGCATTTTCTTTCTTGACAGTAAGACTGTGTATGGTTGCTGATTGTTCATCGATTTCCTTTTTAAAATTGTTTGTAATGTTTGTGATTTGTTCATTTAGTTTTTGAATTTCGGTATCAGCTGTCTTCAACTTATCTTGGTAGTCTTTCATCTTTATGTCAGCCGACTTCATCTATGTTTGCTCTCGACTGAGTTGGATAGCTAAGTCAGTTATCAGCTGCTTGGAGTCGTCTTTGTCATTTGAGACCGTCTTCATCATTTTGAGGTTTGACATTTCAAGATTTTTTGTATTAATTATGTGATTTAGACGATTTACTTCACTGGTGTGAGCAGCATGAAATGTTGACAACTGTTGTTGTAACTCTTGTGTCTTTTGATTTGAATTATTAATTTGATTTACTTGAGGAACAAGAGTTTCAAGTTGGCGACGAAAGGTTAAATTTTCTGCCTTTAATTTTGAGATTTGTGCATTTGATTCATTAGTTGTGTTTACTTGTTGTTGTAAACTTTCTTGTAATTCAGAAATCTTAAATTGAAAAGAAGATTTTGACGTAGACAGCTGATTTTGTAATTCCTTGTTTATTTGTTTTAATTGAAGAGAACATTGACTTAAATCATTTAAAAGTTGTGCTTTTTCAGATTCTAAAACAGTAATTTGTTTCGTCAACTGAGATTTCTCATCAATTTTAAGTAAAAGTTTTTCATTAAACAAATAAAGTTTTTCAATTTTGAACTCCGACTACCTGGTTCGTCGACCAAACTTCGACACGAGAAGATTTCTGATTGATTCCATCTATCTTAATCTGGATTTTGATTTCGATTTCAACAAGTTGAATACGGTCATTGATTTCAGACTTCTTGGATTTTGATCGTGATTCTGCTTCTTGGTATTGTTCGTCCATATTTTCGGCTGTGTTCTGCCCAGATCTTTGACTCAAATTTCTTCAAAAGTTCGGTGGTTTACTATTTTGTTAAGCCCATTTGGTCTATTAATATTCAGCCCAAAATATAATCAATACCATAAAAGCCCAAATCAATTAATCAAGAGCAACAAATAACAAAACAACTTTACCGAATGTTAAACTTTAAACATTTTTTAGACATTTTCAAAGTCAAACTTTTAACGAATGTTCAACGTTAAACATTTTGTTTGACTTTGTCAAAAAAATTTTTTTCTTAGTTTATTAATACAATTTTTTTTTTAAATCCCAAAACAATTAGAAAATTTCTAACTCAAAACGATATTTTCAATTAATACAATTTTCACATTTTAAAAACCACAAGCATTTACCCAAAATCCTAATTTCAAATATGGATAAAGACCTTGCAAATGCCAGAAAAGCTGCCGAATATTATAAACAAATGGAAAAACCTACACCAGCTATCAATGATGATTTGGATAAAGAACGTCACGACGTACTACGAGTTATGGCAAAACTTTCAGACTATGAGAAGAAATATAATTCAAAGCCTACAAACAATAATCTGAGATCTTCATTCGACATTAAGCCTGATATATCTGCTACAATCTCAACTAAAAAGCCAACCGTCACACCTTTGGATGCTACAAAGAAATTAATCGTTCGGGATTCCGAGTATTATAAACGTAAAATGTCGAGGGCTAAACAAATTGAATATGAAAAAGTGTTCTTAGTTGAAGATAGTAAATGGATGGAAGATTCAGATCCTAAGGCTGAAAAGCATATGGAGGTTACTGATCGATTTAATGAAGAGGCCAACAAAGAACTTGAGGTAATCAGTTCCCTCTTTTCAAATTCTGATAATCTTATTGGTCCTGATACTTGTTTTGTTACAACTCAGATTTCTGAAAATGATTCTTTAAAACAAAACATTTTAGATGAAAACGATTTAAATAATCAATTTCAAGAACGTTTAAATAATTTGCAAAATGAAAATGAACAACTTGTTCAACAGATTAAACAAATTAAAAATGTCAAACTTGAGAATCTGGAGTTACAAAATCAAGTATCAGAATTGAATGTCAAATATGATAATGATGTTAAGAATTTGTCTCATACAATTTCTGAAAAAGAAATGGAAATAACAAATCTTAAAAAATGCCCAAAATACAATTTCAAACGATCGAAATGACAAATATTACAAATTGTACATTGACACATGGCATGAATATCAAATAATTAAAAATTGTTTGGAACGTAAACAACAAGAGTTTGATGAAAATGCACAACAGTTTAAATCATTATATTCACAAATCAAAGAATTAACCGAAAATCTTCATGAACAAAACATCATTTCATCAAATGAAATGCTAAACAAACAAAATGTCATAAACACACTCAAGCATGAAACCATTAAATTGAATTCGCATATCAAACATCTTGAGGAATTGATTGTCAAAAGAGGACACACTGATCAAACCATTCATCTTAACAAGCTTAAAGATTTCAAATATTTCAACTCTCGAGAAGGGCTAGGAGCTGACAATCCAGAATATCTTAAGACCGCGTGCAAAATGGCTCCTACATTATATGATTCACGATACCTACTCAATGGAATCTCGCAGCGTTTCATTCGGATGACTGACGAGGAAGAAGAAATTGAAACCTTCAACAGAGCTAAAAAGGAGAATGCTCAAATTAGTTTCAATTACACTGAATTAAATAAAACATATGAAACTAAAAAGGCTCAATTTGAAAATGATAATTATTTCCCTATTATAAAACCAGAAGAATTTGAAATTAAAGGAAATGATGTTATTCAACAAAAGGTTACACCAAAGATTTATGTACCAAATCTAATTCTTGAAAAGAAAATTTGTCAATTGGAAACTGAAATAGCTGAAACACATAAGGCGTTTGACAAAGAAAAATCAGTTCTACAAACAAAAATTCATGGATTAGAAAATACAATTGATGAATCACATAAATCTTATGAGAAAGAGAAACTAACGTTGCAAGCACAAATTCAAAATTTAGAATCTAAATCATCTACTCTTCAGAAACTTAAGAAGCCTAGTGCATCTATGAACTTAGATTCTCCTTTAACTGCAACGAATAAAAGTAAAAACTCAAGAATGTTTTCTCCTGTCATGGCATATCGTGATTTTTATAAAATCAAGCAAACTGAGGTTCATAGAGGAAATTCTACACCTAAACCGAAATCACAAGTCAGATCCTCTACCAAGCCTAAGCCTAGGAGATCCACGGTCCCGCCACACTCTGATAAGAAACCGAATGCTCTTAAACAAGTTATTAGAGGAAATTCCGCACCTAAAACTCCAAATAAATTAGGTTCCTCTTATAGACTTAAGCATTCTCAAGTGGATAAACCTACACCATCAACCGTGTTGAAACATTCGAGTGCTTCAAAGAAAATCTTTTCCAAAACTAAATCGTTAAAATACTCAAGAAATGATTTACTTTCATTGGCACCTAATATGACTTTTACACAAGTGCCAAAAACATCTCCTGTTTATGTTTACAAAACATCCTCAATCTTAAAAGCAAAATGGGTTCCCAAAACTCCAACATCTCAAATAATTCCCCGGAAATTATTTGAAAGTGAAACATCAAGTTTCAGTTTTTCTTGGAACTCTCAATCTTTAAATCAAATCGATACAACTTATCGGTGGTTTCATTCTCACACTAACATTGTCGGACCCAAACAAAAATGGGTACCAAAAGTTGTTTGATTTGTTTTGCAGGATAATGACTTATACACAAATCGGTGTATAACTCGCGCTTCAATATAATGACTTATATACACTTCAGTATATGACTCGAGCTTCATCAATTGGCTCTTACACACTTCAGTGTATGACCCGAGCTTCATCAGAATGGCTTTCAAGTACTTCAGCTTGAAACCCGGTCCTCAAGGAAATGGCTTCTGATCAAATCAGATTCAGAACCCGCTCATAACCAGAAAGCATTAAGTTCAATCATACGTAACTGCAAAAACTCTTCTCCGCCCCTCCGATGATGTATAAGGTACGTTTCTACAACTGACAACTTTTCAATATCTTTGTTTTGTCGAGGGGGAGAAATATTAATTCTAGGGGGAGAATTATTATTTCTAGGGGGAGAAAATTCAGAAAACCAAAAAACAAATTACCCAAATAAAAAGTTTTATGTTTGTAACGCTAATTATAAGTCGTTGTAATATCCGTAAACGATCTCTTTACTAGTTCTCTAGTAAAGATTGCATCTGTTTATTACAAATTCTTTTAATTCTCGTTACTCACTACTTCAAAAGACATACCTTCCCATGGTTTGCCAGATCCGGCCACACCTTCCCAGGGAAATATTTCAGCCAACTGGTAAATGTGAGGGTTTAGGTCTAGGGTATAGTAATAGGTGAGTGCAAGGTGATGTGAAAACATGATAAATAAAAGAAAACACACCTTATGAGTGCATCCAAACCGAAAACAAATCGGGCAACCAATTAAATAGGTGATCATTCATTCGTTGAATGTTTCAGTAGACTTTACTGGCCCAGTAAAGCAAATGCACGCCACCACCAACTACTCAAATTCCTCTCAACAGGGATTTGTTTCATTTCATCAGGGGACGTAGCACATAAGCTACTGACTACTCATTCGGAGTATGTCGGTATTGAATAATAATAACCTCCTACCCCGGGTTAAGTCTCTTTGTATGCACAGTGTGTCTAGTTCTCACCCCCAAGAATATTTCCAATATAGGACACCTGCACTACAAACATGGATCTCCGTGAATCCATCGGAACACTCGTAGTGGCATCACAATATGATGTTTCACGAGGATCGAGTGGAAATCCTGCTAGAGCTAAAATCACGCCAACTCTAAACGCAGGTCACACATTTGAATCAACGGTTGTGCAAACGACTACAGATTCATACCGTGTGCCAACGGATACTCTATGTGAGTCCGGTGTTACCTTAAACGAACAAAGTTGATGTGCCTTAAACTTCAAAATCATTCAGGCAACAACTTATACCGGAAACACATAAAATTCCGATGAAAAATCCATGTGAACTAAAATGCAACATCTTGAAAGCTGATTAAAATGCACATGAGCGTAATAGTCCACTCTCAAATTACTCCTATGATCTGCTAAACCCAGCATGATCTTCCCCGGAGCCACCGACAATATAGGAACTAAAAAGTGAGGGTCCCTAGGTCTAGGTGAGCAGAATCAAGTATCATGGGATCTTGATTGGGGTGCGCTGAGGTAAAAATTGAGAGGGGGTATGAAGTATGGGGTGCAAATCAGCTTATCACATGGTAAAAACAAAAATGAGGGTGTGGTTGAAAAATGAAAAAGTGAGTTGAGTGAGGAGCGTGTGTGAAAGGGTTAAAAGAAAACGGAAAACCCTCCCTAAACCGAACAAATGACCGGGTAACCTCATCTATATCAGATTGCATATGTTGCTTTCTGATTAAGACATCATGGACCCAATGATGCAATGCACAACCTCCACTGACCACTCAAGTACAAAAAGTACTTGTTTCAAAATCACGGAGATTACCACATCCACTATCGACATCTCATTTGGAGATTGTTGATATTGAAAAAGAGGACCCACCTCCAGTCCTCGCCTTCGTTTGTCCACGTATAGAGTCTAGAACCGAATTAAATTTCTCTAGGACACAGGCACTCTACCAAGCATATCTTTGAGATATTGCCGGAACATTCATAGTGATACCAAAATTATTGGTATTCCACGATGATTGAATGGAAATCCTACCAGTGCTAACATCAATGCCAACACTGAACGTAGGTCACACAGTTTTTGTAACTGTTGTGCTAACAGGCAATCTATGTGATCCTGGGTTACCCTGATACATTCTTGTGCGAAGATCAGACGACCGTACTCCATTCTTATCAACAACGGTCACTATGTCTGATAGAAAATCTGATGACTGTACTTCAATCTTATCAACAACAGTCAATAAATCAGATAAGGGATTCTATGACCGTACTCCAACATTATCAACAACGGTCAGAAAATCCACAACATATCAACATTCCGCACTGCTTCAACTTCAACAAACATCAGGAACCAAGGATCTGCAGCAAATCGACAAACGCCACAACTTCAAGAAAGGACTTCCGCTGCTAACCGCTCTATCTATGGGTCTACTTTCAGTCGATTTGCATGAAGTCTTCTGGAATACTTTATATTGGTTGAAAAGCCGATTAAAAGTATATCTGTCACCGATGATCAAAGGCTGATGCTGTTTTATCAACAAAACTGCTCAACGGTTCAATTCTCAGCTCCAGCCTTACAATCACAGAAGTCTTCAAAGATATGCAACCTAGTCTACTATTACAAAGGGGGAGATTGTTAGGTACTAGAAATGTTGTAATAGTTAGTCTATGGGGTAATAGTGTAACAATGTATAGATGTTAGGTTTTATTACCAAAATGGTCCTAACTAACCAAGAATTGAGCCATGGTATAAATACCAAAGTGTAAGGCTCAATTCTTTAACTTTTGCCATTAATCAATTTCACATTATCCAGCAATTGTTCTCTCCCATCTCTCTACTTTCTCTCTCTAAAAGCCCTAATCAATATTCTTCACTTTTTCACCAAAATCATCATCAAACATCATTGAATGGATTGATTCAGTGTTATTGTGCTTTTCAGTAATGCTATAAATGTAGGAGATAATTATTAATTAATGTACAGTTCGTAATCCATATCCTAACACATTAAGGATGTTGTTGTCAATGTTATTTTTGTACAACGATTATAATACCGAACCTTTGAAAGCAAAGATACCCTCGAAGAGGGCACCGTCGGGCCTAGGCGGTGTACCCTCTCGTCATGACTCATGACCCCACAAGCATACAAGTACAACGAAAGCCTTGTGAAATCACTCACATTTATTACATGGGAAAAGAATGCATCTTTCTATATCATGAAATCCACGACTTACAACTTATAGTAATAATTTAAATCACTTAAACCTTTTTTCTCAAAAAACAATGAAGTAAGATCATCACGCATTTCGGCATCCACATCACTTGGATGACATCCGCCACAATGATGTCATATACATGACGTCGGGGTTTGAGTGCCATGTTTATTCCAATGACTTACCACAACGATCTCATCATATACTGATCGATGTAACCGAAATTAAAGGTAGCCATAAAACTCCTTTTGGGGTAAAAGAATCTAATACATTAATGTTTGAGATGTCAAATTAATTATATTTGACCAAACTATTCTTTTTTTTTATTTTTTTTTTGAACGGCACCTAATCTGATCTATTTGTGGGACTTGAACACTTAACACATAACGTACATGGGCAAAACCTTGTTTTTTATGTACATATTGATGTACCTAACCCGTAATTAACTTTTCATTCATCAATTTTTTCTCTTATATATACATCAAGAAATTTAACAAAAATCACACATTCATACCCACAAAAATAAAAATGGTGATGGAGAAAGAAAATGCCCATGTTTTGTTGTTGCCATACCCAAGCCAAGGCCATATAAACCCACTCCTTCAATTTGCTAAACGACTGATTTCCAAAGGCGTTAAAGCCACAATTGCCACCACCCACTACACCCTCTCCTCCATCTCCGCCCCATTCATCACGGTGGAGCCCATCTCCGACGGCTTTGATGACGGTGGTTTCAATCAAGCTCAATCTGAGGAACTTTTCCTTGAATCCTTCAAATCCAACGGCTCACATACACTCACACAAATCATCAAAAAATACCAAACCACCAAGGATCCCATCACTTGTATTGTGTATGATGCGTTTCTGCCTTGGGCTCTTGAGGTGGCTAAGGAAAATGGGATTCTTGGGGGGCCGTTTTTCACTAACTCCGCTGCTGTAACCGCCATTTTTTGTCGGATACATGATGGCACCTTGAAGTTGCCTATCAAATTGGAGGATTGCCCGATAGCGGTCACCGGTGTTCCACCGTTGGATTTGGAAGATTTACCGACCTTTTTGAAGTCACCTGAAAGTTCTCCGGCGTACTTAAGGATGAAACTGAACCAGTTTCCGAATTTGGACAAGGCTGATTGGATTTTTAGCAACACTTTCTTAGCATTGGAACACGAGGTTATAATTTTATGAAATATATATTATTTGTTTTAAAATATCAGACATAATTTAACAGCTAGGAAATCATCCATAATGATTAAACAATGGAAATCTTTTTTTCAAACAAAAGTTTGCACAAACATAAAATAAACTTAGGTTAAGGAATATATGGCAATTTCCTTCACGTATGTCACCTTTTATTAGTTTGTTTTCAGCATGTCCATCATGTGTACGATGCAGTGATGGGGACCATACATGTGAAATTCCGAGTTTGAAAAGTTATTCGTCAGTTCCATCACCTATTTTGATATTATCAAAGGGCTTGTAACCTAATGGTATAAGGTGTTAGAAGGTGTATTCCTTTGACCTGTAGTCAAGGGTTCAAGTCCCACTGTAAATAATTGTGTAAAATTAGGAGTAGTGTAAAGAGTGTGTTTGATGTTAAAAAAACCTATCTTGGTATTAATCATGGGTCAAATCATATTTCTTATTGGTCTAATAAAGACACCTTTGTACTTTTCATATGATACTTTTTCATTAATTTGCTAATAATAATTTCCATTTCATAAAATCTACTACAGTATTAATGATTTTTGATACATTAAATATCATTAGTCATTATATGCAACCGAAATCATTAATTACTAATATTTTCACATATTTTGTTTTGAACGGCACCTAAACTACTCCACTGTGCTCCTGTTGGGGTTTGAACTCATGACCTTTCGGTCATAGACAACACCTTATACACCAAATACTACTAGGCTACAAGGCTGTTATATTTTCATCTTTTAGAGCACCGGATACAATTTTAAAAAACCTCAAATATCTTAAATTCCAACCGTTTTATATAAAAACAACCAACCATTCATCCATGAGTGTTAAAAACCATGGAGGGTTTGGATCCTTTAACATGACTTTTGCTATAACACCAAGGACGATTCTTTTAACATGAGTGTTAAACCCTTGTAAAATTAAAGCTCAAAAATACTTTAACATCCCTATTAAAAGATAATTTTATATTATTTAGTCATTCCTGATTATTTTGCTTTCACATAATATATTGAAATAGGTGGTGAAAGGCGTAGAAGAACAATGGCCAGCAAAGCTTATAGGTCCAATGGTGCCATCAGCCTACTTAGATGGAAGAATTGAAGATGACAAAGGGTATGGTGCAAGTCTATGGAAACCACTTGACCATGGGTGCACCAAATGGCTTGGAACCAAGCCACAAAACTCAGTTGTTTTCATCTCTTTTGGGAGCATGGTGTCACTACCCCCGCAAGAAATGGAAGAAATAGCATGGGGTTTACAAGATAGTGGGTTTTACTTCCTTTGGGTGGTCAAAGATTCCGAGAGACACAAACTGCCAAAAGGGTTTCTTGAATTAAGCACAGAAAATCAAGAAAAAGGTATGATAGTGAATTGGTGCAACCAACTCGAGATGTTGGCTCATGATTCAGTGGGTTGTTTCGTGACACATTGCGGGTGGAACTCAACACTAGAAGGGCTGAGCCTTGGTGTGCCGATGGTTGGGGTCCCGAAGTGGGCTGACCAATTGACCGATGCCAAGTATATAGAAGATGTGTGGGGTGTAGGTGTTAGGGCTAAGGTGGATGCTGAAATTGGGATTGTGAAAAGGGATGAACTTGTTTTGTGTTTGAATAATGTGATGGGTGATGGTAATATGGCTTTGGAGATTAAGAAAAATGCGAGAAAATGGAGTGAGTTGGCTAAAGAGGCGATTAGTGAAGGTGGGAGTTCGGATAAAACCATTGATGAGTTTGTGGTTGCATTGAAGGTCGACACAAGCAAGGTGTGTGTTGATATTGATTCCAATGCATCGATCAATTAGACTCTTGAATTTAGTAATAATCTGAATAAAAGTTTTTATTTCTAGTTTGTATGCAGCTGTGTTGGTCTACTATGATCGATCTTGATACCATCAACTCCATGATTAAATAAACATAAGCAAATAAACTTTTATATGTAGCTTGGATTTAAACTTAATTGTGGGTTCAAGTTTGGCTAGAGACATTATATGATATCTAGGTACGTGAATAATTTGCAAGAAAAAAGAAAAGAAAACTTTTATTATTAACATAGATTTAATTGTGCAAAATGACATTAATCATTTTACTAATCATAACACTACTATCATACAAGCGTATTCCTCAACACGCTCTGTTTACTTAATGCGACACTAATCTTTAGCGATTTATATCAATTTTTAAATAGAAGTTATTTTCTCACGGTATTTCCTTACAAAGATAATTCCTTTCTTGAGCAAATCACCACTATTTTTCTTATTTTTCATTATTATTAGCATTTTTAGTTTTGTTATTATACTTAGTATTTATATTAAACTACTAATTGTCTATGTGTGGGGTCGTATTGTTTTTGAAATATATTTTCTTTTTTTTAACCGACAAATAATTAAATATAAATCTCCTATGCTTGGGATTGAACCCAAGACCTCTTTGTTAATTTCTCTCCATGTTAGTCAAGTGGGCTAGCCCCAACTTATTAACAAAATATATTTTCAACAAAAAGAAATATATATATATGATGTACTAGTAATTAATTGTAATATAATTAACTAGTAGTTGTATCATGTTCTCCAAATTTTTATATTTTATTTTCTTATCATAAAATGATGAACATATAGAATCTACTAATTTTTTTAATTTCATTATTTAATTTAAATATGTATATTATCAAATATTAAATAAATAAGAAAATAATAAATGGTTATTCAAACAATACTAAAAAAATAGTTTAAAGAAATGGTTGATATCTATGTTGACACTAACATTGCTATCAAACAGGCAAAGAGCCAAAGACATTACATGCCGCTTACATAGACTGATGGACACCTGTGGACTACTGCACATGTGATAGTTTGGTGATTTAACCTACATAAAATAACTATTTGGTGGTATACTGGTATCGAACAAGCCTTTATAAATAAGAAATTAGTCCAATTTTCCAAATTCCAATATTCCATTTTAAGTTCCTTTTTGCTGTTTAAAAAAGCAAGAAAACAATAGTTTTTTATTTAAACGGCAAAAAGGGAAATTTGTAAAAGAGATTTAACAATGCCATCATCCTTCCCAAAAAACCTGAAAACTTGCATTAAAAACTAACAAGAGAACTAATTAACATCAATTACGATCAGAAAACAAATTGCATAAACTACCTAAAAACTATCAGAAGGCATCGAGATCCAAGTCTGCCATTTGCCCGTAAGAACTCGATCACGCAGCCTAGCCTTCAACCAGGTCATCTCCGAGATTTTGAAGGCCCCATGCGAAAACAGGAAAATGGACCCCCTAGATACAAGATTTTTATAAACATTTGTACTTTCTAAATATTTTTCTATTAAATTATTAAGTTGACTTAAATTTTAAGATTATATACTACCTCCGTATCAATATAAGTGATACAGTTTCTATTTAGGGGTGAACAAAATAAGTGATACACTTCCAAAACTTACCTTATTTGGTAATAAAGTGAGACTCAATCTTCACTAACTATATACTTTAATAAAATAAAATTACTTTTTTACCTTTACTTTTACTTTTAAACATCAATAATATCACTTAATTTAAAAGAAGTGGGACCCCTTATCCATTAACTATTCACTTTAATCTATTTAAATCACTTTTTAAATAGTGAAGTAGCTTGATGTATATCAAGATCATAACCATCTAAGAAAGTCATACAAGCTAGAAGTAGACAATTTGTCTAATAAGTATAGGAGCTAATATCAATTTTCATTAAATAACATACAATACAATAAGGGAAATTGATGAAAACGTTTACAAAGATAGAAACAAACTAAATAGAACAAACAAGTACAAAGTTTTGGTTGAGTCTCGTGAAATTCACGATCCCCTTAAAATAGATTCGTTTTCTATTTCCCAGGGTAAAACAACCGAGTAGTTTTACACTACCGGATATAATCCAAGCCAGAACAATTACCAAGATTGAGAGTGTTTTTCACAAGAAAGAAAACTGTGTGAATTTCGGTGTGTCTACAAATGAGACCCAATGTCTCCTTTTATAGTGTAGAATGCCAAGTGATGTTTAATCAAAACATTAAATATTCAATACAATTAAACAAGAAATCATAACAGTAATCTGCAATTACTGCTGAAATTTCGAAACTGCTCAGTCCTTCTGGTCAGTCGAGGAGGTCAGTACGAGAACTCAGTATACGCAGGTCAGTATCAGACTGGTCGAACACTCAGTGCGAGGAGGTCGATATTGATCGGTTCAGTACTGAGGTGGTCAGTATGAAAAAATCAGTACCGAGGAGGTCAGTACGAGACAATGTCGATGAGGTGCAAAAATGAGCCCGCAGGTCACTCGGGCGTACACGAGTTCAAGACATTAAATGCATTCAATAGAATTAAACAAGAAATCAAAACAGTAATCTGCAATTAGTGCTGAAATTTTGAAACTGCTCAGTCCTTCTGGTCAGTCGAGGAGGTCAGTACGAGAACTCAGTATACGCAGGTCAGTATCAGACTGGTCGAACACTTAGTGCGAGGAGGTCGGTATTGATCGGTTCAGTACTGAGGTGGTCAGTATGAAAAAATCAGTACCGAGGAGGTCCGTACGAGACAATGTCGATGAGGTGCAAAAATGAGCCCGCAGGTCACTCGGGCGTACACGAGTTCAAGCCATTTCGGGCAACTCAGTCCAGATTATTTGCACCCCCCGCGCGTAGGCGTGCGGGTAAAACCCATATATGTGGATTAAATCTTCCATACTACTTCCAACCTTATAAACCAACAAATGGTTTGATCTTTTTCCAATGTGGGGTACTCTCCCAGCATCCCCACTTCCAATATTTCTTGTTTCAAACACCCTACTTTGAGAGTCGATATCTCATTCACCACAACTCGACTTTGGACACGCTATATACCGTTGCGTAGCTCTCACAAAGGAGAACACAAAGCTACGAACCAATAACTATATATAACACACATATATATATAATTATATAGGTCCAAAGTTAGTGAAAAATCATTTTATCACAACTTTTTCCAACAATAAGTATTAAAATCAAGACTTATCATAAATGATCCAACACATATATTCATACAAGCTTATGATCATTAGTTGAAATCATGTTGTGACAAATTTAATCGATTGGTTATATATAGAAGTCATGTTGACAAATTGGTGTATATATAGAAGCCGTTAAAAATAATAGCAAACAATTTGTCTAATAAGTACTACAATCAAGACTATCATAAATGATCTACACATTCATACAAGCTAATAACAAACAATTTTTCTAACTAGTACTAAAATCAAGAGTCTCGATGCACTAAAATGATAAAACCAACACACTTTATCTCTCGCACATGTCCTTCAATTCAACCACAAACTCATCAATGGCTTTGTCCGAACTCCCACCGTCACTAATCACATCTTTTGCTAATTCTCTCCATTTTCTCGCATTTTTCTTGATCTCCACACCGCTCTCCCCTTCATTCATCACATCATTCAAACACAAAACAAGTTGTTCTCTTTTCACAATCCCAAATTCAGCATCCACCTTAGCCCTAACACCTACACACCACACATCTTTAATAAACTTAGCATCGGTCAATTGGTCAGCCCACTTCGGGACCCCAACCATCGGCACACCAAGGCTCAACCCTTCTAGCGTCGAGTTCCACCCACAATGTGTCACAAAACAACCCACTGAATCATGGGCCAACATCTGAAGTTGGTTGCACCAATTTACAATCATACCCTTTTCTTGATTTTGAGTGGTCAAGTCAAGAAACCCCTTTGGCAGTTTGTGTCTCTCGGAATCTTTGACCACGCAAAGGAAGTAAAACCCACTATCTTGTAAACCCCATGCTATTTCTTCCATTTCTCGTTGGGGTAGTGACACCATGCTCCCAAAAGAGACGAAAACAACTGAATTTTGTGGCTTGGTTCCAAGCCATTTGGTGCACCCATGGTCAAGTGGTTTCCATAGACTTGCACCATACCCTTTGTCATCTTCAATTCTTCCATCTAAGTAGGCTGATGGCACCATTGGACCTATAAGCTTTGCTGGCCATTGCTTCCCCATGCCTTTCACTACCTATTTTTAAGAATAATTTCAAGTTTAATCAGTAAGTTGCAATCATATTAAGCATTCAAATCATATTTAAAACATCCTTTAATTGTAAATACCATTTTGCAACTTAGTATTATATCTTATTAAGAAATATTATAAATCTTATTAGGGATCGATGAATACATTTGTATTAAATTAAATATTCAATATTCTAAAACAAATAAATTATTTATTCTAAGATAACGTACCTCGGATTCCAATGATAAGAATGTGTTGCTAAATATCCAATCAGCCTTGTCCAAATTAGAAAACTGATTCAGTTTCATCCTCAAGTACGCCGGATAACTTTCCGGTGCATTCAGAAAGCTCGGCAGATCTTCCAAATTCAACGGCGGAACACCGTCTACCACCACCGGACAATCCTCCAACCTCACCGGCAACTTCAACGTCCCGCCATGTATCCGGCTGAAAATAGCGGTAACAGCGGCAGAATTCGTGAAAAACGCTCCCCCAAGAATCCCGTTGTCCTTAGCCACGTCAAGAGCCCAAGGCAGAAATGAATCGTACACGATACAAGTGATGGGGTCGTTGGTGGTTTGGTGTTTTTTGATGAGTTGGGTGAGTGTACGTGAGCCGTTGGATTTAAAGGATTCAAGGAAAACCTCCTCAGACTGAGCTTTGGCAAAACCACCGTCATCAAAGCCGTCGGAGATGGGCTCCACCGCGATGAATGGGGCGGAGATGGAGGAGAGGGTGTAGTGAGTAGTGGCAACGGTGGTTTTAAGGCCTTTGGAAACGAGTCGTTTGGCAAATTGGAGGAGTGGGTTAATGTGGCCTTGGCTTGGGTATGGCAAAACTAAAACATGGCCGTTCTCCATCTCCATATACTTTAGTTTTGTGTAAATTTAATAAAAGTTTCTTGATGGTATATATAAGAGAAATAACTGAGAAATTAAAAGATTATACAACCGGTTAGGTAATATGTATTTGCGTTTAATTATTTTATTGAACGGCAAATTTAGGGGGGAAATTACATTGAGGAACCTAGATTAAACTGGAATTATATAGCTGAGAAATTAAAAGATTATTACAACCGGTTAGGTAATACTCCCTCCGTCCCTTAATAAAGTTTTCATTTCTCTCAAAAATTTTGTCCCAAAATAAAGTTCCCATTTCTCATATTGGAGGGACCCACTCAATATAATAATATTATTACAATGTACCTTACCATTAACTATCTCTTAAAAACACTTTCTCTCTCCAAAATAACCTTATATTTTAATCAAATTTATTACCATTGACCCCACCACCATCTATCTCCTAAAAAATTGTGCCCATGTGAAATGGGAACTATATTAAGGGACGGAGGGAGTATGTATTTGCGTTTGATTATTTTATTGAACGGCAAATTTAGGGGGAAAATTACATTGAGGAACCTAGATTAAGCTGGAATTATATAGCTATTAGTAACATTTTAATGTGACATTGTTGGGTTATAATCAAGTCATTACTGATGCTGCAAGTAATACTGATGACTGATTACTACTGATGGTGAAGAAACACGAATTACTACTGATCTCGAACTTACTACTGATGACTATATTTGGAGTTGGTCGTATCCGAGATATTCGTATAGATAGTTTAGAATTAATATTTTATTGTAATTCAATTGTAATCGTTTCATAGAATAACTAGATTAAATAGTTAGGCTTCAAGGACTATTATAAATAGTTCCATACGAATTGTAAACGTACGTGTGTATTGATCGATTATCATTAATCTACATTGAAGCTTTTTGTGATAAACTGTGTTCTTAATATTTCGTATTCAATTACAGTTTACATTGTTCTTAATCAAATAACAAGAGTGTTAATCCGCCGTAACTTCTCTTTGTTAGTAGATCTGTGATTCAATAACTTATTTGAGTTATTCGATCATGACAAGTGGTATCAGAGCATTAAGGTTCTAGATCTACGAATTAAGAACATCAAAAGTTTCATACTTTCGAAATCAAAATTGTTAATCATGTCTGATAACAATGAAAGCACACAGGCAAACAAAATTCCAATTCTCACTCCCAACAACTTTGGGATGTGGAAAAACAGAATTAAGCAGTACATGCTTATTACTGATTATTCCATGTGGGAAGTTGTTCTTGGAGGCAACAAAACCATTCAGACTCCATTAACCAGCTCATCAACTGAATCTGACAAACTAAAGTGTGAAAAAGAAAAGAAGGACAGAGAAATCGAACTTAAAGCCTTAAGCACTCTTTTGCTTGCTATTCCCAATGACTATAAACATTTATTTGTTGAATATGATGATGCTAAGAAGCTGTGGCAGGCATTGGAAAAGAGGTTTGTTGGCACCAAAATTACTAAGAGGAACATGGAGTCTGTTTTGAAGCAAGACTTTGAAAACTTCAAAGGACAGAAGAATGAATCATTATCACAAGTTTTTGATCGATTCAATAAACTTATTGGTGAACTCAATCAAGTTGGAGTTCAACCAGACAATGATGATGTTAACAGAAAGTTAGTTCATCAGATCTCTTGGTGAATAATGGTCTATGTACACTGTTATATATAAACAAGGAGATGCATTGGAAGAAAAAAAGCTGGATGAACTGTACAATGAACTAAGAGTGTTTGAATCTGAGGTAAGTAATAAAACTCGTAATTTACCTTCAAACAATGCTGCTTTTGTGTCTAGTACAGGAACAGGTCAGGATGCTGCAAAGAATTTTGAAATTGAAGATGTAGCAAGAGAATCCTTCTTCACTAGTCATGTACACAATGCATTGATTAGTGAAGATTTGGAACAACTCAATCCTGATGATCTGGAAGAGATGGACATCAAATGGCAGATGGCAATGCTGAGTTTAAGAATAAAAAGGTTTCTCAAAAGAACTGGCAGACAAAATCTGACCTACAACAAAGGTGATCGTGATGGATTTGACAAGACCAAAGTCAAATGCTACAATTGCAATAATCTTGGTCACTTTGCTAGAGAATGTCCTAGCAAAGACCAAAGATCAAACTACAACAAAAACAGCACTTCAAACTCAACTGCATTAGTATCTCAAGAGGGTCAAGGTTATGATTGGAGCTTTCAAGCAGAGGAACATGCTCAAAACTAAGCTCTTATGGCCTTCACTGAATCTACAAATGAGGTACATTCTAAATCTTGCACTCCTGAATGCATTAAAGCATATAAAGAATTAGAAAAACTTAATAAAGAAACTCTTGATGAGATGATTTTAAATAGAAATAGGAGAATTGAATATAATGGTTGTATAGCTGATCTTGAAAATCAAATCAAAATCTATAAAATAACAGATCAAAAGATAAAAGAACAAACAACTTATGATAAAGAATATGCTGAGTTAAAATTAAAAGAAACTCTAATTAAATTAGAAGAATGTCAAATGGAATTAGAACAGAATAAATTAACTATTAAAAAGTTTAAAAGAAGTTCTAAATAATTGATGAATTAACCAGTAATCAAACCACTGAGAAAGTTGTTCATGGAGTTGGTTATCATGCAGTTCCACCTCCAGCTAATTTTATTCCTCCTCTTAAGTCAAGCTCAGAAAGAATATTAAATGAATTAAAAATAGAAAGTCAAACTGAAACCAGTAACGATTCATCTGATGATGATCAAACAACTAATTCAACTGATACAAGTTTTCATACAATACAAAACGGTTGGGTCGCAAGGAAATTTTAAGACTTTAATCACTTTCCAATTTCCATTGCTTTTACATTCACGCTTTACATATGTGACATGTTAAAGTAGAATTTCCTTTTTTTATGTATATAATTTGATAGCAATTAATTATGAAAGAGAAGTGTGCTCAAAATACAAAAAGATATCTCGCATGTCTTTTATTTACCGAGACTTAACTAACTCATAAGCCATAAGACCACTCTCATACCAAAGGGTATTTGGCCTGCACTAATGATATGATATTTGTCTCTCAACCTTAAAATTGTTGGTGATTTGTGTCACCAATATTATTTAAGTGTAATAGGATAAACTTATTGACCAAATGTAATCACAATAAATATTGAACAAGTAAGGGTGGTGCGGAGTGCACGCTTGTTTAAATTTGTTATGATTAAAATGCACTGACTTAACGGGGGTTCGGGGGCAGCGCCCCCGATAACGGGGTTCCAAGGGGAAGCGCCCCTGGCGGGGTCCGGGGCAGCGCCCTGGTCGGGGTCCAAGGGGCAGCGCCCTTGGCGGGGTCCAAGGGGCAGAGCCCCTGGCTGGGGTATGGGCACCACCACAACACCATATTTTCTGCCACATCATCTGCCACCTCAGCAACCACACCACACCACTTTATTCAAGAAATACCCATCACACCACACCACACCATTTTAATATTCATCTCATCATTTCATTTCTATTTATTTTACACACAACTAATATTTTATATAATTTAAGATTACATTACTTTAAATAAAATTTAAAATTACAATACTTTAAATTAAAATTAAAATTTACAATAATTAAATTAAAATTATTACTCTTCATCATCAGCATTTGCGTTGTTGTAGAGATGCTCTGTCAAGTTCCGTCGAAGTTGTTCGTGTGTTGTTTGGTCTTGAATGTCGAAAACCCTATGCAATACTCTGGCGTTCCCGGTATATACAACGCATGCCGGGGACCGTCCGCCACATATGGAGAAATCATCTGTCCTTTATCTTCGACAACCATATTATGCATTACAACACATGCATACAAAATATATCTTAATCTTTCAAGGTCATATGGACGGGCCGCATTTTTGACAATGTGCCACTTCGACTTTAAAACTCCAAAAGCCCGTTTCACATCCTTACATGCGGATTCTTGTTTTTTGGTTAACAAGACCTCTTTTGGCTCTACTGGATGTCGATAGGCTTTCACAAATGTTGCATGACGAGGATATATACCATCCGTAAGGTAATAACCGAATCTATATTGATTGCCATTCACCGTATAAGGAGCATCGGGTGCCTTTCTTGATAACAAGTCGTTGAATATTGGTGATTGATCAAGCACGTTAATATCATTATTAAGAACCCGCAACCCCAAAGTAAGCATGCCAAAACCATAAATCTTGGGAAGCAACAGTTTCTAATATCAACGACGGTACTCCATGATGTCCTCCAGTGTACTCACCTCTCCACGATTGTGGACAATTCCTCCAATCCCAGTGCATACAATCAATGCTACCAAGCATTCCAGGAAAACCATGTCTCTCTTCGTGTGCCTCATATAATTTTTGAACATCGGTTACTGTTGGTTTTCGCAAAGAAATAGGTCCGAATAATTCCAAAACACCTTGTGAAAATTTATACATACTTTCCCTAGCAGTTCTTTTAGACATGCGTAGGTACTCGTCAAGATAATCAGGGGATGCTTCGTAAGCCATAGCTCGAACTGCTGCAGTACATTTTTGCAACGCAGTGAATCCCCGCCTACCTCTAGCATCATATCTCAATTGAAAAAAAGGATACATGTTTTCTAATGCGCTACATATGCGCATAAATAAATTTTTGCTCAGGCGAAACCTTTATTTGAAATCCTTGTCGTCATAAACACAATCATCCGCAAAATAATCTCGATATAGCCGTTGGTGTCCCGCTGCTCGATTTCTATTTTGCTTCGCGGTTCTTGTAACATCCTAAAACCGGCCTAGTTGTTTTAGGTATATATTGATATTTGAAAATATCCATTTGACCCTATATGGAATAAATTAGATTAAATGTTAAATGAATTGTTTGACCTTTTGTCCTTTTGTGATATTTTAATCAAGGGATTAAAATATCCGGTTTCTGAAATGTTTAAAGGATTGTATGATTTTTATATTTTTGGATTCTCCTTTTAATATCGTTTCTGAATATATTTTCGTTGCTAAAAATAGAGTTCGTTTGGTATTTTAAATAAATTAACTACGAACGGGACCTTTTGTATTGTATTTGCTAAAAGATGGAAAAAAAGCCAAGTGGGTCCCACCCCCTCCCCTTGACCGGCCCCTAGATGGGGAGTTGCCCCATTTATACATCACTTTCTTATCCTCTCTCTCTCTCTCTAAAACCACTCTCTAAAAACTCTCTTTAGCTTAAGTGTGTGCGTTCTTGTTGTTCTTGGTGTTCTTGAACCATTTTGAAGATCTCTAGCTCATGTCTCACTCCATCATAAATCTAAACCCGTTTTTGGATAGCTCTTGAGGTAAGCTTTAAGCCGTGGGTGTTCATTTTTGATTTCATGCTAGTTGATTAAACTAGGGTTTATGATTCTTGAAGTTTTGTTAGTGAATCTTGTTATGGATGGTATATTAAGTGTTTATACAAGATTTGACATGTAATGTATATGTTAAATTGTTAAGATGATTAATTAGGACTTGTTGGATGAAATTGTTGGTTAAAAGATGGTATGGATTTAATGTCCAAGTTACAAGTTAGTTAATGGGTTTTGTGACAAGTTGGCGTGATTATGTCAAAAATAGGTTTTGTTGGTTTTGTTGCTTGGATATGTCAAAATGATAGATTCGGTATGTTAGTTATGAATTATGTTAAGTTTCGTGTGAGATTGATGAAATGCTAACTAGTGTTTGGATGTTGTTGGTTAAAAATGGTTAACTAGTGATTTGGAAGTAAAATACTTGGAATGATTAGTTATGAACTTGATGAATTGCTAAATGATTGTGAATTGGTAGTGTGGAGATTATGTGATAGTTGATGGCAATGGGGAAGTGTTATAGTCATGTTTGGGTTTTTGACCCGTTTGGGCAATTTGGTAGTAAAGTGACTTAAGAAACTTGGATCATGCAAGTAGAAGTGTCTTGTTAGATTATGTGTTAGAAATGTTGTTGATAACAATTGGTGAATTGTAAGTTGACGATATGACTATAGTTGTAGGATGTCTTAGTGTTTAATAATCCGGTTTGACCCGTTTGAATGTAAGACTTGCAAGGTGACTAGTTGACTTGTTATGTACGTGTAAATGGTCATGACATGTTCATATGATGATTCAAGTGTTGGTTATCGAGTTGGTGCAAGTGTTAGTGTTAAATGTATATTTAACATTGTTTATAATTTTGGTGGAATTACGTACTAATTCGGTATTCCTTTGGATTAACAGGAAATGCGAGGACAACTCAGTTACATTAGACTACTGAGTTGGTGACAAGGAGAAAGTTACGGTGAGTGGATTTAACCTACAACTCGGGTCTCGATAAATCCCATGTGGTATTTGTATGTTAGTAAAATGCAGGGAATTGGCTGAACTGGGGAGTTCGCGCCACGAACTCCTCCTCGCGATCGGGAACATCGAACAGGGAATAAGGGGTTGAAACTTGAAGAGTTCACGAGGGAGTTCACATCGCGAACGTGAGTTCGCGAACGCGAACTGTAGTTCGCGACTGGGAAGTTCCCTAGATATAATTGGTGGAAAAGTTCCCTAGGCTTTAAGCAAATTTTCGAAACCCTAGATATAATCTAGGATTAAACTAGTTTAGTTTAATTAAAAGAATTAATTAGTACAATAATAATCTAAAACCTAGATAATTAAACAAGTTTATGCTTAAAAGGTTTAATTATTATTTTAATAGATTTATTAAGACTAGTTCTTTAAACCTAGTAATTTAGACAAAGTTTTATTTTCTATAAGGTTTAATTTAAAAAGTTTAAATAAATTTATTAAAAGTTATAATCTATATTAGAATTTAAACAAAGTCTATTGTTTAGATAGGATTGATTAAAATTAATCTTTTAATTAAAATAATGTCTTTGATCAAGAAAGTCAAAACCCTAGTTTTGATTGATCAAAAACAAGATTAGGGTTCATCTAATTAATTTAGGGAATTGATAAAGAGGATGTTAATTTTTAAGTTCTAAAATTAAAAAGGTGTATTTAATTCTTTACATATATGTATTAAAATTTTCGGAATTTTTTAATTATTAAGTAAAATTGAATTTTAAAAGATATAATAAGTTTATGCCTATTTTAATTAGATTAAGTTAAAATACATATAAACTAGATGTAATATTTTTATTAGAATGTTACAAGTTTATTATAAAATATACATATATATGAATATATTAAAATACAAGATAAAATGGAACAATTAAAAGGATAATGTTATTTTGATCTTTAAAGATAATATTATAGCTAGTTATTGTATAAGTTATAATATAATTAAAACTAGAAAGTACAAAGTTATGATTTCATTATAACTAGAAATTGTACAAGTTGAAATTATATGATTAACTAGAACTATACAAAGTTATAT
Source organism: Calendula officinalis (assembly GCA_963853835.1). Classification (NCBI taxonomy): domain Eukaryota; kingdom Viridiplantae; phylum Streptophyta; class Magnoliopsida; order Asterales; family Asteraceae; genus Calendula; species Calendula officinalis. The sequence continues at coordinate 76,372,834 of OY970822.1, forward strand.
ATATTAAGATGTATAAAATTATGAGTTATTATAACTAGATAATTATACAAGTATAATATAAGTATTTTACAAGTCATGTAATATACTAGATTAATGATCAAGTAAAAAAATAACAAGAACCTATATTTAACTAGTTCAAGTTAAATATAAGAAAGGTTTAAACAAACTAAGAATTATTATATATAGTCTTTATATAATAAGTTTATTAGTTTCATCAAGAATAAACCAGTGATTGTGTTAGCTTAAGTTTCATCATGGTTGTTGAAGCTAGTGAGAGCTACACAAGAAAATCACAAAGTTTATAAGTGTGTCATTAAGATACAAGTCTTGGTCGAATCTAATAAGTCAAAACAAATGTTTAATTTTATTATTAGACATATGAAAAACTAGGTGTGTTAAACAAGGTTTATGTTTCAAGTTTATGAACCATAAAAGAATTAAAAGTTTAACATAAGTTTTAAGGTTTTTCAAGTAAGATAAAACAAGTAAGTTTTATTCTATATAAGGTTTTTCACAAAACCTAGTTGTTGGAGCAAAACACAGATCAACTTATTACTGATGCTGCAGTTAGTACTGATCATACTTAGTACTGATGGGGCAGAACATGTTACTACTAATGAAGTTGATACTGATGAAGACTATAACTAAAGTTACTACTGATCAAGGCTTATTGAAGATACTACTGATCAATAGTAGTTACTACTGACGTTGATATTGGACTTACTACTGATCACCAAGTTTACTACTGACGTTATCTATTTACTACTGGTGATTGCAGTTTACTACTGATACGCGTTTTGGAAGCATATCAAGTCCGAGATCTTCGTAGAGATAGTTATAGCATGTAAATCAATGTATATCTTTACAATTCGATGTAAATCAAAGTCCTAGAATAACTACGGTAAATAGTTTAGCTTCAAGGACTATTATAAATAGTTCCTTACGAATTGTAAACGTACGTGTGTATTGTTAACTCAATAATATACATTGAAGCTTTTTGTGAAACTGTGTTCTTAATACTTTCGCATATTATTTACAGTTCATTGTTCTTAATTACATTGATATAGTGTTGATCCGCTGCAACTTCTATATTCAATTAGATCTAAGGTGTTTATTAACTTCTATATAGTTAATCGATCCTGACAAGTGGTATCAGAGCGTATTGGTTCTAGATCTACGATTTGTTAAGAACAACAAAAAGTTTTAATCTTTAAAACACACATTATTAATCATGACTGATAATAATGAAAGCACTCAGGCCAACAAAATTCCTATACTTACTCCCAACAACTTTGGGATGTGGAAGAATCGTATTAAGCAATACATGCTTATTACAGATTATTCTATGTGGGAAGTTGTCCTTGAAGGAAACAAAACTGGTCCTGGTCAAGCAAGCAGCTCTGCAACTGAGGCAGACAAACTTAAGTGTGAGAAGGAAAAGAAGGACAAGGGAATCGAACTCAAAGCTCTAAGCACTCTCCTACTGGCCATTCCTAACGATTATCAACATCTCTTTGTTGAGTATGATGATGCAAAGGTGCTATGGGAAGCACTGGAGAAGAGATTCGTTGGGACCAAGAGCACCAAGAGGAACATGAAGTCTGTTCTCAAACAAGACTTTGAAAACTTCAAAGGAAAACCCAATGAAACACTCACTCAAGTGTTTGACAGATTCAACAAGCTAATTGGTGAACTTAACCAGGTTGGGGTTAAGATGGATCAAGAAGATGTCAACATGAAGTTCCTAAGATCTCTTAGTGAAGAATGGGCCATGTATACAGTGGTATATAGACAAAGAGATGCTCTAGAAGAAAAAGAGTTGGATGAACTCTACAATGATCTCAGAGTATTTGAAACTGAGGTAAACCAAAAGAACCCTTCTATTTCTTCTAATAATGCTGCATTTGTCTCTAGTACAGGTCAAGGTCAGGAAACCTTCACAGGAAAGGCTGCAGATTCTGAGGATGCTGCAAGAGAATCCTTCTTCACTAGTCATGTGCATACTGCATTGATTAGTGATGACTTGGAACAATTGAACCCAGATGATCTTGAGGAGATGGATCTTAAATGGCAGATGGCTATGCTGAGCCTAAGGACAAAAAGATTCTTAAAGAGAACTGGTAGGACAAGCCTCAACTTCAACAAAGGTGACAAAGCTGGATTTGACAAAACTAAAGTCAAATGTTACAACTGTAACAACCTTGGTCACTTTGCAAAAGAATGTCCTCAGCCAGACAAAAGATCAAAATCAACTGCCCTTGTATCACAACAAGGACAAGGCTATGACTGGAGCTTCCAAGCAGAAGAGCGTGCTCCAAATCAAGCTCTCATGGCCTTTACTGACAACAAAACTGAGGTAAAACCTAAACCTTGTACTTCTGAATGTGCTAAAATTGTTAAAAACTTAGAAAAAGAAAACACTAAATTAAATGAAGATTTAGCAAAAGCAGTGAGAAGAAATCATGAATTTGATGGTGTGATTACTGATCAAGAACATCAAATAAAGGTGTACCAGATGATTGATCAAAGGATAAATGAAGAATTGCTTCAGGCTGTGGATGAGAAAGAATTTTATGAACTAAAAAATAAAGAATTAACAAGTAAATTAGAAGAATGTCAACTTGAAATTGAACAAAATAAATTAACAATTAAAAAATTTGAAAGAAGTACTAAAATTCTTGATGAACTAACTAATAATCAAACTACAGAAAAAGTTGTTCATGGGGTGGGATATCATGCTGTTCCACCTCCATATAAAATCATTCCACCACTTAAAAACAGTTCAGAAAGAATCATTAATGAATTAAAAACTGAAAATCAAACTGAATCACATAATGAAACATCTGAATCAAATGATTTTTCTGATGATGATCAATCAATTGAATTTACAATCTCTCAAACTGAATCACCAAAATCAATTGATACAAGTTTTCACACAGCTCAAAGTCCAAATGATTCTCCCAAATATGATGCAGAAAATGTACCAAAAATTTTAACAAGGGGAAATGAAAGAAATAAAAAACAACTCTTAGATCAAAGAATACCTGAAGGTGCTAAAAATAAGAAATTAAGATGTGTTATATGCAACAAAATGAACCATTTAGCAAAGGATTGTCACTTCAATCCAATAAACTGCAAAGAGTTAAAGGAATTTAAAATTTTTAAAGAAAATGCAAAAACTCAAAAATTAAAAGATACTACTGGTCCTTCAGTAGTAAATGAAAATAAAATTAAAACTCCAATTGTTGAAACTCCAAGATTTGGAAGAAGTGCACCAAGATTTGTGCAAAACAGAAGAGTTGGAAGCCCAAAGAACAGCAATTACTTCAAGAACAATGGAAAATCCAATCAAAATAAACAATATTTTAGATTTTCCAACACCAGTAAAAACTTTAACAATTTTACTACTGGTGTTAACCCTAATTATAATGCTGTATGGTACCAGTACAAAAATACTACTGGTAAAAACCCTAATTACAAAAACACTACTGCTCCCAAAACAACTTTCAAAAATACTACTGGTGTCAACCCTAAAAACACTACTGATCATTCTAAACATGGTAAGTACCCAAATACTACTGGTCCATCAGTAGTAAAACATTCAAAAGCTAAAAATCACGGGTATAAACCAAGATCGGTAGAAAATTCTTACACCAGTAATACTTTCAAAAGGGCAGTAGTAAAACAAAACACCAGTAATAAACAAGTATGGGTACCAAAAATCTTTAAAATTAAATCCCCAAAAGCTTATTTCTCAAAGGATGAACCCAAGACATATAAAGCTTGGGTTCCCAAACTTAACTAATCCTTTACTCATTTGTGCAGAGCATTCAGATCCCAGAAAAAGGAAGAACATGGCATATTGATAGTGGATGCTCAAGGCACACGACTGGAAATCTACAAATTCTTAAAGATTTCAAGTTATTTGATGGAGGATATGTGGCATTTGGTGAGAATCCACAGGGAGGTAAGATTACAGGTAAAGGTACTGTTACCAATGGCAAAATTACCTTTGATGATGTATTTTATGTAGCTGAACTAAAATACAATCTAGTCAGTGTGTCTCAAGTGTGTGATAAAAAGAATAAAATACTTTTCACAGACATTGAGTGCATCATTCTTTCTCCTGATTTTATTTTAGATGAAAAATATGTTGTTTTAAGAACTCCAAGGAGAAACAATGTGTATGGCCTAGATATAGGGGGAGAACTCATTTCTTCAAATGAGGTCAACTGTTTTATATCCAAGGCAAACACCACTGAATCAGAACTATGGCATAGAAGGATGTGTCACACAAATTTCAAAAACATGAACAATTTAGTAAAAAGAAATCTGGTCATTGGACTACCTCAAAAACAATTCATGTGTGATCATCACTGTGTTGCATGCCTAAAAGGTAAACAACACAAGACTTCTCATAAGTCCAAAACTGTGAACTCTATTTCTGTTCCTTTACAGCTCTTACATATGGACCTTTTTGGACCTACAAATGTAATGAGTATTGGAAAGAAACAATATTGTCTTGTTATTACTGATGACTTTTCCAGATATACATGGGTTTTCTTTCTCAGGACAAAGGATGAAACAAGTGAACTCATAAAGAATTTAATTGTCAAACTGGAGAACACATCTGATCAAAAAGTTAAAGCCATAAGATGTGATAATGGCACAGAATTTAAAAATGCTAACTTAATTAACTTTTGTGATTTTAAAGGTATTGACAGGCAATACAGCTCACCTAGAACTCCACAACAAAATGGTGTAGCTGAAAGAAGAAATAGAACCATCATAGAAGCAGCAAGATCAATGCTAGCAGACTCAAAATTACCAATTACTTTTTGGGCTGAAGCTGTTAATACTGCCTGTTATGTTCAGAACAGAGTATTAATAGTAAAGCCACATTTTAAAACACCTTATGAACTTTTTAATAAAAGAAAACCTTCTATAAGCTTTTTGAAATCATTTGGTTGTCCTTGTACTATTCTGATTACAAGAGAACAAATTGGTAAATTTGACTGCAAAGCTGATGATGGAATCTTTGTAGGGTACTCTACTCAAAGCAAATCATACAGAGTATTCAACAAGAGATTAAGGATAATTGAAGAAAGCATCAATGTATCCTTTAATGAAAATGTACCTAATGAACAAGGAAATGGTCCAGATTGGCTATTTGACATAGACAATCTAACCAAATCTTTTAATTCTAACATGGATTTCAATGCAGGCAATTCAATTTGTCACACTCAAAAGGAAGCAACATCATCTGTTAATACTGGTCAAGAGGAGATGAGATACATTGTAGTTAATACTGCTCCAATAGTTAATACTGATGTCAGTAATAACTCAAGTTCTGGAACCAGTAGTAACTCTGAGAATGAGGACAGTAGTAATTCAAATACTACTGATACCAGTAATAGTACTCAAAATACTACTGGTCCCAACAATAACCTAGATTCTCAAGATACTACTGATACCAGTAACAACAACAATACTACTGATCTCAATGAAGACAATAGCAGTAGTAACTCTGACCAAGATGATGATGAACCAAACTTCAACAACAATGTAAGAAGCAAACGAATGTATCAACATCAACTGCTGAAGCAGAATATGTAGCTGCATCTGCTTGTTGTGCTCAAGTACTCTGGATTCAAAACCAGCTTCTAGACTTTGGTATCTCTATCCTTAAAACTCCTATTTTTATTGATAATCAAAGTGCTTTTAGTATTGTGAACAATCCAGTAAAACACTCAAAAACTAAACACATTGAAATAAGATTTCACTTTATAAGAGATTGTAATGAAAAGAAATTAATCAAAGTAGTTAAAATCCATACTGATGATCAATTAGCAGATCTTTTTACAAAAGCATTTGATGTAGGAAGATTCAACTTCTTGGTTAGCAGTATTGGAATGATTTTGATAAATTAAAATCTCACTTAAAATCATGTGTAAAGTTATTGTTGTAAAATATTAGTTATTTACTTAAGTGTTTTACTACTGGTATATCTGTATTACTGGTGTGTAGGCATGTGCACAAAATACTACTGGTAGTTAAATACTACTGGTGTGTATTAGGTTTACACAAATACTACTGGTAAGTCAGTACTACTGGTATTCACATATACTACTGGTCTTGTGTGTTAGTGGTTACTACTGATGTCCATAGTTACTACTGATGTCAAAATCCTTAGTCACTACTGATGTTAGTAGATACTACTGACGTTTTACTACTGATATCACATTTACTACTGGTCTTTCAGAAACACAATTACCAAACTAACCCCCATGAAAATAACCGTTATGTTATGATTCGAAGGGCATTTTAGTCGTTTTGCAGGTTAAATCGAAAGATATAAAAGGCGGAAGTCGATTAGTTTAGAATTATCTTCACTTCGATTTGCTAAATCCTCTCGATAAACCCTAGCGTACGATCAAAAACACTAAGTCAGTAACAAAAAACGTATATCTTTCTCTCAAAATCAACATCAAATGGCAACTCTACAATCTCTGGATGTGCAAACCGATCTCAAATATTCCGAATTTCACAATATGTGTGCCTTCCTAAAGAATCCCGACGGAACAAAAGATTTTCGTCCAATAGTCAAATTTTTGAGAAATTCGTATATACAGTTTGCGTTAACTGTAAAACCAAAATCATATCAACAGCACTTGGTGGATTTCTGGACCAATGCTGAACAAACAGAAGGAACAACCATATCCATGATCAAATCAAAAGTAGATGGAAAGCATATAACAGTCACAGAACAATCAATTCGACACCATCTACAATTACATGATGATTCAGGTATGTTTACTCTTCCTAAGGAATACATTGCTGAAATTTTACAAAAAATGGGTTATGAGGGAAGACTGAATATAGTAACCTTTCAAAAGGGTCTTCTCTTCCCACAATGGAAATTTTTAGTACATACTATTCAGCATTGTATTTCTCCTAAACGAAGTACTTGGAATGAGTTTAATAAGGCAATAGCCTCTGCTGTTGTCTGTTTATGCACAGACCAAGTATTTAATTTTTCTCAAATGATTTTTGAAGGTATGTTGGGAAATCTTAGTTCTTCTAAATTTTTAATGTATCCCAGATTTCTACAACATATCATAAATTGTGAATTACAAAACTTGTCAACTCTTAAAAACATTTTCATACTACCTGAGTTGAACAAGAAAGTTTTCTCAAATATGAGAAAACAATTTAAATTTTCGGGCAAGTAAACCCCTCTGTTTCCAAATATGATCAAAGATCAAACTCTTATTGGAGAGGGTTCAACCATTGATACAACCCAAGTTGAATCTCAACCCACTCCATCACCCCCAAATACAGCCCAAACACCACCCCAACTAGTCACTCAATCAACAGCCCAAACAGAAGTCCTGAATGTGTCCCAGGAACTTGACTTAAATCTGCAGAGTGCTACTCTTCACTCTGTGGAAGACCTGCCAGACAAAACCCAAAATATTTCCACTATTTACAAAAGAAAGAAATCTTTAAAGGACACCAGGGGACACATTGAGTCAAACCCCAGGCTCCAAGAGTTGTCCTCCAAGAAGGAGAGAGGACATGAGGCGAGGGCTTTCACTACTGATGCCCCAAAGGTGGGTGCACAGGACAGTGAAAACATCATTAGGACCCAGACCTCGGCAACTTTGAGTTATGACTCATTTGAGGAGTTACTCAAAGGACCCCGGTGCCAAGAAACCACAAGGGGGGGCATCTCTGCTTCTTCTAGGAAGAAGAGGATGTCTAAAAGACCCAATGAATCACCAAGAAGTGATGAGGGCAGACCTATGGATTTGACGGATAGGATGGAAAACCTTCAAACCAATGTACCTGTTAGTGAGCACGATGATCTTGCTAGATGGAGTGAGGGCAGTATTAAAATCAACCAATTGACGGAAAAAGTGGATTCTCTTGAATCCACTGTACAAAATTGTCTTACATATCTTACAAACCAAGGAAAAACTATGGCTGCCATGAAAAGGCATGTCAATACCATCAACAAGAGAATGAGACTATATGAGCACAGGCTTCATCAACAAACAAAATCATCAGGAAATTGAAGAAGAAAATTGATGATAGTGAGGCTCCACCAGTTGAGCTCACTAAGGGGGAGAAGGATAACATACAGACCATGATTGATGAATCAATTGCAGCAGCAGCATCCTCTCTCTTAAATTTAAAAGAAACAAAAGTTGATGAAGGCCCAGAAATGATGGCTACAGAAGATGAACCTACTACTACTGCTACAATGGAAGAACAAGTTGAAAAAGAAATACCAGTAGTAACTCCTACTACTGATATCATAGCAGTAGTAAGTCAAGAAGAGGAATTGAAAGCACCAAATACTACTGATGCCCTATCAGTAGTAACTCCTGAAATCACACCAGTAGTAACTACTCTGGTTACTACTGAAGAGGAAGAACTACAATTCCCAGAGCTAATTGAAAGAGAAAGACATGTCATTATCTCCAAACCACCAACACCTGATCAACCACTTATCATACCTGACATTGATGATAATGTGAATTGGTTTGAGGTAGATGAATGTACACTTCCTCCACACCCTAAAATCTTACCAGAAGGTCAACTACATCTATTTTATCCAAAACTTCTGATGATGGGTATACCTGATATGAAATACATTCCACCTCCACCATCTGCTCACATTGGAAAAGGAAAAGAAGTATATGATGATGATTACCCAAACAGAGCATTAGGTCACCACATGGTGAATAAAATTAATCATGTCAGATCAAAAGAAACAATCAAGATGGAGGATAAAACATAGAAAATTCTTGGAGAAAGTGGAGATGTATCAAGCACTTGAGGAAAAGAAAAAGAAGGTTCAAAGTGAAATTCCTGTTCAAACACCTGTTCAAACACCTGTTCAAGAAGAAGACAGTCAGATAAAAGCTCAACAGGCAGAATTCAAAAGGCTCAGAAAAGTAGAAGAAGAACACATACAATGCCTTGAATATTTGGTATCTGAATGCAAGAAAACTAAAAGTGAATTGACAGATGATGTGTTTGAACAGAAGGCTAATATGATTGAATATCTGAAAACAAAAGGGCATAGTGCAAAGTCATTTGGTAGAATGAAAATGATGACTATAATTGAAAAATATTGCACTGCTAAGAAGAAAGACTTGGCTGAACAAGAAGCTGAAGAAACAAAGAAAGCCAAAACTTTAATCCCAATCAGTCCAAACTTAATCAAAGCTGGTAGTGTTTCAACTACTGGTAATACCTCAACTCCCCAATCAAAGAAAAGAAAGATTGTTGATCAAGAACAAAGCTCTAAAAAGAAATCAAAAACACAAATTGTACCTGTTCTTGAAATGCCTGTTGCTCCATTGCAGAACAATCCAATTATTAACTGGAGGGTAATGCAGAACAATGTTATAGAGGTCATAAGGGAAGACAAAGTTGTACAGAGATTTACTGGATGGTTACCATTAATCAGATCATGCTCTAGAAGTGATGTAATCAAACTTCTGATTATTGGAAAACCTAGAATGACAAAGAAATCGTGGAAAGAGTCTGGTGCTGGATACTTAACAAAATGATAGATGCTGCATTTTATCCAGATAATTATCCAGAACAATTTACAGATACAGGAAATGTGTATGCCTGGAATGTCATTCCTACTGCCAATATGTATTTCTTTGAGAAATCAGGCAAAGTATGTGAGTTGTACTTATATGAAAAAGAATATCCACATTCTGAGAAGACTATGTATCAGATATTCATAAATACTTTGATGAAACCTTATGATGCTGTTATGTTCCAAAACAAATTAAATTACCTTACAAAGAGGAACAGCAAATATATTATTGAACAAAGGCTTCAACAGAATCAAAGAACCCTTGAGAAAAGAAGAAGGGAACAAGAAGAACAAAAGAAACTTGATTGATTAAAAGATAATCAATAAGTTTAGGGGGAGATTGTTGGAGCAAAACACAGATCAACTTATTACTGATGCTGCAGTTAGTACTGTTCATACTTAGTACTGATGGGGCAGAACATGTTACTACTGATGAAGTTGATACTGATGAAGACTATAACTAAAGTTACTACTGATCAAGGCTTATTGAAGATACTACTGATCAATAGTAGTTACTACTGACGTTGATATTGGACTTACTACTTATCACCAAGTTTACTACTGACGTTATCTATTTACTACTGGTGATTGCAGTTTACTACTGATACGCGTTTTGGAAGCATATCAAGTCCGAGATCTTCGTAGAGATAGTTATAGCATGTAAATCAATGTATATCTTTATAATTCGATGTAAATCAAAGTCCTAGAATAACTAGGGTAAATAGTTTAGCTTCAAGGACTATTATAAATAGTTCCTTACGAATTGTAAACGTACGTGTGTATTGTTAACTCAATAATATACATTGAAGCTTTTTGTGAAACTGTGTTCTTAATACTTTCGCATATTATTTACAGTTCATTGTTCTTAATTACATTGATATAGTGCTGATCCGCTGCAACTTCTATATTCAATTAGATCTAAGGTGTTTATTAACTTCTATATAGTTAATCGATCCTGACACTAGTAAAACATTTTGTACACCTCGTTTTAGGTATACATATAAAATCGTGCAAATTCTTGAAACTATAAGTTTTAAAGAATAGTTCTTATGTTTTAAAAAGGTGTCTTGTAGAACCCTTCAATTCACAAGTCACACATTTTAAACAAGGATTAAGATTGGAATAAAAGTTTAAGTTTAGTTTAAGACTTAAACAAACCCAAGAAAATCTTAGATCTAAGTACTATTCACCTAATGGAACACCTCACTTGTTAAACGATATTCATATTGTAAGGATAAAGAACCTTAGATATGGATTCAAATCATTGCGAGTGTTAGGGTGCGTAAGGTTCTGTGATAATCGGGAGTCCCGGCGCAGAGCATCGCACTGTCTTAGATGGTCTGATCTACTTTGGTGATAATCGGGAGTCCCGGCCCAAAAAGTACTTGAGTAGAATAAACATACTTCCTCCGTATCAAAATAAGTGACACACTTTCCATTTTGGAGTGTATCAAAATAAGTGACACACTTTGAAAACTTTCCTTGTTTGGTAAACATAGTGGGACCCATACCCACTAACTATCCACTTTAATAAAGTGAAATTACCCTTATACCCTTACTTTTACTTTTAAAACTCATTATTATCACTTTATTCAAGGAAAATGGGACCCATTCTCCACTAACTATGTACTTTAATTTATTTTAACCTCTACTTTAATCTTTTACCTCAAAAAATGTGTAAGCCAATTTGTGTCACTTATTATGATACGGAGGAAGTACTAGACTTTATTACTAACTTAGAAATGTACAATTAGATTGTACAAAGTTGTAATAAGTTATAAGTCTAAAGATTCTACGACCCCTAGGAATCGTGTCAAGTCTTGATACGATCAGTAAGGATGTTACCTACCAGAAATAACATGTCTAGTCGGGAAGTGCCCAAACCTTGTGGCGAGAATGTGATATATGGATCCTAGGCCTAAAATATTAATTATGGGTTTATAATATATTTTAGAGAATGTTTATTGATGATTACTAATTAAACTGGGTTTGATTTGTAGATGGCAACAACAAACATAACGACACGTACGACAATCTCTCACTACGCTTGTTTCTTGAAAAGGACGAATTGACTGGGTCAATGTTTCTCTATTGGAATCGTGATCTTCAGATTATGCTTACACATGAGAGAAAAGGAAATGTCCTAGAAAAAGCAATAATGCTCCTACCGCGAATGCTAGAAATGAACCAGGATAAGCATATTACGCTTATAGGGTGTTCAAATCTCGCAAGGTGGTTAAAGGATCATTGGTGAGTGCTCACGTCATGGAAATGAAAGAGCACATGGATCATCTTGAATGAATATGATACCCAGTACCGTTGCAGTTAGCAACAGTAATGATATTAAACTCGTTGTCAGATGACTATAAGCATTATATAGTCAACATGGAGCAATCCATTGATGAGCTACATTCCATGCTCATGACTACTGAATTGATTTGGGGACCAAGTTTAAGAATGATCTCGCAGTATCGATGATGGTAGTGATCAGAGAAAGAGGCGCAATGGAAAGGGAAAGGATAAAACCAATCCCAGCCACGGCGTGCCTAAAGGGTAATGAAGTCAAACAAAAGGTCTAGAAGGTGAAGCCAAGCAACGCAAGGACCGAGAAACGGTTTCTTGGTCGTGGCAAAGGTCAAAGGGTAGGAAGCAATGCTTGCTCCTTAGTTAACTTGACCAACTTCTAGATGCTCGTTTTCTACTTGTAAAGTTTATTACGAGTACCTCAACTTTAGCAATCATTTATTGCATAAGATGATGGAAAGTGAGATCGAGTAACATGAGATAATGATCCCACAAGCGCCACGTTTTAATTCAGTATTTCTCGTATGGATTTAGTAAAACACTTTTCGGTTTTTAAGTTGTTTTGAACAAATTACATTTTTACTATCTTATGATAAATTTTCGTTTTTTTAAAGTTTATCATCATTGAATCCATGGTTGAATTATATTGTGTGCATGTGTGATAATTACACTAGTCAAGGTTTATGACTAGATTGTAAGTCAAGCTTTGATTTACTTATATTTCATGTTTATATATTTGTTTGATTGTTGTTTAAATAATGTCTTGATAGCTCAAGGTATTTAGATGCTAGTAATTAGAAAGTTTTTCTAATGAAAGTATTTAAGAGTTTTATGGAAGCATAAGGTTCAAGAGTTATTGAACTTAGTTAAAACATCTTAAGTAATAGTCATTACTTATGATAGAAAGTTATAAAATATTAATATTAATATAGTATGATTATATTGGATATAATCAAGATAGACTTTAAGAGTATTATTACAAGTCTTTTATACTTGTAGTAAAGGATTTAATGAAGTCATAATTCCCTAATAGGAATAATTGGATATTTGCATAATCCAAGTGAAATGACTTAGACATTAAATGAACTCTTAAAAAGGACAAACTATATTAAAGCATTTAAGAATTAAAAGGTATTATTGCAAGTCTTTTATACTTGTAATAAATACAATATTTAATCAAGTCATAATTCCCTAATAGGAATAATGGATATTTGACAAATCCAAGTAATGACTTTGGCATTAAATAAGATTCTCAAAAGAACACTAATGTGTTTAAGAATTGATAGTATCATTTCAAGAGTTTCATACTTGTTAGATACAGTGATCAATAAAGATCATAATTCCCTAAACAGGCATGTTGGATATTCGCAAATCCAAAGGATGATCTTAATTATTGATAGAATTCTTAAAAGATTAAACTACAAGTTATTGACTAGGTCAAAGTAGTAGTTTAAGAGATGCTTAAGTTCCATAAAAGTAAGTGGGAGCTAAGACTAACGTAATTCATTAAAGATGTTGATGAATTCAGTAAGTTAGTAAGACATTAACAACAAGGTTTTACCAAGTCGTTAGCCAAAGAGTTAAGAGAAATAATAAATGATCGTTGATTAGATTATTGCAAACCTAATAGCGTGATCACAAGTCTTGTGATTAATTATTGCATATCTAATAGATTGTTAACCCTTGAGTGGATAACACAATCATTAAGGAAATTTCTCTAACTAGTAAGAATATCTACAAATCAAGTAACTAAAAGAGGCCTTAGTTGCAAGGATAATTTTATGAATTCAAGAAACTAAGGAGTTAATTTCCAATCCTCCTATGTTTACCGAATTGCATAAAAGACAAGGCTAGAATATGTTCTATATTGTTGCAAGAACAATATCTAGCAAAGGCAAAAGTAATAGTATTCCTAAATACTCGTCTTATGTCTTTAGTTTAATAGAAATGATTGGTTCAGTGATAAATTTACAATTAAGGTTGTAAGAATCATTAAGTAATCAACACGAACAAAAGGAATAAGTAATGATCCAGTAATAATTCAGTATCTATGTCCAGTGAGGAATAGTACATGAGTTAATATCATTTTTGTTCAGACTTTGTATGTTTTACATCATCCATGAATAAAAGTCTATTTATTCAAAAAGATACAGAAATCCGTGACTACTCATCTTGGTGGGAACCTTGATGGGACGTTAACGTCATCGCGGTATTTGGTGGTAGATTCGAAGTTCTTCGAAGATAGCTACACAAGTTTTGTGTAAACTAAATATCGGTGATATTCTGTTGGAGGCTCAACGAATATTGGATTGACCACCGTGACAATACTTCGTGGTTGAAAAGTTCAAACGTATTGTTCACTAGGATTGTCCTTAAGCCTGAGGTATTTGGTTTAGGATACAATGACTAATGTGCTTTGGTTCAACTCAGACAATTCTGAAATACGTTTGTCATACGAGGAAGATACTGGGTACAAAGGAAGTTGTATTTTAAATCGAAATATAACAAGATGGTAATTGCACCTCCTTTTTAGGAGAGATATTTATAGGTCCTTTGACTTGATGAGAAACTGGCAAGTGCACGGCCGTGCCCAAACGAACTGATCTGTTGTTTGTCGTTTATCACAGCAATTTGAATCAAGAAGTCATAAAACGATTTCGAATACATGAGTTGATAATTTCTACCATGCTCGTATTCGTTATCACAAATATCGTGCTGCAAGGGATAAGCCTAACATAGTTTGCCCAAGAAGTAGAGACAGAGTGTTCTTTACTAGGAGACGCTATTAAAGAGTTTTTCATAAACTATACCTGGGTTACGTAAGCTGTTTTTATGGGTTGGTTACCTACATGCCCATCTAGAAGGCCACTGTAGCTCGTATCATTAAGACAAAGGTTACAAAGTTGCACAAGTGGGAGTCTGAAGGAATTATGTGCACAATTAGTCAACCTATGATGATACATCCATGCCTACGAAACACTTAAGGGTCACACCGGTGAGTGCATGTAATACGAGCAAGATAAGCAATGATACTACGAAGAGGAATGATTCATAATAGTCATTATGAATCAGTTAAGTATTAAGTTAAGTTTAACTTATTACTAGATTAATTTAACTAACTAATTAAAACAAGTAGTTGTACATTTACTAGTTGAGTAAATATACAATGTGTTAATTATAGATTATCCATGATATGATTTAAAGCTATTAAATCATATAGTAATTGGATAATATTGTTGTATAAATTATATAAAGGTTATTATATAATTAATTATTAAAAGTATAGATACAAGTATATAATTCGTGTATATGGGTACCGAATTATTAGTGTATTAATACTAGACATTTAGTAGTTAAGTGCAACAATAATAAACTAGTTAAACGATAAGGGATGGAAGTGTAAAAAGGATAAGTTTAATTAAGAGTTTAATCTTAATTAAACTAGAAGGGCCCTAAGTGAAAGTCCTTCTATTATAAATAGAAGGCTTGGGGTTCCCTTATTGTTGTTCAACAACCCTAGACGAAAATCACTTCCTCCCCTCCTCCTTGTTTCGGCCGAGAGCAAGCAACACCAAGTTTTGGTGTTCTTCATTCTTCGTGTTCTTCGTGTTCTTCAAGTATTGAAGAACAAGTTCATTGCTTAGATCAACTAGAAGATCGCTTGTTTTGTTCATCATCAGTGGATCTATTTTAAGCAATCAACAAAGTATGTTTTGGGAAAACCTTTTTTCCCTTCTCCCCTCTTGGACGAATTCGGCCAAAGAACCCTAGGGTTCTTTGGTTGATGGTCGAACGAACCACACAAGGAATGTGTGAGTTCGAGTTCTTCGTTCAAGGTTTCTTTCTTGTTAACCTAATCTAGAACTCCAACATCCCAATCCTTTAGGGTTTAAGGATTAGGTTTAATCTCAGTTCCGCATTTAGGGATTAAATCAGCTAGTTGGTTTTAACCGGTCAAGAACAAGTTCATGTTCTTGGTCAGCAAGGTTTGAATCAACTACACTAGGAGGTCGACCCAAGTGGTTGATCAGTCGCATGGTGCGTAGTGAAACCCTTCATACTGAGTTGGTGACAAGTAGAAAGTTACGGTGAGTGGATTTAACCTACAACTCGGGTCTCGATAAATCCCATGTGGTATTTGTATGCTAGTAAAATGCAGGGAATTGGCTGAACTGGGGAGTTCGCGCCGCGAACTCCTCCTCGCGATCGGGAACATCGAACAGGGAATACGGGGTTGAAACGTGAAGAGTTCACGAGGGAGTTCACGTCGCGAACTTGAGTTCGCGAACGCGAACTGTAGTTCGCGACTGGGAAGTGTTTCGCGGAGTTTTCGTCGTGTTTTCGTAGCTAGTCTACTTGATATGTATGCCTAGTGTTAGGGGAATACCATACATGATTATGTGCACATAGATGAAGGGTTTCTACTTGAATGGTAGCAACAACTCGGTTAGTGGCAATCGAGGATAGTGATGAGGTCAGTGTCGGAAGGATATCGGCTGAGCATAGTGTATCAACTAATAGGGTGTTCAACCTTACTTGTATACGTTGCACGGTTAAGGGGGTTTTACCCGGGGTGTTGGATACAGGCTATCGGTTATCGTGGTTTTGGCCGACCATGGTTTAAGGCCCGCAAAGCCACCGATCCTCTCTCATAGTGATTACCCAACGCGGAGATGTAGTAATACTTCCGTGTTTAGCAATCGGAGATGTAGATTTACTTCCGAGGTTAGTAGGCGGAGAGGTAGAATTACTTCCGTGCTTAGTGATTAGACAGTTAGTGGTTAGTGGTTCGGGGGAACAGTGGTTAAGAGGAACAATGGTTAAGTGGTTACGAGGCGTAAGGATCGTGGAGATGTTGGTGCTTGCTTGTTGAGGTTTACATAATTTGTAGATTATGTTCATTCACTTAGCTTTGTGCTAATCCCTCCTTCGTTGACTCTTTTCAGGTTGATCGGTGCTTTGGACGGAATGGGTGACCAAGCTCAAATGGATATGATTTGTAAAATGAGCCATGTCGTTAGCTTTGTGCTAATCCCTCCTTCGTTGACTCTTTTCAGGTTGATCGATGCTTTGGACGGAATAGGTGACCAAGCTCAAATGGATATGATTTGTAAAATGAGCCATGTCGTTAAGTGACACCGTTTAAATATTATTGATTTGGAATTTATTTTGGGACGTTTGGTTTGTAAACCTAAACCTAACTATTTATTATCTTTATGCTTCCGCACACCCTTTAAAAAAAACATTTTCTAAATTTTGCGGTGTTACAGTTATAGTGTCAAAGACTTCACTTTCATCATCGTCGTCAAATTCATCGAGGAGTTCTTCGTATATTGTTAGCATAAATGCATCATCCTCGTCAGATGATGAACCAATTGAGAGTCCTATTGAGATTGAAATCAAGCTAATCCATTGAGTTTATGTTGAGAAATGAAGATTACAGTGTAAAAGTGTGTGTGTGTGTTCTTGAGAGAGAATGAGATGACGATGAAGCTTTCAATAATCGTGTTTCAGTAATTGTGAGGGAAAGCTTACATTGAAAAGTCAAACTACAACAATATATACTCCTACCACTTAACAAGGAAAAGTTAACTAACGGAATTTAAAGCTCAAAACCTTATTACAAAATTGGTCCTAACACAAGATAATCCATTATTTGTGAGTTGGGTATTTTGATAGAGTTGTGGTGTGTTTTGGTAATGTTTGATTGTGTTTATATAGGAAATAATTAAATTTAATTAATTAATTAGTTTCTTTTATTTTTTTTTAAATTCTAGCCGTTGCCAACGGCTATATTGCCCCGAATCCGTCGCCACCACACTGTTACTCGGCGTCGTCCATGGCCGGGTCCCTCCACGCCAACCCCTCACGCCGGGGGGGGGGGGGGGGGGTGTTCCTATTCCATACCAGGTCGTCGCCTGCGACCTCACCCCCACGCCCGAGCAACACCAGCACCATACCGAGCAGCCTTAGGAGTTCCATGTCTGACGTGTCCCCATCAATATTTTCGTCTTGTTTGTGGTAGCTAACACGACTGATGATTTACGCTCCCAAACACCCATTCTCCTCAATGGCTGTTTTATTACAACAGTATTTATTTTCACGTATATATGTACTAGCCTATAACCCATGATGAATCACGGACGGCTTATAAATTATTTTGCAATATTATGAGCTTTACTTCTGTAAAAATATTATATTCATTGAAAAGTTTGTACATTTATAATAGTTTCATAGTTAAACAAATATTTTCCCACTAAACATAAACATTTCGGTTGGTTGACAAACTGTTACACAAATATTTAGCAGTTCATATTGAACTCCACATTGGTATTTTTAATTGTTATGGATCAAATATGGTTGATTTATGACATTTTGTAAATGTTTTAAGAAAAATGTTGGGGTTGACCCGACAAACATTTAATATTCAGTATTTGACCCAAACCAATTTGACTCATTTTTCTACTTTTACTTGATATACGTCGTCAACAGGAGTTGATGTATGATATCTAAAAAAATTGTGTAGAACATTATTTGTTATACACTCGATTGCCAACATTGGGCCATCTGTAGTAAACAAAATAGGATGACATCATTTATCTTCAATTTTCTTTCATTAAGGTCGACTCCTAAAAGTGTGCAATTAAGGCAGATTTCCCATGTATTCGAGCATATGCAAGACATACACTTTTCCACTATGAAACTTTACCATTAATTGACTACATTTTTTGGATTTCTATTTATTTAATTGAATCATAACTAACAACAGAAATACAATAATGGAATTTACATTTCGAAATTTCACTATCAGAAGTGGATCGATCACGTTCATAAATGTATAACCCATATTGCACTTATTTTGTTGTAAAAGAATACAAATAGTTATAATTTTTTAACATGTACCAAGAAAATGATAAAATGTGAAATAATAATATTTACCTTGAAGTCAAGAGGCAAATAAATGAAATCATAAGTGCCTTGGTTATGTTCATCTATTGCAGCCAACATCATTGTTGAACTGTACCTAACGGGCAAAATACAACATTTCATGAAAAAATGGTTGGATAACAGATTGAATTGGGTAATCTTTTGAACGGGTCAAAACAGGTCAGGTTGTTTAGAATAACGTTCAACATGTTTTTTCAATCCTACTCAAAGCTCGATTCCACCTCACTTGCCATTGTCATATAATTGTTTTCCAACACTTGTAGACATTCAGTATGATCATTAAATAATTTCTTCCCATATTCACACGCCCCTTGGAAGAAAAAAAAACATCATTAAATTCACAATATAAACACATATATAAATAAATAAGTCTCAAATCATCAATTAGATTACCTACAATGCTGATAGTCTTGCCTAAGGCTTTCAAGTTCTGACATTAAAATAGGAATTTGTTGCAAAATCATATAATTAATTTATCGTGATAGGGATCAAATATCACAAACAGTGATCACTAAAACCACATCTAGATTTTAATTCGTAAAAGGACACAAGATAATATAGGTCAAAGTAAGTCAAAATTCAAATAGTCTAAGAATATTCAAATTCGGGAAAACTAACCAAAATCACTACTTGTACACAAGTTCTCATACCATGAACATCATAACTACATATTATAATAATAGACCAGTAATCAAATCAAGAAATTTGACATACTTGATTCAATCGATCATTTCCGTACATAGGTACCGCTACATACTTGCATTTCAAACGAATTGCTCGATTAGCTAACGTTTCGTCCTTGAATGCAACAGGTGAATTTGAACTCGTGTAATAATTACCGAGAGGGTAGATATCCACAACCAGATCACTATTTCAATCACCATCGGAATAACCAGTTGTTCAATTGCCCATTGATTACCTCCATCTGTACAGCAAACAATCTATATATATATTAAAGGAAACTTAGTGTACCTATATAATTGCAGTGATAAATCAACTTTTAAGCGGGTCAAAGCGTGCTCTGTTCAGAACTCTGGTTGGATCAGTTAGGGATAAAGCAAAACCGGAATCAACCTGTTTACAACAAAATGGGTCTAACTGCATATTGAAAAACAAATACAAATCCTAAATAAAACTTTGTATTTTTTTTCTCAGTCAGTTATAACCATACTTCGAATCAATGACATGATCAGACTCGCCAAGGATGAAAGTCAAGATGGTCAAGATTAAATATTTTGTGTGATTGCTCGGATTAAACGGGTGGGTCATACAACGGGTCTAATTAACTTAGTTTTAAGACATACTTACTCTACCAAATTTATGTATTAGAATACGATTTGGGCAACTTTCTTCCCGCTCAACTATTCTCCTTCTTTAACCTGTTTCTTTATTACTTTACCCATTTGAACCACCCAACTCAACGCGTCCATAAGTAAACAGGTCAAACCTACCACCTACAAAATTTAAACAATTCAATTGTTATTCTTCTCACCATTGAATACAATCTGAGTAACACTACATCCATGACTAATTGGAATTTCTCCAAATTGCTTATGTAATGAACCCTTTCCTTACCATGTTCATATTTTCCTTGAAATCCTTTGTATTCTTTGTCTATAATTTTTTCACATTCATTACAAGCAAGCTTTTGCATCGTTATCAAAATCACTTTCAATTCCATCACCATGTAATGATGACTACTTGGTGTTGCAGTCAATTGTCTGCCTGCAATTAAGAAAATAACATTCAGTAAAACACAATTACTGACGACGTCATATTTATAAAATGCAGTCCAAAATAAAAAAATATTGGTTATGCAAATAACAAAAGAAAAGATGGCAACTTCGAATATCATAACCTTCCTCGTTAACATCTCCACCTTTTTCAAAACACAGCCAAGTATCAGAACATAAAATGTCAAAACACAGCCAATTAAAAAAAAGTATTTACCTGCACAACTTCTCTTATTTGATGTACTATCTATCTCCGTACCCAATTCATCCAAAAGATGGTCCTGAAACATTAGCCATATTCATATATATGAAATAAAAGTGGCAACTTCATATATATGAAATAAAAGTGGCAACATTCGTTTACCTCATTGATTTTGTACCAAGCTTCATCCAGTAAAGCAATCACTTCTATGGGCTTCTACGATATTAAAAAGAAAACAAAAATTCAATATAAGTCGTGCATATTTTGTCGATTCCAGACGAAAACTTGAATTACATATTTAACCTAAGCACCGAAACCCCAAGACGAAATTCAAAACCAAATTAAAACAAACCAGAAACATAAGCTAACATCTGGATTCAAGAACATAACAAATCGAGCGTTCGAGAGAAGATTAATGAACCTTGCAAACTCGTTTTATGACGATTTCATCCTTTGATAGAAGATTCCATGTTTTCAAATAGTCACATTGAATTGATAGTTGAAGGCGATTAACCGATGAGAGATTGAAGGATGCGGCATCTTGAGTAAATTAACGGGGGGCTTATTAGCTTATTAATGCTTGAAATTTTGAGTTTATTAAGCTAATAAGCTCTCTTAATAAGCTTTCCCAAACATGCCCTAAGATTTTTTGTGGAGTACGGCAATGAAAGTATGAAACAGTGAAAAGGAAAAAAATTAGGGTGAAAAGGAAAAAAAATTAGGGTTAAAGATAGGGCGTAAATGTGGCATGTAGACGTGGCAGATATGATGATGTGGCATGTAGATGTTGTAACGCCCTGAAATTTGTAGTAATTAAATAATGTTAATTTAATTGTAGTATTTAATTTCAAAAGAAATAATTAGTAATTAATTATAATGAAATTAGACGGTACATTTCTTATCAGACGTTATATACGTAATTTAACTTAATTAAATAAACGTTGTTAATTCTCGAGGCCGGCCGAAGGCCAGGGCATAAAACCCTACAACATTTAAGACGGTGATCGGTTAATGATTAAAAACCCAACACTTCTAAGGTTTACGAGTATACCGTTCGCGTCGATTTAGAAATCAATCCGAGCCCAACCTTCTTACGTTTTCTTTCCCCTTGTATATTAAACCGGTATTTAAGCCTCCCTAAGAGTCCAATATCCGACATCCATAGGCGTGGCCATATCACGTAATGCATATTGTTGCAACTGGTTAATTTTCCGGCCCAAACAAATATTTGGTGGACTTTTATGTACGGCCCAGCATTAGAAGAAATAAACCGAATAGGACCTTGAGCAATTGTCAGATTACTTAAGTCTAAGAAAATCCCTACTTGCCATTGGGTATCAAACGGCTGCTAGTTTTCTTTCTTGTTCCTCCTTCTCGACCGCGCAGATTGAAGAACACCCCTGGAAGAGTTCGGTGCTCGTGTTTTTCCCATTCCAGTGTCAATCGGTAGTGATCAGGAAGGGGTAAGATTCGGTTTTAGAATTTCTATATTGTTTTTGTTTCTTTCCTTCCGGAAAATCCCTAGCTAATCGGGTGTTATTTTGGTGTGTTTTTCCGGTGTTCCTGATCGGTAGTGATCGTTAGGGAAGGGAAGTATTCGCACTCGTTAGCATCAGCCGTCACAAGGAGCAGTCTCGGTAGTCTCTTTGCCTTGTTGTTAATTCTATGCTTGTATTCGAGTTTTTTGTAAAATCATAGTCGTAAACTGTTTTTCTTTCGGTAGTATAGTCGACTGCAGCCTGTTAGTCGATCATGAGTGGACGTTTGTTTTAAGTATTAAACAAGAATTTAGTAACCGAGACGGAAACCGAACCCCTAGGGTTCTTGGTTCCCAAACCGGGAAAGTGATAGCATCTAGTTTAAATACAAAACGTTTTCTTAAACTTAAATAGCTGTGAGGTAGAAGGGCTGTCGGGTAATGAATCCTAATGCTCGAGTTTTCGGTGAAGAGTCGGGTTGCTAAATCAATTTGTTTTAAATCACTGTTTTCGGGCAGAATTTACCTTCTGTTCGCGACTGTTTTTGAAGTGCTTAAATTTACCTTTTGAACTTTTGGCCCGTGATAAAACCTTGGTTTTTGAATTAGCTTTCCAACGCCGCAACCCGTTCGTCAATCCGAATTACGGTTTAAAAGTTATAACCGATTTAGTATGCTGCTGTTAGGAATTCTACCTGTGCAGTTTGTCTGTCTTGCATCACTGTTTTGAGACACTTAGAGTCTGTTTTGGCCAGTGTCCGTATCACAGTAAATTGTAGTTCTGATTGTCTTCTAGCTGTGGTTAAAATATGAGGAAAATCTAATAAACCGTTTAGGAGTTACGGCAGTTCCCGTGAGACTGACGGGGGCTGCCAGTTTTCTGAAATAAGTCCTCGGGTAGGATTTTAATTCCGGGTTTCACTTTTTGGTTTTAGGACCGTCTAGGAGATAAGTGCTATCCATCTGATTGTCGGGAACCTTTGGAGCTTGCATTTCTCGAGGTGAGTATTCTCACCGTGTATTCAGTTTTAACGTTATACATGCATGACTTATGTGTTACATTTCTTGCACCATAATTGTTATCTGAGCTTGAGCTGTTATCTGAGTTTGATCCGCTATCTGAGTTTGATTTGTTATCTGAGTTTGACATGCTATCTGAGTATCTGAGCAGCTGTTGATTTATTTTAATCTGAGACATTGTGCCTGGGTAACCGAGCTCGGCACAGGGTCATTCTGTGCTACTACTTGCTAGGGCATCTGAGATAATTATGTTAAAGAGATAATAAAACATAATAACACACATCTGAGTTTTTGGCGATATGCCTGGGATCACCTCCCGTCTGAGTTTTGGGATTACTCCCGTCTGAGTTTTGGGATTACTCCCGTCTGAGTTTTGGGATTACTCCCGTCTGAGTTTTGGGATCACTCCCGTCTGAGTTTTTGGCTTATGCCTATCTGAGGTGTGAGGAGGGGCGAGGTTGATCTCTCGTCCCAAATCACACAAGCGCGCTATATAAATTAAAATCTGAGTAATAAAATCTGAGAAATAAATCTGAGTAATTAATCGAGTAGATTCTGAGTAGGAGTACACCGATGTGCCCTCATGTGTTGTATGTTATGATTGTTTGCATTTTGAGAATTATTCACTCAGCTTCCCCAGCTGACCCAAACTTTCCCCCACATTGTTTCAGGTACCAGCAAAGGAAAGGAGAAGGTGGACGGTTGACCGCTGTATCTTTTCATTACTGATGTGGACATCATTTAATATTTTAAAACACTTTACTTTATCTTAACTATTTCCGCAATAAATACGTTTTAAATGTTAAATATTAATATCTGAGATTTATTTATGGGACCTTTTGATTATAATTTTGTTTTCAAAAATTTTTTAAAAATCTTGTAAATTTTAGGGTGTTACAAGTTGGTATCAGAGCTCTGACTTGAGGGATTTGGATTCGCAAGGGGCGAATTTAAACTCAAGTTTGAGTCTCGAGTTTTAAGACGCGAATTGAGCAAAATATTTTCTGAGTAAAGTTTCCACATCAAGCATACAGCATGTCACGTCTACCTCTCGCTTCCTACTGCCGGTAATATTTAAGAGTATTATTTATTTGAGATTTTTTTATATTCTGAGTATAGACGAGTAGTATGAGAATTTTTGGTTTATTTTCTGAGAGAATTTCTGGGTATATTTTTTCGAGTGTAGTTTCTGATTGCATCTGTGAAATAAACGGTGAAAGTTATAATAACCTGAGAAAATTTCCTGTGAATTGTACGACTAAAAATATGTATATATAGATATACGAATGTGAGATTTTATAATTCCGAGTATAATTTAGATCATAATTCTGAGGAAAATTCTGGTTTTAACTCTCAGAGTTTTATATATTTTATACATATACAAAAACGCATACGAGAGGAATTATAAGTTTTAATGAGAAAATGATAAAAATTTCCAATTTAAAGGAACACCTAATTGAGTTGGAGTGAGATCTTATAATTCTGAGAAATTTTAACCACGAGTGTATAAATGAATATCAATTCGTAATATAAAGTCCATAAATTATACACTGAGAAACATGTATGAGTATGCATAATGAGAAGTTATATATCAAGTTTAAACAATCAAAAGAAACATTAATATGGAATTCTAAATTTGTGTAAGAATTTATAGATGGATTAAAAAGAAATTTCTTATATGTGGTAAATTTGATGAAACAAAGAGTAATCATTAATCGAGTTATGAAGAGCTATCAAAGTAAAGTATCTGGGAAATTTGTAATTTGAATTAACCGAGACAGTATTGAGACAAGAGTATAAGCAGTAATAAAGCAAGCGAGTCGAGTTAAACGAGAATTATTAACATGATCTAAAAGAGAAATGTTTTTGTAAAGAGATGAGAAATCTTAAATGCATAAAAAAAAAAAATCGTATTTTTATATATAATTTTTTTAAACGTTTTAACTTATATTAAAAAAAAAAGAGAGAGTATTTAGTGACACAAGTTTAAGAACAATTGATAAAGTGGATTAATGAGAAGCAAACATGATGAGTTATATCATGAGCTAAAGAAGAGCTATTGAACATGGTTGTAAGATGAGTTATTAAATTAAACATACTAAATGAAATATTAACAATTGTGAATATGAGGAACCATGAGCTGTAACAATTGAGAAGATTTTATGATGAAAGTCGACAAATTGACAAATTATTTAAGAATCATTAAATTGAAATAAAATGGGTAACCATTTAAAGTATGTGAATTATTTAACTGAGTGCAACACTTCATGTGAATAACGAGTTCAGTGAGAGATTATTGAGTTAACGTAGAGATATTAAATAAACTAAATAAGTTATTATGTTAATTAATCAAGAATTTGTTGAGTCAAATTAATCCGAATTTTTTTTGTTTATCTTAAATTGAAATTATTAAAATGAATCAAGGGAAAACTATCATCATGCAGTTGATGATGATCTATTTAAGAATGAGCTAAAAGAGCCATAATTGAATCAAGTTAACCGAGGAACACAATAACTGAGAACTCTGGTCGAAAGGGTATTAATCGACGCTCACAAATTACAATAAATTTAATATAATTGTGAAGAGGACGTAAATCATATTTATGAGGAGTGATATATGGCATATCCAAATGAAAAGTTTAAAAGGTGATTTGTATTGTGAAAATAACTAAGTGGAAATATTTCTATGAATCTGAGTTATCCGAGTATCGCGTACGAGACTAAATGTACGCATGATTTTCTGAGTAATGATTTTGAGATTTTGAGTATGCACTGTTGGGTGCATATCTGTATTTAGCAGATTTTGAAAATAAACTTCCTTTCTCCTGAGCGTGATTAAAATTCCTTTCTGCTGAGTGCGATTTGTTGGTAGGTTTATATGTGGGAAGTTGTAAACTTTGGGATTGACTCGTGACCAAACAGAAGTAGGTGTCGAAAGTAATAGAGGGCCCCTATTATCGTACACACCGAACTTTTGGTTGGTTAGGGGGAAATTTTGAAGGGAACGATGGACCAATGCTTGTTATGGTGAATTTAGTATGTGTATCCTAATTGTTTGTGTGATTACATACTTGCTTGTTTATTTTGGTAAACAATATTAGTTCCAAACTCGAGGACGAGTTTTTCTCCAAGTGGAGTTGAGTAGGGGTAAAAAAGGAAAAATTGTCAAGAAATAATTATCATTAATTATTATTTATAAATATTATGAGCATGATGCTTATGCAGAGAGATTTTGTTGGTATGAATTTAAAGTGCGAAATCTAGATTCATATAATTGATCAAATAAATTATAAGAGTAATTATCAAATCAAGCAGTTGAGAATAATTAAATTTATTCCATGGGTAATTATAGAGTTTACAACAAAATGATAGATCGGGTTTATTGGAGAAATTAACAATCAAGTTAATTGGGTTGAATAAATATCGTGCAAAAGAGAAGTAGTAATACTACAATTATATACAAAATAAGGCAGTATACTTATTTTTGGGTGGTTATAAATGTGATAATGAGAAATCATTAAATTGAAGTGAAGAGAACTTATTAATGAGTCGAATATGAGAAAACTACTACAATGAAATTTTGAGGAAAATGAGTTAAAATGAGATCGGTAATTTGCTGGTAATGAGTTGTTATTAAAACGAGCTAAATGATAAAATTTTATTTTGATTAATTATGGAGTAATTTTGAGTTATAAGAAATTTACAAATCGAGTTACATAAGCAAATTAATAAAATGAGTCAAAAGAGAAAAGTATTAAATTAAGGGGAAGTTTTATTCAAATTTTTGAAGTATTATAGAGTGTTATGAGTTTTGGAGGTGTTATAAAGTTATATGAGAAAACTCTATTTATGAATAATTATTAAACTTGAGGTGAGAACAACTATTCAATAAATTTATATTGAACTTAGGAGAAATTTCGAAAAGACGAAAATGTACTGAATTGGTGAACCATGGGTAAAGTGTAAGATTTAGAATAAAGTGTAACTGCGGATTGAGTAAATGAGAACTAAGGAATTAATTCGTAATTTGAGTAATGAGAAACTATTATAAATAAGAGTATGAAATTTAATTGGAATTTTTAGTGGGTATCATGAAATTAATGGGTAGATATGGTCAAAATAATTAAGAGACATTTTAAATTGTGTAAAATCAGTGAAACGGTCTATTTAAGGATCGATAATCTAGATGAATGAGAAAACACCTATTAAAACATTATCGAGAAACCACTAAATATGGTGGAATGGGAACATATTAAAGAGAATTGAAATGGCAACATTGTTAATTTGAGTTAATTAAAGGGTTATCAAAATGAGTAATATGCAAATAGAGTAAGGTAACATTATAATGTTAAAGAAGAGTTATTTTGAGAATCAATAACGCGGGTGAGAGAGAAATTATCAGTCCAAGTATTGTGAGCTAGTAAATTGGAACACGCAAGTAGTCATACAAATGAGTAAAAATGTGATTTGCATATAATGTTATTACTAATAAATATTATTATTTTATCAGTTATGTTTGAGATAGAATTTGGGTTTTGTGTCTGAGATTAAATTTCTGGTTATGTTTCTGAGTTAGATTTCGGGGTTTACTTCTGAGTTAAGATTTCTGAGTTTGTTCCCGAGTTATATTTCTGAGTTTATTTATGAGACAGATTCCGAGTTATACTCCTGAGATATGTATTGAGTCCATTTCTGAGTTGGACTTCTGAGTTGTATTTCTAGATCATAGTTCTGAGTCATATACCTTAGTATATGAGAATTTTGTGTGATACGTATATTCTCGGGAATTTTTGCCTACTGAGTGGTTTTAATTTCTGCGTGCATCATCTGGGAATTCTGTGTGATAGGTACAATCCTTGAGTTAATTAAAGGGTTATCAAAATGAGTAATATGCAAATAGAGTAAGGTAACATTATAATGTTAAAGAAGAGTTATTTTGAGAATCAATAACGCGGGTGAGAGAGAAATTATCAGTCCAAGTATTGTGAGCTAGTAAATTGGAACACGCAAGTAGTCATACAAATGAGTAAAAATGTGATTTGCATATAATGTTATTACTAATAAATATTATTATTTTATCAGTTATGTTTGAGATAGAATTTGGGTTTTGTGTCTGAGATTAAATTTCTGGTTATGTTTCTGAGTTAGATTTCGGGGTTTACTTCTGAGTTAAGATTTCTGAGTTTGTTCCCGAGTTATATTTCTGAGTTTATTTATAAGACAGATTCCGAGTTATACTCCTGAGATATGTATTGAGTCCATTTCTGAGTTGGACTTCTGAGTTGTATTTCTAGATCATAGTTCTGAGTCATATACCTTAGTATATGAGAATTTTGTGTGATACGTATATTCTCGGGAATTTTTGCCTACTGAGTGGTTTTAATTTCTGCGTGCATCATCTGGGAATTCTGTGTGATAGGTACAATCCTTGAGTTAATTAAAGGGTTATCAAAATGAGTAATATGCAAATAGAGTAAGGTAACATTATAATGTTAAAGAAGAGTTATTTTGAGAATCAATAACGCGGGTGAGAGAGAAATTATCAGTCCAAGTATTGTGAGCTAGTAAATTGGAACACGCAAGTAGTCATACAAATGAGTAAAAATGTGATTTGCATATAATGTTATTACTAATAAATATTATTATTTTATCAGTTATGTTTGAGATAGAATTTGGGTTTTGTGTCTGAGATTAAATTTCTGGTTATGTTTCTGAGTTAGATTTCGGGGTTTACTTCTGAGTTAAGATTTCTGAGTTTGTTCCCGAGTTATATTTCTGAGTTTATTTATGAGACAGATTCCGAGTTATACTCCTGAGATATGTATTGAGTCCATTTCTGAGTTGGACTTCTGAGTTGTATTTCTAGATCATAGTTCTGAGTCATATACCTTAGTATATGAGAATTTTGTGTGATACGTATATTCTCGGGAATTTTTGCCTACTGAGTGGTTTTAATTTCTGCGTGCATCATCTGGGAATTCTGTGTGATAGGTACAATCCTTGTGAATAATTTCCTGTTTTTGGTATTAACTGATAATGGTGTAAACTACTAGATTGCTTCTTTGTCTTATGCCAACTAGTGTCCAATAGAGTAGAGGACCTTTCAGAGCTAATTCTTATTCAGAATTGACAATAATAAGATTAAACCTGTTGTAAATACGTTAAGTGATCATTGTCGGAGCCTCGCGAGAAATTCTGTTTTCTTCTTTCCAATAAAATTTATTTTATCATCGCGAGAGAACCAAGTGTGACTGTTAGCACGAACTGGATAACCAAGTATCATGTCGAGATCATCTGACGCCGCAACCTAAACCGTAACAAATTTCCAAGTGGAGTTGAATCGGTGATTCAACGCGACGTTAATCGCTGAGTGTAACAACTGCATCCGAATACGAGAGCAAGAAGACGCCTTCAGTAGAGTATCGTGGTGTATTTTATTCTCATTATCAACGTTTTCTTGCATACGGAGATCCATAGTGAGCATCCTGATCTTATTTCTTTTAGCCTTATCGTTCTACGCCACTAGGGGCGGACAATTGTATGAGCACTTACGTGATCTGGAGTTCATTTCCTATTAAGTAAATTCACCATGAAGAGCTTCCTTCTATTCATAACTTTATCGTTTTATTTCATTTGAGGACACATGCCGTTGGCGAGTGAGAGTTGAGACGCGGGATTACTACCCGTAGTTCCTTCCGAGTAATGACTTCGGGGACGAAGTCTATTTCAAGTGGAGTTGAGTTGTAACGCCCTGAAATTTGTAGTAATTAAATAATGTTAATTTAATTGTAGTATTTAATTTCAAAAGAAATAATTAGTAATTAATTATAATGAAATTAGACGGTACATTTCTTATCAGACGTTATATACGTAATTTAACTTAATTAAATAAACGTTGTTAATTCTCGAGGCCGGCCGAAGGCCAGGGCATAAAACCCTACAACATTTAAGACGGTGATCGGTTAATGATTAAAAACCCAACACTTCTAAGGTTTACGGGTATACCGTTCGCGTCGATTTAGAAATCAATCCGAGCCCAACCTTCTTACGTTTTCTTTCCCCTTGTATATTAAACCGGTATTTAAGCCTCCCTAAGAGTCCAATATCCGACATCCATAGGCGTGGCCATATCACGTAATGCATATTGTTGCAACTGGTTAATTTTCCGGCCCAAACAAATATTTGGTGGACTTTTATGTACGGCCCAGCATTAGAAGAAATAAACCGAATAGGACCTTGAGCAATTGTCAGATTACTTAAGTCTAAGAAAATCCCTACTTGCCATTGGGTATCAAACGGCTGCTAGTTTTCTTTCTTGTTCCTCCTTCTCGACCGCGCAGATTGAAGAACACCCCTGGAAGAGTTCGGTGCTCGTGTTTTTCCCATTCCAGTGTCAATCGGTAGTGATCAGGAAGGGGTAAGATTCGGTTTTAGAATTTCTATATTGTTTTTGTTTCTTTCCTTCCGGAAAATCCCTAGCTAATCGGGTGTTATTTTGGTGTGTTTTTCCGGTGTTCCTGATCGGTAGTGATCGTTAGGGAAGGGAAGTATTCGCACTCGTTAGCATCAGCCGTCACAAGGAGCAGTCTCGGTAGTCTCTTTGCCTTGTTGTTAATTCTATGCTTGTATTCGAGTTTTTTTGTAAAATCATAGTCGTAAACTGTTTTTCCTTCGGTAGTATAGTCGACTGCAGCCTGTTAGTCGATCATGAGTGGACGTTTGTTTTAAGTATTAAACAAGAATTTAGTAACCGAGACGGAAACCGAACCCCTAGGGTTCTTGGTTCCCAAACCGGGAAAGTGATAGCATCTAGTTTAAATACAAAACGTTTTCTTAAACTTAAATAGCTGTGAGGTAGAAGGGCTGTCGGGTAATGAATCCTAATGCTCGAGTTTTCGGTGAAGAGTCGGGTTGCTAAATCAATTTGTTTTAAATCACTGTTTTCGGGCAGAATTTACCTTCTGTTCGCGACTGTTTTTGAAGTGCTTAAATTTACCTTTTGAACTTTTGGCCCGTGATAAAACCTTGGTTTTTGAATTAGCTTTCCAACGCCGCAACCCGTTCGTCAATCCGAATTACGGTTTAAAAGTTATAACCGATTTAGTATGCTGCTGTTAGGAATTCTACCTGTGCAGTTTGTCTGTCTTGCATCACTGTTTTGAGACACTTAGAGTCTGTTTTGGCCAGTGTCCGTCTCACAGTAAATTGTAGTTCTGATTGTCTTCTAGCTGTGGTTAAAATATGAGGAAAATCTAATAAACCGTTTAGGAGTTACGGCAGTTCCCGTGAGACTGACGGGGGCTGCCAGTTTTCTGAAATAAGTCCTCGGGTAGGATTTTAATTCCGGGTTTCACTTTTTGGTTTTAGGACCGTCTAGGAGATAAGTGCTATCCATATGATTGTCGGGAACCTTTGGAGCTTGCATTTCTCGAGGTGAGTATTCTCACCGTGTATTCAGTTTTAACGTTATACATGCATGACTTATGTGTTACATTTCTTGCACCATAATTGTTATCTGAGCTTGAGCTGTTATCTGAGTTTGATCCGCTATCTGAGTTTGATTTGTTATCTGAGTTTGACATGCTATCTGAGTATCTGAGCAGCTGTTGATTTATTTTAATCTGAGACATTGTGCCTGGGTAACCGAGCTCGGCACAGGGTCATTCTGTGCTACTACTTGCTAGGGCATCTGAGATAATTATGTTAAAGAGATAATAAAACATAATAACACACATCTGAGTTTTTGGCGATATGCCTGGGATCACCTCCCGTCTGAGTTTTGGGATTACTCCCGTCTGAGTTTTGGGATTACTCCCGTCTGAGTTTTGGGATTACTCCCGTCTGAGTTTTGGGATCACTCCCGTCTGAGTTTTTGGCTTATGCCTATCTGAGGTGTGAGGAGGGGCGAGGTTGATCTCTCGTCCCAAATCACACAAGCGCGCTATATAAATTAAAATCTGAGTAATAAAATCTGAGAAATAAATCTGAGTAATTAATCGAGTAGATTCTGAGTAGGAGTACACCGATGTGCCCTCATGTGTTGTATGTTATGATTGTTTGCATTTTGAGAATTATTCACTCAGCTTCCCCAGCTGACCCAAACTTTCCCCCACATTGTTTCAGGTACCAGCAAAGGAAAGGAGAAGGTGGACGGTTGACCGCTGTATCTTTTCATTACTGATGTGGACATCATTTAATATTTTAAAACACTTTACTTTATCTTAACTATTTCCGCAATAAATACGTTTTAAATGTTAAATATTAATATCTGAGATTTATTTATGGGACCTTTTGATTATAATTTTGTTTTCAAAAAAATTTTAAAAATCTTGTAAATTTTAGGGTGTTACAGATGTGGAGGATATGATGAGGTGCTATTATGACATGGCATAGTTTATGTGGCAAAACCTTCTTTTATTATGTATAAAGATAAAGATGTCAGTATGTGTACGTACATATATCTTACTACTATATAAAGTATTTAGGCCTACCACATTAGTCAAGTTTAAGGAGCTCCTTAAACTTGATTTTAAGGACCTTTCCACTTTTGTTAGTTAGTTCTCTACCTTAAAAAAAAAAATTGCGGCTAATAAGATTCTAACCCAAGACCTCTCCTAACTTATCACTATGTGTTAACCACTTGCTATACATTACACTTTGGTAACATCACCCACACTTAATAACAAAAGTCTGTTACTCGAAAATCATTTTACCCAATAACATTAAATATACGACGCTGTAAATCATCAACTCTTACCAAAATCCACATTTCCGTTTAATTATTTATTTCTAGCAACAATTATTACCGTGTAAACGAACAACACTTGCTCGCCACGAAATATGGTTTCTGTGTACCCGCCGCCGCATTGCGCGGGTACCCTGCTAGTATTATATTAAAAATCCAAAAAGCTACAACTTAAAAGACGTTTACTTTTCTAAGCCTCTCTTTTTTGCACGTTACTTGATTTTTCATATGTTTGATAGGCATGGAAGAATTGTATTGCACATATTGTACTGTTTTTCAAAAGATATCTCCGGTTTGAAAAGTGCCAAGACTTGTGGTTGTGGCCTCGGAAACGTTATTATAACAGTTCTTCCAACAACGTTCTTTGACCTTGTTCGTAGGTGTTCTTAGTCTATTGGCCCTTCTTTAGTGTGATGCTTATGCTTGGACTTTGGCTTTGGGTTCGGATAGTGGTTGGTTATCAAATCTTTGTTTTTTGGTTGACCCATTTTTTTTTTTTTTTTTGAGAGTGTTGTACTTAGAGATGAAATAGAATGCGTGATTTTGTTTGATTGAATTGATTTGTATTCAACTATTTATAATGTGTGAAATGGTTAGCAAAACGGTCTATTTTGAAAGTAACAATGATGTAGCTGTTTAAAAAAAAAAAGGAGTAATATTTTTTGAGAATTTTGTTGATAATACTCCTAGAGTTGCGTTAAATGAGGTCCATGATTTTTACAAAGTCTCAAGGAACAAATCTCAACCATTGATCAATATGATCTAATGGTCAAGATTAATCATATACTTTATACATAAAGGGGTATTTTGGTCATTTGGCACTAAAAAATATTATTTTATTTTATTTTTTATTTTTAAATTTTTAAATTTTTTTAATTTTTTAATTTTTAAATGAGGGGTATTTTGGTCATTTTTTTTATTTTTTTATTTTTTTATTTTAAAATTTTTAATTTTTTTAAAAAAATTAATTATTTATTATTATTTTTTTATAAATTATTAAATTTTCATTAATAACACATAATGTTATTGCATAGTGAATCACATGTGATTGCATAGTGAATCACATGTGATTGCATTCTGAATCACATGTGATTTAACTAAAACCTGATTTTACACTAAAATCACATGTGATTTACACTAAAATCACATGTGAT
Organism: Calendula officinalis; assembly: GCA_963853835.1. Taxonomy (NCBI): domain Eukaryota; kingdom Viridiplantae; phylum Streptophyta; class Magnoliopsida; order Asterales; family Asteraceae; genus Calendula; species Calendula officinalis. The sequence continues at coordinate 76,407,039 of OY970822.1, forward strand.
TTTACACTAAAATCACATGTGATAAGTTATACACGTAATTATCAAATAAATATTATTTTTTTAATTAAAAAAATTAATAAAAAAATAAAAAAATAAAAAAAATTTTAAAATTTTAAAATAAAAAATGAAAAATAAAAAATATTTTTTAAGTGCCAAATGACCAAAATACCCCTTCATAATAAAAAATAAAAAAAATAAAAATTTTAAATTAAAAAATAAAAAATAAAAAATAAAAAAATATTTTTTTTTTTTAAAAATGACCAAAATACCCCTCAAAATATAAAATATGTGATTAATCTTGACCATTAGATCCTATTGATCAATGGTTGAGATTTGTTACTTGGGAATTTCTAAAAATGATGGACTTCCTTGAACGTTTCTCAATACTCCTAATCTACACCATTGTCCACAACAAATACACACCCTCTACACTACTCCTAATCTACATCATTGTTCACAACGGGACTCGAACCCTTGATCACATGTCAAAGGGAAACAGCTCCTAACACCTTATACCATTAGGCTATAAGCCCTTTGGCTTGTTGATAATAATTCTACATGTTGTTTTTAAAGCATTGTTACATGTATTAATAGCTTATATTTTCATTTACTGAGGGGTAATGCTATGAATGCAGGAGATAATTAATAATTAATGTACAGTTCGTAATCCATATCCTAACACATTAAGGGTGTTGTTGTCAATGTCATTCTTCTATATATACAACTACCATTCCATTTCTACTGTTCATAAAATATTACATTTTCTTCCCTTAAGATTTGCAATCTTTCCTTTTTACCTACTAACTATTTTGTATACCATTCTTTATATAAATAGGAAACGATATTAATAGAGAGGTCAACTCACTTATAACTAAAACGCTAAGGGTCGGTTCTGCCAAGGAACAAATTCTCATTTTTACTGATTCTTTTTATTAGTGATATTTGATATTCATATTAGCCATAACAATTATTAGTGATTTTTGATATTCATATTAGCCATAACAAAAGAGTAAATGAGATTTGCAAATTAAAAAGTAATAAAATACGCCTAAATTTGGGTTGTTTTTATATAAAGGAAAATGATAATAACACCCCTTATGTCTGTCAATAAGAAGCCAAAATCAATATAAAAACTGCTCACTAAATTTTAGGACCACTACTCTATCAATGAATGTACAACCATCTTAAGAATGTTAGAGACAGCCCTTAGAGTTGTCATTAACAAAACCCTTATATAATAAAAGGTAAACTTTTAAACCCGCAGCAACGCGCGGCGGGAAATTTTCCTCGTTTTTTTACAACGATTATAATACCGAACCTTTGAAAGCAAAGATACCCTCGAAGAGGGCACCGTCGGGCCTAGGCGGTGTACCCTCTCGTCATGACTCATGACCCCACAAGCATACAAGTACAACGAAAGCCTTGTGAAATCACTCACATTTATTACATGGGAAAAGAATGCATCTTTCTATATCATGAAATCCACGACTTACAACTTATAGTAATAATTTAAATCACTTAAACCTTTTTTCTCAAAAAACAATGAAGTAAGATCATCACGCATTTCGGCATCCACATCACTTGGATGACATCCGCCACAATGATGTCATATACATGACGTCGGGGTTTGAGTGCCATGTTTATTCCAATGACTTACCACAACGATCTCATCATATACTGATCGATGTAACCGAAATTAAAGGTAGCCATAAAACTCCTTTTGGGGTAAAAGAATCTAATACATTAATGTTTGAGATGTCAAATTAATTATATTTGACCAAACTATTCTTTTTTTTTATTTTTTTTTGAACGGCACCTAATCTGATCTATTTGTGGGACTTGAACACTTAACACATAACGTACATGGGCAAAACCTTGTTTTTTATGTACATATTGATGTACCTAACCCGTAATTAACTTTTCATTCATCAATTTTTTCTCTTATATATACATCAAGAAATTTAACAAAAATCACACATTCATACCCACAAAAATAAAAATGGTGATGGAGAAAGAAAATGCCCATGTTTTGTTGTTGCCATACCCAAGCCAAGGCCATATAAACCCACTCCTTCAATTTGCTAAACGACTGATTTCCAAAGGCGTTAAAGCCACAATTGCCACCACCCACTACACCCTCTCCTCCATCTCCGCCCCATTCATCACGGTGGAGCCCATCTCCGACGGCTTTGATGACGGTGGTTTCAATCAAGCTCAATCTGAGGAACTTTTCCTTGAATCCTTCAAATCCAACGGCTCACATACACTCACACAAATCATCAAAAAATACCAAACCACCAAGGATCCCATCACTTGTATTGTGTATGATGCGTTTCTGCCTTGGGCTCTTGAGGTGGCTAAGGAAAATGGGATTCTTGGGGGGCCGTTTTTCACTAACTCCGCTGCTGTAACCGCCATTTTTTGTCGGATACATGATGGCACCTTGAAGTTGCCTATCAAATTGGAGGATTGCCCGATAGCGGTCACCGGTGTTCCACCGTTGGATTTGGAAGATTTACCGACCTTTTTGAAGTCACCTGAAAGTTCTCCGGCGTACTTAAGGATGAAACTGAACCAGTTTCCGAATTTGGACAAGGCTGATTGGATTTTTAGCAACACTTTCTTAGCATTGGAACACGAGGTTATAATTTTATGAAATATATATTATTTGTTTTAAAATATCAGACATAATTTAACAGCTAGGAAATCATCCATAATGATTAAACAATGGAAATCTTTTTTTCAAACAAAAGTTTGCACAAACATAAAATAAACTTAGGTTAAGGAATATATGGCAATTTCCTTCACGTATGTCACCTTTTATTAGTTTGTTTTCAGCATGTCCATCATGTGTACGATGCAGTGATGGGGACCATACATGTGAAATTCCGAGTTTGAAAAGTTATTCGTCAGTTCCATCACCTATTTTGATATTATCAAAGGGCTTGTAACCTAATGGTATAAGGTGTTAGAAGGTGTATTCCTTTGACCTGTAGTCAAGGGTTCAAGTCCCACTGTAAATAATTGTGTAAAATTAGGAGTAGTGTAAAGAGTGTGTTTGATGTTAAAAAAACCTATCTTGGTATTAATCATGGGTCAAATCATATTTCTTATTGGTCTAATAAAGACACCTTTGTACTTTTCATATGATACTTTTTCATTAATTTGCTAATAATAATTTCCATTTCATAAAATCTACTACAGTATTAATGATTTTTGATACATTAAATATCATTAGTCATTATATGCAACCGAAATCATTAATTACTAATATTTTCACATATTTTGTTTTGAACGGCACCTAAACTACTCCACTGTGCTCCTGTTGGGGTTTGAACTCATGACCTTTCGGTCATAGACAACACCTTATACACCAAATACTACTAGGCTACAAGGCTGTTATATTTTCATCTTTTAGAGCACCGGATACAATTTTAAAAAACCTCAAATATCTTAAATTCCAACCGTTTTATATAAAAACAACCAACCATTCATCCATGAGTGTTAAAAACCATGGAGGGTTTGGATCCTTTAACATGACTTTTGCTATAACACCAAGGACGATTCTTTTAACATGAGTGTTAAACCCTTGTAAAATTAAAGCTCAAAAATACTTTAACATCCCTATTAAAAGATAATTTTATATTATTTAGTCATTCCTGATTATTTTGCTTTCACATAATATATTGAAATAGGTGGTGAAAGGCGTAGAAGAACAATGGCCAGCAAAGCTTATAGGTCCAATGGTGCCATCAGCCTACTTAGATGGAAGAATTGAAGATGACAAAGGGTATGGTGCAAGTCTATGGAAACCACTTGACCATGGGTGCACCAAATGGCTTGGAACCAAGCCACAAAACTCAGTTGTTTTCATCTCTTTTGGGAGCATGGTGTCACTACCCCCGCAAGAAATGGAAGAAATAGCATGGGGTTTACAAGATAGTGGGTTTTACTTCCTTTGGGTGGTCAAAGATTCCGAGAGACACAAACTGCCAAAAGGGTTTCTTGAATTAAGCACAGAAAATCAAGAAAAAGGTATGATAGTGAATTGGTGCAACCAACTCGAGATGTTGGCTCATGATTCAGTGGGTTGTTTCGTGACACATTGCGGGTGGAACTCAACACTAGAAGGGCTGAGCCTTGGTGTGCCGATGGTTGGGGTCCCGAAGTGGGCTGACCAATTGACCGATGCCAAGTATATAGAAGATGTGTGGGGTGTAGGTGTTAGGGCTAAGGTGGATGCTGAAATTGGGATTGTGAAAAGGGATGAACTTGTTTTGTGTTTGAATAATGTGATGGGTGATGGTAATATGGCTTTGGAGATTAAGAAAAATGCGAGAAAATGGAGTGAGTTGGCTAAAGAGGCGATTAGTGAAGGTGGGAGTTCGGATAAAACCATTGATGAGTTTGTGGTTGCATTGAAGGTCGACACAAGCAAGGTGTGTGTTGATATTGATTCCAATGCATCGATCAATTAGACTCTTGAATTTAGTAATAATCTGAATAAAAGTTTTTATTTCTAGTTTGTATGCAGCTGTGTTGGTCTACTATGATCGATCTTGATACCATCAACTCCATGATTAAATAAACATAAGCAAATAAACTTTTATATGTAGCTTGGATTTAAACTTAATTGTGGGTTCAAGTTTGGCTAGAGACATTATATGATATCTAGGTACGTGAATAATTTGCAAGAAAAAAGAAAAGAAAACTTTTATTATTAACATAGATTTAATTGTGCAAAATGACATTAATCATTTTACTAATCATAACACTACTATCATACAAGCGTATTCCTCAACACGCTCTGTTTACTTAATGCGACACTAATCTTTAGCGATTTATATCAATTTTTAAATAGAAGTTATTTTCTCACGGTATTTCCTTACAAAGATAATTCCTTTCTTGAGCAAATCACCACTATTTTTCTTATTTTTCATTATTATTAGCATTTTTAGTTTTGTTATTATACTTAGTATTTATATTAAACTACTAATTGTCTATGTGTGTGGTCGTATTGTTTTTGAAATATATTTTCTTTTTCTTAACCGACAAATAATTAAATATAAATCTCCTATGCTTGGGATTGAACCCAAGACCTCCTTGTTAATTTCTCTCCATGTTAGCCAAGTGGGCTAGCCCCAACTTGTTAACGAAATATATTTTCAACAAAAAGAAATATATATAAATATATATATATATATATATATATATATATATATATATATATATATATATATATGATGTACTAGTAATTAATTGTAATATAATTAACTAGTAGTTGTATCATGTTCTCCAAATTTTTATATTTTATTTTCTTATCATAAAATGATGAACATATAGAATCTACTAATTTTTTTTAATTTCATTATTTAATTTAAATATGTATATTATCAAATATTAAATAAATAAGAAAATAATAAATGGTTATTCAAACAATACTAAAAAAATAGTTTAAAGAAATGGTTGATATCTATGTTGACACTAACATTGCTATCAAACAGGCAAAGAGCCAAAGACATTACATGCCGCTTACATAGACTGATGGACACCTGTGGACTACTGCACATGTGATAGTTTGGTGATTTAACCTACATAAAAGAGCGAATTACATCTAAGGTCCTTGTGGTTTACCACTTATTGCAGCCACAGTTCCTAAACTTCATTAAGTACACTGGGAGTCCCTGGTGTTGCCATTTTGTTGCACCCCTAGTCCCTGAAGCAAATGTCCGTTAAAAAAACCCTGTTAAATCACCCATGTGCACAGCACATGATGGGTAGTATGGTAATTGTCCACCCCTTCCTCATATTTAAACCCGAGTAAATTACATGAAAGGTCCCTGTGGTATACTACTTATTACAACCTTAGTCCCTGAACTTCATTTATTACACCGGAAGTCCCTGGTGTATATGTTTGTGTTCGTTTGTGTTCATTTCGTGTACGTTTGTATTTCTTTATGTTCGTTTATGTTTGTTACACTCGTTCGCGAACCGTTCATGAACACTAAATTTTCTTAACAAACGAACACGAACACAAAATTCCGTTCGATAAGTGTTCGTGAACCGTTCGTGAACACATTTTTTCCTTAACAAACGAACATGAACAAGACCCCACTCGTGTTCGTTCGGTTCGTTTACAGGCCTACAAACGAACACAAACAAGATTTTGTGTTCGTTTAGTTAAACAAACGAACACGAACAAATGCCCGTTCGTTCGTTTACGTTCGTGAACATCTGTTCGTGTTCGTTTGTTTACATTCGTTTGTTAGTGTTCGTTTGAGTTTGTTTACGTTCGTTTGTGTTTGTTTCGTGTTCGTTTGTGTTTAAACATGTTTGTTTATGTTTGTTTCGTGTACGTTTGTGTTTCTTTATGCTTGTTTGTGTTTCTTTATGTTCGTTTATGTTTGTTACCCTCGTTCACGAACCGTTTGTGAACACTAAACTTTCTTAACAAACGAACACGAACACAAAATTCAGTTCGAGAAGTGTTGGTGAACCGTTTACGAACACATTTTTTCCTTAACAAACGAACACGAACAAGGCCCCATTCGTGTCTGTTCGGATTGACTTTTCAGGGGGTTGGTGGCGCGAGAATAAAGGTTGAAGTGTATATACCAGGGACTTCCGGTGTAATAAATGAAGTTCAGGGACTAAGGCTGTAATAAGTAGTATACCACAGGGACCTTCCATGTAATTTACTCGGGTTTAAATATGAGGAAGGGGTGGACAATTACCATACTACCCATCATGTGCTGTGCACATGGGTGATTTAACAGAGCTTTTTAACGGACGTTTGCTTCAGGGACTACGGGTGCAACAAAATGGCAACACTAGGGACTCCCAGTGTAGTTAATGAAGTTTAGGGACTGTGGCTGCAATAAGTGGTAAACCACAGGGACCTTAGATGTAATTCGCTCTACATAAAATAACTATTTGGTGGTATACTGGTATCGAACAAGCCTTTATAAATAAGAAATTATTCCAATTTTCCAAATTCCAATATTCCATTTTAAGTTCCTTTTTGCTGTTTAAAAAAGCAAGAAAACAATAGATTTTTATTTAAACGGCAAAAAGGGAAATTTGTAAAAGAGATTTAACAATGCCATCATCCTTCCCAAAAAACCTGAAAACTTGCATTAAAAACTAACAAGAGAACTAATTAACATCAATTACAATCAGAAAACAAATTGCATAAACTACCTAAAAACTATCAGAAGGCATCGAGATCCAAGTCTGCCATTTGCCCGCAAGAACTCGTTCACGCAGCCTAGTCTTCAACCAGGGCATCTCCGAGATTTTGAAGGCCCCATACGAAATCAGGAAAAATGGGCCCCCTAGATACAAGATTTTTATAAACATTTGTACTTTCTAAATATTTTTCTATTAAATTATTAAGTTGACTTAAATTTTAAGATTATATACTACCTCCGTATCAATATAAGTGATACAGTTTCTATTTAGGGGTGAACAAAATAAGTGATACACTTCCAAAACTTACCTTATTTGGTAATAAAGTGAGACTCAATCTTCACTAACTATATACTTTAATAACATAAAATTACTTTTTTTACCCTTACTTTTACTTTTAAACATCAATAATATCACTTAATTCAAAAGAAGTGGGACCCCTTATCCATTAACTATTCACTTTAATCTATTTAAATCACTTTTTAAATAGTGAAGTAGCTTGATGTATATCAAGATCATAACCATCTAAGAAAGTCATACAAGCTAGAAGTAGACAATTTGTCTAATAAGTATAGGAGCTAATATCAATTTTCATTAAATAAAATACAATACAATAAGGGAAATTGATGAAAACGTTTACAAAGATTGAAACAAACTAAATAGAACAAACAAGTACAAAGTTTTGGTTGAGTCTCGTGAAATTCACGATCCCCTTAAAATAGATTCGTTTTCTATTTCCCAGGGTAAAACAACCGAGTAGTTTTACACTACCGGATATAATCCAAGCCAGAACAATTACCAAGATTGAGAGTGTTTTTCACAAGAAAGAAAACTGTGTGAATTTCGGTGTGTCTACAAATGAGACCCAAGGTCTCCTTTTATAGTGTAGAATGCCAAGTGATGTTTAATCAAAACATTAAATATTCAATACAATTAAACAAGAAATCATAACAGTAATCTGCAATTACTGCTGAAATTTCGAAACTGCTCAGTCCTTCTGGTCAGTCGAGGAGGTCAGTACGAGAACTCAGTATACGCAGATCAGTATCAGACTGGTCGAACACTCAGTGCGAGGAGGTCGATATTGATCGGTTCAGTACTGAGGTGGTCAGTATGAAAAAATCAGTTCGAGGAGGTCATTACGCGACAATGTCGATGAGGTGCAAAAATGAGCCCGCATGTCACTCGGGCGTACACGAGTTCAAAACATTAAATGCATTCAATACAATTAAACAAGAAATCAAAACAGTAATCTGCAATTACTGCTGAAATTTTGAAACTGCTCAGTCCTTCTGGTCAGTCGAGGAGGTCAGTACGAGAACTCAGTATACGTAGGTCAGTATCAGACTGGTCGAACACTCAGTGCGAGGAGGTCGGTATTGATCGGTTCAATACTGAGGTGGTCAGTATGAAAAAATAAGTACCGAGGAGGTCCGTACGAGACAATGTCGATGAGGTGCAAAAATGAGCCCCAGGTCACTCGGGCGTACACGAGTTCAAGCTATTTCGGGTAACTCAGTCCAGATTATTTGCAACCCCCGCGCGTAGGTGTGCGGGTAAAACCCATATATGTGGATTTAATCTTCCATACTACTTCCAACCTTATAAACCAACAAATGGTTTGATCTTTTTCCAATGTGGGATACTCTCCCAACATCCCCACTTCCAAGATATCTTGTTTCAAACACCCTACTTTGAGAGTCGATATCTCATTCACCACAACTCGACTTTGGACACGCTATATACCGTTGCGTAGCTCTCACAAAGGAGAACACAAAGCTACGAACCAATAACTATATATAACACATATATATATATAATTATATAGATCCAAAGTTAGTGAAAAATCATTTTATCACAACTTTTTCCAACAATAAGTATTAAAATCAAGACTTATCATAAATGATCCAACACATATATTCATACAAGCTTATGATCATTAGTTGAAATCATGTTGTGGACAAATTTAAGCGATTGGTTATATATAGAAGTCATGTTGACAAATTGGTGTATATATAGAAGCCGTTAAAAATAATAGCAAACAATTTGTCTAATAAGTACTACAATCAAGACTATCATAAATGATCAACACATTCATACAAGCTAATAACAAACAATTTGTCTAACTAGTACTAAAATCAAGAGTCTCGATGCACTAAAATGATAAAACCAACACACTTTATCTCTCGCACATGTCCTTCAATTTAACCACAAACTCATCAATGGCTTTGTCCGAACTCCCACCGTCACTAATCACATCTTTTGCTAATTCTCTCCATTTTCTCGCATTTTTCTTGATCTCCAAACCGCTCTCCCCTTCATTCATCACATCATTCAAACACAAAACAAGTTGTTCTCTTTTCACAATCCCAAATTCAGCATCCACCTTAGCCCTAACACCTACACACCACACATCTTGAATAAACTTAGCATCGGTCAATTGGTCAGCCCACTTCGGGACCCCAACCATCGGTATGCCAAGGCTCAACCCTTCTAGCGTCGAGTTCCACCCACAATGTGTCACAACACAACCCACTGAATCATGGGCCAACATCTCGAGTTGGTTGCACCAATTTACAATCATACCCTTTTCTTGATTTTGAGTGGTCAAGTCAAGAAACCCCTTTGGCAGTTTGTGTCTCTCGGAATCTTTGACCACCCAAAGGAAGTAAAACCCACTATCTTGTAAACCCCATGCTATTTCTTCCATTTCTCGTTGGGGTAGTGACACCATGCTCCCAAAAGAGACGAAAACAACTGAATTTTGTGGCTTGGTTCCAAGCCATTTGGTGCACCCATGGTCAAGTGGTTTCCATAGACTTGCACCATACCCTTTGTCATCTTCAATTCTTCCATCTAAGTAGGCTGATGGCACCATTGGACCTATAAGCTTTGCTGGCCATTGCTTCCCCATGCCTTTCACTACCTATTTTTAAGAATAATTTCAAGTTTAATCAGCAAGTTGCAATCATATTAAGCATTCAAATCATATTTAAAACATCCTTTAATTGTAAATACCATTTTGCAACTTATTATTATATCTTATTAAGAAATATTATAAATCTTATTAGGGATGAAATAAATTTGTATTAAATTAAATATTCAATATTCTAAAACAAATAAATTATTTATTCTAAGATAACGTACCTCGGATTCCAATGATAAGAATGTGTTGCTAAAAATCCAATCAGCCTTGTCCAAATTAGAAAACTGGTTCAGTTTCATCCTCAAGTACGCCGGATAACTTTCCGGAGCATTCAGAAAGCTAGGCAGATTGATGAGTTTAGAACAACTCTATATAAATCGATCTTTAGGCTCAAGAATAGTTAGTTTTTGATCTGGAATATACAATTACAAATCATAAATTTGCGGAATTAGAGAAACAGATTTGTATTGCTAAACAAGGTTTCATCATCATCTTTATATACAATGATTACTAAAAGCCCCAATTTTACATATAAATATGTAGAACAGTTTTGGTTGACAGGATCAAACGACCTTGAGGCTTAGAGTACACACACATACACGTTAAAACGTAGGTTTCAAGAACGACTAATTCTATGTCATTAGGTCTCTTTATATAATAGAGAACCTAAGACTTACAAGGAAAAGATAATTACTAAATCTTTTGAATTCTATAAAGATATACTAAATGTAACACCTCAAATTTTAACACCAAATAATGGCCCAAAATAAATCATTTTATAAATAGAAGAACGTCCTCAAATTTAGATTTACAAAAACCTTGGTATGAAATCAGAGTATAAAAGTAGGTGTTACAAAATAGATCATAACCAAGCTAAGACTAAATCCAATCTAGTGTTCTTCTAATCTAGGTCCCGCATCTCTATCCATGCGTACCTAAGCCTTCGATCCCGAACCTGAGTACATAGCAAAACAAGACAAGGAGTACGTGAGACAAAAACGTCTCGTGAGTTACGTGGGTTTAGACCCATTGATAATAATAATCGTTTATCCAAGTAATCAACAAACAAGTAATATCATCCATCTATATAGTCACCCTACGGTGACTTCAAACCTTGCTTTCCTAGCAACACATATCTAGTTATCGGGTTGCCCCCGAGCTAACTAGCAACACTAACGTGCCCAACTATCGGGTTGCCCCCGAACTAGCTAAAAGCACCCTTAAATCCAACTATCGGGTTGCCGCCGAACTAGCTAGAAACACTATCCTATCTAACTATCGGGTTGCCCCCGAACTAGTTAGAAACACTATCCTATCTAACTATCGGGTTGCCCCCGAACTAGTTAGAAACATCACCATGTCTAGTTATCGGGTTGCCCCCGAACTAACTAGCATCACGTCATCTCGTTCTCACCATAACTCAAAGGTTATATCAAACTAGTTCTCGGCTATCACATTCATCATCAAACCAGTTAGTTATATATTAACAATAATTCATAACTAACTAAACAACTATAAGTCTATTCAATTAAGCAAATAGACCGTAACACAAGTATAGAAAATGTATTTCATAGGCTAAGTACTCAGTAAAGTCCACATGTACTCACCTTAGCAATATGATGCTCAAACCGTGTTCTTGACACCAAAACTCTTGCTTCCACAATTTCACCGACTTTCCAAAATGCCACCAAAAGCCTAATACAATAATCACAACAAGATTATCATCACCAACTACTACCAATGTGTTCATCTACCTCTAGATAACACCCATCAATCCATTTCCCCAAATATATAGATTTACCAAACCCTAGGTTTAACCAACCCGAAGATTCTTACAAATCATAATCATACACTTGTTTCCTTTGTTAATATACCATCTATTAAGTGTATACACCATTTTTATCACCATAACCCATAACCCCAAGAACTAGGGTTTCAACCCCAAGCTTCTAAATCCATAGATCTAAAGCTACAACTACAAAGGATTGAAGATATACCTTTAATCTTCAACTAGGAGTGAAGAATCACAAGATTTGACCAAGAAATCTGCTCCAAATGATGATTTACACCCAAAATCGTCCACAAACTCGAGAGAAAGAAACTAGGGTTTTGATATGGCTTCAAATGAGCCAAAACCCGATTTAATGCTGCTCGACAAAAGATCACGACGCGAACAATAGTTCGCGTCGCTAACTATGCGATTTCCATAGTTCGCGATCGCTAATCAAGCGTGAACTTTATCGCGTCCAAAGGCCAAACTCCTTGGGACTAGTTCCCGATTGGGAACACACGTTCGCGTCGCGAACTCCTGATGCAGCCAGGGCTGCACTTTTTCGACTTTGTCTCGACCCGGTTTCGCCCATAACTTTCTCGTACGGTGTCCAAACGACACGAAACCAATTTCCACGTGTTTTATATGATTTATCCATAATTATCATATTTTTACATATTTTATGTATTTACAATTTCGGGTCGTTACACTAAATCTTTTACATTTATCATTATTTCCTAAATTTTCATTCAAATCTTGAATTCCATATCAACGAGTTAGGTCCCTGTAGTTTCCAAGTTTTGACACATCAAATCTAAATGAATATTATATGAAATATTCCTAACAATCTTCCCCTATTTGATTTGACAAAACTTATAGAATTAGCTTGAAATCTTCAAGTCTCTTCCCCTTTTTGACATAATCAAATACAAATCTGAAAAACTTGAACTTCCCCTTGAATGATCAACACTTTTTCTTCCCCTAAAAGTGTGATATCATTCTTGTGTTCTTCAAGGCTATATCAATTACATTGAAAACCAACTATCTTCTATTTGAAGTTGAAGTAGAAACTCAAACTATGCATCACATTCCGTCTAACTATAGTAACCAGCAACGTCATAATCTTGTATGAAGGACATCTTGGTCTTCAACAGATCTTTTCGTTAAGATTCTGTTGAATTGCAGTTACATCAATACATAACATCTTATGTAGTAAGACTTTCAACTTCTTCTTCAAATAAAATATAATCACTCTTCTTCTATAATCAACTGATGAAGATCAAATATGTAACAAATAAAATCATCTTCTTTTATCTTCATCAAGCCTTCAACCTGTGTGTGTGAATAATGTGATTCGTTTCACATTGATATCACAAGTTATTGTTATTCTCTTTTTATCAAGAATAAAAATTAACAAGTGATTAACCAAATACAATCAATAAACCGTAGTATGGAATGAACATGGTGTGTGACATGCTTTCCAAAATATGATGTATCAGTTGTATGGAAGAAATCAGTAGCAAAAAGTCTTCTTCAGTACTGATCAGTAACAAATTTGTCTTTAGTACTGATCAGTAACAAAATTTTCTTCTTTGGTTTAGTACTGATCAGTAGTATCTTCATTTACTACTGATTAAAATGTTACTTTGCAAGTTTTACTACTGATGTTGGAGTATTTTGAGATCAGTAGTAAGGTTGATACGGATCAGTAGTAACTTTTCAATTTGGGATCAGTAGTAAATGTTGAATAAGGATCAGTAGTAATTGATGTATTGAGATGACATCAGTAACAAATATAGTATTGATCGAGTTGGTTGGTGAGACCAGTAGTAAGTATAAACTCTTTTGATCAGTAGTAGATGAATTAGACCCAACCACCTACTGCCTTCAACTTTAATCGATTAAGATCTTTATGGGGTTGCTCACTGTATTTGAACACCAAGCTAGCTTCATACATTGTTCCAAGTGATAAAAAATTTCTTTTTATCTCATTATTAATGTCACGCCATTCCTTATAACAAATTGTGTTTGCCCCCTTTTCTTTTTATTTATGTCCACCTACCAAGATTTCCATTGATTTATCTTGCGGCCACCCCCCCCCCCCTTTTTTTTAATTGAATTTCTATATCTTTCACATAACCCAAACCACGAGCAGCATAATAAACGTTTGTATGCTAGATAAGTAAATAGATTCTTTTACGATAAATAAATAGATGAACAAAACCTTAATATCTTCTTAATTTGTATGCTTGATTCTTCATATTCATTGATGGACTCTTGTTTTATTCCAGATCTGAGCCACCGTGCTCTGATACCACCTGATGAGTTTAGAACAACTCTATATAAATCGATCTTCAGGCTCAAGAATAGTTAGTTCTTGATCTGGAATATACAATTACAAATCATAAATTTGCGGAATTAGAGAAACAGATTTGTATTGCTAAACAAGGTTTCATCATCATCTTTATATACAATGATTACTAAAAGCCCCAATTCTACATATAAATATGTAGAACGGTTTTGGTTAACAGGATCAAACGACCTTGAGGCTTAGAGTACACACACATACACGTTAAAACGTGGGTTTCAAGAACGACTAATTCTATGTCATTAGGTCTCTTTATATAATAGAGAACCTAAGACTTACAAGGAAAAGATAATTACTAAATCTTTTGAATTCTATAAAGATATACTAAATCTTTTACATTTATCATTATTTCCTAAATCTTCATTCAAATCTTGAATTCCATATCAACGATTTAGGTCCTTGTAGTTTCCAAGTTTTGACACATCAAATCTAAATGAATATTATATGAAATATTCCTAACACAGATCTTCCAAATTCAAGGGCGGAACACCGTCTACCACCAGCGGACAATCCTCCAACCTCACCGGCAACTTCAACGTCGCGCCATGTATCCGGCTGAAAATAGCGGTAACAGCGGCAGAATTCGTGAAAAACGCTCCCCCAAAAATCCCGTTCTCCTTAGCCACGTCAAGAGCCCAAGGCAGAAATGAATCGTACACGATACAAGTGATGGGGTCGTTGGTGGTTTGGTGTTTTCTGATGAGTTGGGTGAGTGTACGTGAGCCGTTGGATTTAAAGGATTCAAGGAAAACCTCCTCAGACTGAGCTTTGGCAAAACCACCGTCATCAAAGCCGTCGGAGATGGGCTCCACCGCGATGAATGGGGCGGAGATGGAGGAGAGGGTGTAGTGAGTGGTGGCAACGGTGGTTTTAAGGCCTTTGGAAACGAGTCGTTTGGCAAATTGGAGGAGTGGGTTAATGTGGCCTTGGCTTGGGTATGGCAAAACTAAAACATGGCTGTTCTCCATCTCCATATACTTTAGTTTTGTGTAAATTTAATAAAAGTTTCTTGATGGTATATATAAGAGAAATAACTGAGAAATTAAAAGATTATACAACCGGTTAGGTAATATGTATTTGCGTTTAATTATTTTATTGAACGGCAAATTTAGGGGGGAAATTACATTGAGGAACCTAGATTAAACTGGAATTATATAGCCATTAGTAACATTTTAATGTGGCATGTTTGAATTTTGATTCTATTTTAAGAGAAACGTTCAAAATAGTCATTATTTTTGTAAAGTCCTGAGGGATAAATCTTAATCATTTATTCAATCAACCATAAATAACCACCACCACCATCACATGTGATTCAATAAATCAACATCGCCATCACCTCATATGAATTAAAATCACATGTGATTGCACACCACCGACCACCACAACTACATGTGTATTAAACCACATGTGATTCAACACCGCTGACTTCTGTCGGCCACTATCTCGACCACCGGCAGCCCCTCGCCACCGTCTGCTGCTTTCAGTCACATGTGATTGATTGTGGCGGCCAGTGACGGCGGCCAGAGGCGGCGGGCGGCGGCCATCGGTGGTAGGGGTGCCCAACGGGTCAACCCGACCCGACCCGGCTCTTATCGGGTCGGGTCCGTCGGGTTTGAGGTTAAAAAAATTCTAACCCGAAACCCGACCCGATAAGGATTCGGGTTTGTCGGGTTCGGGTTGGTCGGGTTTCGGGTTGTCGGGTTGACCCGATCGGGTTGGTCGGGTTAGACTTGAGTTAGGAATTTTTGGTAAAAACTATAGAAATTATTTAATATATTGAATTTTATGAATATTTATTTAACACTTTTAATTGTTAATTGATTTTTATTGAATTCTTTATCATATAATTTGATAATTAATTGATTTAATAGTAAAAATATGTTAATTTTTATAGGAAATAAAATCCTTAAACTTTAATCGGGTTTAATCGGGTCAACCCGAACCCGATAAAGGTAAAAAATTATAACCCGAAACCCGACCCGATAACGAATCGGGTTGGTCGGGTCGGGTTTAAAAAACCCGATAATAACATGGAACCCGAATAGACCCGACCCGATAAGCGTAATCGGGTTCGGGTTCGGGTTAGGGTCGGGTCGGGTCAACCCTTTGGGCACCCCTAATCGGTGGTGGTTGTGTATTGAATTACATGTGATTTGATGGTGATGGTTGAGTGATTTTTAAATACATTGACTAAGAATTATCATTTGGGATTATGTTTTAATAGTGGACTATCTAGAATATAATTTCTAATTTAATTAAAATAATCTATAACTAAATCAGCTAAGGCCGATTCGATAGGCTTTATGGGCCCGAAATTCATAGCATTATGAAAACACTAGAGCATCCAATATAGGGATCGAATGATAGCCTCAAAACCTTTATCATTAAGTTTGGAGTTTGGTTAAACTTAGCATGTGTTTGTTTGGTGCGTTAAAGTGATTAATGGTATAAGTTAGGATATCAAAGTTGGGTTTGATACTAATAGTCTCAAACCCCAAAAAAAAAATGGTCGATTTATATATTTTTTGTGGGCGTCATCTTTCTTTTCTTTCATCTCTATCCTCATTTATTTCATTTACATAAATCTAATAATATATTACCCCATATATACAATGACCGTACAAGTATTACTATTCATAAGGTTTATTTATTTATCTTATATAAAGTTTTGCACTGGAATTTCAACTATAACTTAACCTGGCGCAGCTGGGTTTTCTAGACCTTGTTTTACTAAAATAATCAAAGATCTTTGATTATGGGTAAGGGGTGCCCCTTCCGGTCGTACAGGGTGATTTTTTTTCAAAAAATAGATCATTTTCTTCAAAAATTTTCATAAATAATGCTTTTTTTTTGTTGACTTTCAAAACTAATGCTTTTGGACTCTAGGAGTCCGGAAATACCATTAAACTTCTCTTTCTACAACAACTCAAGAATGATTCTTAAGTGCTCATCATGCTCTTCTCTCGAATGCGAATAGATAAGAATATCATCTATGAAAACGATAACGAATTTGTCGAGATATTGCTTGCACACTCTGTTCATGAGATCCATAAATACAGCAGGTGCATTGGTCAAACCAAATGGCATTACCAAAAATTCATAATGACCATAGCGAGTTCTGAAAGCAGTTTTGGGCACATCTTCATCACGAACTTTTAACTGATGGTAGCCTGAACGAAGATCGATTTTGGAATAGAAACTCGATCCTTGGAGTTGATCGAATAGATCATCAATACGGGGAAGAGGGTATCGATTTTTAATGGTTACTTTGTTCAATTGACGATAGTCAATGCACATTCTCATTGAACCATCTTTCTTTTTAACGAAAAGGACCGGAGCTCCCCAGGGCGAGAAACTCGGTCGAATGAAACCAAGATCAAGAAGTTCTTGCAAATGCGATGAAAGTTCTTGCATTTCAGACGGTGCAAGACGATAAGGAGAACGCGTAATAGGTGCGGCTCATGGGATCAGATCAATACGAAATTCGACTTGTCTCTGAGGCGGCAGTCCAGGCAATTCACTAGGAAATACACCAGGAAATTCACGAACGATAGGAATGTCCTCAATCTTACGATCTTTGGACTTTGTGTCAACGACATGAGCAAGAAAGGCTTGGCATCCTTTACGAAGATATTTTTGAGCTTTCATAAAATTTATGATTTTTATGTTTTTGTTTCTTTGGTCACCTTGAATTATTAAGGTTTCTGTTTTGGATAAGGGAATTCGGATTTGTTTGGTGTAGCATATTATTTCAGCACGATTTTTGGACAACCAATCCATCCCTATGACTATATCAAAACTACCTAGCTCTACAGGCACATGGTCTATATAAAAAATGTGATCATCTAGGTCAAGCTTACAACCCTTAAAAACTTCACTAGACCTAACAACTTTGCCATTCGCTAACTCGATTTCATAATTAACTTTCAAACGATCAGGATTCAAATTTAAGAAACTTTTAAAGTCGGTCGATACGAAACTCAAGTCGGCTCCCGAATCAAATAAAATAGAAGCAAAATGATTGTTGACGATAAACGTACCAGTGACGGTATCAGGATTTTCACGAGCTTCCTGAGCATTCATAACAAATGCACGACCATGACCATTCTGATGATCATTGTTGTTGTTGGCATTGCGATTGTTGTTACGATTGCCATTGTTGTTGTTGTTTCCATTCTGGTTGTTGTTCTGAAGCTTAGGGCAACAATTACGATAGTGGTTAGGATCACCACACTCGTAGCAGACAGGATTTTTAGGAGGATTGTTGGACGGACACTTTCTGAAATTGTGACCCCAGCGGTCACACTTGAAACACTTCTCACACTGACCAACATGATGCCAGTTACACTTGTTGCACATGGGCTTGCTTCCAGCATAAGACTTAGAATCTGAATTAGACTGATTGTTGATCTGATTAGAGGCAGCATAATTATTAGTCTTTTGGTACTTGTTCCCTTTGAAATCACGCTTATCGTCGTAGGAACGCTTTCCATTTTCATTGTTCGAGTTTTCAGAGGATTTTCTAGACACAACTAGCTTGTCTTTGAACGATCCACTTCTCATAGCATCATCAGTCAACCTTGTTGCACGATTCACAACATCTTCGAATGTTGTCGGTTCAGAAGCAATGACATGAGTACGAATAAGATCATGAAGACCTTGAAGATACCTTTCAATACGCTTGAATTCAAGGGAAACCATATGAGGAACGAGACGAGCGAGTTCTTGGAACTTAGTCGTGTAGGTAACAATATCAGATCCAACCATGGACAGATTCCATAGTTCCACTTCAACTTTTTGTAGCTCTCTCCTTGGACAAAACTTCTGAGTTAACTGATTCTTGAACGTATCCCAACTCATAGCATCAGCATTTGCACATCCTAAGACTTGCACTTGGGAATTTCACCAGGACAACGCTTCCTTGGACAATGTGCTAGCAGCAAACTTTTCCATATTTTCAGGGGCACATTGGATGATACTGAAAATAGATTCCACCTTCTCAATCCATTCAGATCCAGAGTATGTCGGAGGATGACATGACGTAAAGGTCTTAAATGACTGACCTTGACGATTAGCATAGGGATCTGAAGTTTAAACAAATAAGGAAAGAAAAAGAAATTTTGATTAAAGTAAAATGAAAATAATGAATCTTCTTTGTGGAGTCAAATGATATACCGTTGTTTCCAACGTTATATGCACCAGTGGCATTTCCTCTCGCAACATTCATTTGAGCCATCGCTTCAGCGATTCGACGTTCCATCATTTGTTCAACAGTCTCAGCGTTTCCTCCTCGAGCCATTGATGAATTGCTGATACAAATAATACGATTTAAATAAAGGATTAAGAAAAGAATAATATATAGGAATTTATAAAGGAAGTATATACTTATTATAAGAATCGAAGAATAGGTACACAATAGACGTAATAATAGTAGTAGACGTAGATATAAATAGACGTAGATATTGTAGTAGTAGTAGTAGTAGTAGTAGTAGTAGTAGAGACGTATAGAAAAATACAATTTATAGAAATAATAAAATTTACTAAAATATCACTTTTATTAAACACATTCCTAATACATAATAGTTTTTAAAAATAGGGCACATACGCCAATACTAAATAAAAGAAAATACTAAAATAGCTAAACATAAAAGCTAATAACAGTAATAGAAAACAAATATAGACGATATGTAGATGACTAATCATCTTCCTCTGGCTCAGAGTCTTCCATAGGCTTTGACTCTTCTTCTGGTTCTTCCTCTGGTTCTGATTCTTCTTCAGGCTCAGAGTCTTCTTCAGGCTCTGATTCTGATATCACTTCTGGCTCTAGTTCTCGACGTCGTGGAGTTCTTGGAGCAACATCACGCTTTGGTTTAGCAGGCGAACATAGGAAGATCATACCTCCTTCACGAATACGATAAAAGATAGGACGCTGACCACGAGCTGGAGTAGGAGGACCATTAGGAATAATGGGAATAGGACGTCTTCTTGGGCGACGATGCCTTGGACAAAAGGAGGTTGTACCACTGCTGGCACTGGAGAAACAGGCACTGGACTACTGGGACAGCAGTACCACGATCACTGTCGGAATCAGACGAAATATCGAGGACACTAGCAGGCGACATTCTACTAATCACGACACATAAAATTTATTAGATTATGAAAATTTAGGGCTCTCTGACGAAGGCTAACTATAACACTAAGGCAAGATTAACTAGGGCAAATGTTCTAATCTAAGAACAATGAAACTTCAGGATATGAGACTGAGCGTGCCATGATTATTTTTGTTTTGTAAAAGCTTTTGTTTTTCCCAAAAATCTTTTGTAGTTATAGACTAGGCTTTCTAATTCACTATAACTTAAGCTCTGATACCACTCTGTCACACCCCGCCAAAAATGAGTTTTACTTCATTTAAAATGTTTTGCGGAAGAACGAGGGTGTAACTTTCATGATAACATAGCAAAATTAAGTAAACAAATAACCACGCAATAACGAAAAATAAAAGATGTTTCACTTTCCAAAAGTAGAAAGTTTCCCAAAAATAGTAAGTTTCCTAAAATATAAATTGTTTTGAAATGAAATGATTATTCGTAAACTTAATATTTTAATCATGGCTCACGACAATCCCACTGCTCCTATCCTCCAGTTCCACTGCACCTAATTACCTGGAAAAACATAAATAATAAAAGGGTCAACAATAATGTTGAGTGAATCCATTAAAGTAAAAGTAAAGCAATTTGCTACCCCAACGTTTGTTATGAAAATAGTTTATGACTGAAAGTGTATAAAGTTCAACACTCATAAGATATGAGGAGTAAATATGAAAAGTAAAGAGAAATTGTAGAAGATCTACAATTACTAGTTTAGCTATGAAAATGTGTTGAACAAGTTGTTATGTTTGACATCGCATGACCGTTATCCCAACAGGTAGCTAGTCTATTGAGTTAATATACCAACCCCTAAGTCCACAATCAACACTTCAACTCCAGTATGTTATGTTCTTTTATGGATATTGTTGGATCCCAACAACACAACCGTGTTGCGTTATGACCGAGTAACGAAGATACGATAAGTAAATAACAACAAGATTTCAATGATTAAGAGTTTTATTAAAAACAGCTTAATACAATACAGAGTTTGCGGAAATAGATGTGACACACTACCTAAAACCCTATACTTGAGTTGACACTTTAGACCGCTCAAACTAGAAGAGTATACACTGAGAGTTATATCAGCTGATACTAACAGCTGATATTAATGCCTTAGTAATAACTATGGAGGAGTTAATACTTAGACAATAACTAACTCTTAGAGAATGTTCTTGTGCTTATGATTTCTATCGGTATTCTAAAGGGGTTGTTCTAAATGCAAGCATTTACGTCTGTATTTATAGCCCAAGATCCATGTTCCTTAGTCCACAAGTTTGACGACGTGTAAACATATTATTCGTCGATGTAGACTTGCCATGGATCATTAAATGCTATTGCACAAGTTATTGTCCCGGGTGTACTTTGTGTCCACTTCTTCCGGTACCTTTTCTGACGCACAGTGAAAGGTGTACTACACATGTACAGAAGTTGTTGACTTTCTCTTTACATGCTTGAGGGACAAACAATGAAGTTGTACTGACATTATCTTCTATTCCAAAATAGAAGATCTTCATCGTTTTCTTCTTCTTTGAGCGGGAAAGGGAAATGTTCAAGGTGTCAATGAACATTTCCTTTAAGTCTTCATCTGCAGCAGGTACTATCAGCTGATTCCACAATCAGCTAAATAGTCTTCTTATTGTCTTTTTCCTTTGGTCATAGACTTCGAATGAACTCTCGTTAATAGCTGCTGATTTGACTTGTATCCTAAAGCTAAGTACGTACTCCTCTGAAGGTTTATTGTATATACTTGCTTCAGCTGAGATACATACTTCAGCTGTTGTTTATTCTTCTTGGCTATCGAGCATCAAATCTTATTTACTTAGTATTGGGACTAACAATCTCCCCCTATTTGATGCAGTCGAATAGCCGTATAAGTGTAACCCTGTAATGATTCAGCTGAAAGAAGTCAGCTGAATACTTATGTACTTTGACCCTTAGGGTTCTTTTGTATATGTTTATCTTTTTACAATTTTTACAAGTATATTACAAAGTTTTGATTTTCTATTGATAATGAAATTTAAATACAAGGAAAATCAAAAAAAAAATAATGCCTTGGATATAGCTTATCAAACGACATTGCGATACAGTGAGCGGAAGGCTGAGTCTATTAGGTTCTTCATTTCTCTTCCCTCTTCAATAGAGGAACTCAGCAGCTTGTGATATAGGTCATGAGTTGATCCACATCACACATTTCCAACTCATCTGCCCGCTGGAAGCATTGCACCTTCTTCTCCAGATAGCAAAAGCCGTGAATTGGTTCTTTCACGATCAGCCCAGGGACAAAGTTAACTCCAGTGGGAACGGCTTTTGTGATATTGGGTTTTGGTCGTTTAGCAAATATGATTGACGACCCAATATCCAGTGGTCTGGCTCAAGGAGAACGGACTTACGTTTCTCCCCTCTCGCTGAGGAGCTTTCACCAGCAGTCTTTCTGACAACAGCAGCTTGAGATTCATACAATTCAGGAGGTATGCGATATACCAATTCAGGAGCATGTTTCCTGATTTCATCGCATAGAGTCTTGAAGGAGTAGATTGCGAATTGAATCTCATTTACCAGTTCTGTTATAATCTGCGATGGTTTCGCAGTTCTGGCAGCTGCTTCAACCTCTTTCCATTCATCGTAGTTGAGAATGAGGCTGATCTTGTTCAGAGAGAACTTTTCATGGAGCACCGCACTCCCAGCCCTTGTTATTATAATTTCATCAGGGCAGCTGGGATCAAATTTGGGGGCCCTTACGCTGGTAATCTTTGCTTCCTGCCTACACTGATTAAGAACTTTGTTGAACAACCTAATGTTCTCAGCTCTTTGAGTTTCAGCTCTTCGATGCAGCTCTTCATGAGTTTTTATTTGAAGGGCTAAGGCTGTATCGAGATCAGCAGCGGATCCAACTTCATTTAAAATGAGGTTTTCAACCACAGCAGATGTAGGCTCCCCCTCAGCAGGATGAGGAATCTCCTGTGAAATAGGCTGAGGGTTATGGATTTGCGGGGCTTGGACTTTTGGGACCTCAACTGATTCAAAAGAATCAACGATTTTAGTAAAACCAGTTGAAGTTTCAGCTTCTTCTTCAGTTGTTCCAGCAGAGGTGATAGGTGGATTTCTTGAGTTGTCACCTGCTAGAACGTCTTCAGTATTGGCTCCAACAGCAGAGGTGATTATGAGTTGTGAACTTTCTCGTTCACCATGTTGTTCACCTGCTGAAGTGGCCTCTTTCTCCCCCTCAGAGAGTGCCCGAAGAAGAGGGGTACTCTCTGGTGCTGAAGCAAGACGAGCAACAGCGGCACCCTCATTTAGTTTTTGTAGAATGAGGTTGAGAGTGCCTTGGAGACCAGCGACCTGAGAAGTCAACGAGTTGACTTCAGTCTCCAACCTGTCCATCCTTGTGGACACAGCAGAAGCAGACCCCTCAATAGCCGTAGAAAGGTGACTATGAGCAGTGGTCAGTTAATTGATAGCTGTAAGAAGAGGAGACACCTTGGAAGTCAAGGTATCCATCTGTCGATCAAATTTAGCTTCTGTGGCTCGAGCTTCGGAGAGAAGCTTGTCTTTTTCGACACTGGCTCAAAACAGAAGTGCCTACTTCAGTTGTCAAAATAGTTTGAAGCCCAGATTCGTGCATCTCTTCATCATCTGAAAAGGTGTACTGCTGAATGGGGATATCAGCAGAATCAAACATCATATGAAATGCTGTTTGAGAATCTGGTGCTTCGGTCTCAACAGTCGGCGAAACTGTTATGGAGACTGGAGGAAGAATTCCTCTGGGTGGTGGGTCAGCTGCCTCACAGCTCGGTTGGCGAATACGTTCACGATCACTGGCAGCTTGGGTAGTTGCCTCAGTAACAACTTGGTCTAAAGTTGTCTCTTCATTGGCGGTGGTGGTTTCCTTGATCACCTGCTGGTTTAAGCCGGTGACGTTGTGGGAAACAAAAAGAACAGCTTCAAGATTGACTTGGTTTCCAGTCAATCTATCATCAGCTGATGACTCAGGGAGTGATGAAGAAGTTGGGGGTGGTGTGTGTGCAGCTGACACTCGGGTGGCTTGGGTTGAGACGAAAACTTCACCAGCAGTCTGTTGAGAGACTGAGGTTGCTTGTGGAGTTTGTTCCCTTGTTACAACAACAGATAATGAATCGGTCGAGGAGCTACGCAGAAGGTTGGAGCCGGCACTAACTCCTAAAGAACGAAATTGTCGTTTTGAAGTCTGTTGACTTGTTGAGAAATCAGCAGAGAGAGAGTGGATGAAAGGAAAGGAAGATGAAACAGCCGAGAGTGTTCGATTAGGAGCTCCGAATATTGGTGGAGTTCCTTGATAAACACTGCCAATCTGAAAATGAGAAGAACAAAGATCAGAAGCTGATGAAACCTCTGAGCGTAAGTGATCTTCTCTCTGCACCAATAGTAGAAGTCCTTCTTACCTCCAACAGAGGGGAGACAGAAGTACTGGTGGCAGAAGAAGATGATAAAAAGAATGAAGAAGAAGGAGGGCGATTAGAGGGTCGCTTAACTCGCTTCTTCACCACCAGAGGAGAGTCATCTGCATCAGCAGAATCCTCATTCTCAAGGATTGAGATCCCTGTTGAGGTGGTGGTTTTCCCATCAGCAGCTGGGGATGGACGCCCAGTTGAGGGAAAATGCTTCAGATGAGAAAAGGACTTACCTTCTTGGAGGGCAGATTTCTTCGATATTGCGCCCTTCTTTCGATCCCTTTTGGATCTGACTCGATCATCTATGATCTTCAGCATGTACGAGGTGAGAGGAAATTCTCTTTCATCTTCCTTCCTTTGGAAGATGATGCTAGCGATGGAACGAACCATCACAGAATTCCCTGGAAGGTCTTCATAACTGATCTCCAGCTTTTCAACCATCACATGTGCGATGCACAATGTGAAAAAGCTAAGATAGGAAATGTGATTTCCCTTGCTTTTCAGCTTCGTCTTGACCTCCACGTACACCAGTTTCCCGTAGTCGATCCGCTGACCAGTGACTAGGGCTTCAGCAAAGACTTGCATGCTCGAGTTGCACTGGTGGAGAGACCCGGAATTGCCTCTGATACGCTGAATGATGTGGGTAAAGAAATAGGCACAGGGTCTCGACAGCTGAGACTTCTTGATGATCGGCACCCTGTCTTCTTCGTTTTCTAATATGTATCCAGTGATACGGATTAGACTCGCTTTAGCTTCATCAGCAGATTTAGTCTGCTGATATTCTTCACCAGGTTGCAGATAATCGAATCCGCAGGCAACTCGGAAATCATCAAGAGAAATGGTGATTTGATGATCTCCAACCTGCGCAGTAATGTCGTCTCCAGGAACGGAGGCGGACATCCAGAAATCACGCAAGAGCTCAATGATACTCTTGGTGACTCTGGTAAAGGCACCACGGATGGGGCAGTGACGCACAAACGTCACAACTGGTCGATAAATATCGACAAGATCATCCGGTGGGGAAAAGTTGCCTACTAGGTTTGAGTTCTGATAGAACTCAATAGCAGCCCTAGTAAGAGAAACCTTTGGGGCTTTCTTCGGCACTTTGAGGAGAGAGGGAAGAAAGATAAAGGTTTAGAAATAAAGAATTGTGGGAGTGATGATTAGGAGTGGAGAATGGATGGGTATTTATAGGGATTTATGGGTCGGTTTGAGTAAAGATTTAAATTTGAACTGGGTCATAAATGGATAGTTATAAACCAACTAGAGACACGTTGGTTATCGTGCAAAGGAGGTTGGATGTGACAGTGTGAGGTAGTGGAGCGGTTTCTGTGTCAGGGTAGTGGAGCCGTTTCTGTGTCTGGGTGTCTTGTCCCTCATAAATGCCAAATATTTTCACTTGAGTGAAAATATTTGCCACAGAGAACGTGTGGATAGGGTTGAAAGATGCCTTTTTATGGGAGAACCAAACGTTTTAACTTATAAAACATGATAAGTTATCGTTTAAAAGATTTTATTCGGCTGACTGATAAATTCAAAAGGTTTTAGTCAGCTGAATGTACTAAGTAACAAGGTGAATCTTATCAGCTGCTGATAGTACTTCAGCAGTTGATTCAAGCATTCAACATACCTAACTCGCTGATCAAAAAGTTGAATCGTTTTTCATCTAAAGGCTTAGTGAATAGATCAGCCGGCTGAAGGTCAGTTGAAATGAAGTGGAGTTCCACGTCACCTTGTTCAATGTGATCTCTAATAAAATGATACCTTATGTCGATATGTTTGGTTCTAGAATGAAGAACTGGATTGTTGCTGATTGCAATAGCACTCGTGTTATCGCAATAGATAGGAACTTTGCAGAAGTTCATATCAAAATCAACAAGCTGAATCTTCATCCAAAGGACTTGAGCACAACAGCTTCCAGCAGCAACATATTCTGCTTCAGCTATGGAGGTAGAAACAGTGCTTTGTTTCTTGCTTGTCCAGCTGACTAGCTTTCCACCAAGCAGCTGACATCCTCCAGTGGTGCTCTTTCTATCCATTTTGCAACCTGTAAAGTCTGAATCTGAATAGCCAATTAGATCAAACCCGGAGTCTTTGGCATACCAAAGACCTAGGCTTGGAGTACCCTTAAGGTACCTCAAAATTCTTTTTACAGCTATTAAGTGAGATTCTCTAGGATCAGCTTGATACCTAGCACACATGTAAGTAGCAAACATAATATCTGGTCTGCTGGCGGTGAGATAGAGTAATGATCCAATGATTCCTCTATAGAATGTGACATCCACTGACTTACCAGTGATGTCAGCATCTAAATTGTTTGGAGGAGCCATTGGTGTTTTCATGGATGATGATGAATTCATATCGAATTTCGTTAAAAGATCGTTGATATATTTTTCTTGATTTATAAAAATTCCATTTTTAGATTGCTTAACTTGTAAGCCAATAAAATATGTCAATTCACCCATCATACTCATCTCATACTTTGTAGACATAAGTTTTGAAAAACGTCTACAAAGTTTTTCATCACTAGCACCAAAAATTATGTCATCCACATAAATTTGAACAAGAATGATATCACCTTTGATTTTGCGAATGAATAAGGTTTTATCAATCTTTCCCCTGGTGAAATCATTTGCTATGAGGAACGTGGAGAGTGTATCATACCATGCACGAGGAGCTTGTTTCAACCCATACAACGCTTTATCCAGTTTAAACACATAGTCTAAATACTTAGGATTTTCAAACCCTGGTGGTTGTTTAACATACACTTCCTCTTGCAGTTTCCTGTTTAAGAAAGCACTCTTCACGTGCATCTGAAAAACTGTGAAGTCTTTGTAAGCAGCGTAGGCTAGAAATATTCTAATAGCCTCAAGCCTAGCCACTGGAGCAAATGTTTCATTGAAATCGATTCCTTCCTCTTGTCTGTATCCTTGTGCAACAAGTCTAGCTTTGTTGCGAATAACTACACCTTCTTCATCCATTTTATTCCTAAATACCCATTTAGTACCAATTATTGTCTTTCCAGCTGGTGAAGGCACCAGCTGCCATACTTTGTTGACCTCGAATTGGTTAAGTTCTTCCTGCATCGCCTGAATGCAGCTTGAGTCTTCTAAAGCAGCCTTAATATTTTTCGGTTCTTCAGTTGCTAGAAAACAAGACCATAAGCAAAGATTGCATGATGCTTTACTTCTAGTGACTACTCCCTGCTGTGGATCTCCAATGATTAACTCAATTGGATGTTCTGAGGTCCACTTAGATTGAGGAGCAGCAGTAGAAGAGGAAGATTCAGCAGAATTAGATCCTTGTTGAGCGGCTGATTGCTCAGCATGATGAATTACTTCATTTTAAACTGATCTTCTTGAAGTATGAAGAGGTGGCTTAGAAGTAGCCTTGGATGATGCTCTAACTGTTGGAATTTCTTGTTGAATAGCTGCAATGTCCACAAGATATGTGGGAACATCATGAAATGTCTCATCTGATTCATTTACGGGAACATCAAAGAGATTTAAAGCATCGGAGAATGCTTCAGTTGTATCATCAGGGGATGATTCAGCTGATCTCTGAAATGCATCAGACGAGTCAGCAGAGGAGGGGTTCAAAGCTTTTGAGTGTTCTTCAAAAGTAACATTTATGGACTATTCCAATGTTTGTCTTCTTTTGTTGAAAACTCTATATGCTTTGGATAGAGTGGAGTATCCCAAGAAAATGGCTTCATCAACTTTAAAGTCAAATTTACTCAGCTGATCTCTTGTGTTTAACACAAAACACACACAGCCAAACACGTGAAAGAAACCGATGAAAGGTTTCCTCTGACGGAAAATCTCATAAGAAGTATTTTTGTGTCTCTTCACATAGAGAGACCTATTCTGAGTAAAACAAGTTGTGTTAATAGCCTCTGCCCAAAATTGCTTAGGCATGTTTGACTCAGCAAGCATTGTTCTTGCAGCTTCTATAAGGGTTCTGTTCCTTCTTTCAGCAACACCATTCTGTTGAGGTGTTCTTGCAGCTGAAAAGTTTTGGGAGATCCCAACGTCTGAACAAAAATCTTCCAAAGTCTTGTTTCTGAATTCAGTACCGTTGTCTGATCTCAGCATCTTGACTCTAGACCCGTTTAGAAGTTCCATCCTTTTGATGAACTTGATGATTTCATCAGCTGCATCACTTTTGTGGCGTAAAAATATAACCCAAGTATATCGTGAGTATTCATCAACGATAACAAGTGTATACTTCTTTCCACCTAGACTTTCAGTGCTCATGGGACCAAAAAGATCCATATGGAGCATGTAAAGGCAGCTGTTGATGGAAAAACATTGCTTTGATTTGAAGGAGCTTTTATGTTGTTTACCTTGTTCACATGCAGAACAAAGCTTATCCTTTTCATATTTGATTTGTGGCAGACCATTCACCAGCTGACCTCGCGCCAGCTTCGATATATTTTTGAAGTTCAGGTGAGATAGTCTTTTGTGCCACAGCCAATTCAGCTCTTCAGTAGAGTGAGAGAATAGACAGACTTCTTGATTTTGAGGATTCATGTCAAGTGTATAGACATTCTTGGTTCTGGAAGCAACTAATACTACCTTTCCATTCTTATCTGTCACCGTTCCTCTGTATATTCGTTAAAGTTCACTGAGAACTTTGCATCACAAAGTTGGCTAATGCTGAAAGATTATGTTTCAGCCCATTTACATAACCAACTCTTGTGATTTTTATGGATCCATTAGAGATGGTTCCATAACCTTCAGTTGAGCCTCTACCATTATCACCAAAAACTACTGAGGGGCCATCACAAACTTCAAACTCTTCCAGCAGGGATTTGTAACCAGTCATGTGTCTTGAGCAACCACTGTCTAGGTACCAGACATGTTTGCTTTCATCACCCTGCACATAAGATAAAAGAGTTAGTTCTTTTTGGGAACCCACACCTCGGTGGGTCCTTGTGACTTCCCGCTGGGATTCACAGAAGTTGGCTTTTCAGTAGGCTCACATACTGAAGTTGAGGAAGGTCTCAAGCATGTGCTGTCACACTCACTTGCCATGTGCCCACGATCTCCACACTTATAACATTTTCTGTTTCTTTGCAGTGGAGTAGAGGGTGAGGCAGTAGGATTGGGAACTGGACCCAAAATACCCTTCATTTTCTGATTATCAGAGATAGTCAGAGTTTAAACGAGTGATGTCAGCTTGCTGACCTTTCCTTTCAGCCGTCTGACAGACACAGCTGAAGAAGGACTTGGAGTGTCCTTAGACACACTCTTACCTTTGTTCTTTGCAGCTCGAGTACGAACTCCAGCTGGCTCACCCTTGGAGGGTGTATGAACAGTTTTATTTCCTGCTGTTCTTCTAGTCCTCTGTTGAGATCTAGCAGAAGATGCAGCAGGTGCTGAACCCGAGACAGAATTTCTAGGTTCAACAATGACTACAGTGGGTGTCCTAACTACCATGGCAGAGGAGTCATTTGATGATTCTTCACCAGTAGCCACAGAAGGATCTTCTGAGGACATCTCAGTAGCATAGGTTTTGGTAGACCTAACAAAGGAACCAAAAACCAATTCTTCAGCTGGCACAGAAGCATCAGCTGACGAATAGTACAAATCATCTGTACTTCTGTCAGGTACAGCGGCTGCAGCTAGGAAATCTCCTCCTAGTACAGCTTGTACTTGACTGGGGATTTGTGAGTTAACACCTTCACTCACACGTTTGGATGAACGAGACCATGATTCACAAATCTTTTTAATTGCCTCAAGTTCTTTAACTTTTTCACTTAGATCATGTTGAAGAACTGAGTTAATAAATTTCGTTTCAGAAAGTTCTTCTTTCAAAATTTTGTGGTCAATTAAGCGTTCTTTTAAAAAAGCATTTTCACGTAGAATAGCATTATTTTTATCCAAACATTCACCTTTCAGCTGATCAATGAAGTGCAAGTCACAAATAATAGAATCAACAATTTCTTTAGCTTTAGTAGCCTCAGCGGAGATTAGAGAGGTTACCTTTTTGTGAACAATGTTGACCCATTTATAGGAACTAGCATCATCAGCTGTAATACTTTCATCATCATCAGCACGAGCCATCAAACACATTGTGGCCATTTGTTCATCGTCATCAGATGAGCTGTCACCAGAGTCAGCCCAATCGTGAGTTTCAGCTACAAGACCCTTGTCAGCAGCTTTGCCTTCAAGTGCCTTCTTTTCTTCTAAAATCTTTTTGGTGAAGGCTTGTATCTTTTTGTATTTTTCTTCAATGGACTCACCAGTTGAAGATGATGAACTAGCTTTCTTCTGCTTGCAGTCGTTAGCATAGTGTCCCTTCTTGTTGCAGTTGTAGCAAGTTATCTCAGAGATCTCAGGTGTACTTCCAGAGGGTCTGGAAGACACAGCTGATGAGATAGATCTGCTAGTCGAGCCTCTAGCTGAGGAGCCAGACTTGTTTTTGAAGAATTTTCTATTTTTAACAAGTAAGGCTAGCTCAGTTATAAGGGCTTCGTTGTCTTCGTCTTCATCAACTTCTCCAATGCTGACTTCAGGCATGCTGAACAAACCAGCAGCTGAAGCATTGTCAGCTTCATCATCTGATGGAGGATATTCGATTCTGCTGGGCTTGTTTAAAGAAACAAGAGCGGTCGAAGATCCTGAGGGACTCACCTTAGAGTCCTTTGGAGGTTGAAATTTGTTGAGTACAGTTCTGTCATGGCTTAGAAACATACCATAGAGAGAGGAAAGAGTATAATCTTTCAAAGTAGGAGACGTACTCATGCAAGTTATGATGGTAGCCCATTTAGAAGGTAAGGTAGCCATAAACTTACACATTTTGGACATATCTTCCTTATCAACCCCATGAGACTTCAGCTCGTTTAACAGAATGTTATAACGATTGAATGTTTGAGCGATAGTCTCACTAGGCTTGGCTTTAAACAGTTCATAATCATGTATGAGCATGTTTTTGTTATGTTCACGCACAACAGATGTGCCTTCATAAACTTCAGCCAGCCTCTCCCACATCTCTTTAACTGAATCACAAAATTGTATATTGTGATACAGTTCATCACCAACTGCTTGAAAAAGCATATCCCTTTCCTTTATTATCAAGATGAACAAGACGTTTTTCAGCGTCCGTCCATTGAGCCTCATATTTCACAACATAGTGTTCTGGGACTTCAGGAGTTCCAGGAATAAGGGTTTTGGGAACGTATTTTCCTATCATTATATTATCTTGAAGTTTTGGGTGATAGGTAACCATGTGGGACAACATACGTGTTTTCCACATGGGATAGTTGGTTTGAGTTAGTTTGGGAGGTTTTCCAGATGATGGAAGATCTGATGATGTAGGTTCAGCCATAACAGATGCTCAAAACTGATGGAAAAATAATTTTGACACCCGCTCTGATACCAGTTGTTGGATCCCAACAACACAACCGTGTTGCGTTATGACCGAGTAACGAAGATACGATAAGTAAATAACAACAAGATTTCAATGATTAAGAGTTTTATTAAAAACAGCTTAATACAATTCAGAGTTTGCGGAAATAGATAGTACACACTACCTAAAACTCTATACTTGAGTTGACACTTTAGACCGCTCAAACTAGAAGAGATATACAATGAGAGTTATATCAGCTGATACTAACAGCTGATATTAATGCCTTAGTAATAACTATGGAGGAGTTAATACTTAGACAATAACTAACTCTCAGAGAATGTTCTTGTGCTTATGATTTCTATCGGTATTCTAAAGGGGTTGTTCTAAATGCAAGCATTTATGTCTGTATTTATAGCCCAAGATCCATGTTTCTTAGTCCATAAGTTTGACGACGTGTAAACATATTATTCGTCGATGTAGACTTGCCATGGATCATTAAATGCTATTGCACAAGTTATTGTCCCGAGTGTACTTTGTGTCCACTTCTTCCGGTACCTTTTCTGACGCACAGTGAAAGGTGTACTACACAGGTACAGAAGTTGTTGACTTTCTCTTTACATGCTTGAGGGACAAACGATGAAGTTGTACTGACATTATCTTCTATTCCAAAATAGAAGATCTTCATCGTTTTCTTCTTCTTTGAGCGGGAAAGGGAAATGTTCAAGGTGTCAATGAACATTTCCTTTAAGTCTTCATCTGCAGCAGGTACTATCAGCTGATTCCACAATCAGCAGAATAGTCTTCTTCTTGTCTTTGTCCTTTGGTCAAAGACTTCGAATGAACTCTCGTTAATAGCTGCTGATTTGACTTGTATCCTAAAGCTAAGTACAGACTCAGCTGAAGGTTTATTGTATATACTTGCTTCAGCTGAGATACATACTTCAGCTGTTGTTTATTCTTCTTGGCTATCGAGCATCAAATCTTATTTACTTAGTCTTGGGACTAACAGATATACACTCCCGGAAATGTCTTGGTTAAACCAAGTAATGATCAATTGTTCGATGGGAGGATGAGTGTCAGCCAATAGTACTATCTGCATATCCATGGTCTAGATCCACTAGTTAATGATTGCTGGCAAACCTTAGTCCGGTATAATAATCGTTTGTCATGCCAACGCGATAATGAAAATGTATAGATGTTGTACAGTCATAATAAAACAGTAGTAGTTGTTTTTATGTTTTCCACCCCAATGTTTATAAAACAGTTAAAAGAGTAAAAGGGGTATGTGGACTCACCTGGCAAAGCTTAGCGACACAGTACTTAGGACAGAGGAATCCTTCAGAGACTCCTAGCTTCCTAAATGATATAACTTACTAATTAGACTAAGCTAATACAGGCGATTCTAAATACAATATAAGTTAAATGATATGCAATTCATGTTATGTTTTATGTTTTGTGACATCGAATGAACTTGGATCATTGGGCCTTAATGGGCCGAAATGAAATGAAATGAAATGAAATGAAATGGGCTTCGAAATGAAATGTAATGAAATGGGCTTGGGTTAGACTTATTGGGACTAGATTGGGCCTAATGGGCTTAATGGACCTAAATGGGCTTAATGGGCCACTAGGTTGGGCCACTTGGGCCTCTTATTGGGCTTAGGTCCAATTAGATTGGGCCATGGATTGGGCTTGGCCCAATTAGGTTCGGTTTGGGTATGAATGGGCCAAAGGTTTGGGCTTTGGTCCAAATGGGCTTGGATACTAATGGGCCAACTAAGGTTTGGGCCCGATGGACTAAGATAGATTGATATGGGCCAAGTACGGTCCTTGGCCCAATTGGCCCGATTAGGTATTCGGGTTTGGGTCCACGGTATGGGTCAAGATCCGGTCTTGACCCGGTTTGACTTGTGGGTCAAAATTGGTTAATGAAAGTCAACAAAAGTCAACTTAAATGTTCTAGATTTCATCTAGGGTTTAGGTTATGATACAATTCGGTCAACCAAGGTCAAACATGGTCAGTCTAAGTCAAACTAGGCTCGGTTTGGGGGTAATTCGGTTAGGGTTGGCCGGCTAGGCCGAAACCCTAAGGGTTTGAGCTAGATCCGAACTAGATCGAGTCTAGGGTTCGGGTTTGGTGTCTAGATTGGTCTAGATCTAGGGTTTAATGAGTCTAGGGTTTTAGATCTAGGGTTCAAGCATTGATTCAAGGGATTAAACAACCAATCTAACGAGTCTAATGATTCAAACAACAACACAAACATGTATACACACGCATGCATGTATGTTACGGATTATGAGGATAACCGAGACCATATGGCCTAGGTAATGGTCTCGGGTCCGAGACAGCAACCAAGCAAGGATAATTCAATGAAAAACAAGGGTTATGAACCATACCTTGAGCCGAATGAAGAGAAAATCGGCAAAAGGGCTTCGGGATTGCTTTGGATCGGAAAACGGACGAAGGTGATGATGGTGGTGTTGCTTGCGGCCGAGATTAACAAAAGAGGGTAATGGGTTCGGTGATGGTGTTTAAATAGTGGGAAGATTAGGGTTTTGTTGGTAGAATTATAATCTAACTAGGATTCCTTTGAATGAGATGGATAAGGGTTCAAGTCTTTGGATTAGAACAAACAATTAGCACATGGCCAACACCACAAGGGTGTTTCGGCCAAGGGAAAGTCACGAGCAAAGAGTAGAGGCCGGCCACTTAGGTGGTCGGTCAAGGTTAGAGTCGTTTTTAGATGGTTTGCACATTCGAGTCACGTTTATATTAAATTCGTTACGTTTATTGTTTTATCGAGAAAGTTATTGTTTAAGAAATGTTTTAGCTCAAGAGTGTCACCATAAATAAATAAAAATGTTGTGTTGACTAAAATAATCAAACACTAATGTATGGTGTAAAAATATGTATGTTTGTTGTGTATTAGGATGCCAGAAATAGAAATGTCTAAAAATAGAAACTTTCTAAATAAGGAAAGTTCTAGAAATGAAATGAAGTCACATACCAGAAATATCGAGTTGTCACAGGTCCCTAATACTAACTGCTGTTAAAATTTGTTGTTAAACTTTTTAAATTGACAATTTTACCTCATCTTCACCATCTCTTTCCTCTTTCCCTACAAACACCAAATTGTTTGAATTTGACGATGTGCAGTCCAACAATCTGTATCTATAAGACTACAAACACCATTTTCTAAATAATCAATAAGCTTAAACTAGTTGAAACTCCACCTACACCATCGTCGACAACTTCTTCTCCACCCACAACCATCGTCGGCGTACCCTTTGTCTCTCACCTCTCTCCATCTCGCCGACAACCCTCAAAACTCAGAACCCGTTCACCAACAAATTCCCTCTCCGGCACCCCACTGTCTTCCTCTACATGAGTACGATTGAACAAGAACCGAAGGAAATTCGAGACTTGAAAGCCCAAAAAACCCTCAATCGAGAGCAAAATTGTCAATTTGAAATCCTATCTGTTCCCAGAGCAACATCGACGAGATAATTCGCTTTTTTCACCAAATCGGATTCCCAAATCCAGTCAAACGGGTCATCCGGGTACCTAATCGTAATGTTAAACAGACACTAACGGTTGAACTCGAAGCTAAAAAGATCAGTTCTTGTGATTCGATAATGTTAGCGTCTGAAATTACGATTGTACCCCAATGTGTGGGTCCCATTGAGATGTCGAATTTTGGGTAAACATTGTTGTTGTCGAAATTTCCGTACAAGAAAGTGGCTCGGATGAGGTATCTAGTTTTGGTTTTGACGTTGAGTGTGTAACAGTGTGTGTTTTGTGTTTAGAGATGGAGATGGTGAGGGTAAAATTGTCAATTTGAAAAGTTTAACAGAAAATTTTAACGGCAGTTAGTATTAGGGACCAAAACCAATACGAAGTGTAAACCACAGTGACCGCGGGTGTAATTACTAAGACTTAGGGATCAAATCCAAAACAATGTGTAAACCACAGGGACCATTCGTGTAATTTACTCTTTTATAAACATGTCTCTACTATAAATAATTTCTAAAATTGATAAATAGAATACAAAATGCGTGTAACTTTTGCTATGGAATTTTCGGACTAAAAAATGTTGTATTTTTTATATTATTTGTATTTTTAAGTTTTTGGTTTAATATTTGGACTTTGTTTGTGGGCAAGATTTTGGCCCGTTTGTTTTTTTCGACTCATTCGAAATTTTAGGGCTTATTTGAGGTTTTTTCAACACACTGAAAGTTTCAGTTTTTGATTTTATGAAAGTTTGTTTTTCTCCAAAATTAATACTCATGAGTTGAGTCAATTTAAAGATTGAATTTGCGGAATTCTTTGAATCAACATGCATAGTTTTACAATAGATTATACTGAATATTTTAAGAATCAGCAAAACCAATATGTATTCTTGTTTTTACTATGCGTCACCTGGCTTCAAATGCTTGCGTTGCCTTCTTAAAAGGAGCAAAAAGAAACAATTTAGGCAACATACAATCCCCACCGTTTACCACCCTCAATCAAACTCCTCCTTTTATTACTCATAGTTTTGGACAACGTACTTGATATTGGTAATGACAACAGTAACATGTGCAAAATCTGAAGATTTTCGTTTTTATCTCCTCTCTCTTTCTAATTTTCCTGCATGTCACCGTATCGTTATTACAAATAATTTCACAAGTCAAACATGGTCCAACATTGCTCGTGTTGTCTAGTTTAAGTCATTTAGAGTTTGTTTTGATCATACTTCAATCAATTAATCAAAATATAATTATCAATGTGTACAAGGGTGTCCCCGAGATTTTGAAAGTCCTGTGTGAAAACATGAAAATAGACCTCGTAAATACAATATTTTTGTAAAAATTTGGACATTTTCTAATTTTTTTCTATTAAATTATTAAGTTAACATAAATTTTAATATTATATACCTCATCTGATTCAAAATAAGTGTTACATTTTCCTTATATGGGTGATTCAAAATAAATGTTACACTTTTCTTCTTTGGTAAATTTTTGTATATAAAATTACCACTTTATCCTTACTTAACTTTATTAGACATCATTAATTTGTCATTCCCAACCATATTATAGGACCCTTCCTCACTAATTATCCCCTTTAGTCTGTCATAATATCTATTACAATGTTTTGCATCAAAAAGCGTGAAAGTAAAAGTATAACAATTATTTTGAATTAGAGGAAGTTTATAAGATGTATATAAAAATTGAGCTGCTATAAAATATGTGTTATGTGCAACTACACATCCTCAAAGATACCCCTGAATTTATAACACTCATATCTCCTAATATCTATTCGTTTTCTGTGTGTATCACATGCATTTTCTAGTAAAAAGTTTGTATCACGTGTCATATTTGAAGTGCTACAATAAATCGAATGGAATCAAACTTTTTTTCTTTTTTAACTTTTCATCGATGGAATAGTGACTGAAAACAATGAGTATGTTCTTTGCGGGCCAAAAATAATTGCTTTGGGCCAGGCTTTATATCGAATGTGACGCTATGTTAACGAGAGCCACTAATTTAGTTTCCCGGTCTAGTTTAAAGCCGAAAAAGTGTTCCCACCATATTCACGTTTTTTATTCGTTAAAAAAGTGCATTCTAGAGGGTTACTGCTCTATTGCAATTTACTACTGTAAACTAGTTAATTGGCACTAAATTAACATAATTTAAGCTATATGTGATTTGTATCAACCTAAAACCATGTTACTACTTCAAATTACATATAATTTAACGAGTAAATTATAAAGATGTTCCCGACGTTTACGTCAAATTTTACATATGTTCATTTATTTAAAAAAAAGTACACTATTAGTTTTCTGTTTTTTTTATAAATTTTTTACATCTACAGTCATTTAGACAGTTTTACCAGTACTATTACTTAATGGGATCCAAGTCTTCTCACAATTTCTCCGTGTGTCAATTAGACAGTTGTAAAAACTTCAATTTTGAAAATGTGGTACATATAATTTTGGTGTCTTTATGCACTAAAAGACAATCCTAAAGGTTGTTATTAACAAAACCCGTAATATTATTATCAAGGGTCAACTAGTTTTTTCTAATGAACTAAAAGTCAACCAAGGTCGGCAATATACGTCCGTAGCGGGAATACTCTAGTATTGTAGTAGTGGTCCAACAATTTACACGGAATTCAACTTCTGATGCATGTCCTTGTTATCACTTGCAGAGTCCACGGACACTACAACTTTTATGTTATTTTCTTAAGCATTTATATAACAACAAAATAGAAAATTTTAATGGATATTAGTCAGATTATGAAACAGTTTTATTCGACAATTGGTTTATAGATAATTCGATGATTTTACTAGCCATGATTATAATCAGACCAAACGCAACTTCTTTAAATAATTGCCATCACCAGTGTTTAAAAGATCAGGGCTTGAATCAGATCGGACAATGCCGTTAAAACGGTCAAACTGGATTATAATATTATTTGATATATATGATATGCTTCTTGTTTACCACTAATGAAGATACAAACTACTCCCTCCGTCCCACAAAAAAGTACCAATTTCTCCCTAAACTTTTGTCCCACAAAAAAGTTCCCATTTCTCAAATTGATGGGGGTCCACTCAATAAAATAATATAATTTTCAAAGACCCCACCACTAACTATCCAATAACTATCTTTCTCTCTCCAATCAAACCTTATATTTTAATCAAAGTAATACTAATTACCCCACCACTAACCCTTTTCTTAAGACTTGTGCCCATGAGAAATGGGTACTTTTTTGTGGGACGGAGGGAGTATTATGATAAATTTGAAATGCAATACTACATCAATTTCTTGTTAAAGATTCATAATCGTAAATGAGGTGTACCTGATCTATATGAGTTACGATTAAATCATAAAATAAGCAATAAAATGTGAAAGAAAGTTCCTCAACGACAACATTGTCAGCAATATGTGTTGTAACAAAAATTATAAACATCCCTGTAGTTGAGGGATGCCCACCCAAACCAAATATAAATAATACCTGTTAACTGAACTAATACAACCGTATACACTTTGGTTCCATTAAATAATGTCTAAAAAGCAATACTTAATTCCTTTTCATTCATCTCGTACACGTGATCTCTTGCATCACTTAAAGCACTCTGCACCATTTTAAACAGGTTCAACCAATCAAACTCAAATAATCAATGGGGTTAAAAACGTAAAATAGATATTTTTTTATATAATTAACTAATGTTGATGAAACATATACCTGGCCTAACTTAGTAAGAAAGTTGCTAGCAAGATTCAAAGACGTTAGTCTCACATCTTCATTAGCCTTTAGTGCTTGAGATATTGAAAAAGCTCCTTCATCCTATTTTCAATTTTTAATCAAAATTTTTTTAAAAAGAAAACGAAAAAAATAATAATTATTTGTTAAATTAGACATATTTTAACCCTTACTCTAATTTCGTTAAATCCTAAATCAAGTGACACGAGAGCTTCATTGACCACCTTCAGGCTGCGAGCCAGGGACTTAGCACCCTGCACAATCAACTAACTATTAACTTCACTTGTTGAAAATAACAAAATGTTTAATATAATAATTAAAAAATAATAATAATATGAACCTCATCACTGAGGCCATTGGCTCGTAGGTCTAAAGTAGAGATGGTATTGTTGTACTTTAAAGTATCAGCTATGAACTCTGCACCTTTTGGTCCTATCTGTAATTTATTCCAATTATATGAGAATATTTTAGGGATTATGATTTAAATTCTGAATTTTTTTTTAGTGATTTACCTTACACCAACCAAGCATTAGAGTTTTTATATTTCCATGAAATTTAAGAATGTCTGACAAAGCTTTTGCACCATCTGGTCCAATCGGATTATAACCAACTTCAAGCTGCATTGTATGTTCATCACACAATAATATACTTTTTACTAATCATATTCAGCACATTTATTATTTTTACAACTCACAAAAATAAAAATAAAAATAAAAAATAGAAAAGAAAAGAAAAGAAAAGAAACTCACAGCTGTTATCACAGTATTATCTTTTAGAACTTCAGCTATTGCAGTTATTCCTTTAGCATGAATATCGTTTCCTCCCTGAAAATATCAAAACACACATTTATTTAAATATTTAATTCAAATAATTTAATTTTTTACTAAAAGTAAGGTCCTCTTCTCACCAAGTCTATGTTTGTTATCGAGCGGTTTTCCTTCAAAGCCTCAGCTATTTTCTCAGCTCCCTAATATATATAATAACCATATTTATAAAATAAGAGCCTTAAAAACAATAAAAGGATTATTAATTATCATTAGCAGGTATTTTGAAATAAATACCTCATCTTTAATATCATTCATGTATAAGTTAAGCCACAATAAAGATTTACTTCTTTTAATATATTCAGCAACATGAAATGCGCCTTTAGAAGTTATCATATTATTGCCAATATCGAGAGCTGTAAGTTTCCCTGCTTATAAACTATATATGTCAAGTTAACGTTATATATACAAATGCTATAATATATATATTTAGACATGTGTGTGTGTGTGTGTCTGAACAAAAACGTGAAAAATATGCATAAAAAATCAAACCTTTATGTAAGGATAATCCGGTAATTAATGCACGAACTCCTTCATCTCCAATAGAGTTACCATGCAAAAACAGTTCCTGCATATTTATATTATAATAAAATAAATAAATAATTTAAATGAACAACATGTCGAAATTAGTTAGAAAAATGGTAAAATTGAGGAATGAGATAAATACCCTTAACGCTTTGTTACCCTCGAGCCCTTTTGCAAGTGCTGAAGCCCCTAAAGCACCGCCATAATTTCCACTAGGATAATAAAACATGTTTTCAGTAACAAAAAACCCATAAAATATAAATGTAGAATTTAAAATATTATAATATTTAAAAACATTCTACTCACTTAAGATACAAGCTATTTAACGATTTATTCTCAAGAAGTGACTCAGCCAGACCAGAAAACCCCTGCCTCAATTTTCAATTAAAAGGTAAGAAATATATTATTAAACTAAATTAAATTGATACATGTTTATATAAAATGACAAATTAAATGAAGGCATACAGAATAGTCGATTAAATTGTTGTTTAGTTCAAGTGTACGCAACGTTGAGTTTTTCTTTATCATCTCACCAATAGCTTTTGCTCCCTGCAACAAGAAAATATGTCACATGTTATTAAGTTTCTAGTGAAATGTTCAAGGTAGTCCATTAAATTTTATCTAGTCCCAAGGGACATTTATTAGCCCTTGGATCAAGAAAAATTAATGGTCAAGATCAAGATTCAAAACCACCACCACCACTACAAGCACATGTGCTTCTCCAGCGGCCGGTGACGGCGGCCAACGGCGGACGGCAGCGGACGGCGGCGATGGGCGGCGGTCGGTGGCGGCGGGGGACGGCGGACGGCGGCCGGAGGTGGCCGCCGGCGGTAGTCGTGACTGGAAGCACATGTGCTTCGTGACTTGTTTTGATATTTTTTTTCCGTGTAGTGAAGCACATGTGCTTCATAACGTCAAGCACATGTGCTTCGTGATTCAAACACAAATGACTTGTTTGTAAGTTACATATGTTCAGGAACAAAAACACATGTGCTTGGCTTTATGAAGCATTGGCTTTATGAAGCACATGTGCTTGGCTTTATGAAGCACATGTGCTTCAAAATGATGTGTTCGTCACTTGTTTTGATTTTTTTTCCGTGTAGTGAAGCACATGTGATTCATAACGTCAAGCACATGTGCTTCGTGATTCAAACACAAATGACTTGCTTGTAAGTTACATGTGTTCATGAACAAAAACACATGTGCTTGGCTTTATGAAGCACATGTGCTTGGCTTTATGAAGCACATGTGCTTCATAATGATGTGTTCGTCACTTGTTTTGATTTTTTTTCCGTGTAGTGAAGCACATATGCTTCATAACGTCAAGCACATGTGCTTCGTATGCTCCCTTGTGTGTGTTAGAAACTCATGTTTTTAGTGACTTGAAGCACATGTGCTTCGTGACCTGAAGCACATGTGCTTCGAAGTAATATGCTGTATTTAGTGAAGCACATGTGCTTCGATACATCAATACCACCACCACCCCCATTAGCACCAGCACCTTCACTGTCAGCCACCACCACCACCACTGCCGGCCGCCGGCGGACGGCGGCGATCGGCGGTGGTCGGCGGCGGCGGACGGCGGCCGGAGGCGGCGGCTGGTGGCGGCGGACGGCGGCCGGAGGTGGCCGGAGGCGGCGGCCGGCGGTGGTTGTAGGTGGGGGATTTGATCTTGTCCATCTCGATCCAATGGCTAGGATTTGTTCCTTGGGACTAGACAAATCCTTTGAACTTCCTAGAATACAACTCTAAGTTTCTAAATATAAAAACTTTGTTGGAAATTTTATTTAAAGATAAATGAAAATAAAATAATAACCTCATCCCCTAGCCCGGTACTATTTAGCTGAAGCTTCTGAATACCATTATTTTCCACCAGTATATCACATAAAATCTGCACGCAGAACGCGATATGTTATTTAGTAATTATTAAACTTCAGAAATTAATAAATGTATTAATATTAATATACAACATAAAATAAAACCTTAGCTCCTTCATCTCCAATAGTGTTTCCTGATAGATTAAGAGTCTTTAAGGAAATGTTCGATTGCAGAATACCATCAAAAGCTTTAATTCCTTCTGCAGTTATTCCATTTGCAGCAAAATTCACATCTTCAGCCATCTGGAAAATAAAAGGGAAAGGGCACATAGGTAATTTTAACTTAAACGACTTTGTGCTAATAAATTGCATTCGTTATGAATAATATTAGGTAAAAAGGTATGAGAAGAACAATGCAGAATAAAAGGTGAACATAATCATCAAAAAATCTAACCTGGTTATAAGCTAAGCTCTCTGCAAGGTAAAACAGTCCTTCATCTCCAAAACTGCGACCTGAAAAAAATACAAAATTTAAATATTGTGAACTTTAACAGCATATTATTGTTGCACTCATATGGTGTCAATTATTTGTACCTGACATGTCAACAATATTGTAGGCCCTAAGTTCTTTTGCAAAATCATTAAGTCGTTGTTTGGATTCCCTTTCAATCTTTGCGCCAAAATTAGGTAACAAGTTTGTCCCAGCAGCAAAAGACCATTTCACCCCTTCAGTTGGTTTTTTCTCAGCTGTTGAACCTTTTGACTGCTTGGGCATCATTAGTTTCTCCACCAATTTCCACATAACTGTCAGCTGAGGACATAAATTAGTCAACTGTTGAGAAGTTTATATCTTTAGCATAAAAAGAAAAACCAATTGAAGAAACTAGAAACGGAAAGCAAAAACCCATTAAATATGAGAATAGATTAAGAATGAAGGCTAATGATATATGACCCTCTAGCAAACCTAATTCATTATGATTGGAGTGATGGATTTCCATAGAAAATCATAGTATCGATAACAGAACGTTAATTCAGTTTATCATTGTTTACTTATAGCTCACCGAATCAAACATACAGCTCACTTACTTGTGCCAAATCAAAATGCTTCTAAATTGGGACAAACTAAAAAGTCTAAAATACGCACTTGCTCATTTGTTCCAAAATGCTACATTTCATTATTATGTTAAACCTAATCCTGTTCAAATGCAAAATTTGTAGAACTTGCTACATTGTCCGGAAATTTTAAAATGCCTAAGAATAAAAAAAAGTGAAGGTATAAAGCGATTGACATACAAGTAGCCAGAATCTAGCTCTAATCGCAAGGAAGTAAAGAGCATATTCAATTCCGA
The DNA here is from genome assembly GCA_963853835.1 of Calendula officinalis. Classification (NCBI taxonomy): domain Eukaryota; kingdom Viridiplantae; phylum Streptophyta; class Magnoliopsida; order Asterales; family Asteraceae; genus Calendula; species Calendula officinalis. The sequence continues at coordinate 76,450,982 of OY970822.1, forward strand.
TCGAACTTTAAAAGCAATACCAAAAGTGACGACAATGAATGAGCCGACCGGCAATACAAAAGAAGCAATCTCCTTCACCGGAACACCGGTTAACGGCGCTGCTTCGGATTGCGACTCAGTATAAACTCTCCTACTTCTTCCCGACCGTCCAGACGAAGCCGAAGCATTTTTAATTGCAAACGTTTGGAATTGTAACCGCCGTCGACCTGAACCTACACAGTGCAGCGTCGTAGAAAAAAATAGCCGCCGGCGAAGTAGCATACAGGCGCCGGGAGTGAAGCTGGTCGTTGTGGTCGGTTTTGGATGAGAGTAGATGGAGAGAGTTGAAGCAAAATCCATGATTGTGAGTAAAGTGAAGTAAGCAAAATGGGGGAAAAGGATAGAAGAAGAAGACGATGACGATGAAGAATATGCTGGAAGTTGTTGAATTCAGTAGGAATTGGGTTTGGATCAAACCTTTGGGCTTTTTTTACACCAGCCATGGGCTGGCTCGTTTTCGGCAATATATTTCGTTAACAGAGTATTTTCACGGCCGTTAAAATACATCTCTTTCAAATATTATTTTCTAAATAATTAGTTTTTGTGATTCGAAAAGGACTAGCGTTTGTCTTGCTACTAATAGAGTAGATGGATTATTTCTAGCTTACTTATCTATTAGCCAAGTAAAACACTTACGGTTACAACCTTTTTACTACTGTGTTATGATATACTCCGTATTAATTTGTTTTTTTGTCTCATCTCTTGTCTTTCCGATATAATTATGTTCTGTATTATAATATTTCAGAATTATATTTAGGGGATTCTTGACTTTGTGTGGTGTGAAAGCTTGTATCAGTTGATTTAATGGTGTTTTCATCATCAGATGAATCATTACTTGTTTCAGTTGACTTTCCAATTTTCATTCATCTAGTATTCTTTCTGAACTAGATTTAAGTGGAGGAATAAAATTTGATGGAGGAGGGACTGTATGATATCCAACTCCATGAACAACCTTTTCAGTAGTTTGATTACTAGTTAGTTCATCAATTATCTTAGAACTTCTTTCAAATTTCTTAATTGTAAGTTTATTCTGTTCTAGCTCTAATTGACATTCTTCTAACTTAGTTATAGCTTCCTTTAATTTTAATTCAGCATGCTCTTTATCATAAGTTTCTTGTAAAAGTTCTTCTTTGCATTTTTTATCAGTTATTTTATAGATTTTTATTTGATTTTCTAGATCAGCAATGCAACCATTAAATTCAATTCTTCTACTTCTATTTAATATCATCTCATCAAGAGTTTCTTTATTAAGTTTTTCTAGTTCTTTATATGCTTTAATGCATTCAGGAGTGCAAGATTTGAAAAGTACATCAGTAGTAGGATCAGTGAATGCCATGAGTGCTTGATTTTGAGCATGTTCTTCTGCTTGAAAGCTCCAATCATAACCTTGTCCCTCTTGAGATACAAGAGCAGTTGAGTTTGATGAAATGTTCTTGTAATTTGATCTTTGGTCTTTACTAGGGCATTCTCTAGCAAAGTGACCAAAATTGCTACAGTTATAGCATTTGACTTTGGTTTTGTCAAATCATGCACGTTCACCTTTGTTGAAGTTCAGATTTTGTCTGCCGGTTCTTTGAAGAAATCTTTTGGTCTTCAAGCTCATCATTGCCATCTGCCACTTTATATTCATCTCTTCCAGATCATCAGGATTGATTTATTCCAAATCTTCACTAATCAGTGTAGTGTGCACATGACTAGTAAAAAATGATTCTCTTGCTATATCTTCAGTTTCTTTAAGCTTTCCAGTTGTAGCATCCTGACTTGTACATGTACTAGACACAAAAGCAGCATTGTTTAAAGGTAGACTAGGAGTTTTCTGACTTACCTCAGATTCAAATACTCGTAGTTCATTGTAGAGTTCATCAAGCTCCTTTTCTTCTAATGCATTACCTTGTCTATATATTACAGTATACATAGACCACTATTCTCCAAGAGATCTGAGAAACTTCCTGTTGGCATCATCATTGTCTGGTTTAACTCCAACTTGATTGAGTTCACCAATAAGTTTATTGAATCGATCAAAAACTTGTAGTATATCCAAGATCAGTACTATCTTTGTAATTCTGGCTCATCAGTAGTAAGTCTTGTAAGCAGCATCAAGACTTAACAAGTACTAACTGCAGCATCAGTATCAACTTTTATATAACCCAACACCTACTTATAACGTCGTAACGATGATTTTATTAATTTAAAAGTGATGTGATATACCATTTAAGAAAGATTAAATTATATTACCACGACAATGATCGCTTAATAAAATATTAGACTATATATTTTCCGATAATATATAACTTCAAATATTTATGTATCAAATTTCTAGGCTTATTGTTTCAAATTTTTTTCTCGACCTATTGAACCATATATAAATCAGATTTTTTAATTTATATGAATTCGTTTTGTTTTTGTTAATTTGAAGAATTCCATAATGTTTAAAATAAAGCTCGAATTAATTTGGTCACGGCTTAGAAAGATATAGAATCTGATTTCATTGTAGTAGAAGTATTTATGCAATGGTATTTAACTAGCTAACGTTTGCAGTACTAATTAGTAAATTAATAAGGTCAAAACAAATTTTAATCTTAATCTAATCCAAATTACCCAGTTAAAATTTTGCAACACAAATTTAACGCCAAATTCATTTAGTAATTATACAAATAGCTAGGAAGCGTTTCACGTCTAATTAACAAAGCTGAACATATTTATTTGGTTAAGATCCAACAAACTTAAACAAGAAGTATTTCTGTGTAAATCACATAATATAAAAGTTCATTTGGTTAATTATCCAGTTGCGATAGGAACACGGTCGATCCTGGATATGGGCGACCAGAGTAGCCGCTCAAAGCCCATAGAAAAGGGGGCTATTTAAAAAATAGATATATTCTATATATATATGTAACTTATTTGAATCAAGATAATTTCAATGAAATATTGAATTGTCCAAAAGAGAACTAAATGCATAACTTAACAAAACTTTTAATTTGGCGAAACAATTTTACTTATCTCGGAAAAGAAAATTTTACTTTGGGGGCCTTATTTAAATATTCTAACTAGGGCCCAAAATTTAATTGGACCGACCCTCGATAAAAATAGTCTAACGTCTAATAAATCTAAGCTTATACGTTTTATTGTTAAAATAATGAATACAAATATGAATGTATAATTAACATTCAACATCATGAATACAATATACAAATTACAAGTTGTGCTTATATTTAACTAAATTAATAAATAAGAAATGTTTTTCTTCTAAATCACATGACACAAAAATATCTGTTCTAGTTAATTGTAGCGGGCCTTGGGAGAGATTCTTAAAATCTTATTTATACTTTGTTTTAATAGATGAGAAAGGTATCGTAACTATTTTTTAATTTGAATTTGAATTATATAATCGAAGCGTAATATATATATTTAGAGTATTTTAATGAAAAGAGTCCGATGTAAATTCTTAATCGCCCTGGTGGCTATAAAAACTAATAAAACAAACTATTTTATAACAAACAAAAAAAAAACTGTAAAAACTGCTCAGTGGCTATGACGAAGACATGTCTTTTTTTTTTTTTTTTTTTTTTTTTTTTTTTTTTTTGAACGGCAAGTTAGTAAGTTAGTGTTCGACATATGCAGTGACATCCAAGCGGGCAGTATGCATTCCTCGAAACATATCTCCTTTTTTTTGGGGAATAAACCCCACCACCTTATTTCTCCTAAAGAATGCCCCCAACAAGTCTTGAACCCAAGACCTCTTGAAGACAAACTCCCCAAGGCAACCCTTGGTGGCCAATTGATCTAGACCAATTGGTTATGACGAAGACATGTCATAACCTGTGAATTTGTTTCTTACATATTCCAACGACATGTTGTCGCGACATGTTGTCGCGACATGAGTAATATAATAATTTTTGTTTTCAACCTATGGCAGCCACATAATTTTCTTTTTGCAAAATTGTCCCAACAACATATCCTCGATATATGTGGTATATATCCTGGTGAAAATTTTAAGTTATAGTGATAAATCTGTTGCCATGACTTGTCGTCAGGATAAGCTTTACTGACAACATGTTGTCTCGATAGGATCAATAATAGTCAGTCAATACAGAGAGCTTCAACATCATGAATACATTTCACACAAGTTGTAATCTATATGATTAAAAAATTAATACGAAGAAACTTCATGCATGTTTAAAACATCATTTTTAATATTTAATTGTGCAAGGGATTAGAATAGAATTATAAAGCATATACTTCATTTTATGATAAGTCAACTAACAAAATTCCATATACTAATTTGATTTAAGTTAATCTGTATCGATATAATTTGAATTGTAAGTTTAGCAGAAATTGTGTATCTATGAAGGAGGTCACAAGACCAGTAAGATGACAACATTTTGACTTTTGGGATACTTTTAGTACAAAATTTCAAGACTTCAATAATATATAACCTAATTAAAAAGTTTTAAACAAGAAACATATGTTGTACCATCTTACGTGTGTGCATATTAAAACCTTATAAACTATGTAATTATATACTTGTAAAATCTCAATGAAAGCCCCAAGTGAGCAACTCCCGTTGTTTTATTTATAGTTTGATAGCAATATAATCACACTCTAGCTCTTATTAGATATCTTTACTCTAAATAGTCTAGTATTTAAATTTAAATGACATAAGACATGTCTTAACATAGCTAAAACAAAATTGTTAAATTAAATTAAATTAAAGCCCATAAAAAGGGTGATTAACCTTTCTTTCTTTGCCACCAAACCCCGATGAATCAAGCAACATCATAAACCTCTAATCTATATAATAATAAAACAAGCTTTTAAAGCTTCCACGTGGCCCCCCTTAGAAGCGAGATTGACACGTGTCATTATTTGGTAATTTTCAATTTTTTTAATTCCCGATTTTTTAGTGCAGATTTAATATTAAATTGCTAAAAAACGGTGCAGCCTTTTAATTCGGGAATTTAATCACTGATTTAGAATACCCTTTAATTTCGGAATTAAATCACTGATTTAGAATACCGAAAATTCATCTTTGAAAACATATATAATGAAATTTCCACCATTATAGCACAAAATACGGGTTTCTCTAACTAATGCATTTAATCTATTCCTAAATTATACAAAATTTTCAGGAAAATATATCAACCTCCCTTAATCTACGGTATTGAGTTCCAGCTAACCATTAACCATATTTATATATAGTTCTTATTAGATAAAAAAAAGTAACATGTATACTCTTCATTGAGTTTAAATCTTGCAAGGTAAATGCTTATACTTATGTTTCTTCTTCCTTCAATTCCGTATTAAACTTATGTATGATTTATACAGAAACAGTAATCACTATTAAAATCGGTACTGTTTTATTTCTATAATTTTTAATTTCTTTTTATGTTTTTATTGTGTATGTATGTAGAAATTGCATCTAAATTGCGTTCTGCATTTTTATGAATCATTAAGCAGTTTATTGTTTTTGTATAAAATTACATGTAATCGTTTGAGAGCAAGTTAAATTTAGTTGATTAATTTTGAACTTTGTTGATTTAATTAGGTTTGAAGAATCTTTCTCCAATTAGATCATTTGCATGATCACCAACGGGTAAACAATTAGCAGCTGCAAGTTTTGATCCAACCACTTCTGTAGAATTCACCATATGGGATTGTAAGTAGTTCTTCATAAAGAAATCATATTTTTTTAACTACGGAGTAAATTATTTAAACAAATTGATAACTTTTTTGTTGAATTAAGGAAAAAAAGACTTGGGCTTATTTCTTTTTGAAATGAAGTTACTGGATTTCTTCATAAATGAATCTTTCTCCGATTTATAATCGTTCCAATATTTGTGTTTTAACTAACTGACCCCTTTAATTAGTCGTTAATCACCTGATTATATACATATTTATGTTTTTCTTATTGAATAATCCAGGAATTGGGAGCACGATAGAAAAGGACTATGATCTCATATTATTGATTCTTAAAGGGAATATTATGACAATACGTGACTGTGTACTAACATCGAAAATGTATACTTCTTTTCATAAATTCGTAAACAGCAAGTTGGAGTTTTATGATATATTATATCTTGACCATAATTTCATCCTCTTATGAGAAAATCGGGAGATATATTGTTGTTTAGTGTAAAAAATAGTTTTTACATAGGAAATATTGTCTTGATCGTCGTCTTTAGCATATTTGCAATGCTGCCCATTTGAATTTAACAAAAGAAAAAAATTGTTGATTCAAGAGTTCAAGGATTCAAGGTAAAACAACTAGATGTGACAAATTTACGGATCGGTTTATGTTGGGTAACATTTTAAATGGTTTTGCCCCAACATGGAAAGAAAAATAGAAAAAAGGAAAGAGAAAGGAAATATATTGAAATATGCTTCATTTAAACGTGATTTTAATAGAAAAAATGAAAGAAAATTAAGCTATGATTAAGTGCCCGCAAATCCCATTTTGTATTTGAGGTATAAGTTATAACGATCAGTATAAGTCCCACTATTTTTTCCAAATAAGGAAAGTTTCAAATTGTGTCATTTATTTTGAAACAAACTAAAATAAAAAGTATGTCACTTATTTTGAGACGGATATAGTATATGTTTTAGTGCCAATTTCTAAAAAAATTTGGTAAAGGATCTAATTTTTTTTGTCATCTTTTAAAAATTTTAGGTAAAACTCACAAACTCTAACTGTCTCACTTTTTTAAAAGTTTAAAATTCTACTCAGTATTTTTTCCAAATCACTATAGAGCTTTAGCTACCACATATTTACTCACTTTCTTTCAATTATATGTATATAAAATAATAAAAGGGTTTTTAAAAGTAGTAATTTTTATCATATCTTTGCTGACTACAATTTAACTTTTAGTGGCATTTCACTAATTCAGATTTTCTGAACATATATACGTAATTTATGGTACAATTAAGCTAATTTCATGAAATTGGTGAAATAAAAACACATGTTTTAAACATATCTTTCATTTTTTTTAATTCATAGTTTGTAACTTTGTATTGTATATTCTATGTTTATCAAAAAAATTTGTTATTCTATATCTATCATTTTATTATTATGAAATTATAATTTACCGTCCATAAATGACAGCGTTTTGTACCCCGACATCTAAATTTGGGAGTGGGAAATCGTCCTTGGGACATGCTTTATTTATTTCTAATGTTTATATAACTTTGTAACCTCTTATTTCATAATATGTGTTTTAGAAGCATTATATATTTTCTTATCATATAATATAATAATCATTCAATTAACGAAAAACATTTTTTATAAATGAAAAACTGAATAACATATTTATGCATTATAGCTGATATAGCTGATATTGAAGAAACCACAACATTTGCAAATTGGCTATTGGATATTGGCGAAGGCAAAATTGGTGGGCCGAACGATGGTAACGCAATTATTGATATTGACCCAGATCTTATAATTTCTACATCTGCAGACCCGTTAAGTACGTTGATTGATTTGGTTTATCCTTCTTTGCTAGAAAACATAAATACTCCTGGCTATTTTCAAGAAAGAGCAATACTTACCCCTAAAAACGAAGTAGTTAGGGATATTAATGATCGTTTTTTAGCAATTTTCCCCGGAGAAGCCAAGGAATATTTAAGTTCAGATAGCATTTGTCCTGAAGAGTTTTTGAATGAAGGGTTTGATGATACTTTGTACTCACCAGATGTGCTTAATGGTATTAAAATAGGTGGATTGCCAAATCATCAGTTAGTTTTAAAAGTCGGTGTTCCCGTTATGTTATTAAGAAATATTGACCAGAAAAATGATTTATGCAACGGTACAAGACTTCAGATTGTGGCTTTGGGTGTCCGTGTTATAGAAGCAGTTGTTATATCTGGGAACAATGTTGGATATCGTACTTTTATATCAATCATTGTCAAAGTCAATCATTGTCAAAGGTGGGTCTGTATTTGAGAGAACCTGTTTTTTCACACGGTCAATTGTATGTGGCTTTATCTAGAGTAAAAAGCAGAAAAGGACTGAAGATATTAATAGATGATAAAGATGGCGGTGTGACCAATAAAACTTCAAACGTTGTATTTAACGAAGTTTTTAGAAATTTATCTTGATTTTTTTTATTAAACATTTAATAATTTGTCATTGAATATTGGACTTCCTTTTAATCATATTTCGATATTTGTCATTGAAATGATATACGTGTTTTGCAACCCAATTGGTCCTCTTATGAATATATTCATTTTTTATTTTATCGGTTACAAATCTAATACAGGTGAAACTAAATCTGGTAAAAAACTTTGTATTATATATTCTTAACGATCAGTATAAAGAGTGACAGTCTGTGATTCTTCACGGGTTATAACCTAGTTTTGTTATATATTAGAACTAGTTTCATACCTGCCTGACTGATCGGGCATGCTTCAAGATTTATATTGTAGAAAAATACCAACAAATATTAATAATTTTAAAAATGACATAAGAATCGATAATTCGGTAATGATGAGTTTGTACAAAGTTTGATACATGAACAAATGTTACATAAAATTTATAGACGAAATAAAACTTCTTTGTAAACGACATTTGTTGTTGAAACAGATTATAGTCGATGAATATAAAATAGATTTTTGAATTACAATTGACCTTCACAACTAAGTTTCCGAAAAAAAACTTGACTATAAAAGGAAAATCTTCAAAAAAAAGATTTATGGAACAAAATAATGCAGGTAAATTTTCGTTAAAATTGGTATGACTAATTCTTTATTTAAAACATGTGTATTCAGTTATGGAATTTATATTCAAACTATTTGTTAGTTACGGAATATATTAATGGGTGTAATAGTTAACAATGTTAGGGGTATTAAATGTTTTGAATTAATTCGGAATATTAATTTGTTAAATCCGAATTATTGGTTTTAGTGGTTATGATATATCCGAAATGTATAGATGTTTGGAATTAAAAATCCCAAGATATTTGCTATTCTTCGTTGCTGAATAATTCTAATTTCCAGTTTTATATGGAGTAATTCGAAATTTCAGATTTATATGGAGGGGTTATTGGTATTGTTTTTTTTGAAGAAACAAATAATGGGAGATGATCCTTTTAGAGCATTTTAGTTTGTTAGAGCATTTTGTGTGAACAGACAACTATACTCTTACTTTTATAATTCATCTTCTACCTATTTGTTTCTCTCTCTCTCTTCAAACGTATCCTACAATTTTTCTCTCTCTCTCTCTCTCTTCTTGTTAAAACTCACTATCAAGTTTTACTCGCAATTTCGGCTACCTTTCGGGCCGAATCATGTAGCAAAAAATTAACCATTGAAATCAGATGTTTTTTCCGATCACTGTGGTACTCGCCTCTTCCGGAATCGGCGCCAAATCGCGCCGCCGGACACTTGCCGGAGTTATAAAGTTAGCCGGAATCTGTGTTTTCTGGCGCTCATCGGCGCTCAGCGGTCTGCCTTATAAAAGTACTCCAGAGACTATTGAGAAATTACCATATTACAATAACATCAGTTGAGCCAGAAGGAATAACCCCAAACCAAAATATGTCATCTGGGAAAGACATATGAGAATCTTGATTGGCTTAAATAAGAAAAGAAGGTAATTTAATTATCAAACAATTAATTAAAGAGAAAAAAACCTTGCGTACTAAGATTTAAGCTTTTTTATTCATCAAATGGTGACATTTTGAGAAGAGGTGCGGCTAATTTTTATTACTCCGGCGAGTGTCCGGCGACGCGGCAGAGATTCTGGCAGAGAAAAGTACCACAATGATCGGAAAAAGGAGCTGGGTTTAATGGTTAATTTTGCGTTCCTTGGTTCGGCCTAAAAGATGTCTAAAATAGAGGTTAAAACTTGGAGGTGGGTTTTGATTTGAAGAGAGAGAATGTAATGTTCGAGTTCAACTCGTTTAAATTTTAGAGAGCTCGAGCTCAAGCTCGGACTCAATTCGATTAGACTCATTTAAGCTATCATATATGTGAGAATGTGATAATTCTTAGATGATCATTCCAATGAAACCATTTACATATTTAAATACAAGACTAGCCTAAAATAGAGAAGCTACGTATGGAAGATATAATTGCTAATAACTACAAATTAACTAGGCAATAAATATAAAATATACACCCATAATTATGGGGCATAATCATCGGTTAACACTCCCCCGAAGTTTGAGCCGGAAGTTGACGGAGGCATAAACTGGATCGAAACCGACTGAAGAGGTGCTTCGGTAGTCCCTTGGTGAAGATATCTGCATATTGGTAGTCGGACGGGACATGTAATACTTTGATAGCACCAAGACGGACCTTCTCTCGAACAAAATGTATATCGAGCTCGACGTGTTTAGTGCGTTGATGTTGCACAGGATTTTCCGTTAAGTAGACCGCCGAAACATTGTCACAATAAATAAGTGTTGCATGAGTGATCGGGACATATAATTCGAGAAGAAGGTTACGGATCCAAGAGACCTCGGCTGTAGCATTGGCGACCCCTCTATATTCTGCTTCGGCACTGGACCGAGAGACAGTTGGCTGACGTTTCGAGGACCAAGAAACCAGGTTGGCGCCCATGTAGACACAATAGCCGGAGGTGGATCGTCGTGAGTCGGGACATCCGCCCCAATCCGCATCTGAATAGACTGTAAGTTTGGTGGATGGGGAGGCGGAAATGACCAGGCCCTGAGATAAGGTTCCCTTAACGTAACGAAGGACCCATTTGAGTAGATGAAAATGCGGTTCACGGGGAGCATGCATGAAGAGAAAAATTTGTTGAACCGCGTAGGCAATATCCGAGCGCGTAATAGTGAGGTATTGAAGAGCGCCGGCTAAGCTGCGGTATAGGGTTCCATCCGAGAAGGGTAGCCCGTCGGTGGCACTTAGTTTGGAGCCAAACTCGACAGGTGTGCTCACTGGTTTACAATTTGACATGGAAGCCCGTGAGAGGATGTCAGTGGCATAATTTTTCTGTGACAAGAACAATCATCCTTTGTGTTTCTGAACCGTGATGCCGAGAAAGTGATGTAGAGGACCGAGATCGGTCATTTTAAATTCTGAAGATAGGGACCGAATGATTTGGTTCAGTAACGCATCAGTAGATGCAGTGAGTATAATATCGTCCACATATAATAATAGGTAGGCCATTTGATCTCCCTTTTTATAGACAAATAAAGAGGTATCACAAGTGCTACTCTTGAAACCGCATTTTGAGATGTATGTTGCAAATCGATGATACCAAGCCCTTGGAGCTTGTTTGAGACCGTAAAGAGAGCGATGAAGTTTGCACACATATTTTGGGTGCGTTGATGAGACGAACCCTGGCGGTTGAAACATATAAACCGTTTCCTTTAAATGGCCGTGAAGAAACGCGTTCTTGACGTCCAATTGATGAATGGACCAAGATTTTGATACTGCGAGGCTAAGTACCGTCCGGATAGTAGTAGGTTTCACGACGAGACTAAAAGTCTCATCGCAGTCGATGCCCACGGTTTGACTTTTGCCGTTAACAACGAGCCGAGCTTTATATCGTTCTAATGTGCCATCGGCTTGGAATTTATGCTTGAAGAGCCACATACATCTGATAACAGGGGCATCTTTTGGTCTCGGAACTAATTCCCACGTATTATTTGCCAATAGAGCTTCATATTCATTAGACATGGCAACTTTCCAGTTTGGATCGGAGAGGGCTGCGAGGTGGGACTTAGGTAAGGGAGAGATGGGAAGTGAAGTTTCCACGTTGAGGGACATGGGGACGCGTGGTTTGAGGATGCCAGAACGAGCACGGGTTTGCATGGGGTGAGAGGTGGTGGGTTGCGGGTTGTTGTGGGAAGTTACATTGGGTGGGATTGGTTGAGCTAAGGGAGGTGGAAGTGGAGAGTTTGTGGCAGGGGGTTGGTTTGTAGGTTGAGGATCGACGTGGATAGGGGGATTGGTTTGTTGAGTGGCGGGTGTGGGGATGTCGTGAGGAGGGGTAGGGGGTGGGGTGGGAAAGTGAATGTTGGGATGGATGGACAGATTTGGTGATGGTTCTAGGAAGGAGTGAGTTGGAGTAGGTTGGTGAGGAGAAGCGTATGGAAATGAGGACTCGTCAAACACTACGTGTCGAGAGAAGATGGTTTTGCCGGTGGAGATGTCAAGACAACGGTAGCCACGACAATTTGCGGGATACCCGAGGAAGACACATGGTGTGGAGCGAGGGGCAAGTTTATGAGCGCGGGTTGACGACATGTTGGGATAACATAAGCAACCGAACACGCGTAAGTGGTCGTACGAGGGGGTACGGTGGTAGAGAAGCGTAGTTGGGGTGAGATTGTGGTGGAGTTTGGTGGGTAGGATATTGTGAAGGTAAGAAGCCGTGTGGAGAGCTTCAACCCAAAATGTGGAGGGTAGGGATGCATGGGTGAGGAGAGTGAACATGATGTCATTTAAACGACGTATCATCCGCTCAGATTTCCCGTTTTGTTGGGATGTGTGAGGGCACGAGAAACGAAGGTGGATTCCATTTTTGGTGGCGAAATTCTTGAAATCGTTATTGTCAAATTCTCCACCCATATCGCATTGAAAGGCTTGGATTTTCATGGGAAATTGAGTTTCAATATATTTGTGAAAATTGGCAAATTTGTCAAAGGTTTTGCATTTGAATTTTAAGGGGTAAACCCATGTGTATAGTGTAAAGTTATCCGTTAAAACCATATAATATTTGTACTTAGCATGACTCAAAATTGGTGAAGTCCACAAATCACAATGTAAAATGGAAAACGGTAACAAAGTACGATTAATTGAATCCGAAAACGGCAAACGTTTATGCTTGGATAATTGACAAGCATTGCAAACAAATGGAAAATGTAATTTAGGACACGAAATAAAATTATTAGAACGAAGGAACTCCATGACAGGTTGTTCCGGGTGGCCGAGACGGTTATGCCAAAATGTGGAGTCTTTATTTGAAATAAAACAAGCGGTGGCGGCGGAAGCATTGTTGTTGAGTGGGTAGAGGTCACTAGTGCTATTGTGACGGCTCAGAATCGTGCCATCCTTGAAATCCTTCAAAGAGAAACCAAATGGATCAAATTCAATAGACGTAAAATTATCGATATTGAATTTACGAACGGAAATAAGGTTTTTAATGATGTTAGGATTAAAGAATACAGATTTTAAATGAAGGGGTTTTGACGGTGTCGGAATGGTGGAAGACCCCGATCCAAGGACTGGAATTTTATTGCCATTTCCTACAAATATTGACGATATTGGTGAATACGAGGAAAAAGTAGAGAGTTTACCATAATCATTCGTGATGTGTGAGGTCGCACCCGTGTCAAAGTACCACTGATTATCGGTGTTGCCCGAATCCATGGAGAGAGCTTGGACTGCATCGGCTAACTGAGTGGGCTGTAGAGGATCCACCTCAGCTAAATGGGCTTCGGCCTGTACCCGTGAGTTTCCAGAGGGTTGTTGGGCTGGAGCAGTAGGTGGTCTCGACATGTACTGAGACATTGGAGCCCACCCTTGTGTTGGGTAAGGGCAAGGAGGAGCCCAATAGGGTGGTGGAGCCCAATAAGGAAAAGGGATCTGGGCATGACTATTTTGACGGTACTGAGAATTTGCACTATGGTTCGACTTCTTGTGACGGTTGTTGTCACGGCTGTTGTCACGGCGATTCCCGGGTGCACGGCGGTTGTCACGGTTTGTGGACTGTGATGGCGGGTCGGTGATGGCTGCTGTGATGACCGGAGGTTGGGTAACAGTTTCCCGAGCAGCGATCCGTCAGGCTTCAGATTGAAGCTGGTCACATGCGTTTTCCCATTGAGGAAGAGTTTGGTTGAGTAGTGAACCGACAGCATCATATTCTCGAGGTAAACCACGTACCAAATATAGAACCCGCTGAGTATTGTTGATTGGGCAGTCCACAGTCGTAAGTTGGTCCGCAAGCTCCCGTATTCGTTGACAATAAGCTTCAAGAGAGGGCATGGCGGCAAGAGTCAAGTTGGTAAGTTCATGTTGAAGAGCCGCAGCCCTTGAGCCTTTGTTATTCAGAAATAGATTCTGAACCCGCTTCCAAGCATCGTAGGCGGTCGAGTCGCTAACCAAGACCCGGACAAGGAGGTCATCAGATAGGGTAGCGTAGATCCATTGTACCACAACTGCATCAAGCTTTTTCCAAGACGAGTACTCGGTGGATGTGGTGTCCGGGGCTGGCGAACCGTCAATGTGATTTAACACATCGTACCCGGTGGCATGAAGCCGAAACAGATTTACCCAAGATGGGTAGGAGATCTTTTCGCCATCAAGAACACGAATTCGTTGTTGGATATTAGTGACGGTATAGGCTGGATGTAGGGAGGTGTGGGGGGATCTGTGTTGTAAGTTTGTGGGGTTACATTTTAAAACCAATTGGTTGTAGGAGGAGTAGCTCATGACCCTTATAAGCACATTACAGGTTTGATATTTGTCCGATGTGGGACAGTAATCAACACGCTCCCTCACGTGTGGCGTCATTTTTTTCCCGCGCCTAACACGTTGATATTTTATGGGTTACATGTGGTTCGTGTGGCCGTTTGACCAACTACGGGTGAACCTTGTTCTGATACCATGTAAGATTGTGGGTTCCATCTTAAAACTAATTGGTTGTAGGAAGAGTAACCCATAACCCTAATAAACACATTACAACATTACAGGTTCAATATAGTGTAACAGTTCTCAACAGGTTGCAATGTCGACTAGCCAAGTATTAATTAACTAAGAGTAGGCTAGATAGTAGACAGCATATATTTAAAGATATGGACATGAAATATATAGAGAGAAATAATAAGTTTGATGCTCAAAACAACCAATTACATGATTTTAACTACAACGAATTTTTTCGTCATTGAATAATCATGTTCTTTGCAATCTCAATAACAAAATGACGAAAGATATGGCTCTCGAAAAGGATATATAAGCTCTATATCCAACGTCCATACTTCAAGGATTTATTACCAAATCATCTAAGAAATGTAATCTTAACAATCTTGACGAAAATGGTTTTCAATGAAAAGAACATGGATGGTTACATGTTGGAGTATGAACTTATAGCCAGATGAAGATCTAAATCTTTAAAAAGTTGTTTTGAATCGTCTGAAAATGAAGAAATCATCCTTCTAGGCCTACGAGCATGCTTGTATGCAGACTTGTATGTACCTTCAAAGGACAATAGATCTTCGTCATAAAAACCAAAAGTAACATCTGGTTCAATGAATTCATGACCATAATAACCATGAAAATTAATGTCAATCCCATGATTATTAATAATTTGGTCATAGGGTTTGAGATAATGAGCGATGTTGGCTTTTCTAGCTTGTAATAACAACATTTTTTTCTTTACTCTTTCTCTTTTATGCGCGTTCTGGTGACCACCTAAGGCTTGCGAGTTGACAAACCATTTGGCACAAAATTGGCACTTGAACTTCTTCGTTTCTTTAGAATCCGCCATCGGAGACTTTTCTTTGTCAGATGAGTTTGTGGTGGACAACGAATGGATGCTTTCTTCCCTTTCGCCCGACCCTTGTTTGTTGAGCGTTGAACCATTTTCATAAGGATCTAGCTCAAACCCGAATATTTTGATCTTTTTATTGGTTGATATAGATGAATATTGAGAATCTATATCTCTTTCCCAAGTTAATGAAAGAAAATTAGAGACAACTTTTCCCATATCTATATCTTGACTATATAATGGTTTAAAAATATTGTACACCAGATGAAGTACCACCCTCTCCTTTTTATAGCAACTCCTTTGGATTTGACAACAAAATAAAACAAATTTGTATTAGGGCCATCACAAGTATAAAAATGAAAAATATTCATCTTGTATTCACTAATACGGTTGATGATTATTTATTTAACAATTGTTAAAATAAAAGCATTGATTATAAAAATAGAGAGAGACAAAATAAAAGCATAAATTAAAGATGGGAATAGTCAAAGAGGGGGTAAAGCAAATATTTGTTGAAGATCTCCTCCACATTAATTAATAAACTTTCTCACCCAATGGGATTAAGTGTGTATCTAATTAGTCTTTGAGCATTTTAAAATATTCAAAACATGCAATTATTTTACCACTTTTAAAATTAAAATAGACAAATAGATAAATGATATTAGTCGTACAAATGGAATAACCCAATGATATGATAATACTTCGCAAATTTAATGTAGTAAATGATAAAACAGAATGGTAAAACTACATACTTACTCTGATTTAATTTAAGTGATACATTGTTAACTCTACTATTTTTAAGATAAAATATTATAATAAATGTTAAAATAGATAGTGTGTAACTTTTAATAAATTAATGTCAGTATACCGTTTAACATGCATGATATACAAATCCACAAAACACAACACACGGTGACCTTCATCGGTCAGTTGGATGACCGAATGTCTAAGGTTTGGCCACGGTCTTGGTTGGCCGTAAAGGGAGGCATGTAGTGACGTTGTACAACGCACCCTTACATACTGTATAGATTAGTGGTGGCAAATTCTGTCCCGATCTGAAACCGACACGAAAAAAATAAACAAGTTTGGGTTGAGGTAAAAAATAATTGGGTAAGTGTCGGGTTGACTCGACTGACCCGTTTATTAAACTGGTTAGGTTCGGGTCAATGATTTTTTAAATGGGTCGACCCGTCAACCCGATTAATTATTAAGATATATTTAAAAAACATATTTATATTATAAATTTAGTTTATAGTTTACTAGTTTAAACGTAACCAATAGTTAGATAAAACTAAAAATACTACTTAGTAAGGTGTTATTTTGGTATTCTGTCATGAATTTGTAGAATAATAACAACATGTATGAATTGTTGGACTCGTTTAACATGTTTGACATGTTAACTTGTTTTATCCGTTTAATTCAACAAGTTATATAGGTCAGGTCCGGGTTGAAGGTAAAAATGTTATGGTTGAGATACCTGACTCATTTATATAAACATGTGAGTTTCAGGTTGAACATTTTTAATCCACTAACCCATAAACCTAAACCCACCAACCCAAACACAACCTGAATTGGCACACGTGGTATAAATGGTCAAAGTTGGGGACCATTATTTGATTCGTAGTATACGATGAACAAAAGTCAAAGAAAGAGAGTGATATAATCACCTGGAAAGAATCTCGGAGAATCTAGCACTAGATATACTCTTAAATTTTTTATTTTTTTCGATCAGTAAGTTAGTGATTCGAAACTAGATAATTACATTCACAAGGAGCACAATGTTTTTCTTCGAACCTTTCACCTATGGGAATAAACCCGCCACCTAAGTCCACGACGGGACTTGAACCCCTAACCTCAAGGTTATGGGGCAAATATCATACCGCTAGGCCAAAAGCTTTTGATTATATGCTATTTAAATTATTACTGTCAGTTTGTCCAACTATTGATTTGATCAATTCATCATGTATTTTTGTTTTTATCAGTACGCAATTTTGATTCGGTGTAAAATTAGGAGGTAATTATCAAAATAGGCTAGAAATAGAAAAGAATTCTAAAATAAACTTGATTTATCAAAATATATCGTGCAATTTGATGTTTTTGTGTGAATCTTTTTATCTGTAAAACCTAATTCAAATTGGAGACAGTCCGGTTTGAGAGAGAGTGGAACTTGAGCAACTTATCGAGTTGGAAATTCTTTTACATGATATCCACTTCTCGGAATGAAACTTGGGTTTTAATTATTGACGAGGCTCGAGTATTCATCGTTAAGTACTTTCTCTCCTTATTGAAAATAATATTCTCTGCGACAATCAAATCCCAATTTTTTCGGGAACAATTGGATCTCGATCACAACTAACATTTGCTATTGGCGAATTGTTAACGAAAGACTTCCTACTCATGCAAATTTGAAGTCTAGAGGTATTCATTTAGACTCGATAATGTGCGCAATTTGGATGACGGAATCCATTCTAAATTCCATCTCTTCACACATTTCGGTTACTTGTGAGTCTAGGGGTGACAATTTCTAACCCGACACAAATCCCGATCTGAAACCGACACGAAAATAAACAGATTTGGGTTGAGATAAAAAATAATTGGGTCAGTCTCGGGTTGACTCGACTGACCCGTTTATTAAACAGGTTAGGTTCAGGTCAATGATAATATAAATGAGTCGACCCGCCAACCAATTTAATTGTTAAAATATATTTAAAAAATACATACATACATATATATATATATATATATATATATATATATATATATATATATATATATATATATATACTAGTTTCATAACCCGTCCGATGGGCGGGCTAGCTATAAGAAATATAATATATAATGATGAAAAAAACGTAAGAAATTATATGGTCAAGTATTATTAAAATGATGATTAAAGGTTTTGTTGTACATGAATAATCGGTAAAAATAAACCAAAAAAGAAAACAAAATTTTATTGTATAAGACGTTTGTTGTTGAGTTTGTATAGTTACCATCTTGGTCGGAACAAATAATTTTCAAGCATTTGTTTCTCTTTACTCTTGATACATCAACATATAGCTGGTCATGTGAGAATACTGATATTTGGACAAACAAATCAACCCGTGACAATATTCACCCATGGTTTTTTTAATAGTCATTGAAAAACGTACTTAAATAGGAAATTGTCTTCGGCTCAATCTGAAAGGCATAGTTTTGTCGTAAGGACTAACAATCATACGTGGGATAACACAAATTGTACAAACTTTGTCACGATCTTACCTTCAATTATATTAGCCTAGTTCTATTGCATAAATCTACTTTCTGATCAATGTTTTGCATACACATTACATGAGCATCTATTTTTAACTTCAATATATGATGCGTGACACCTGACATTTTTATAGTATACAAGAATTATGTGGTGTAATGATCGAGGCTAAACATAGTATCATCAACAATTTCATGTGTGAGTGTTGATAATAATATGTTTAGACTATAATATTTTTAGATCATAATATTTTTAAACATTGATTATTATAACTTTCGATCATAATAAAATTGGATTATAATAAATTTGGATCGTAACATTTTGTGATCATAACATTTTGTGACCATAATAAATTTAAATTACATTTTTAGATCATAAGATTTTTTTCGTAAAATGTTTGAACCATGACATTTTTTTGTTCAAATTTTTATGTCTATACTCATTTCGTAAAGAACTTAATTTTAAAAACTTTTATTTTCTTAAAATTTTTGTGATTATAACATTTTGTGATCATAATAAATTTAAACTACACTTTTAGATCATAAGATTTTTTTTCGTAAAATGTTTGAACCATGACATTTTTTTTTTCAAATTTTTATGACTATACTTATTTCGTAAATAATTTAATTTTAAGAACTTTGATTTTCTTAAAATTTTTGAGATTATAACATTTTGTGATCATAATAAATTTAAATTACATTTTTAAATCATAAGATTTTTTTTCGTAAAATGTTTGAACCATTGTTGGGTCACATTTATTGTAACCAATAGTCTAGGGACTATTTTGTATTCAGTCGAAACTTTGGCTAGGTATATATAGTAAGTATTACATAATTTGCATAACCTTTGCCCAAATTGTAGCAGCCCCCATCAATAGCAAAGTGTTCAAATATTCCATCCATCTTAATCTTCCTATATTATCACTTGTTTATGCTTAATCTATGAATTAATCTTTGAATTCACAATCTACAACCATGACATTTTTTTTAAAATTTTTATGACTATACGCATTTCGTAAAGAATGTAATTTTAAGAACTTTGATTTTCTTAAAAATTTTTGTTTACAAATAAAAAACAAAGCTATGGACGAAAAACGAAGCGAGGGAAGACATGAATATGTTTCCATATAAAGAAGAAGTTAATTGCCTATTATGCCATTTGAGTCAGCGTCCATGTCATCATTAAGAAGCAATGTTATTGGTACATGTCATCAAATTAAAATCATGTCCTTGCTCCATATATAGGTGGGAGATATATATATATATATATATATATATATATATATATATATATATATATATATATATATATATATATATATATATATATATATATATATATATATATATATATATATATATATATATATATATATATATATATATATATGGGTGAGTTATATAGAGAACTCTCTAATTAAATAAAAAAAGGTAATTTGGTAATCAGCCAATTTAATTTATGTTTTTTTGTTTTAAAACATACACATATAAAAAAGGAAAAAGAATCATGTATAACTGCCGTTCCTAAATTAACGTGATCACAACCCACTATCCAAAAATACGTGGGTTTTTAAACGAGGGTTTATTCGTCGAGAAGGAGAGAAGATCTCCCAAATCCGGTTAAATTGGTAAGCGATTTTAGCAAAAAATCGTGAAGATTGCTTTGATGCAACATATATAAGAGGAACATCGGTGCAATCGAAAAAATTTATAGAGGAAATTTGATATCAGAGCTTCAGAAGGAGACGACGATCAAGCCAAGCCTCGAAGAACAATGTCAGGTAAAATTTCTTTATAGTTTGATACATCAGCAACGATTAGGGGCAGATTCGTTTGATTTGAATGTTTTTGAAACCAAAAAAAGGGTATCGCTAATGAAATACAAAATTAAAAGATTGAAATTTTATATTTTTAAGTGGTTTTGCGTAAATGTAATTCGGGTTGGTTTCTACATTAATCACTGGTGGTTTCGAGTTACATATGTGTTTGTGATTACACATGTGTTTCTGACTACATACATGTTTCTGCTTACATATATGTTGCTAAATTACATATGTGTTTGGGAATCCGTTTAGAACATCAATGTTTTGAATATACTTGAATGTTTGGTTTACATCTTTCCTGAATATACATGAATGAAACTGAATATACATGAATGTGTGGTTTTATTTGAGATTCATAAATACACGACTGTATTTTTGTTTTTTTTTATGTTAAGAACATTAATGTTTCTGAATATACATGAATGTTTGGTTTACATCTTTCCTGAATAGACATGAATGTCTGTTTTTAAATAATTATTACTCATTTGTATACATTGATGCAGGGAAAGAAAAATTGTTAAAACCTAAAGGAAACTAAAAAAAGTCTACTTCAAATGTGGCTGCTGAAGATACAAATTCTGGAACAAACCTAAATTATCCGGTATTGCAAACAAGATCTAGCCCGAAAACTATGTATGCAGTGAAGGTTTGAAGAAGAAGTATGCATATTCTATAGTAATGAGTGAATGCAATGTCGTTAAGGAAGAAGTTAAAAAAATGGTGATGAAGAATGCAAGTTCAATGAAATTATGGTTTTTTTGGGAATCCAGAACTAGGATAATTTTAGGTTTTTTAATTTTCAGTACTTGGATTTGTTTGTGTTTTGGGTTTGTTAGGATTTTGGTGGATTGTTATCTTTTTTGTATGGGATTGTTGATGTGGTATCTAAGTTATTTGGGTTATTTGGTTTTTTTGGACATTTTGTATGAAGAAATGCACGCCTAAATTAAATAGGTAAAACGTAAATGTAGAAATGAATTGATGTATCAAAATTCAGTAATATACTGTGTTATGTCCCGAAAGATTACATTGATGTATTTAGTTACCTCCTTGATACCATATCATCTTCATCTTCATCCACATCATCGTCTTCTGTATCATCATACTCCTTGATACATGATGTATTTAGTTACATCATGATTACATTGATGTATTTAGTTACCTCCTTGATACCATATCATCTTCATCTTCATCCACATCATCGTCTTCTGTATCATCATAATCCTTGATTACATTGATGTATTTAGTTACATTAATGTATACATGAATGATGATACATCAAATTACATTGAATTACATTGATGTATTGGTTTTACCGGTATGGGTGAATTGTAAATATAAGATTAAACCAAAACACACCTATATAGGATATGGATGAACTTAGCAATCTTTTTTCCCTAATATAATCGAAACACACATGTTTGATGTGTTTTATTCTTATTTAATCAATAAAGATCATAATTATAAGGGATAACATTAAACTTAAAATGATAATAAATCAACAACCAATGATGTCATTAAATATAAATGCAAAAACAATCACCAATTCCAAAACAAAAAAAAAGACATAAAAATCAACAATAATGTATGAATTTATAATTCATCATCAAAGTCACTAAAACCTTCGGTCGAATCGACCTCCACATCATCGTCTTCTGTATCATCATACTCCACTTCATTGTTGATGGCAAACCATCTGCTACATTGTTGATGGCGTTCAAAATGGATTCCTCTGGCCAAAAAAAATTACATTTCACGTTAAGGATTCATTAAAAATTAACAAAGTATAAAAGTAAATAATGATAATTGTATACATTTTAATTTATACAACACTAACATTTAAATGCTACTGCAATATAAGCAACCGAATTGTGTGCAATAGTTAACCCAGAAAAAAAATTGATAAAAAATTGAAACTCTTACCACTGTAATCTTCATCAAGACGAACATCATCGGAACAACCATCGATCAACTCATTGTCGCCTACAATAAGGGGTGCGTGATCAAATTGATTACTCAATTGAACACCAGTCGAACAACCAGCCTCATCGATTACCACCATGTCGATACTCTCTCACGCCCAGACGCCCAGAAATAATTACGAATGATGAATGGATTGAATTATGGAATTATGAATTTTATCGATTAAACTGGAATGAATAATGAAAGCATGCTAAAAATATGGAAGATATGGGATATTCGGTTTTCAATTGAAGATATATACGTAGAAATGTCAACATCCCTTAATTTTAGGATTTAAATTAATTGTTCCTAAAAAAACGAAATATGTGTGATACCAGAATTGCCCTTCACAATTAATTAAATGGAAAATATTAATCTAATTTTTGATTGGCTACAAGGGTAAAATGGGTTCTCTATATAACTCTCCACTATATATATATATATATATATATATATATATATATATATATATATATATATATATATATATATATATATATATATGGGATCCTGTGAGGACTCAAAAAACGGTGAGGACACCTCATAAACATTCCAAAAAATTCCGAAAAAAATATATATAACTCTCCATGATTATTACTACATTTGACCAAAAAATAATTTAAAAAAAAATATGATCAACATTTTTTTGCGGACCATAACAATGATCCATATTTTTTTTGTGGATCATTATTATGATCCATATTTTTTTTGAATCATTTTTTAAATGTTTTTTTTTTTGATCTTATATGTTGCATTTTGATGTTTAAAAAAGAAATTTTTTGAAAAAAGATTGTTTTGGATCATTTTTAGAGTTTTTTTGGAGTCCTCGCAGTCGTCACCGATTCCGGACCCTATATATATATATATATATATATAGAAGTGGGATCCTGTGAGGACTTTTTTTTCGGTGAGGACTCGCGAGGACACCTCATAAAAATTTCAAAAAATTCCGAAAAAAATATATATAACCCACCATGATTATTACTCCCTCCGTCCCTAAATAAAGTTCTCATTTTGCCTTCAAATTTTGTCCCTAAATAAAGTTCCCATTTCTAAAACATAAGGGACCCACTTAATATAATAATATTATTACCAATACTTTCACCACTAACTATCTCTTAAAACACTTTCTCTCTCCAATCAAACCTTATATTTTAATCAAAAGTAATACAAAATACCCCACCACTAACTATCTCCTAAAATGTTGTGCCCAACACAAATGGGAACTTTATTAAGGGATGGAGGGAGTACTACATTTGACAAAAAAAAAAATTTCAAAAAAAAAATTATGATCCATTTTTTTTTAGCGAAGCATAACAATGATCCAGATTTTTTTTGTGGATCATTATTATGATCCATATTTTTTTTTTTGGATCATTTTTGGAATTTTTTTTTTTGGATCTTATACATAGCGATTTTAAGTTTTAAAAAAGAAATTTTTTGAAAAAAGTTTGTTTTGGATCATTTTTAGAGTTTTTTTTTAGTCCTCACAGTCCTCGCGAGGAAAAGAGTCCTCACCGGATCCGGACCCTATATATATATATATATATATATATATATATATATATATATATATATATATATTGAAGAATTAAAATCAGAACCAATTTTCGCTTTAGAACTGTAAGAACTAATTTCAACCAATCAGAAGTTAGAAATTTTGAATTCCCCCCCCCCCCCCCCTAAATCCATGAGGGTATAGTTGTCTTTTCAGAATTTCATCCATATAAAATTTTAGAAACCACCCCTATTTTCTCTCTTGCCCAAATCTCTCACTTTAGAAACCGTTTCTCTTTCTCCATTCATATCAATCATCGCCGTTTCTCCAAACCCTAGCCTCCACATTTGGGTTCTCATTCTCTCATCAAAATCCGGTGACATCCACCATCGAGAAAACAATACCACGGAGAAAAAGGTCTAACTTCTACCAGAACTACATTCCGACCTTCACCATCGAGAAAACTGCTATCTACCAAAGCTCTAGTCCAGATCTCCAGCATCGACAAAAAGGTTAGATGTTGAAAACCCAGATCCCATTGAATGAACAAGTGATCACTGTATTTTTTTATAAATACAAAATATTTTTAAAATTATAAATAATATTCTTTTTGTTTGAAATTTGCAAAAACGCTTCTGAGGCCAATCTGCAATAAATGTTTTTATTAATATTTGATATGATTTAAATGAAATGCTTTTCTCAAAGAATTCAATTAATAGTGAGTTTTAATATTTGATAGATTTAATATCTGAATTTCTCGGCGGCTTCAAGCGAAATTCCATTAATGGTGATATTAATTTCCTAATAAGCATTAAAAATCGTCATTAAATTGTGGATTTAATCTTTATTTAATTGTCATTTTGTTAGCATATTAGCTCCAATTTATAATTGATTTACATAATTTTGCAGATTATTGAGGGTACATCTATGTTTGAAGTAACTTAAGGATACATCTATGTTATGATGCATTTATGTTATCGGTTACATGTATGTTCTGTTTACGATTCGGGGAAGAAGGAGAACAAACGACCGGTCACCGGAAGACGATCACCTATGCTTTGTTTATAATTTTGCTTTATTATGATAACATATGTTTTTAGTGCTTAGATACATATGTGTTTTTTTTGTCCATGGGTGTTATTCGTAAGTGTTAGAGCTCAGATACATAGATGTTTTTGTGCAGTTTTGTTATACATGTATGTATAACTCGGATACATAGATGTTTTTATGCATATGAGTTAGTCCTTGATTGTAAGATTGATGTCTATTACAATCATAGAATAATACATTTTTATAAATGTTTAATTGACAATTAATATGAGGGTATACATACATGTTTAATTAATGTCGTATCACTTTTAAACATATGTGTTTCTATATTTATATTATTTCATTTGGTGCAATTGAACAATTTAATTAGCATGAGGAGTATACATGCATGTATAACTCGTACATATGTATTATACAACCCAAAACATATATGACTCAAAACACATACAGTGATGTAATAATCCTCATTACTTTGAGAACATCAATATATTAATTGTTTGCATTTACCATTTAATTGTGAAGAAGATATTTGAATAAAATTGGCTGGTATTTCGGATGATATCAATTACCATTTAATTGGATATTAATAATTAAAACAAAATCTCCATATTTTAAGGAATCCCCATTTAATTGAAGGTTACCATATTAAACGATTTTTTAAACTTCCCATTATACCCTCACATAATAAAAAATAAAAAGAAAATAAAAATCTATTTCCTTAAATTTTGATTGGCTTAGACGAGTTCTGCCGGTTCTTTAGCCTTAATAGGTTCTGTCAATAATCCATCCCTGTATATATATATATATATATATATATATATATATATATATATATATATATAGGGTAGGGTTCCTTTGAGAATTAGAAAAATCGTAAGAATGTGAGAATTAGTGTAATCATCGATGATTACCCTATATGTATTCATAGATTCGTTGTCTATTTCCCAGGGTAAAACAACCGAGTAGTTTTTCACTACCGGATATAATCCAAGCCAGAACAATTACCAAGATTGAGAGTGTTTTTCACAAGAAAGAAAGATGTGTGAATTTCGGTGTGTCTACAAATGAGACCAAAGGTCTCTATTTATAGTGTACAATGTCAAGTAATGTCTAACAAAAACATTAAATGCATTCAATTCTATTAAACAAGAAATCAAACAGCAAACTGCATTTACTGCTGATTTTTCGTAACTGCCTGCTCAAGTCAGTCCAGGAACTCAGTATTGGAAGTCAGTGCAGCAGCTTAGTAGTGCAGTCTGCGCAGCAGGTCAGTATTGGACTGCAGTTCAGTCCATGCAGTCTGGAACTCAGTATCAGAACTCTTCGCTGTAGCAGGTCAGTATGAGACAGCATCTCAGGGCAGTACTGCAGCGCAATATACGTCGAAAACTCAGTACCGAGGTGGTCGGTATCGACCAGTAAGTCCAGAGGAGGTCAGTACTGAGGTGCACGAGCCCGGTATTTCGGAGCTGCATTCGTGTCCGCAGGTCGCTCGGGCGTACACGAGTTCGAGCCATTTCGGGCCTCTAACCAACAAATGGTTTGATCTTTTTCCAATGTGGGATACTCTCCCAATTCCCCCACTTCCAAGATTTCTTGTTTCAAACACCCTACTTTGAGAGTCGATATCTCATTCACCACAACTCTACTTTGGACACGCTATATACCGTTGCGTAGCTCTCACAAAGGAGAACACAAAGCTACCAACCAATAACTATATATAACAAATATATATACAATTATATAGGTCCAAAGTTGATGAAAAATCATTTTATCATAACTTTTTCCAACAATGTAATGCATATCTTTCGATCTTTTGCAAAATATATCATATAAGTATTAAATTTATTATCAGTATGAAAGTGTACTTATTCTCATAATCTCATTGTATAAATTTTGCAGAAAATATTATCGTTCTAAATTTGAACATACATTGAAATCCAAAGTAAAATTAGCTCGTTATACCAGCCCACCGATGAAACAAGGATTTTGGGTTGTGGTTAGCACGAAAATAATTAGCGGCTCGCATCGTTTCATGGTTCGCCGATTGACAAAATTTTAAGGCATGCAGAACAGAAGTTAGATTTTAACCCAAATTGCTATATTTCATTATTAGTTAAATGCTTTTACTAATGTTTGAATAAACATTAGAATATTTTTACATAAAAGTTAAAAGTAACAAATACATTGAACTTAGATTAGACTAGGCACATGTCAAAGGACAGGGACCCCGCAAATTAATTTAAGGATCTTCTACAATAATATAAGTGTATTATAATATATAGTATATTTGTTGTTTTATTTCATTATCTCGTGTCATAATTTTCTTTTTTTAATGTCAAAAAGAATTTATGGCTAAGTTCAATTCCCCACCTTTTTTTTCAAAAAAAAATAAGAGATGAAAGAATCCCAATCCTTTCTTTCTACTCTATCCCAATTACTTTATTTTTTTGATAGAATGCTGTCAACGAACCCTATTACATGTCATTTTGACATGTGGAATTGGCAATTTGTTTCTCTAAAATTAGAATATTGGCGTAATGGCGTTTATTCACTCAATCTAAATTTCAAACATATATTTTTAAACCTAAATAACACTATAAGTGAATCAATTGTCCATCGAAATATAAATAGGATAGCGTTCGTATAATTATACACTTGAAAGTTGACATGTGTTGCGTCTTTGTTTTATTTTGCCATAATACAAATAATACATTTGAAGTTCACATTTTTTTAGGCAAAAAATTATAGTAAATATTAGTTTAGATTAAATTGAATAGTAAGGATAAATGTTGACATGTGTCGCGTCTTTGTTAGTGGGGATGAGTCTTATACATTTTGATTAAATGGAGTTTAATTATGCGTAAATGTAAAGTAAGGATAAATGTTTAATAATTGATAATGGTAATTATGCTGACAAATCTTTTGATGATATTGCATTCCCATTATAAGGTAAAAGTTTCTTCATAGATTGTAGTGTTTACCAAATTCTGTGTGCATTATCAAGTTCATTTTGAAATTGAATAGAAAGAGAGGGAGCTTTATACGGTTAAGTGTAGCATGCGTGCTTCATAATTGGTCTCTAACTTTCTTACTTATCATATCATTTTCTCAAATAATTAATCATTTTGTGGCTAATACAAAAATCAAAATGCAAATTAGCGGAACGAATGGTTATGGGCCCGATAATAAAGATCGTGCATTGCTGTAAATAAATCTCCATACTCTTGTCAAAATTGCTACTTCTTGCAATTTAAATATAAAATATACAAGTTTATTTAAGGGATAATAGTTGTGCATTATGTACGTTTTAATAGGTTGAACTTTGGAGGGTTAAACATAAAAATTTGTTTTAGTTTTACTTTCTGCATCACATAATTTAGGTGTTATTAACAGTATCATAATTTCCAGTTTACCAACATTCCAGGGTGTTTTTAAAGAGGTGTCAGGAGGTGTAGCTGCACAGGGCCAATATTTTATAGGGGCCATATTTTTATACATATCATATACTTCCTCCGATTCAAAATAAGTGATACACTTGGTGTTTCACGGTTTTTGAGGTAAAAGATTATAATGATGATTAAATTAGATTAATTGGATGGTTAGTGGGGAATGGGTCCCACACCTTTTGAATAAAGTAAGGTTAATGATGTTTAAAAGTAAAAAGTAAGGGTAAAGGGGTCATTTCATTTTGTTAAAGTAGATAGTTAGTGGGTGTGGGTCCCATTTTTTTTGCCAAATAAGGAAACTTTTCAAAGTGTATCACTTATTTTGAATCACCCCAAAAAGGAAAGTGTATCACTTATTTTGAATAGGAGGTATTATAATTTGAGCCAACTAAATAATTTATTAAAAAAAAAATTAGAAAGTCCAATTTTTTATAAAAATCTTGTATTTAAAGGTCAATTTTCATATATTCGCACAAGCATTCAAAATCTTGGAGACACCCTTGCAACATTCTAGGAGACATCTACTTAGCGGATAAAGACTATGCACGAGTTTTAATTCTATATTATGCGGTGAACAAGGTGGCTTTATGGACTCTTTGGTGCTTTCGAAACTCTTACATCTTTGAGGTCAAAAGCCCAACAAAGAAACCTTAATTGATGGTATTATCTTACTTTCTTTTAAGGGTTTAGATAACTGTTACTCCGTATGTATTAAAAGTTTGTACATCAATTTTTAACTACTAAATTTTAGGAACAACTTCCTCCCGTAATTTAATTTACAACTTTTATACACTTATTAGAACTGTCATTATCAAAATCCTTCTTTTAATTGATTTCCAATAGATGTAAATTGTAAAGAGATCAATTTTACACACTTTGTAATCCCAAGTCACCAACAAAACTGTTCAAAAATTGTAAAGAGGCCAATTCTCTTAATTGAAAAGGTGTTAAAAAAAAGAAGCTAACAAATCAGAAGCACCTTACAAAACTGGACAATTACTTTTTGATGGTTTCAATTTGTTTAATTAATAAATCAGAAGAATCAGCATTACATCTAACAATATTATAGAAAATAATTAATATTTTTTTTTGGTTATGGATGTTTAGTTGTCGTGAGCTATATTGCGAGTCTTTTTTAATGCCGTTTTTGTTTTTTTATTTCTTGCAAAAATATAGACTCGTGTAAAATCTTCGTGTGAATAAATTGTTGTCTACATATGAACAATATTGAACTAAACTCTTTCTCTAAATCATATATTAAAAGAGACACTTATTATCGAACGAATTCGTCAAGGATAATATGTTTATACAATTTCGACAATATATATACTTCCTCCGATTTAAAATAAGTGATACATTGTTGGTTTCACGGTTTTTGAGGTAAAGTATGATAATGATAATTAAATTAGATTAATTGGATGGTTAGTGGGGAATGGGTCCCACAAATTTTGAATAAAGTGAGGTTAATGATGTTTAAAAGTAAAAGTAAGGGTAAAGATGTCATTATACTTTATTAAAGTAGATAGTTAGTGGGTATGGGTCCCATCACTTTTTACCAAATAAGGTAAGTTTTCAAAGTGTATCACTTATTTTGATACACCCAAATATGGAAAGTGTATTACTTATTTTAAATCGGAGGAAGTATGTCACATGCGTCCATTTATCAAATCTTTATGAACGTAAAATTCCTACTAAGAAAACCCCATAAATGGCTATAGCCGGGCCATTATCACACCTTCATTTAAGAAGGCCCATTTATGATAACAACTTCTGGCCCAGTAAAACATGTACTAATTACTTCTAGTTGATTGGAACAAGAGGGAAAATAACATAAGCATGGGACGGTTTGGGATGGTTTATAAGTAAACCAAACCCCGTCTTAAAAGTTCGGATATGATTATGTGAAGAGAAAGTTTCTTCGTAATAAATTTTTCTATTTCATAAGTATATTAATGAGATGTGTTGAAAGTATTTTATACTTTTTGTAAATCTCAACATACAAATTTTAATCATTGAACAATAACAATTAATAGTCAAGATTAATTACATATTTATATATGAAGAGATATTTTGGTCATTTAACAATCACATAACCTTTTAAATTTTTTATTATTTTAAATTTTTATTTTATTTTTGTTAAAAAATATCATGTGATAATCACATATAATTGTACAAAAACAACACATTAGACCAGTGACAATCACATGTTATTATACAAAAAGATAACATATGGTTAATTATATGTAATTATATGTGGTTATCACATAATATTATTTTTTTGGTGAAAAAAATTAAATTAAATTAAATAAAAAACTAAAATAGTTTTTACAAAATCGGATTTAGATTTATGTAGGTGTCAAATGACAAAAATACCCTTCATGTATAAAATATGTGATTAATCTTAACTATTAATTATTGATATGTGGAACACATTATTTTTTTTACTTCTAATATCATCATTTGATTATAATATTTGTATTAATAAAATGAGTAGGAAAATAAATAGTAGGATTTAATAAAATTAATATCATCTCTTTTGAGTTGTGTTCATTGAGGAACACTAATATTATAAAATCCCAGGGAACAACTTACAGTCATTAGATCAAGTTTAATCAATGATCAAGATTAAAAATAAGTATTACACATGGAGGGGCATTATACCCTTCCAAGCACAAAAAATATTTTAAATAACAATATAATCTGGACCATTGATCTCCTTGATCCAATGGTCTAAAAATGTTCTTTGGGACTTTATAATAATTCTGGATCTCCTTAAACAAACCACCATCTTCTTTTATATTAAACGACTTACAAGCTGAAGCCCGAAAACCCCTATACAGCGGATAAAAAAAGATGACGCAACAAAATATCACAACTATTCAAGTTAAGAGTAATACCTCTCCTCGTGATATTGTTCTTTGTAAGCAAACGGTCAAAATAAACTACGCAATTGTTAATATTTAAAAGAATCCAAGAACACCCTTCTAATAACATTCAACCAAATCTCAATTCCAAATACTCCCCATCTGAATTCAACATGTTAAACAACTAACGTTCACTCCAATTGCCCTTCCAACAAATGCTCTATTGTATTAGAGGAATTCAGATGTCATCAATAACGTTAGTGTTTTTATTTTATGATTTAGCTCCAAATACCCGAGCCTAAGTTGGAAGTGTTAGAACCGATAAATAAGCCATCATACCCATAAATAAATTTAATAATTTTACTTCATTATGCGCATGTCTCAGCAACACAAAACGAGGGTTTCGCTCGTTATAGGACTTGACCAAACATCTCATCATACATACAAAATCAAAATATCAAATTGAATAAAAGTCAAATTTTATTTTCTGCCTAAGATTTTGTTTTCTACCTAAAAAAATGGACTTTCTAAAACCACGCAGCAACGCGCGTACCTTATATTGCTCGTCAAGAATAATCCTCCTTATAAAATCGTCATTTCTATTTTTCAAGAAGATCTTTATTATAATTCCTATGCAAACAGTACATATTAAATTAATATTTTTAGACTCAATCCACACATTATTTATTTTATATGTAATAATACGTTATAGTCTTTTGTGACACCTGTTTTATTTTATACTTCCTTCATTCAAAATAAGTGAATCACTTTTAAATCCATGTTTTTTAAAGTAAAATAATGTAATAAGATATTAGTGAAATTAGATTGAGTAATTAGATCGGATATGACCCACACTTTTTACTATTTTGTTGCTTTAATAAGAAGATGACAAAAATGGATAAGGCCACACACCTTTAATGATGTTTAAAAAAGTATAAAGTATGGGTAAATGAGTAATTTTAAATAAAAAACTTACCAAATAAGGTAAACTATTAAAGTGATTCACTTATTTTGATACACCCAAAAAATGAAGGTGATTCACTTATTTTGATACGAAGGATGTATGTACTACGTTATAGTCTTTTGTGACACCCATGTTGGCAGTGTCTTAGAGAGCTTAGGCTATGGGGTATGGGTCTCACCACCACACCAAATTTTCTATCATATCATCTGCCACCTTAGCAACCACACCACACCACACCACTTTATTCAGGAAATACCCACCACACTACACCACACCATTTTTTTTTCCATCTCATCTCATCATTTCTTTTCTATTTATTTTAATAAAAGAGATTTAAATTATAGTTTTAAAAACAATTATCATTTATTCCTACTTAATCTCAAAACAAAATATTTGCCCAAAGTTTTAACAATAGTCCAAAATAAAAAGCAAAGGCCCAAAATAAAAATGCCATTATAAAAAAATATATTAGAAAACCCTAAATTGTCTTATCCAATTCTCCAAAACGTACCGAGCAGCCATGACAAACATACTAGGTAAGTTTTTTTTTTATGTATAAATTTCTCTTCCAAAGGTCGAAAAAGCTTGCAACGGTCGAAAAAGCCACACCCCCACGCCCGTTAAAGCCCGTGCTCGTTACCACCAGCGTCCACCACCCGCCCCCACGCCGTGTAGGGGGACGATGTTCGTCGTTCCCAGCATGTCGTGGCCATAGGCCACCTCAGCACCACGCCAACAGCCTTTGGCCCATACCATTCAGCCTTATGCAACCTTTTGCAAAGAAATGAACGTTCTTAAAAGCTTTTTTTTAACCTACTGGAAATAAGCTCATAAACTCTTTCAAATAAACTAAAATACACCCCAAGTATAACAAATATAGAGGTGAAAATGAATATGTATAACTAAGCTACTAGAAAAGAGAAAAAAGTTTAAGTACGATGTTTTGTTTGATACGGAAAATTAGGCATTGTCAATTGTCATAGAGCGAGACGACAAATTGACCATGATGAATGTTTTAACGGAAAGGAATGATTTATATTCCCACAAGTTGTTATTTGTATTTATTCAAACATTTGTACCCTCAAGGATTGTTCTCATAACTAGGATTAATGGACCCCGTTTGAATTCATCCTATCAACAAAATAAAAGTCTGAGTCTTAGTCTCCACAATGGCATCTCTAATGAACCCGCTAGACTTGCCGCCGCCCTTGTCTCATCCACAGGAATTGTTGACATAGCACAAATCTTATTCCTCCATATTCCATTCAAGCATGCATTTATCTCATCAGATAACAAAAAAATAAATAAATAAATAAAATCAAAATGCATTTTAGTATCTTAGATTTGACTCTAGATCATCTACTACCATAAATTATGAAAGATGCATTATGCTACTCACTATTTAGTTCACTAGCTCACTTTTTTTATTTTTTTTTCTCTCGTGATTTGCTTTTAATATCAACATATCGAGATAAATGTATGCTTTTTAGTTTTTCAAAAACTCTAATGAAAATAAGTCAATTAAAAAACATGATCAAATTAATAAGCTAGTGTACTAAATCTATCATTTTATCAAATTCATAATATCATATTGTATCATTAATAGTTCATCAAGATAAATGTATTTTTACTATATCAATACATAAACATCACCCACCCATCTTGTATGATAAAGACATAACGTAAATCCAAGTAGTGTTAATTAAAGAAAAAAACAAACAACTTTCACCTAATTAAAAATTTTAAAATGTACATTTTAAAATTTTTAATTAGGTGAAAGTTGTTTGTTTTTTTCTTTAATTAACACTACTTGGATTTACTAACTTGAAGGTTCAAGTTGAACAATTGAGTTTTTTAAATGGAAATCTATTCCAAATTGGAAATAATACTCATGAAATTGAGGGAATCCTTCAAACCTGTCAAAGAGCCGAATCACAATTTGATTTTTAAATGTCACTGACTATTTTGCCCTTTCACATAATCTTACATCCAAAGGTGTTTTTTTTGTCAATTCAAAAGGTGTTTTTTTTCGTATGCGTCATGCTCAATCTTATTCAATTTTCTTTTTATCAAATTCATATTCATAACTATAATCATTTCTCACCACAAGTCAAACTCACCTTAACAAACCTCTGTCTTAAATAAAATCAAGTTTCTGTAAATAAATTAAAACTTAACACAAAAAACTCAAGAACGAGAATGATACAGGAATACTAAGTTACCCAATATATTTAAATGAATGGTATGTAAGAGGCAAGAGGTAGAGAGATTATTTACAGAAAGACAATTAAAACTAAATAAAAACAACCATAAATTAATGGGAGATGATTTTTACACCATACAAAGTAATTGATACATCACAACCACAGTTTTATAATACTTGTACAATATGCTTTAAATAGTTTACATTGTGTGAAGCAACTTATGTGGTGTAGAAACCACTTCCCTAAATCAATAGCTATTAAACCAAAAATTCCGCAAAACTAAAAAAACCTCCAGAATGTCAACTTAATAACAAGCCTAAATTTGCAGACCGAGACAATCAGATATCAGAATTATCATTAGTTAATAAAAAGAAAATTGTACTTCAAGATGCAATTTACTTAGAAGTATCTTTTATTTTGTCCCTTGGTTAACTACCCATGTTCAACAACTCTTTCACATGAGACTCGATTTGAATATTAGCAGTCAAAATGGTTGACCGAAACCTATTCACTGACAGCAAGCCATGTGCATTATTTTTTCCCGTATAACTTTCGAACGCTCAAATTTATTAGGGTCAAAGTTGTTAAAATAAGTCCACTATTCTACGATCCATCGACATGGTCCGACAGCCACTTTGACGACGTTAAGTATATATTTTAATCCGAGAAACAAAATGAACCAATGCAACTTTTAGTTATCATATTCTTTAGTTTAAGAGTAGTTTACCGGAACATCTTTAGTCTAGCAATATCGTGTGTAGTTGTCCATCCTTCTAATCAAGGATAATTAAACATATAATTTTCTTTCATCTATTCCAACACTAATTACACCCCAAATCAACAAATATCTCAAAATTAACAAATATCAAAGAAAGGGTACCCATATCTTCCACACTTTTACATCACAATCCAAACTCCCACTGTAAACTAGATAAGAAGTACCACTAGAATCAGCAGAAGTACAACTATCCACTGCAGCCGCCAAACACTTAACTGGACCATTATGCCCCTCCAACATACCAACACGACTAAATTTTTTTCCGTCAATACTCCTCCTCCAGATTCTAACTGTTTTATCAGCTGAGCCACTCACCATCAGATCTCCCACCACCGCAATACACAAAATCGCCATACTATGCCCTCTAAGAGCACCAGCAACCACCATGTGCCGCCCATCGCCGCCGCCGCCGTTCACTTTTTCCCAAACTATGATCGACCGGTCACAAGCACCGGAATACAAAATGGATCCGTCTGTACTTAAAGCCAATGCATTAACCGCTGATTTGTGCTTCTCCAAAGTGTCAACAAGCTTATGTTTTTTATCTCCGGCGTCTCTCTGCCACACCTTTATTTTCCGATCAGCAGATCCGGTGTAAACAAATCCGTCTTCAGAGACTACAATGGCGTTAATAGCGTCGTCGTGGGCGTTCCAAACGGACTCCAAACACTTGAAATCCGACGTCCGCCACACCTTAAAGGTCCGGTCCCATGAACCGGAGTAAAGAAGAGAACCGTCATGTGACAACGCTAACGCTGCCACGGCGTCCACGTGATTCACCCATGTGCACCGCTTATGCCGCCGTATTTTAATATAGTTTTTCGCCAAAAACAGTTTTGTCACTCGATCATTGAGTGTCGGCAACGTCGCCAGGCGCGTGAAATTCATCATTTTCCGATTATTAATGTCGCCGTCGGCACCGTAATCGATTTTCCAAACGCATATTTTATGATCATGATGGCCGGTGAATAATTTGTCTCCGCAAACCACCATCGCCTTCACAGGACTCTCTCCATAAGCCATCATATTATGGGTTGCCGCCACCGTCGGTGATGAGTCTCGAGGCCAGACCCGGATTTGGTTGTCGGAGGCGCCTGAAAGAAGGTGTTTTCCGGCGAGAGCAAGCGATGATATAGATGATGTATGTGCTCTATATGTGGTTATGTACTGGTGGTTAGCGGTGATTGATGATTGTTTCGATGTTAATGAAGAAACCGACGCTAAACTAATTTGTGAAGAAAGATGGCCGGAATCCGGCTCTGATTCCGGCGTTATTTCTTGATCTTTTGACCACCGGCGATTAATTGGAAGAAGGCCCATTTTTGTTGTATAAAATTTGAATCTGATGAAGGTGGTGTGGTGTGAGTGGCAACAGGAAGTTGGGTTAAATAGGATATAGGGAGTGACGTATTTTAGAAGGTGGATGGTGGGACCCGTAGAAGTGTGTGTACGTAGTGGCGTGTGTAGTTGTACTTTTGGAAATAACGAGTGAATAGCGGTTGTCATGCAAGTTGTATAGCCGCGGGGTCCAGAGTTGGGTCCGACTCGGGGACTGGTTCGGCGCGTTTGCTATTTCGTGTCTACTTCTCATATAATAAAGAAATATCATTAGTAAATTGGATTTTTAATAAATTTTGTCGCCAAGAGTATTGGGTACCAAACTCTTGCGTTATGGTACACAGGGCTCTAATATGAAGGTAGAATAAATTACTGAGGTATATATTTTTCAGTTACAAAATTTTTCAAGTTAAACTTTCTGTTTTTTTTTATAATATCTAATACATAAATTGTGACATAGTAATATAGTATTGTTACTACATAAGAAAAAGAAAGTTCATCCTTATTAAAGACTTTCAAGTTGACTTTGTAGAATAAATAACTGACGTAAATATTTTTCGGTTACTAAATTTTTCACCTTAAAATTTGTGTTTTTTTTAATATCGAATCCAACAATTGTGACATAGTATTGTTACCACATAAGAAAAAAAGTTCACCCTCATTAAACACTTTCAAGTTAACCTTGTAAAAAAATATAAAGTTATCTGAACAAAAAAGCTTGTATATAAAATGGACTAATAATCATAAAATATTATCTTTCCATATTTTTCGAAATGTTTTGAAGAAACTAGATATGATTCTTTTGTTGCCGTTAAAAAAAAAAAACTTAGATATGATTGCAAGTGGTCAATTGGATATCTTCTTTCATTTCCCGGATTACAATGCGCCATAGGCTTTGGTACCACCTTCTTATCTTCACTAGATATGCCACTTGTATATATACGTGGACATAGGTACACAAAAACACATACAAAAATTTTGGTGATTTTCTAGTGATAAAGATCTATAAATAACATTATAACAATAATTAAATTACATATATTATTTACTTATAAGAAAACAATCTGAAAGTAAACGGGCTAGGTTTTTTTGGGGTTACACGGGAAAGTAAGAAGATATCATGGTTGCTTGGAAAAAACATTATGAATGACAAAGATAACGTACGTGGGTCTTGGTGTTGGAAGCTTAAGGGCTCTCAATCTTGCTCTTCTAGCTAAGTGGATTTGGCGTTTCAAAACGGACCGTTCTTCCCTTTGGAAACGTACTATCCAAGCTATCCACGGGTCAAATGGTGGTATTGTTAGGAATATTTTTATTAATATTCATTAAAGATTTGATATGTCAAAACTATTAAACTACAAGGACCTAAATTGGTGATATGAAGTTCAAATTCAAATAAAGATTTAGGAGGTAATCATTAATGTAAAAAGATATAGTATATCTTTATTAGTTTAAAAGATTTAGTATTATCTTTTCCTTGTAAGTCTTGGGTTTTCTAGTATAAAAAGAAACCTAATGACATAGAATTAGATGTTCTTGGAACCCACATTTTAACGTGTTTGTGTGTAAAACCTAAGCCTCAAGGTCGTTTGAGCCTGTTTAACGAAGAACCGTTCTACATATTTATATGTAGAATTGAGGCTTTTAATGATGAAAACTTGTTTAGCTATACATATATGTTCAACTATTTTGTTATTTGTATATGCTTATTCCAGATCAAGAACTAACTATTCTTGAGCCTAAAGATCGATGTTTATGAAGAGTTGTTCTAAACTCAGCAATTGGTATCAGAGCACGGTGGCTCAGATCTGGAATAAAACAAGGATCTATCGATGATCATACGAAGAATCAAGCATAAAGAAAATTAAGAAGATATTACGGTTTTATTCATCTATTTATTTATTTTATAGAAACCATTCATACATGCTTTTGTACGAATTTTCACAAACAGAACCCAATTTTCACAAGCACCATCAAGTCCTAGCTACAAAAAGTGCGCCAACCATCTTTCACCTGGCAAACGAAATTGGGGCAGAAACAGAGGAATTAGACGCTCATAAATTCGCCACTATCGATTCCTCAACCGAAAATACGATGACACAAAAAATATTGACGATTACGTTTCCGTCATATCTCTAACCATAAAACTCCAAGATGAAGCCACTGCCACGTGTCGAATCGGGGTGCATGCAATTAGCGACATCGCATCTGACCTAACCCCTTCGTTTCTCAAATCAAATGGACTCGAATCAGTTCCTAAATCTGTTGCTTACGGATTTACGGCTTCTGGTTATGGATTTGTACAAGATATGCCTTATGCTTACGTTCATGAATTTACCAGAACTTCAATGGCGGGTACACGAGTGTTTGGGATAGAATTAGCTATTCGTTTCCTATTGGCAGTGGAAAGACGTACAGATCAACTTTGAAAGCAACAGAAGAATCTGTGAATGAGGTCAATTTGTTCCCTTCAGAGTTTGGGAACCTGGTTAATTTATAAACATATGCTAATTATTTCTAATACTGATCATTACTACTGGTATTGCAACTTGCTACTGCTCAATTCCGATTACTACTGATCTTGTTTCAATTTACTACTGATCCAACATCCATCAAACACTACTGATCAGTAGTATATCATGTTACTACTGATCCGATGCTCAATCGATTATTACTGGTAAACGTTTATTTTGACTACTGATCCTTGCCGATTCGAAAATACTACTGATCAGTAGTATATGAAGAATCACCACTACTGATCAGTAATAGACTGAAAGTTTTTCTACTGCTGCGTTGACTGATCAAGTATTAATCAGTACTGACCGAAAAAATTTTAAAATTATTTTTACTGATTTCTTTTTGACTGATACATCATACTTTGGAAAGCATGACACACACCATGCTCATTCCATACCATGGTTTATTGATCGTATCTGGTATATTAATGTGAAACGAATCACATTATTCACACACACAGGTTGAAGGCATGATGAAGATAAAGGAAAATTTTATTTGTTACATATTTGATCTTTATCAATTGATTACAGAAGATAATTGATTATATTTTATTTGAAGAAGAAGTGGAAAGTCTTACTACATAATATGTTATGTATTGTTGTAACTGCAATTCAACCGAATCTTAACGAAAAGATTTGTTGAAGACTAAGATAAGCAAGTCCCTCATACAGGATATGATGTTGCTGATTACTATATTTAGACGGAATGTGATGCTTAGTTTGAGTTTCTACTTCAACTTCAAATAGAAGATAGTTGGTTTTCAATGTAATTAATATAGTCTTGAAGAACACAGGAATGATAGCACACTTTTAGGGGAAGAAAAAGTGTTGATCATTCAAGGGGAAGTTCAAGTTTCTCGGATTTATTTGATTATGTCAAAAAGGGGAAGAGACTTGAAGATTCCTAGCTAATTCTATAAGTTTTGTCAAATCAAGGGGGAAGATTGTTAGGAATATTTTTATTAATATTCATTAAAGATTTGATATGTCAAAACTATTAAACTACAAGGACCTAAATTGGTGATATGAAGTTCAAATTCAAATAAAGATTTAGGAGATAATCATTAATGTAAAAAGATATAGTATATCTTTATTAGTTTAAAAGATTTAGTATTATCTTTTCCTTGTAAGTCTTGTGTTTTCTAGTATAAAAAGAAACCTAATGACATAGAATTAGATGTTCTTGGAACCCACGTTTTAACGTGTTTGTGTGTAAAACCTAAGCCTCAAGGTCGTTTGATCCTGTTTAACGAAGAACCGTTCTACATATTTATATGTAGAATTGAGGCTTTTAATGATGAAAACTTGTTTAGCTATACATATATGTTCAACTAATTCCGCAATTTTGTTATTTGTATATGCTTATTCCAGATCAAGAACTAACTATTCTTGAGCCTAAAGATCGACGTTTATGAAGAGTTGTTCTAAACTCAGCAATTGGTATCAGAGCATATTGGTTCTAGATCTACGACTTTTAAGAACAACAAAAAGTTTTAATCCTTTAAAACACACTAATTGTTAATCATGACTGATAACAATGAAAGTACTCAAGCTAATAAAATCCCTATACTCACTCCCAATAACTTTGGGATGTGGAAGAATCGTATTAAGCAATACATGCTTATTACTGATTACTCCATGTGGGAAGTCGTTGTCGAAGGAAACAAAACTGTTCCTGGTCAAGCAACAAGTTCTGCAACTGAAGCAGACAAACTCAAGTGTGAAAAGGAGAAGAAAGACAGAGGAATCGAACTCAAAGCTCTAAGCACTCTTCTTCTGGCCATTCCTAATGACTATCAACATCTCTTTGTTGAATATGATGATGCAAAGGTGTTATGGCAGGCACTGGAAAAGAGATTTGTTGGCACTAAAAGCACCAAAAGAAACATGAAGTCTGTACTGAAGCAGGACTTCGAAAACTTCAAAGGCCAAAAGAATGAATCTCTATCTCAAACCTTTGATAGATTCAACAAACTCATTGGTGAATTGAATCAAGTTGGTGTGAAACCTGACAATGATGATGTTAATAGAAAATTTCTCATATCTCTTGGAGAAGAATGGTCTATGTACACAGTCATATATAGACAAGGTGATGCCCTGGAAGAAAAGGAGCTGGATGAATTGTACAATGAGCTTAGAGTGTTTGAATCTGAGGTAAGTTCTAAAACTCCTAATTTGTCTTCAAACAATGCTGCTTTTGTGTCTAGCACAGGAACATGTCAGGAAACTGCAAAGGCTGCAGATTGTGAAGATGCTGCAAGAGAATCCTTCTTCACTAGTCATGTGCATACTGCACTAATTAGTGATGATTTGGAACAACTGAATCCTGATGATCTTGAAGAGATGGATCTTAAATGGCAGATGGCTATGCTGAGTCTTAGAACCAAAAGGTTCTTGAAGAGGATAGGAAGAACAAACCTAAACTTCAACAAAGGTGACAAGACTGGATTTGACAAAACCAAAGTCAAATGTTACAACTGTAACAACCTTGGTCACTTTGCAAAAGAATGTCCTCAGCCAGACAAAAGATCAAACTCAACTGCTCTTGTTTCACAACAAGGACAAGGTTATGACTGGAGCTTTCAAGAAGAAGAGCATGCACAAAATCAAGCTCTCATGGCCTTCACTGACTCTCCTACTAAGGTACAATCTAAATCTTGTACTCCTGAATGCATTAAAGCCTACAAAGATTTAGAAAAACTAAATAAAGAAACACTCGCAAAGATGATTCTAAATAGAAATAGAAGAATTGAATATAATGGTTGTATAGCTGATCTTGAAAATCAAATTAAAATCTATAAAATAACTGATCAAAAGATAAAAGAAGAATTGCTACAAACCACCTATGAAAAAGAACATCTTGAAGTAAAATTAAAAGAAACGTTGATCAAACTAGAAGAATTTCAAATGGAATTAGAACAAAACAAATTAACCATTAAAAAGTTTGAAAGAAGCTCTCAGATAGTAAATGAATTAACAAGTAATCAAACCACTGAAAAAGTTGTGCATGGAGTGGGATATCATGCTGTACCACCTCCATATAAATCCATTCCTCCACTTAAAGATAGTCAGAAAGAATCATAAATGAATTAAAAAATGAAAATCAAACTGAATCTAATAATGAAACATCTGAATC
Organism: Calendula officinalis; assembly: GCA_963853835.1. Lineage (NCBI taxonomy): Eukaryota > Viridiplantae > Streptophyta > Magnoliopsida > Asterales > Asteraceae > Calendula > Calendula officinalis. The sequence goes on from OY970822.1 coordinate 76,493,300, forward strand.
AAATGATTCTTCTGATGATGATCAAACTACAGACTCAATTGAATTTACAATTTTTCAAACTGAATCAACAAACTCAATTGATACAAGCTTTCACACAGCACAAAGTAAAGAAAACTCTCCTAAATATAATGCTGAAAATATACCACAAATTTTAAGAAGGGGAAATGAAAGAAATAAAAATCAACTCTTAGATCAAAGAAAACCTGAAGGTGCTAAGGATAAGAAATTGCGATGTGTTATTTGCAACAAAGTAAACCATTTAGCAAATGATTGTCACTTCAATCCAATTAACTGTAAAGAGTTTAAAGCATTTAAAAACTTTAAAGATAAAGCAAAAACACAAAAGTTAAAAGATACTACTGGTCCATCAGTAGTAATACAATAAAATCTCAAAAATCTGAAACACCAAAATTTGGGAGAAATGCACCAAGGTTTGTGCAAAATAAAAGAGTTGGAAGCCCTAAGAACAGCAATTATTTCAAAAATAATGGAAAAACAAATCAAAATAAACAATATTTTAATTTTCCAACAGCAGTAGAAACTTTAACAGGTTTACTACTGATCATAACCCTAATTACAATGCTGTTGGATACCAGTACCAAAACACTACTGGTAAAAACCCCAATTTTAAAAATACTACTGCTGCCAAACCAAAAGCTAAAAACACTACTGGTCATTCCAAACATGGTAAGTACCCAAATACTACTGGTACATCAGTAGTAAAGCATTCAAAAGCTAAATATCATGGGTACAGACCAAGATCAGTAGTAAACTCAGACACCAGTACCAAATCTACAAGGGCAGTAGTAAAACAGAACACCAGTACTAAAAAGGTATGGGTACCAAAAATGTTTAAAGTTAACTGTTCTAAATCTGATTTCTCAAAGGATGAACCCAAGACATATAAATCTTGGGTTCCCAAACTCAACTGATCCTTTACTTACTTGTGCAGAGCATTCAGATCCCTGAAGAAGGTAGAACATGACACATTGATAGTGGATGCTCAAGGCACATGACTGGAAATCTGCAAATTCTTAAAGATTTCAAGTCTTTTGATGGAGGATATGTGGCCTTTGGAGAGAACCCAAAGGGAGGTAAGATTTCAGGCAAAGGTACAGTTACTAATGGTAAGATTACTTTTGATGATGTATTTTATGTAGCTGAGCTAAAATACAATCTTGTCAGTGTGTCTCAAGTATGTGATAAAAAGAACAAGATTCTTTTTACAGACATTGAGTGCATCATTCTTTCTCCTAATTTTGTTTTAGATGAAAAATATGTAGTTTTGAGAACTCCAAGGAGAAACAATGTGTATTGCCTGGATATAGGGGGAGAACTCATCTCTTCAAATGAGGTCAACTGTTTTATATCCAAGGCAAACACCACTGAATCAGAACTTTGGCATAGAAGGATGTGTCACACAAACTTTAAAAACATGAACAATTTAGTAAGAAAGAATTTGGTAATTGGATTACCACAAAAACAATTCATGTGTGATCATCACTGTGTTGCATGCCTAAAAGGTAAACAACATAAGTCTTCTCATAAGTCCAAAATGATAAACTCTATTTCTGTCCCTTTACAACTCTTACATATGGACCTTTTTGGACCTACAAATGTAATGAGTATTGGAAAGAAACAATATTGTCTTGTTACTACTGATGACTTTTCCAGATATACATGGATTTTCTTTCTCAGGACAAAAGATGAAACAAGTGAACTCATCAAGAACTTAATTATTAAACTGGAGAACACATCTGATCAAAAAGTTAAAGCCATAAGATGTGACAATGGCACAGAATTTAAAAATACTAATTTAATTAAATTTTGTGATCTTAAGGGTATTGAAAGGCAATACATCTCACCTAGAACTCCTCAACAAAATGGTGTAGCTGAAAGAAGAAATAGAACCATCATTGAAGCAGCAAGATCAATGTTAGCAGACTCAAAATTACCAATCACTTTCTGGGCTGAAGCTGTTAATATTGCATGTTATGTACAGAACAGAGTATTAATAGTTAAGCCACACTACAAAACACCATATGAACTTTTTAACAAAAGAAAACCTTCTATAAGTTTTTTAAAATCATTTGGTTGTCCTTGTACTATTCTGATTACAAGAGAACAAATTGGAAAGTTTGACTGCAAAGCTGATGATGGAATCTTTGTGGGATACTCTACTCAAAGCAAATCATACAAAGTGTTCAACAAAAGATTAAGGATAATTGAAGAAAGCATCAATGTATCCTTTAATGAGAATGTTCCTAATGAACAAGGAAATGGTCCAGATTGGCTATTTAACATAGATAATCTAACCAAATCCTTTAAAACTAACATGGATTTAAATGCAGGTGATTCAAATTGTCACACTCAAAAAGGAGGAACATCATCTTTCAATACTGGTCAAGAAGAAATGAGATACATAGTAGTTGACATTGTTCCCACAGTTAATACTGAGGACAGTAATAACTCAAATTCTGGAAGCAGTAGTGATTCAGATAATGAGGACAGTAGTAATTCAAACACTACTGAGACCAATAATAGTACTCAAAATACTACTGGTCCTAGCAATAACCTGAATTCTCTAAACACTACTGATCCCAGTAATAACTCAAATACTACTGATCCCAGTAGTAACTTTGAACCAGCAAATGATGATGAACCAAACTTCAATGACAATGAAGAACCTCAAGAGGAACAATCTCCTGAGACAAATGAGTCCAATCTTGAAAACCAACTATGTGTTGATAAAGTGCATGGCACCGGAACTGAAAAGAATCATCCTTTGGATCAAGTCCTTAGTGATGCGAACTCAAGCATGCAGACAAGAAGCCAATTACATAAGAGTCTAACTGCAAATATGTGTAATATAAGTTTAATTGCTAATGAATGTATGTTTGAATGCTTTCTGTCTCAGGATGAACCAAAGAAGATTCAACAAGCAATGAAGGATTCAAACTGGATTGAGGCAATGCAAGAAGAACTCCTTCAATTCAAATTACAAGCTGTTTGGACACTTGTACCTCTACCTAAAGGAAAAAGAGCCATTGGAACAAGGTGGATCTTTAGAAACAAGAAAGATGAAAGAGGTATAGTGATCAAGAACAAAGTCAGACTTGTAGCCCAAGGATACACTCAAGAAGAAAGAATAGACTATGATGAAGTATATGCACCTGTTGCTAGAATTGAAGCAATCAGGATTTTTCTAGCATATGCCTCATACAAGAAGTTTAAAGTCTATCAAATGGATGTAAAGAGTGCCTTCCTATATGGGAAAATTGAAGAAGAAGTATATGTCTGCCAACCTCCAGGTTTTGAAGATCCAAAACATGGTGACTATGTATTCAAACAGGACAAAGCTCTATATGGCCTACATCAGGCACCAAGAGCATGGTATGATACATTGTCATCATACTTACTGAAGAATGATTTCAAAAGAGGAGCAATTGACAAAACTCTGTTTACAAGAAATGTCAAAAATGATATACTACTGGTGCAAATCTATGTAGATGATATCATCTTTGGATCAACAAATGATTCATTATGTAAAGAGTTTGAAAATCTCACGCAAATCAAATTCAAGATGAGCTCCATGGGTCCAATGAACTTCTTCCTTGGACTCCAAGTCAATCAAAGAACAGATGGTATTTTGATAAACCAATCAAAATATGTTAAAGACATCTTGGAGAAGTTTGATATGAAAGACTGCAAAAGTGCAAGTACACCAATGGAAACACACAAACACCTACATCCTGATGTTGAGGGGGAGGATGTAGATGAACACTTATATAGATCAATGATAGGATCTTTGATGTACTTAACTGCATCAAGACCTGACATTATGTATAGTGTTTGTGTGTGTGCAAGATATGAAGCAAGACCTAAAGAACTACACTTGCAGGCGCTCAAAAGAATAATCAGATACTTGAAAGGCAAACCATCACTTGGTCTATGGTATCCACATGATTCACCCTTTGAACTCATAGCCTACACAGATAGTGACTATGGAGGTGAATGTCAAGATAGAAAGTCCACTACTGGTGGATGTCAATTCTTTGGATCAAGACTGGTGTCATGGCAATGCAAGAAACAAACAAATGTCTCAACATCAACTGCTGAAGCAGAGTATGTAGCTGCATCTGCTTGTTGTGCTCAAGTACTTTAGATTCAAAACCAGCTGCTAGACTTTGGTATCTCTATCCTTAAAACTCCCATTTTTATTGATAATCAAAGTGCTATTAGTATTGTGAACAATCCAGTAAAACACTCTAAAACTAAACACATTGAAATAAGATTTCACTTTATAAGAGATTGCAATGAAAAGAAGTTAATCAAAGTAGTTAAAATTCATACTGATGATCAATTAGCAGATCTTTTTTACAAAAGTATTTGATGTAGGAAGATTCAGCTTCTTGGTTAGCAGTATTGGAATGATTTTAATAAATTAATTTCTCACTCAAAATCATGTGTAAAGTTTTGTTGTAAAAAGTTATTTATTGTTTAAGTGTTTTACTACTGGTAGGTCTGCTTTACAAGTAGGTAGGTGTGTGCACAAAATACTACTGGTAGGTCACTACTACTGGTGTGTATTAGGTTTACACAAATACTACTGGTAAATCAGTACTACTGGTGTCCACATATACTACTGGTCTTGTGTGCTAATGGTTTCTACTGATGTCTATAGTTACTACTGATGTCAAAATCCTTAGTTACTACTGATGTTCGTAGATACTACCGACGTTTTATTACTGGCATCTAATTTACTACTGGTCTTTCAACTATCAAATTACCAAACTAACCCTCATGAAAATAGCCGTTGTGTTATGATTCGAAGGACAATTTAGTATTTTCGCAGGATAAATCGTAAGATATAAATAGCTGAAGTCGATTAGTATAGCATTATCCTCTCATCGATTTGCTAAATCCTCTCGATAAACCCTAACTCACGATCATAAACCCTGCATCAGTAACAACTTTCTTGCCTATTTCTCTCAAATCAAACGATCAAAACGTCTCAAAATACAGAAACGATGGCAACTCTACAATCTCCCGATGTTCAAACAACTCTAAAATACTCTGAGTTTCACAACATGTGTGCGTTCCTAAAGAATCCAGACGGAACAAAGGATTTTCGTCCAATCGTAAATTTCTTGAAAAACTCATATATAAAGTTTGCTTTAACTGTCAATCCGAAAGCATATCAACAACACTTAGTTGATTTCTGGACAAATGCTGAACAACCGAAGGGTCGACAATGTCCATGATAAAATTAACTGTGGATGGAAAAATGGTCACAATAACAGAACAATCTATCAGACACCATTTGCAACTACACGATGATCAAGGTATGTTTTCTCTTCCAAAGGAATACATTGTTGAAATTTTAAATAAAATGGGTTATGAGGGAAGACTTGACATAGTCACTTTTCAAAAAGGTCTTCTCTCCCCACAATGGAAATTTCTTGTACATAACATTCAACACTGTATTTCTCCTAAAAGAAGTACCTGGAATGAGTTTAACAAATCAATAGCATCTGTTGTTGTTTGTTTATGCACATACCAGATATTTAATTTTTCAAACATGATTTTTGAAGGTATGTTGGGAAATCTTAGTGCTTCAAAATTTTTAATGTATCCCAGATTTCTTCAACATATCTTAAACTGTGAATTACAAAACTTGTCAACTCCTAAAAACATTTTTATAATTCCTGAGTTGAACAAGAATGTTTTCTCTAATATGAGAAAACAGTTTAAATTTTCGGGCAAGGAAACCCCTCTGTTTCCTAACATGATCAAAGATCACTCACTTATTGGAGAAGGTTCAATCCAAGCTACAACCCAAATTGAACCTCAACCCACTCCATCACCCCCAAATGCAGCCCAAACACCACCCCAAATAGTCACTCAATCACCCACACAAATAGAAGTCCTGAATGTGTCCCAGGAACTTGAAATAAATCTCAGAGTGCTACTCTTCACTCTGTGGAAGACCTACCAAATGTAACCAAAAATATTTCCACTATTTATAAAAGGAAGAAATCTTCCTTCAAGGACACCAGGGGACAAATTGAGTCAAACCCCAGGCTCCAAGAGTTGTCCTCCAAGGAGGAGAGAGGACATGAGGCGAGGGCTTTCACTACTGATGCCCCAAAGGTGGGTGCACAGGACAGTGAAAACATCACTAAGACCCAGACCTCGGCAACTCTAAGTGATGACTCTTTTGAGGAATTACTTAGAGGACCCCGGTGCCAAGAAACCACAAGGGGGGCACTACTGCTTCTTCTAGGAAGAAAAGAGTGTCCAAACAACCCATTTCATCACCTAGAAGTGATGAGGGTAGACCTGAAACTGTTGAATTGACGGAAAGGATGGAAAACCTCAAAGCCAATGTACCTGTTAGTGAGCCCGATGATCTTGCTAGATGGAGTGAGGGCAGTATTAAACAAACACAATTGACGGATAGGTTGGGATACCTTGAATCCACTGTACATGACTGCCTTAAATATCTCACCAATCAGGGAAAAACAATGACAGTAATGAAGAAGCATATTAATACCATCAACAAAAGAATGAGATTCTATGAGCACATGCTTCATCAACAAACCAAGATAATAAGGAGACTGAAGAAGAAGATTGAAAATAGTGAGGCTCCAACAGTTGAGCTCACTAAGGGGGAGAATGACAACATTCAAACCATGATTGATGAATCAATTGCAGCAGCAGCAACTTCTCTCCTCAATCTCAAAGAAACAACAATTGATGAAGGCCCAGAAAGGATGAATGTTGATGATGAGCCTACTACTACTGCTCCTATGAAAGAACAAGCTCAACAAAAAATATCAGTAGTAACTCCTACTACTGATATCATAGCAGTAGTAAATCCACAAGAGGAAACCATTGCACTAAACACTACTGATGCCCTATCAGTAGTAACTCCTGAAGTCACACCAGTAGTAACTACCTTGGTTACTACTGAAGAGGAAGATCTAAAGCTCCCAGAGCTAATTGAAAGAGAACGTTTTGAAATCATCACCAAACCACCTACACCTGATCAACCACTTATCATACATGACATTGATGATAATGTGAACTGGTTTGAAGTTGATGAGTGCTCACTTCCTCCACATCCAAAAATTCTTCAACAAAATGATCTTACATTATTTTCTCCTTCAATAATAATCAGAGGTGTGCCAGATATGAAATATATTCCACCTCCACCTTCAGTTTATATTAGAAAGGGTAAAGAAATTTATGATGAAGATTACCCTAACAGAGCACTAGGTCACTACATGGTGAACAAAATTAATCTTGTGAGAGCTGATAAACAATCAAGATGGAAGGTGAAGCACAAGAGATATTTGGAGAAAGTAGCTAAGTATCAAGCTCTGGAAGAGAAGAAAAAGAAGGATCAAAATGAAATACCTGTTCAAATAGAAGATGTTCAGATAGAAGCTCAAAAAGCAGAATTTAAAAGACTCAGAAAAGTTGAAGAAGAACATATAAAATGTCTTGAAGATCTGGTATCTGAATGCAAAAGAACTAAAAGTGAATTAACAGATGATGTATTTGAACAGAAGATCAATATGATTGAATTTTTAAAAATAAAAGGGCACAATGCAAAGTCCTTTGGCAGAATGAAGATGATAACTATTATTGAAAAATATTGTGCTGCCAAGAAGAAAGATTTGGCTGAACAAGAAGCAAAAGAAGAAAAGAAATCAAAAGCCTTAATTCCAATCAGTCCAAGTTTATTTAAAGCTGGTAGTATATCAACTACTGGTGAATCCTCAACTCCCCAAACAAAGAAAAGAAAGGCTGTTACTCAAGAACAGAGTACTAAAAAGAAATAAAAAACAGAACAAATCATTCCTGTTCTTGAAGTACCTGTTGCTCCCTTGCAGAACAATCCAATCATCAATTGGAGAGTTATGCCTAATAATGTTATAGAGATTGTAAGGGAAGACAAAGCTGTACAAAGATTTACTGGATGGTTACCATTGATTGGATCCTGTTCAAGAAGTGATGTTATTAAACTTCTGATCATTGGAAAACCAAGGATGTCAAAGAAATCATGGAAAAAATCTGGTGCTGGATATTTAACAAGAATGATTGATGCTGCATTTTATCCAGACAACTACCCAGAACAATTTACAAATCCAGAGAATGTATATGCTTGGAATGTGATCCCAACTGCAGATATGTACTTCTTTGAAAAATCACACAAAAGATGTGAGCTATACTTGTATGAAAAAGAATATCCACATTCTGAAAAGACTATGTATCAGATATTCACTAACACAATGATGAAGCCGTATGATGCTGTAATGTTCCAGAACAAATTGACTTATTTCACAAAGAGAAACAACAAATACATCATTGAGCAAAGAAGACAACATAATCAAAGAACCCTAGAGAAAAGAAAGAGGGAAGAAGAAGAAGAACAAAAGAAACTTATGTGATTGAAAGAGAATCAATAAGTTTAGGGGGAGATTGTTGGAGCAGATCACAGATCAACTTACTACTGATACTGCAGTTAGTACTGATCATAGTTATTACTGATGAAGACTATGGTTGTTACTGATGGGGCAGAAACCATTTACTACTGATGAGTTGATACTGGTGAAGACTATAACTATGTTACTACTGATCAAGCACATATTGAAGATACTACTGATCGTAGTAGTTACTACTGACGTTGGTTTTGGACTTACTACTGGTCACCAGTATTACTACTGACGATGCAAATTTACTACTGGTGATTGCAGTTACTACTGGTACACGTTTTGGAAGCATATCAGAGTCCGAGATCTTCGCAGAGTTAGTTATAGAATGTAATTTAATGTATATCTTTTATTATTCGATGTAAATCAAGTCCTAGAATAACTAGGGTAAATAGTTAGGCTTCAAGGACTATTATATATAGTTCCTTACGAATTGTAAACGTACGTGTGTATTGTTAATCAATAATATACATTGAAGCTTTTTGTGAAACTGTGTTCTGAATATTATTACATATTGTTCTTACAGTTCATCATTCTTAAACATATTGATATAGTGTTAATCCGTTGTAACTTCTATCATCAATTAGATCTAAATGTGTTTATTAACTCATTCATAGTTAATCGATCCTGACAGGTATAGTGGGTGTTAATTCGGTTGGGAAGGTACCCGGTTTATGGAGAAATGTGCTTAAAGTCATTAAGGAATATCACAAAATTAATATTCCCTTTTTGAGTTGGTTCACGGAGACTAACGGCGGGTCCGGTCAACCTAACTCTTTCTCTTGGGCGCTTGAAAGCTGTGGGACCTTTACTGTTTCATCTCTTAGGTTCGTTTATGACAATTTAGCGCTTCCCTCGGCTCATATTGATGATTTCATATGGAATAATTGGGTCCCATTAAAAGTTTGTATTAACGCTTGGAAGATCGGCCACCGACGTATGCCTACCAAACTTAATCTTGAGAAGAGAGGGGTTACATTGCTCTCCTGTTGCTGCACCGTTTGTAACAGTGACGATGAATGTGAAGATCATCTTTTCGCTTCTTGCTCCTTTGCTCGGGGAGTTCTCATCCGTTTGGGGGCTTGGTGGGGAGTTGATGGGTTAGAATCTTTTTTCGTCTCCCACATTTTCTCGTGGGGCAGTAGGATTGGGCTAGCGGGGCAGAAGCTTAAAGCCTTCAACGAGGTTCTTTTTGTTTTCTTTTGGGTGATTTGGAAGGCCCGGAACAGTAAAGTCTTTGATCGTAAATCTAGCTTATCGGAAGACGTTGTCTTCTCCGACATCCAAACCTTCTCGTTCCTTTGGATGAAGAATCGCTTGATGAGGCCCAATATGAGTAATAGTTGTCCGATATGGGTGTTTAATCCGGTGGATTGTTTCTAATCCTCTATTTTGTTTGGTTTGGTTTGGGTTTGGTTTGTGTTTTGTTTGTTCTCCCCGTTTGGGTGTTTGGTTGTTTTTATTTTGCTCGGTTGTACTTTGGCTAGCTCCTTGCTAGTTTTTTTTGTTATAATTTCTTTGTTGTGGGTTCCTTAAGGGTGATAGTTTTGTCGAAACTCTTGAGGTTCTCCATGGCGTTCAAAAAAAAATCTGATTTTAAAGCCACGTGGATGACCAGCTTTTTCCTCCAATTAAAAGTTTTCCACCGCCCAAACTTCCACAGCCTCCATCTACCTCACCCCTCAATAATTTTTCCCTTATACTTCCCTAAACCCTAAACCTAGCTTTATCCTAAATTCAGCAGGTAAACCACCTAAGTTGTCTTTCTTCTTCAAAATCAAGAGTAAAAAAACCCATAACCACCTCCTTCTTCTTCTGTTAGTCTTATAAAACCAAGAATAAAAAACTCATAACTACAGTGATCTTCTTTGTCTTCAATTTTTTGTTTTGTATGTACAATTTTAAAAAATTATCTTATGTTTTCGATTACGGGATTGATCAGAAAGAAAAAAAGTTGTGTGAAATAAATGCAGAGACTATATAAACTTGAATGAATTTCAAATCAAAGTCGGTCGGATTCGTAAAGTGGAAAAATCTACTGTTGGCGAATGAATTTCAAATTGAAGTAATAGACACTATATCGTCGAGCTCAATTACTCAAATACCATATCAAAGTATGGAAACTAAATCTTGAATGAGCATCTGTGCAAACTGAATTCAGAATTTCCAGCTGGAAATTGATCTCATTCAATTTAGTTTTGATATACTGTTTTGATCAAGAAAATTACTTTTCCTTTATATATACTTTTGGTTATACTGTTTTGCTGCACAACTTCTAAGTTTAATTAGTTTTATGTTTTTTTTTATAGATTAGGACAAAGTCCAAAACCCTAAATTTTAATTTAACGGTAGTACTATACCTGCCATCTTGTATTTGAGCTTGTTGTTTGTATCTTTATCTTCTTTTTTTTGGAGACTTTTAGATGTTTCACAATTTGGTAAACTGATACCTTTTTCTTCTAATTAGCAGGTGTTAGAGCTTTGGTTGAGGGATAAATCGTCATGAAGTGTGATGATTTTAAGTGTGGTGGTTTTTCTTATATGGTGAATTAATCTTGGATTATGAGGAGTTTTCTCCCAAAAACATTTATAAAAATTACTCTTTTTACTTTCTTTGAGTTTGAGAGACTTGAATTAGATATAGGCATATAGCAAGTTATGTACAATAACTGATGAAACAGTTAAAGATTCCTCATGGACGTGAGAGCAGGATATTGCTTTTGAAAATTCATTGGTAACTTATCTTGATGAAGATCGATGGGAGAAAATTGCTGCTAAAGTCAGAAAATTAAGAATCATTATGAATGGTTACTTTAAGATTTTGATAGGATTGAGTCTCGTGTTGTTCCATTACCTATGTAGTTATTCTTTCGATGGCTCAGAAAGCTATGTAGGTGATAGTGGGACCAATAACTCAGTGGTCAAAATGAGAAATCTCATGGCTTCAAAATCAATTGCTTATTATTAGAATATTGGGCTATTGAGTTAGCAAAATATCCAAGTATATTTATGCAGCACATATGGATATCTGACCATTTCAACCCTGCATTAATGTTTGTGTCATGTAAAATTGCTATTGTTTTTGTGTTGAGTCTTGTTATTTATTATTTCAGGTCATTCCTTTACACTACAGAGGCGATTTATCTTATGGGTCATCCACAAAGGTTGTTATTTACAGTGTTAGAAGGATACATTCTTCCGAAATCCTCCAACTCTAGCCAAACAACTTCTTCGTGGAATTTTTCACACAAATGGTATATTACTATTACTATTACTATTAATATTATTGTTTTATGAGGTTTTTTAGTGAGATGTTGTATTCTAGATTTGTAGTAACTTCTTCTGCCAGCTGAAGCCTTAGAATTTGGTTCAGCTACTGCACCTGTTCTAGCGGTATTTTTGAAAATGGGCTTTCATCAGAGGAATTCAACATAAAAAAGTAAAAAAAAATATGTTACACTTGTGAAATTTAAAGTGGTCTATGTAACCGACATTAGAACTTTTTTTCTCTAATTGATTCTATTTATTCTTGTGGTCTTACGTTTTCTTTTTTTTTTCCCTAAACTTTGTTTTTTCGAGATTTTTGTAAAATTCAGTTTTTATGTCCTTCCGTCTAAATTTGCTATTAACTAAAGGAATATGCGGAAAAAATGAGGGTATTTTAGTCATTTTACGATCTTTAAAATTTCTATTTTTTGTTTCTATCTCCTTCATCTTCTTCCTTGAATACACCCTAATACCCCCAAATTTAATATTTCACCCCCACCAAATCTCCATCACAAATTAACCAACAAATCAAAACAATTACTAGCAAAGAAAAACAATTACCAAAACTTCAAATGTGAAAAACCCATCGTCATCAACCACCGTCGTCATTTCACTAGTTCGCTGTAGACATACAAAACTCAAAGGAGTCGCCGGCAAAATGGAAAAAGAGGATTGCCGGAAAAGTGGTGCTGACGGGGTTCTTCTTATCTAGCGAGTTTCTTTTCTTCGAAACCTGCAAATCATCTTCTCCGGTGGGTTTGTTTTCTTCGCGTGTTTCAGATCTGTTACGGGATGTATTCTGTGGCGGTGGCGGATCATCTTCTCCGGCGATCAGATTTAGGGTTTTGACGAAGAACAGATCTTCATCTCATATAACAGATTTAGGGTTTTGATTTTGTGGGTTTTGATTATGTGAACATAAAGCTTAACAAATCCATATCAAATATTGTTTCTAAGGTTTTGAAATTGAAGAAATGTTCACTTTGAATGTAAAAACACATAGCTGCTATCTCTATCTCTTGGTTCGTGACTTTTGATGATGAAGAAAGGGGCAAAGTAAAAGATAAAGTACAAGAATAAATATTTGATTTCTTTAATAATAAAAATTTATAAAATGACCAGAATACCCTCACATGTTTGGCATGTGAGGGTACTTAACAGTCAAATTTTGACGGAAGGACATAAAACCAAAATTTTAAAGAGCACAAGGACAAAAATCCCGAAAAAAAAAGTTTAGGGACAAAAAAACAGAAAATGCAACACTACATGGACAATTTCTGACATTTACCCGTGAAATTTTTTGCTTTCAAGGATAGGGCTATTCGAGTTGTGCTCCTTCAACATATCGATCAATATGGGGAGTCATTTCAGCCCAAGTTGTTGATGAGCAATTAAGATTCAAATTTAGCAAGATATGTTGATTAATTTTATTTATTATAGTGATGTCTGCTCTGCTAATGCTTTTAATTAGGTCTACCCACATGTTGCTACTGGTTTTAATACGTATAAATAATAGTCAAAGGCTTATTAGCTTAATATTATGCATAAATTATCCGAAAATACCAAAATAGTGTATGCATTACACAAATTACACACAACAACATAAAAAAGTAATCAATATCAATGTTAAAAAAGAAAATGCCAAACCGAGCTATAAATGTATGGATCATTTATATGGATAATTGTATGGATAATTTATATAGATGATTGTATTTTGGTATGGATCATTGTTTATTTGATCCATACCTTGATATTTATGGTATGGATCATTGTATTTTGTACAACACGAACAAATAAACAATGTTCCTGTTGTTCTTATTTGTTTCTGCTTTGTTTTATGGATTACCTAATAAGGAGTTGGGAAACATACCAAGTGGGTTGGATGGGTCAAACAAGTCGGTAGTTTGACCCATATATTTAACAATGTTTGATTAAAACGAATTGTTGATAGATGATAATAATTTATTTTTTGGATAAAGCCATTTTGGAGGTTGTCTGCATTAAAGAATAAAGATACACTTAGGGTGACTTTCGACTTGTTATTGTTTTAGCTTGTTTTTTTTAATTCTACTTTTGCAGGAACCGTTAAATCTGTACCTCTTATATGGACTGTCCATGAAAAAACTCAAGCTACAAAATATGTTTCAGGAGGCCAAATTGAGCTGATTAATGATTGGAAATTTTTCTTTAATTGAGCCACTGTCATTGTTTTCCCAAACTATGCCCTACCGGTATGTATTAGTCAATGCCCCCTCATGATTTTAGTCATCATTAACAATATTTTTAGGCCATTTGACATTTCTATGGGTCATGTCCCATTTACATGACATGATGAGAATGAACTAGAATTTTATGATAAGGCATACATGATTGGATTTTGCAATCTGAATTCTTTTACATGTATTGTTAGTTCTGAAATTATATGTTTTGCTTTTGATTTTTGTATGTTGCACGTTTGCATATGTTGTACGCTGCATTTGATGCATTTGATTATGAAAACTACTTTGTGGTAGCTAAATCTCCTTGTGGGTCGTGCAAAGTAGATAAGTCAACAATGTTTTTCAAGAAGAAAATGTGGGTGTAAATATGTATATAGGGGTTAATTTTAATGATGTTGTTGCTGGTATTGTGGTAGTGAGGCTTTATATAAAGGAATATGGTTAGAGAATGCTCTTGTTTTGAAAGCTTTACTACCACTTTTGCCCAAATTTCCGGAGTCAGCTCGATTTTTGCTTATAGACGTTGGCCGTGCTTAGCCCGGCCAAAAAACCTTCTAGTATTATAAGAATAAACTCGGTCATCTTGACATAGACTGTACGAAAATAACCTTTTAGTTAATAATACATACATAATTACATATAATGATATAAACATAGCTCTAAAAGTAATTGGTCCCAAAGTCCAAAACGAATAAAGGGCTCAAGTAGGCCCAACAGATGAGTCTACATCTAAATTTATCGACATTAGACCACTTCCAACCACTTCCAACCAGACAGTTTTTGTCAAATCAATGTCACGTCAGTTCATTTTCCAATTGACATTAAATTGACGTACTTATGCCACAGTTTTTAGGACCCACATTTACAAATTACACACACAAAATACCCATTTGGGCCCACCTCACCAACCAATCGAACCCTCCGTCTCGTCCTCAAACTAGCGTACCAAATCGACGGCACCCAATTGAACCCTCCATGCCAATGATGGGATGTCGTCGGTTGGCCCATCCCTCCCACTGACGAAAGGTGTTGGCAGTGGTCTTAGTCCCTTAAAAAAACAACAATAATATATCAGTGTATGGTCAAAAGCATAAATAAGGAGATTGCAAGTGGTTACTAACTAAGTTTGTTAGAAACAACTAAAATAAGATCTCACTTTGTTAGCAAATAATTACATATTTGATTATGATTTTAATACTCGACTATTTTTTATCATGTTCTTCCTTATAACCATATTATAAATTGTAAACTAGTAAGACGAGACAGAGCCTTCACTTTTTTTACTTTCAACACTACATATTGTAACTCTATATATTTGGTATCAATATAACTTAATCATAATAAGTATTTTTCCACAATCTTCAACATATATTGTTTGAATTGTGTTTGTATATCTAACCACACCAATACGGCAATACCTTGTCTAACTTATCTTTTTCGACCTGAACAAACATGATGAGTTATGCATTTAAAGCTATTGCTTATCTATCTTGTCTGCCACTATGTAAAACTTAACATCAATTTTTGTCATATTATCTAAACTTAGGCAGTATTTGATCAAGTGAGAATGATCATTAACTTACAAGTTTTAAGTTGGAATCTTGCCATTATTGGTTGTTAAATGGATAACTAACATTATGTTAACACGGAAACCACAAAAGAAATTACATTTTTTTAGTTCACTACAACAAATAGGTTAAATCATCATATTTATTGTAAAAACGTAAAAGCTCACATTTATACGTGCTTTTTTTTGAACGGCTAGTTCATAAGTTAATGGTTCGAGCCCACACAATGAAATCCACATGGGATAGTATACCTTCCCTCAAACCTCCCACCTATTTGTCCACGACGGGACTTGAACCCATGACCTATAGGTCATGATCAACACCTTAAACATTCCTACAATACCACTAGGATAGAAGCCTTGATATTTATACGTCCTTGGAATTAAACAACAATAAAATTAATATGAAAAATGAAAATTTCCACACTTTTAGTTTCAATACAAATTATTTGTGAATGTTTAGACAATTTATCCATCTATAAAGTATTTATGTCATTCAAATATTTGAATATTTTGATATTAAGATTTTGTAATTAAAGTACTTAATGTTATATTTACCCTTTATTATTGTATTTTTTCCACTTTTATTGTTATATTTACCAGTATTAAGATTTTGTAATTGAAGTACTTAATGTTTTAGTTACCCTTTATTATTGTATTTTTGCACTTTTAATGTTATACTTACCAGTATAGTCCGGCTAAAAGAATTTATAATTGCCAGAATGAACTTTGGAACATGTTCATTACGCTAATTCTATTTATAATACAATTATGACACATGTTTACTGTTCACTGATAGTTGATTGGTTGAAAGCTCAGAACTGATTGGTTGAGATCTAATTGTCACGTACAAAACAACAAAGAGAGACAAGATTAAATTTTGAGTTAATTACATGATGGTCATCTATGTTTATAGCAAATTTCACCAATGGTCATTTAGTTTCAAACATTACACCGATGGTCCTTATTTTTGAAAGGTTTTTCACCGATGGTCATTTACGAAAATGTCCATCTATTTTTCCAGTTACCTAACATCACATGTGATGCACTTGGGGGTATTTTGGTCAATTTGTCTTTCCCCTTCTCTTTTAAATTACACGGATGATCCTTTAGGTTTATAGCAAATTTCACCAATGGCCCTTTAGTTTCAAAAATTACACTGATGGTCCTTATTTCTTAAAGGTTTTTCACCGATGGTCCTTTATGAAAATGAGCGCTTATTTTTCACGTTAAGTGACATCACGTGTCAATCACGTGGGAGTATTTACTCCCCTTTAAACGAAATTTCTCCATCATTTTGTTTCGTTTAGCCGATTGTTGAAGAGATGTGTTGATGTGCTTTGCACGTGCATCACACATGATGTCACTTGACGTGAAAAATAAATAGCCGTTTTCGTAAAGGACCATCGATGAAAAACCTTTCTAAAATAAGGACCGTAATTTTTGAAACTAAAGGACCATTGGTGAAGTTTGCTATAAACCTAAAGGACTATCCGTGTAATTTAAATGAGAAGGGGAAAGATAAATTGACCAAAATACCCCCAAGTGCATCACATGTGATGTTAGTTAACTTGAAAAATAAACGGACATTTTCGTAAAGGACCATCGGTGAAAACCCTTTCAAAAATAAGGACCAGCGGTGTAATTTTTGAAACTAAAGGACCATTGGTGAAATTCGCTATAAAACTAAATGACCATCCATGTAATTTACTCTTGAATTTTTTTTTAAAGTCCCCTAAAATAGGGTGTGATTTGTAAATTTTTGATTGAGTGCTCACATTTGATTGGTTGAGAGCCAATTGTCACGTGTAATATGAAGCATCAAACGGAAACAATATTGAATTTTTTAAAAATTCCCCTAAAATAGGGTGTGATTTGTATATATTTATTACTAGTTTATAACCCGTGAAAATTCACGGGTTATTGTAATTATACTGAAGGTAACATTGACTTAATAAAAATATCATTAATAAAAATTAGATGGTTATGGAGGCGGTGTTTCTTGCGTCTATTTGGATGATATGGAGATTTTGAAATGATATTCTACTTAGAGGCAAGGATATGCACAAAGGTTGTCTTGTAGACCTCATTAAAGAATTTTCTTTTCATTGGGTATCTAATCGTAGTGTCAAGTTTAAAGTCGGTTGGTTAGATTGGTTGAAAAACCCCATTAACTTTTTGTAATTTGTTTGTTTTTATAGCTTCTCGCTAGTTTTTTTTTTAAATGATAGCCGTTTCCTAAAAAGAATAAAAATTCGTTATATGTAACTATATAAAATATTGGATAAGAAATTATAGTAGTATAATATTTCTATAAGATAATTATTTTATTGGATTATTAATAATGTTATAGACATGATAATGTTAAATTACGGAATCATAATATATAAATATATTAGAAGAAATGAGTCGTATTTAAGGAAGTCCTTGATTTTTATGAAGTATCAATGGACAAATCTCAACCATTGATTAATTATAAATAGTGGTCAAGATTAATCACATATTTTATCATTTTAAAAAAATATTTTTTTAATTTTTTAATTTTTTATATTTTTTAGTTTTTAGTTTATATTTTTAGTTTTTTACTTTAATTTATTATTAATTTATAAAAAAATATTTTTTTTATTAATAACACATAATGTAATTGCATACTGAATGATATGTGATTGTACTAAAACATCAAATGTGATTAAGTATATAATCACATGTGATTTTACACTAAAATCACATATGATTAAGTATTATACGTAATTATCAAATAAATATAGTTTCTAGCGGAAAAAACAAAAAAAATAATAATAAACATTAAAAAAGTAAAATAAAATTAAAATAAAATAAAAGATAAAAAAAACCAAAAATATAAAGTAAAATTAAGTGTCAAATGACCAAAATACCCCTTCATGTATAAAATATGTGATTAATCTTGACCATTAGATCTTATTGATCAATTATTGAGATTTATCCCTCTGGACTACGTTAAAATGATAGACCTCCTAAACGTTTCTCGAAATATGAAAATTTTAAACATTTAGTAAATAACAAATAAGATAAATTAAGGTAGATTTATAAAGACTTATTTAAAAACAACATTTGATATTTTAATTTGTTATATCATCAATCTTATCTTCTATTAATATTTTCAAATATCTTATACTCTTTACTCTAGCTAATACTATATATAACTGTGTGTTTGAAAAAATTGGTTCTATCAAATACATATTTATTCCATTGTACATATAAAAGCATTTTATGTACACAATCATAAAAGTAGTACATGAACTTAAGGTAATATAAACAGGATAGCATTCGTGTTTTCAAGGTAATGCGTATTCTATATTTATTGTAAGGTGATAATAAATGTTTTTCTATATAATATATATTTTAAGGTAATTATAATTATCCCAAACATATTGTACAACTTTTAATGCACTTAATTATAGTCCTTACGATTGTCACTATCAAAACCCTATTTATTTTAAAGAAACACAAACAACATAGGATTCATGTCTTTTAAGGTACAATAAAAACTCTTTAAATTAATAATGTTGGGACCCGGGGATTTTATTAATTTAAATAGTTTTAATTTATCCTTAAATTAATAATTATTAATTTAAAGACTTTTTAAGTAATTATAATGTACATACCATATAAAAAAGATAAATTAGCCCATGTCTTTTAAAATTATGTTGCAAATTAGTCAATGCCTCTTATAATACAAAATTACAACACCCGAGCCATTAGATGTAATAAAAAAAGTTAAAGATGCGTTCCAAATAGACTTGAACTTTAAAGAAAAATAGACAATTATTGAATCATATTTTAATAGAGTGTAATAAAAAAAATCAGTTTCTATGAATTACTCCCTCCATCCCACAACAAACTTCCCATTTCATCCTATATTTTTGTCCCACAAAAAACTTCTCATTTGCTACATTTGATGGACTCCACATAATATAATATTATTATTACCAAGGATCCCACCACTTATTATCCACTAATAATCTTTCTCTCTCCAAACCAATCTTATATTTTAATCAAATTTATTACCAATAACCCCACAACTAAACTACACCTTAAAACTTGTGCAAAAGTGAAGTGAGAAGTTTTTTTGTGGGATGGAGGGAGTATTAATTTATGAATTTCTTGGGACCGAAAATGAAAAAGGGATCTCCCAAAAAATTATTATCTTATAATTTTATTGATTTTTTCAATTTTTTACATCGGCCCAAGTTGAGAACGGACAAAAGTATTATTTTACAGATTTTATTAATTACTGAGTATTAGTTTAAAGAGATTCTACTGTAATATACTTCCTCCGATTTAAAATAAGTGATACACTTTTCATATTTTGGTGTATCAAAATAAGTGATACACTTTGAAAACTTACCTTATTTGGTAAAAAATAGTGGAACCCACACCCACTAACTATCTACTTTAATAAAGTAAAATGACATCTTTATCCTTACTTTTACTTTTAAACATCATTAACCTCACTTTATTCAAAATTTGTGGGACTCATTCCCCACTAACTATCCAATTAATCTAATTTAATTATCATTATCATATTTTGCCTCAAAATCCGTGAAACCAACAATGTATCACTTATTTTAAATCGGAGGAAGTATATTTTATGTATTTTTTAAGATAAGGAAATTGTTCAACATAGTCCTTAATTTTTTTGTATTCTCAAAAGACAAATTTCAACCATTAATCAATAATATTTAATGGTCAAAATTTATTATATACGAGACAACATGGCTCGTGCGATGCACGGGCTTTGTTCATAATAAACAATTTTTTGAACGTAAATTGTATATATTATATTGGTGTAACGTGCAAACTATTTAAAGCATGATCACAATTTACTTGTATCCCCTATTTATTTAAATGAGATGGGGGAAAAGACGATAATTCTAATTTTGGATCGACGCGTTCCAAAGTTGAATAAAACATATACAATATATATATTATCTCTACTATCTATAATGAGTGAATGACTTTCTAATTATAGCATGTCTTAAAATTGGCCTGCTATTTCTGGAAGGTCTTAAACCCACGTCTTAAATGCAAAAAAAAAAAAGCCATCCGTAGGTTTCGAACTTGGGTATCTAGACTCCTTTTTATTCACCTTACCACTTAACCACATCACATTTTTGAAGCAAAACCGAAACACTAATACGGTATGCTTAAAATGTCCGGACACAACTAATTAAAAGCCGTTACAAATAAGACTTTTTACTACTCTTATTTTTAGAAACGATAAACCATAATGTTATCTATTTAAGGCGTTTTTAATATTAACACCTTAATTAAAAGCCGTTAAAATTACTTATGTTTGTAACATTGAAATCCTTTAAAATTTTACTATCCGTTTTTTAACATCGAAATCATTTAAACATTGAAACAATCATTTACTTCATACGTTTTTTTGATTCATACATTTAAACGGCATTGACTTACAAATAATACTTTTATGCTACTCTTATTGTTAGAAACAAGAATCCATAATGGTAAGATGAATAAAGCGTTCTTAATTTTAGCACCATAAAACCATACGTTTTTTATGGATTAAATCATTCAACATTTGACTGAACGTTTTTCATTGAATTCCTCATTAATTTTACGTTTTTTAGCCATAATTAAATCATTCAACATTTGACTGAACGTTTTTCATTGAATTCCTTAATAATTTTACGTTTTTTTAGCTATATATATATAGTGCACGAACTTACGATTGGGTTGTTGTGCAAGCTACAACCGACGTGAAAACTTACAATCATATTATCTTCTACATGGATTTAATCACCTAATATGGTGCTTCAGTGCTCCAGCCACTGCCACGACCAGTTGAAGAAGTAGAGGTAACGTCTATTTGACTAAATTCAGAGTTTCAAATTCTTACTTTAAAATCATAAATTCGGTGTTAACTAATATTTTTCTATTTCTCTTTCGAAGGAATTTGATGGATATGAACCGATTGAAAACTTTGAAGACCTCTGACATCCACATTACTGGTACAAATGCAAATATGTTCGAGTTGAATATGTTTGGTTTGACCACAAACATAACAAATTATATTTGTTCCAACTTGATGAAGATTGACTGTTATTTTATTTTGACATAATGTGAATTATATATTTTTCAGTTAAAAAATTAATGCTCTTATAGATTCCCTAATTTATACAAAATTGTAATAAAAACGCCGAATCAATGCTATTAGTCCAAAATTAACCTATATCTTTTCAAATTAAATATAATTTTAATACCCCTACTAAACATACCTTTTAAAGCAACGTTTTATATATACGTTTTTATTGCAAAGAGGACAAATTAATTATATGAACTAATTGTAATTCATCCCACAATTATATATACATTTTTTGGTTCTTAAATTGCGATGACATTCAAAGAATGATTCACTTATTGCCGACCAAATGGAATAAAAATTATCATATAAATATATTATATTATGATTGTATAACTATCAAATCCTTGATTTTGAGCGGTTCTACTAAAATATAACTATAATATAACGTGAAAACAACTACTCAATTTAGTGTGATACTGAATAAGGAAGTTGTATGATTTTTAACTTCATAAAATAATTTTTGTTCCAATTTACGCATTCAATAGTAAGATAGTAACCGTCCAACTTAATGAAAATTAAATGCTTGTAAAGACTTAATTATACGATATACGTTTGTTTTTTCATTTTTAACAGGTCTTAAAACAAAAACGTTCAGTCAATGCTATAACTAGGTATAAAGACTTAATTATGTATACGTTTTTTTCATACTTACGTTTTTTCAATGCTTAAGAACTGTTAGAGATAATATATAATAACCAATGGATATTTCGGATACCAATATAAAGACTTAATTATACGATATACGGTTTTTTTCATTTTTAGCAGGTCTTAAAACATAAACGGTCAGTCAATGCTATAACTAGGTATAAAGACTTAATTATGTATACGTTTTTTTCAAGCTTACGTTTTTTTCATCCTTATGAACTCTGAGAGAGAATATATAGTAACCAATGGATATTTCGGATACCAATATAAAGACTTAATTATACGATATACGGTTTTTTTCATTTTTAGCAGGTCTTAAAACATAAACGGTCAGTCAATGCTATAACTAGGTATAAAGACTTAATTATGTATATGTTTTTTTCAAGCTTACGTTTTTTTCATCCTTATGAACTGTGAGAGAGAATATATAGTAACCAATGGATATTTCGGATACAAATATAAAGACTTAATTATACGATATACGTTTTTTTTCATTTTTAGCAGGTCTTAAAACAAAAACGTTCAGTCAATGCTATAACTAGGTATAAAGACTTAATTATGTATACGTTCTTTTCATGCTTACGTTTTTTCATGCTTACGAACTGTGAGAGAGAATATATAGTAACCAATGGATATTTCGGATACCAATATAAAGACTTAATTTTAACCTATACGTTTTTTTATTCATTTTTAGTAGGTCTTAAAACCGAAACGGTTAGTCAATGCTATAACTAGGTATAAATACTTAATTATGTATACGTTTTTTTCATACTTGCGTTTTTTCAATGCTTAAGAACGGTTAGAGATAATATATAGTAACCAATGGATATTTCGGATACCAATATAAAGACTTAATTATACGATATACGTTTTTTTTCATTTTTAGCAGGTCTTAAAACATAAACGGTCAGTCAATGCTATAACTAGGTATAAAGACTTAATTATGTATACGTTTTTTTCAAGCTTACGTTTTTTTCATCCTTATGAACTGTGAGAGAGAATATATAGTAACCAAATGGATATTTCGGATACCAATATAAAGACTTAATTTTAACCTATACGTTTTTTATTCATGCTATAACTACCCATTAAATCTTTGGATTAATATTAATTTAATTTGTTAAATTAAAATACGTATTACCTCCACTCTATATAAACAACGGTATTATAAACCGAGAAAACCCGTCACTGTTTTCATCCAAAACCGAGAAAACCTTCATAACCAACGGTATGAGTTATCACCCGCAAGTCTGTTTTTTCATTCTATTCTTAACAAATGATACATATGTTATTCCTACCGTGTATGATTTTTGTAATCTTTTTTATGTAAGGTATTCTTAACATGGCAACAATCGGATCGCACTATATAAGAAACATTCATGATTTCAAGGACAAAATTTACCTCAAGGTCAGGGTTTTTCGAATGTGGCCCCACACGAACTTCAACAATAAAAATGAGATTATATTAGAGGAGGTAAGTTGTGGCAGGCCAAGTCAAGTTTTACGTTTACTGGCACGAATGAAAAACTTTCATTTCAATCCAGCACAACGATTAAAGAATGCGCTGAGTGGTCTGGTCCATTACATGGTTTTGAGTTTGCTGCATACGAGAACATTATGAATAACTCATTACTAGCCTCGAAGTCAATTGGTAAAATTAACTCCATTTTACTATGTAGGATTTATATGTTATATAACCCTATACCCCTACTAATTAATGAATTTTTTTTAGATGTAATCGGAGAAATTTGCGTCGTTGAAAGCCTTAATTCTTCAAGTGAAGACAGAAGCAAGAACAAGCTGCCAATCGAAATAAAAAACATACAGTTCGTTGCAATTATGTATTGTATTCGTTCTAAAAATATGTTACGAATGAAGTTTTAATCGCCAGTAATATTTACTTCGCAGCCCGCCGCATCGCGCGGGTTTTATTCTAGTTATAATTTATGTATGCTAACAAATGCTACATTCAAACTTTAAACTCATTTTATCTTTATATCTATATCCATATAAAAAATGAGTTTCATGTTTGATGTTGTATTTATTACCTATCTATTAAATATGCATTGTATTGAATATTAATTGATTCTTTAAAACCCCAAAGACGAAAAGTCCACATGCGTTGAGAGTTGTAAAGTTTGGATGTAATTTAAGAAACGTTCACAGTTATTTCATGCTTGAATGAAGCAATTAAAACCTTCAATTCACAGAATTGAAGACTACATGCGTTAAAAGAAAATTTCATTCGAAAGAGGGTATAATTGAAAACCTTCAATTAATTTTGAGCAATTAATTTTTTTAAAACCCATACATGAAACGTTCACATGCGTTAAAAGTTTTAAAGTTTAAATGTAATCCTACCCTATATATGAGGCCTAAATTTGAAGAGGGTTTGACACCATGGCAATTCCAAACATTCCTATTCGTCCATAATGCCACTTGGAATTCCCCGATTGGTCCACGTCATTTGCACTAATACAAATGAATCTGGTACAGCTTACGGTCTACATTCACACGCTCCATATACGGCAAACGAATCTGGTACGGCTTACGGTCTACATTCATATGCTCCATATACGGCTTCCTACATACAAGGAAACAAATAAATAACTATTTAAAAGATCCTACATACAAGGAAACAAATAAATATTTAAATACGGCTTCCTACATACAAGGAAACAAATAAATAACTATTCAGAAGTGATACACGACTCAATATAATTTCCATAAAACCGGCATTCTATGATTACGTCATAAAAAGCTGGATTGTGCAACGCTGGATTCTTCATTTAATAAAATGACCGTGTAACATTTCTTCATTTACCGTTTTTTTGTACAAAATCATCATCACATCTATCGATTATTATGTCATTTAGAAATATATAAAGTTTTTGGACATTTTTCTACATACTAAAATTTACAGCATACCCGTCCATCGGGCGGGTTTTGTAGCTAGTTTTAAAATATGCATTCGAAGCTTGAATGTATCAATTAATTACATACCTTAAATATGGTATCTAAGTAACCTACAATAGAAACCATCCGCAAATCATTCCAATCGTTCGTACATGCCTTCAATGATAAAAACCCATTGATAAATAATGATTTTAATAACCATTGAAGCCAAAGGCAGAAGAGAAACCAAATAGCTTATTATATGATAATGGCGTTCAAGCCTATGGGAAAGATGATGGACCAATATTTAAGGACTTTGGTGGTATGAATGTTGTATTAGATGAGTTAAAAATGGAGGCCATTATATCATCCAGAGTTACCACGTACCCTAGGTGTTAGACCAATGACTCGGAAATTGGTGCACGAGGCCCACCATGGGAAGACTAAACCGGCTCATTTGATTGCTAATGAGACCGGAGTTCCGTTTTATAAGATTTTCGTCGCTGAATTGGTCGTTGGTATATCAGGTAATTTGTGTTTTATGTCCTCGAATTTGCAACAAAAACTTATTCTATTACATATTCACATCAATTTCAGGTGCATCGGAAGTATTTATTCTATTAACGGCCGGACCTCGGAGAAAAAGATAAATAATATGGTTTACCTCTATCTTAAAGTTTTTAGCATTCATTTAATTTGAGTGTAGCATTTGATGTTTAAATGATTGGCCGTTAAGTAAGCCTTAATTCATTTGATGCATAATTACACAGGTGCTTGGTCCAGTTAGATGCTCTTATTGGAGCTTTCCCGAAAACAAAAAAATGCAGGAAGCTTTGATGTCCTAAAATGAAGGAAGAATAAGAATTACACACAAAGAAATCCAAAAATAAGATGCATTTCTTAGGAGGGCACTTGCTAGCGTTGCAACTATGTCAAGTTCTCTAACTATAGCTTTCTTAAATGATAGGTATACCACTCTTCACATATATGATCATATGCGCAGAATTATTTGGTATGGATATTTAGTTTACAAATACATAAAATTCCCTTGCGCTATAAACAAGATTTAATTTCTAGGTTTATTTTACTTAAATTTTTATAATTGAGCTCTCTAATTTGACAATCAACTGGCTTACAACCTTGCAAGCACATTGAGTGTAGGGATGCAAATTTAACCCGCGGGTTTAGGTACCCGCGGGTACCCGAGTCATACGGGGCGGATATTATTCGTCTAAACGGGTAACGGGTCGGGGATGGGTTTAAATTTCATACCCGAGAGCGGGTACGGGTCGGGTACGGGTTTTATAATACACGCACCGTTTATACCCGACCCGAATATATATATTAATGTGTAATTGTTTTAGTACATGTTTAGCCCACGAGTCACTACTCAAACTTAACCCAACACTTAATCTCTCATTAGCCCAATTTAATAATGGTTAAAATCTGGCCCGTCTCCCGTTAGTGATCCATTACGTATTGAACGGAATAAGCCTGAACGAAATAAGAGTATTAAATGTTTTACCTATTTTGTTTAATTTTTTAATTGAACGGGTACCCGTCGGGTTACCCGTACCCGGCGGGTATTTTTCTACCCGAACCCGACGGGTATTTGACCGGGTACGGGTCGGGTACGGGTACAGGTATAGGAATAGCGGGTCGGGTACGGGTTCGGGTTTTGCGGTACCCGCTATTACCCGTACCCGTTTGCATCTCTAATTGAGTGGAATGATTTACAAGATATTTGAGACATTTTTCTCCCTATTTAGTTACATAAATGAGACCTGCACAAACGTAAACTTCTATTTCTTCATGTTCTTATAAAACATTTACTACTATTACTAATAATAATAATTATTATATGTTATAGTAATGTGTTTATATGTTTGTCTATATTTTTGGCAGACCCATTCTTCATGGACGTCCGTTCATTTAAGAGGGCATTTTATATAAGGTACCATAAATAATAAAAAGGATCACTAATATAGATTAAATACAGTGTATTCTCTTAGAGTATCGAAAATGACAATAACAATTTCCATAAGAATATACTTAGTGTTTTCTCTTCAATATAAATAACTTTGCAAGCTTCCTAACAATATGGATATTTTATTTTAAATTTTAATAACTTTTGGTTGAAACAAATAAGCTATAATTATTGCTTTTTAATTAACTTTTACACTTTCTTTTTCAGGAACTGCTAATTTACCGGTGTCGCTTGAAGATTTACCGTCCTTTATACATAGTTGTGCTTATAATAGACAAACAACATAGATATTTGTATCGCACTAATGTTTCATGAATAACATGTTTTGTGTTATGCTAATATAAGCACTCATCTTTTGTTAATCTACATTTTCCTCCGACTCACTTTGCTTTATTCGTAATTTACAGGTGATACCAAAAACTACTTATCATGATTAAAGCCCGTGCATCGCACGGACCATGCTGCCTCGTATTATTGTACGCTTGGGTTTCTGATATGATATGATGTTTTGTCACTTAATTTGTGGTTATGGACTTGTGCGGCATGTTGTATTGATGTTATTGCCTTGATCTGCAAAATAAAAACAATGGTAGTTGTAATTATACATGCGAATTCTAAGTTGAATATCGAGTCAGATTAAACTAAGTACAAATCTTGATCCATATTGTAAGGAAACCTTGCCAACTTGTCTATATTGGAGAAAACACTAAGTTTATTGTTGGGATAATTGTGAGTGTGATTTTTGATACATATGTTTTTATAGGAAAGTTAAAATGTAACATATGATTCTAAAACACCTACTATTTATTTCACTTAATAAATTTTACTTAATTGTAGTATATGAATAGTTTGATTTATATTTATTAAAAAAAAATTTGATATGACAATTTAATGGAGTTATTAGTTTTTAATATATTTTTAATTACATTATTTCTTATTGTCATTTAATTATTGTAATTAAATGCTACTTCAAACATTGAACTCATTTTTTAAATATATATAGATTTTATACATTAAGGGGTATCATTCGAAACCCATATAAATTTTAATCCAAATTTATTTCATTTTTTTAAATATTTTATTGTTTTTATTTTTTATTTTTGTTAAAAGCAACATTTTGTGATAATTACATGTGATTATATACTTAATCAATGTGATATTTTTGTATAATCACATGTGATTGTATAATTGATCACATATGATACTTATGTATAGTAACATTGATCAGGTATAGAATCACATGTGATTATTACACGATGTTATCTTTCTTAACGAAAAGAAAATATTTTTTTGAATTAAATAAAAATAAATAAATAAATAAAATATTTTAATAGAATGTAATATTTTATTTTTCGTTTCTTTGAATTATTAATTTATGATTTTCGTGGGACTAAAAATAAAAAAAGGGTTCTCCCTAAAAATTATTACCTTATAATTTTATTGAGTTTTAAAATTTTTTACATTGGGCCAAGTCGGACTGGACAAATTTATTATTTTAGAGAATTTATTAATTATCGAGTATTATGTTAAAGAGTTTTTACTATAATATATATTTTATGTATTCTTAAGATAAAGGAATTGTTCAAGGTAGTCCTTAATTTCTTACAGTCCCAAGGGATGAATTTCAACCATTAATTAATAATAATTAATGGCTAAGATTTATCATATATTTTATGCATGGAGGGGTATTAGCTCATTTAACACTCATAAATTTTAATCCGAATTTATATTTTAAATATTTTATTTATTATTATTATTATTATTATTTTCATTAAAAACAATATTTTGTGCTAATTACATGTGATTATATAGTTAATCACATGTGATATTTTTGTATAATCACATGCGATTGTATACTTAATCACATGTGATATTTTTTGTACAATCACTTTGATCAATTATACAATCACATGTGATTATCAAACAATGTTTTCTTTTTTAACGAGAAAAATAATTTTTTTAAGAAAATAAATATAAATAAAAAGATAAAACAAATTGCGTGAGTGTTACACTCTCTTCATATATAAAATATATATGATTAATCTTGACTGTTAATTATTATTGATAAATAATTAGGCTTTGTCATTTAGGACTACATAAAAATTAAGGATTATTTTGAACACATATTTTTAAGATCATAATAATAGTTATTTGTTAATATATTTTAATTTACATGACATGGGTTTTGACTTTCTATGGTTTATTGCTTGTTAGTTTGATTTCAATTTTCTTGATATTTAAAGTTAATCGAAAATTATTTTTAATAAAGGATATACATATTTTGAATAAAAGATATATTTCGTACAAAACTAATTTAATTAATTAAAAAACTAATCTTAAATTTATTTTAATTTTGAATATTTAAAAAATAAGGTGGTTTCTTAGTGCGTCATGTGGCATTGAAAGCTTTAGAAGATGCCATGTATATAAAAATATTTGTTTTATTATAGTAGTAGATTATAAGTTTTGCTCCTAACCCTAAACTATTTGCGACTACTATTTTTATTTGATCTTTTATTCATACGAAATAAACTATTTATAATTTAAAAAGTCTAAAATTAAAAACATTATTGTAATGCAATAACAACGAGTATAATATTAAATTACTTACGATATTTAACTATTTGTAAAGGGTAGTTTTTTAAGTTTTATTAAATGACAGTCGGGTCCTAAACAGACCCGCAGTAACACGCGACACCTTATTACGCATATTAATTTACAATTTGGAAGATTTTGACAATCATAGATATTTTATCAGTCTCAATATAATCGTGTCCTTTTGATAATTTACCTCATTTGATAAAATATAACGGGACCCGCACCTACTAACGATCTACTTTGATATAGTGAAATGATGTTTTTACCTTTACTTTTATTATAAACATCATTAACATCATTATATTTAAAATGTTTGAGACTCATCCCCCATTAACTATCAAATGTAATCTATTCTAACCCTTATTACTTGTATAATTTTTTGGCTCAAGCAACTATATATGAAATTCACATTGTATTACTTATTTTGGTACCGAGAAATTATAATTACCACGTAATCATGTCTTTAGATTGCTAGTGATGATCGCATGATCATCAAAACGTGCACCTATGTTCGATCTCCCAAAGTTATTGCAGTCGGTTGGAGAGCAAAAAAGGAATGAAGACAAAGCAAGTTTGTGACACAAAGGACCACACTAGCTAAGAAATTGCTTTAAAAAGAACACGCTCGACAAAGTCATATCAAGAAGCAACAATCCACTAAAATGATCACCGCCTTGTCCGTCTATGAAATGAGACACGTTGGTTCAAAAAATACCAAAGAAGATAAAGTGGGCAATAATATGGTGCAGCTTGAAAGAGAAAAAGGAAACGATAAGGGATTGTAGTACACATGAGTACAATGCAATCGTTGCTGACAATGACCATGCATTGCATTACATTACAACAAGTCAAAGCCAAACAGGTAATAAAGCACTCAACCTACTCAATTACAAGTGTCATTTCCCTTTTATAAATATTGCACGGTTAGATCATAATAGTTTTCTCACTTCTTATGTTTAATAAATTCAATGAAGTGACAAATTAAGAATACTCACTACAAGAAATGTTATTAGTTACATATTTAAAAGTGTCACTGAAGTAAAAAAAACAGTCACTAGTTATTGCATAATAAAAGAACTTCTTTCTACTTCCTTAAAATAGCACTGTTTTATACCTGCACATAAAAAAATTATGTGGGTAGAGGTCCAATTGTATTTGGGTAATAGACTATTATATTTTTACAGAATAGAGAAACAATAATTTTTAAAGATGAGTGTAAACTTAGTTTGTGTTTTTACCTGCACATTTGTGGGTAAATATTGGTTCTAGTTAATATAATATTGAGAAAATATCACTAAAACAACATATAATGACACTTTTTTTGTATGTCACTATTTTTTAATTATGACATACTTAAACACCCTAATAACACCACAAAATTGTATAAGATAATACTTAAACTCATAACCTTTCAGTTGATGAGCCACTTACATACTGCTACATTAGAAGTGTTTTAGTGTATCTTAGACAAAATATCTTTCACTAAGAGTCTCCAATGTATACATTAAAATAATATAATAAAGAAACCAATAAGGAATGTATCTACACTAATATAAGAATAGTTTGCTTTAATGTAGACACAAAATTTTACACCATAAATTTTTAATTGGTTTAATATGCACAATTCAAGAATACATTTAAGTTATTATAAAATTGTGAATAATGAATGTAGTTTGCCATCGATTTTTTATTACACTAAAATAATAAAATTTTAGTGTGCACGTTGGAATTATTTTCATATTTTTGTCTTTTTTGCACTATTATAGTGCAAAAGGTAAATTTAGTGTACATATGTAAGATTTTTTTTTAACACTAAAAGAAGACAACAGAGCGAGTCTCGGCAATGTCATCATCCACCGGAAGACCTACCCATAACATAAAATTTATAAAACGAAAGTTAGCACGAGGCTAGCATGTACATGTGTAAACCAATAATACAAAGAAAAAAAAATCTAGATAAAAATGGGACAAAAACCCCACACCCAATCTTCCCTTATATATGTACCTACATATGATTTAAGTTTGACACCTTACCCGTTTCAAGCTCTTTGATTGGCTAATAATGCCACCGGTAATCCACTGGTTGGCCCACGATTTCCTCACAAACTTCCGTAGACTTGATATGATGCAGTTATTTCTATGCAGATTTATAGGGAAAAACCCTAATACTAAAACCATCACTCTCCACCGTCTCCTTCCTCATCTCCTCCATTTCTTCTACCTAAAACGAACACATTGTGTGATATGGATTCCGTCGGAGCTTCATCGCCGTTTGAATCGTTCAAATCGAAGAAAATTCTCCGATCTTCTGTCAACAAACTACATTCCTCCGACGTAGAACTTGAAGCACCGGAGCATAGTCCATGGAGCTCCAAAACACCTGAAAAGCCCACACAACCGCCGCGAAGACCTTTTACCCGCCGGCAATCACTCCGGTCTGTGAGCCAAGTCAGGGAAGCAGCGAAACAGCTCCGGAAATCAGATCTGAAACCTGCGGTATCGTCAGATCCGGTAACGTCCGCCGGTGCTTCAACCGAAACCCTAACCTCGAAATCAAACACCTCGAAATCAAACACCTCGAAATCAAACACCTCAAAACCACTTCCTGAAAAGTGCGTCTCATTTTCCCCTTAATTTGATACTGTTCTTCATTGAAGTTAATTTCTGCATTTGAAATGAAGCGTTTGGTTATACTAATGATGATGATAAATTTGTGTTTAGGTGTGAAGTATTGTATAAATTCTTCAATAGCTTGCAATATGCTATTAGGCTTCTTCGATTAAAAGGAAATAAGTCCACATTTACAAATATCAGCCGACAGGTTCAGATCTTAACAGATAGGTATAACCTATACCAAATAGTTTGTTCAGAAACTTTGTAATAAATTAATATTTGATTGTATTTTGTGAGAGTTAATACTAATTTGATTTTGGCAAATCTGATTCTATAGGAGGTTTTTTCATTGTCATTTAGCTCAGATCAAATTTATTTTGCCTGAGGCTATTGAGCTAAAGAAGATTCTTGTCGGCGGCTAAGAAACTTGCAGTTATTTTTCTATAATATAAATTTTGAAACATGCCCGCCCAATCGGCCGGGCTATGAAGCTAGTATCTAATATGTTAACAACACTATATAATGAGACTATATATGCCATATCTTCTTCATACCAAATCACCTTCTTCTTGAGAAATCAACACCTCGTCATAACACAATCGGATTCGAACACCACAATCCCCATTCCAACCAACCCCAACCTACCGACGATCTATGTTTGATCCAATAATAAGCAAGCGCCTGGCTGACGGAAGAACTGAGGACATGCAACCCTAGATTTTGTTAGACACCACATTATTTCTGAATTTCCAAATTAGCCATGAAGTTGAGAATAAAGCTGCAAAATACTGAAGTGATTTAGATCTTGATAACTGAGCCCGATTACTCCATAAAACTAAATCTTCCATGCCCTGAATTTGTGCGATATCCACCT
This sequence comes from Calendula officinalis, assembly GCA_963853835.1. NCBI lineage: Eukaryota > Viridiplantae > Streptophyta > Magnoliopsida > Asterales > Asteraceae > Calendula > Calendula officinalis. Next base: position 76,526,614 of record OY970822.1, read on the forward strand.
CCCACCATCGACAAAAATCTACCCAAACTACTCGAACCGTGTTACAATTCCAAAATAAGTGATCTTCATTTTCAATTTCCCGCTCGCATAAAGAGCAGACATCACTATTTAAAATAATACCACGTTTAAGCAAATTATAACATGTCGGATTGTCGGGAGCCGCTTATTGGACAATCTCCAAAAGAATATATTAACTTTATCTGGCACAATCTTCACCCATGGATACTTTGCATCCTGTTGAGTTCCTAATATCGTATCTTGTATTGCATGTCTAGCTGATGCAACCATAAATTTTCCATCCGCCTCGAGAGCCCATTTCCAGATACCCGGACTTTTAGAATCAACCTGAGAATACTGAAACCAAGAATTAATTGAAATATTAATTTTATTTAGAACAGTACGTACCTTTGTTATATTATTTCACACGCCCGGGAATTTAGCCTTTGGAGATATATCGGGAGGTAGTTTATGAAGAGAAATAATCACGTTTCTCCCTAGGGCCCCAGTCTCATTATTAAACCTCCACCACCATTTACATAATAGTGCCAAATTTTGAGCTTTTAGGCTTGGCACATTTAAACCGCACGACCTAATAGGAAGGTGAATTTGATTCCAACTAATCCAATTAATCTTATGATCCCCGTTTTTAGACCCCCAAAAAAAATTAGCCCTAATAGATTCAAGTTTTTTCAAAATTTTAATCGGTACTTTGAAGATTGAAAAATAATAAATTCCAAGTGAACCAAGTACCAACTTAAGTAGCGTAAGTCTTCTACCCTGAGAAAGTGTAGATGATTTCCAGCTCGAGATTTTGGAATTTGTTAATAATTATGTCCCAATGTTCCAATCTATTCATAGAAGCCCCGATTTCTAACCCAAGATATTTAAAGGGAAAAGATCCCACATGACAATTAATTCGATTGACAATTCTATTAATCTCTTCGTTCGAAACACCAATGCCAAAAATATTACTTTCGTTCATATTGACTTTAAGCCCTGATGCTAAATTAAAACAAGTTAGAATCCGGGAAAGATTTCTAGCATTCATCGCAGACCATTCTCTTACGAAAATTGTATCATCGGCGTATTGTAAATGAGACAATATAAGACCATTATTTGGGAGATTAATACCATGAAAAATATCTCTTTCAACCGATTCACACATAGTGACGTGAATACCTTCGATTGCAATAATAAACAAAAAAGGTGTCATCGCATCACCTTGCCTGAGACCTCTCTTTATATCAAACTCCGGTGTAGGTGACCCGTTAAGAAGAACGGATGCTCTAGTAGATGAAAGACAATTTTTTATCCAACCCCTCCATTTTACCCCAAAACCCATTTGAGACATCACCGGATCCAAAAAATCTCAATTTAGAGAATCGTATGCTTTTTCAAAATCTACTTTAAAAATCATTAATTGTTTTATCGCCTTCTTACACCATGAAATAGTTTCACTTAAAATAAGAGGACCGTCTAAAATATTCCGACCTTTAATAAAAGCCGATTACTCACATACTCCCTCCGTCCCACAAAAAACTTCTCATTTGGCTTTTACACAAGTTTTTTAGATGATAGTTAGTGGTGGGGTCATTGATAATACTTTTAATTAAAATATAAGGTTGGATTGGAGAGAGAAAGATAATTAGTGGATATTAGTGATGGGGACTTTAGTAATAATAGTTTTTTATTGTGTGGATCCCATCAAATATAGGAAATGAGAAGTTTTTTATGGGACAAAAATTTAAAGTGAAATGGGAAGTTTTTTATGAGACGGAGGGAGTATATAAGATGGTGGACATGGTTGATTGGGGTTATAAAAGTAAGGGAAAATGGAGCATTCCTTGTAACTGGGGGTAATTAATTTAAAATTACGTTGCAATCCCTTTGTCATTACCAACTTTGAACCAAACCCAGGTTACTTTTTTTTTTAGTGACTTCTTAAAATAAACATTTAAATGACAAAGAATTAGAAGGCTAATTGAAGAGCTTAGGCTCGTCTCGTAAGAATATGGATCCGGGTGCTAAGAAGCCCGTTTAAGAATAATGAAGACCTTAATTAGCTAATTGGATTCAGGTTACGTGACTTGCATATTGTTCTATGATACAAGTTCATGTTATGTGCGTAGGCTTAATATAAGGCCTGTGTTTTGGATATTGTCCAATTAAGGCCAGGATCTAAGCCCATATCCAGATAATGAGATGAACCACTTATCACGAGACGGTAATTATTATTTATAAAACCTGGAAGCAACATGATTAGTAAATAAGACAAATCTAAATCAAACATGATTAGTAATAACTAATCAATTAATAATAAATAAATAAATAAGTTAATAACACCATATCATCACACTTACACGTTATACATGTTATAAACGCATTTTAGGTGTTTGAAGATGTTTCTTTGTAACTATATATTCAAATCCTACTATGATTAAAAAGGGCATAAATTTAAAAGTAACTTAGATAATGTTTGTTAAAAAAATGTTCAAAATCACTTCTAAAAGAAGGTTCCTGCATAGGTCGCTTGTAGCACAATCATATTCCAACTCAAATTTGATTTGGCTAAATCCTAAAAATATTAAAATCCGACGCGTAAAAGCACAAAAAGAAAAAAAGAAGAAGACAGGGTACTACTATAAATACATAAATCCACCACCGAAGCAAAATTCGTTCGAATCTCCTCCATCGTCACCTACCACCTCGTTGGTCAAAGCACGATTATTCTCCATTTTCCGATCGTCGAGAGATTACGCCATCAAGTAATGGACTCAACCGATGTTAATCCATGGGGGAAAGCATCAAACACTCAGTCAAAATCCACACAATTATCAAAGAACGCGAGTCAGAAATTTCAGAAGACGAAGGTAGTTGCCGCCATCGGCGCTAAAAAAATCAAAGCAGGTGTCTCCGCCAGTTTCAATTGGTTGAAAATCAAGTACAAAGCTCACAAACTAGCAAAAAGAAATAAATCAGTTTGATCCGATTTTGTAGAAATAATATGTCATTGATTCAATTTTGTTAGCATTCCTGCAATTCTAGATTTGAAGAATATAATAATTTACGATTTATTAGATTATGTGCCTGGTTTATGATGCGATCTGGTTAGTTTGCTAAGTATCGGATCGCACAAACACTTTTTAGCTTTGTAATGATGATCAATTTTTTTTATATCGTATTCTTTCGAGCCCTAATTTTGAGTTTATGTTGAATACACAAATATTATCCAGATCAGCTGTTTTTTTAGGGATTCGTTTTACAACGATAGATGAACAGATGTAGATTTATCTGTGCTTCCTGTTAAACATCTATTTTGCCAAAAAATTGACTTGAGGTTTTTGTTTTTCTATCTTGTTACTGTTGATTAGCATGATTTAATTCCTTCAATCTTCTTTGATTAGTTTATCTAAAATATCTGCAAAATCTACATGAACTTGCCACTAACATGTAGAGTTGATAATGATATGCTGAATTGTTGAAAGTTCGTCCACAATTTTTTAACCTCCTGCATTGATCTGCACTTGCTGTATGTTGTTTATTGTGACAATCCTCAAAATTAGGTATTTGATCTGACACTTATTTCAACCTAAATTATTAAATAATTTCTATATCATAAATAGGAGTACGTATTTCGCATATAAGTTTAGCAAAACATACATAATATTTATTAATTGTGCACATTAGTAGAGATGCAAGTAACTACTATTTCAACCTAAACTTTATATATAATAAAGTTATAAATAAATCAAAGTGATTGATATAAAAATTGGTACGAACTATCTATCATCTATTAAGTAAAGATATAAATTATAACATTTAGTATACTACGAGACTATCGAATGTAATTAAATTTGTACTGAAGAAACAAATTATTATCACAAATCAAGTAAACCCCGATTAAAATATTTTACTAGTCTAAAGTATCAGTGTACATAAATACCAATTACCTGCTAAAATTGTCAATTAAAACTCAAATTTTTCTCTTTATATCATCTCAAATCCACACGTTTGCATGATGTACCGAACTCCCCAAAATCACGTACACTATCTTTTACTTCTATTTGTTATTATTTTCTTTTTGAACTTAATATTCAAATGCAAGCTCATCACAAATCAACAACCTACAACAACCCACCCCATCATCCGATTTTCTTTCTGATCACTTATTATTTTTATCTAAACATGATTGTATCTACTTCTAGCAACCATCAGCATCACAACCAAACCCAAAACCTCCTCACACTCTAAAACAGCCGTTCGATACCCCTTCCGGTTATCTCTTTCAAACTAACCAGAAATTAGTATCACAAAACATCCGTTGAAACCATACATCGGTAAACATCGCACTCCCTCTTTGGTTATACAAACAGCGAACTGCCATCATCTCTCGTTCCGGCGAGTTCAGACAACAACCGATGAAAGCGTACGTACACCGACGATCTCCAACATATATACTCTCTCTACCTTGGTGACTCGCTCTCTTTTCTATACCGCCACCTCAGGCGAGTCAACAAACGATCCTCGGCGACACCCCAAACTCCAGCAACCTAAAACGTTATTCTGGCGACACTCTTGTTCCGGCGACTCAAAGCTTTTCATCCTCGGTTCCTCTCCCTTTCTCACCCGGTTGCTACACCATCACTCAGACCCACTGCCGGCGATCTTCACGATTTTCAGGAAGCTCAACATCTCCAGCGTTTTTATTTTCCGGCAATGGAAACAATTCCGATGATCTCGATCATCTCTCTCTCGGTGTATCGCTGTAAAGGTATAAACAGAAGACCTTCGTCATTTATTCTTTTTGTATTCTAGCATGCATTGTGTGTGTATGTGCGTGAAACGGACGATTCTGTTCCGTTCGACTCCGGTCAGCCACAGGCTTCGGCTGGTGATCAGGCCTCATTCTTTCATGTGTGTTTCGTGAGTCCAACAGGCTGGTGAGCCCAAGGACTGATTTCATTTAGCCGGATAGCCCAAAACATTTTTTAAACAAACCGTTGGTCCATTATAAGAATCAGATCATAATCTGTAATCATTTATCATTTATAAATCATATTTCAAAAGTTGTTATTTATTTAATCAATTAATAATTAATTACTCATTTTACTTACTTATTTATTTAAGTTAAATTAAATTTAAATAACGTTTATAATAAAGTTTACTTAAAATATAATTTTAATAAATTATTATTTAATTAATTAATTATTTTATCTAAATAATTATCTAAAGTATGGTAGTTGGTTTACTTTTGGACCAAGCGTAATTATTTCAAGTCATTAAAAACAAACTTAATTTATGAGATCAACCCAACCGTGTCACCAACGAACCGCTCGAGTCTAATTCCCTCTTAGGGAATCATTTTGCATCATTTAGCATAGACGAGTCATTTAGACCATCACTCATTCATTTATTCCTATGCATTTAGGACGCCAGGATTGTTTGATTGGAAACCCCAACTATCATTGATTGCATTTTGCTAGCTTCGCATCAGGTGAGTTTCACGGCCCCACTCTTACTATTTTTATAACTATTTTACATGGGGGAGAAAACATATACTACAACTATTTTGCAATAACTAATCTGTGTATAATCATTGTTGTGTACACGTACCAACGGGATGGACCACTATACATGTCCACGTTTAACAGTAATCATTAACTATTTGTGGTAGCCAAGGAATATAGAGATAGTACTATCGGGATTGATCCCCCGCTCATGTCTAGTTATGCGCTAGCCCAACTGAGTTTGAGCTTTATATTCTAACGATTTTAGATTTCGGTTTGATTATAGGCTCTTTGATTATACCTTAACTTGAATGTATTGCAAGCATGTCAAGGGATTATGAATTGCACCTAAAAACAATTTGTTCTATATTTCGGAACAACGATACAAATCGTACAAGTTTGTACGTAACGATTTTTAAATGATATGACTTTTAAGTCACAAAACCTGTGAACTCACCAACCTTTGTGTTGACACTTTTTCTATATGTTTTCTCAGGTAATGGAAACTAAACAAACTTATAAGCATCGCATGTGTCTTGGATTTTGAAAACGATATCGGTAATCTACTTTATTTGCGTTACTTTACTATTTATCAATGTGTAATGTTAGTCACATGCCCGTTCTTCCGCAAACCATTTTTGGCGGGGTGTGACATTTATCCCTGTGTATATACAGAGTAATTGCTAACTAGTAATTACTTACTGTCATGAAAGCATATTTTTGTGTTGTATGTTATAGTAAGCTCAAATTGATTGTGTTTTTTCTGTTTTTGTGCTTGAACTTGGTACCTTTTTCGCCTATATAAATAGGCCGAATCAAGTCATTTTAGTACTGTTTTCTATTGGAAGTTTCTTATCAGTGATGGAGATAAGTAGCTTGAATTTAGTCACCTGTACCTTTTTATCTTGGAAATTTCTAATCAATGATGGTGATTAGTAGCTAACATTTAGTCATCTTAAGCCATTGTACACTTTTATCTTGGAAATTTCTAATTAGTGGTATTTGATGTCCAGTTTTACATCTAGTTCGGAAGTAGGCCTTTTGAGCTTAGTAATAGCAATATACTCATGTTGTACAGCAAATACGAACTTTTGTAGGTGAATCTTGAACATTATAATATTATTTTAGCTTTATAATCTTCAACTTTTTTAGCTAACCCTTTTTATAGTTTACGTCAAATTTCTATTGGTGTGTTACATCCATCAACAGGGGATAAAAATGAAGTTATACAGAGAGGTTAGAAGCATGATCAAATAATGAATTCATTGAAAATAGATGGGCTGTTATCCGTGATCATCTCATATGTAGCTGGACCTGGACTTGTATTGAATCCATTTCGGCCCAAAGAGATTATTAGGTGGAATTGTTTTAGGAGGGTTAGTAAAGGAACGAAAAGAAAAGGGAAGATTTGGAGATATTTGATTTCCTTCCCTTCTAATTGTGTGCGTCTAGAGTTTTAGCTAGGTATGGCAGGTCATGTTATAGGAATTTTTATCCTATAACTTGGCTATAACAAAAACTAAAAAAAACACCCCTTGTAATAGATACCATAAGATCTCTCGAAAACATTCTCTCATTCCATATTTTATGTTGAGAAAACTAAAAGAAAAAGAAAAATCCAATATTATATCATGGCATGGTCATGAGGAGGGAGGCGGTATGGTGCCATAGCCCTGTGGTAGACACGTACAAAGCACTATATGCATTCACCTAAACTTCATTTATCAAAAGGTTTATTACCTAAATAGTATAAGATGTTGGAAGGTCTATTCATTACATATAGTCATGAGCGTGAGTCCTGATGTAAACAAACTTATTGTGGAATAAACGGTATAGATTTTGGAGTAGTTTAGAAGGAGATGCTTAAATGGTTGAACTTGATTATTACAAGTTCACGAAACATTTGCTCAACGAGTTTTTGTGATTTGGACGATTTATAATTCTTCGAAACCTTTCATATACTTTTCTTTGCGTTCTTTATTCGGTGGGAAAATTAGGATGTAACCGACGAAACAGAAAACCAAACTAGATCGTAGTATGGTATTTTGTTCGGTTTAGGAACCATAGTTTTCGGTTTTTCTTTGACTCAAAGAAACCAATGATCCACGACCAAACCATTGAGCACCCCTACGTCTTTGTATCCTTATCATAATTTGTTTAAATAATTTAAATTTGCTGGGCTAAAGAATATATATCTTATCAGCTACTGGTTTGACTAGCGAACACCTCCACCAACTTATATGTTAAATGACATCTGTTTCTTTCCATTTTGAGTAAGCGATACACTTATACTTGGGAGTTCGGAACACATAATACTAGTAATTTGATAATAAGTAATTTTTAAAAACAAGCATAAATACAAAAATCAGAACAATGATAGTAATACTAAAACAATATTTACAGGTGTGTTTAAAGGATCCCTTGTTTTATAAACTATAGCAATTTCAAATGGAAAGGGTCCTGCCCTTATGGATGAGGGAGTCAACAACTTTATGCAATTGCAGAGTGGTGAAGTTGGTCGATTTGGGTCATCAATTCAAATGTATTTAGGTGAACCACTTTGTGTTCGTTTTTCTCACTACCCATTTACTTTGTATCTTCAGACCATTTTCCTCAATATATATATTAAACAAAACATACAAATCTAACCAAAATCAAGACTTAAAAACACATGCAAATTGGACACCCTAGGAAAAATCCAAAGAAATTAGAAATCCCATTTCTCAATTCATAAGTAAACTTCTAAAAACAATTTTTATTTGTTTTTCAACTATTTGAGTTAGAAAAGTCAGCTTTCTAACTGAAAAATGTAAATATTTCGAACATGTTTTCAAATTTCCTATAGTTTTGTAGAGATTAAAAAAAACACCAAAACCATTTTCTAACATAGAGATGAAACTCTCCGAAAAAACAAATATTATAATATGGATCAATATACTAAACTATGTTTGAATATTATAAAAGAAATTACTAGATATGCATAAATGCATCAACGCGCAATGTTTTTTGACGTAAAGTTCCTAGATTCTTCAGGTTCCGTTACTTGTTCCAAACAATCGACAAAACAATGAATCCAAATTTAAAAAATATAATAAAAATTATTGTAATCTAAGTACGGGATGAGGTACATCTAATTTTGACTAATTCTTCACCCTTCTGACTTTTAAATTGTACAGAGTATTCGATAGAGACGTTTACCATAATTTAGTATTGCTAACAACATTACATTAATTTACTAATTTGATTACGCCTGGTTGCAGTTATATATCTATACCAGTTCAAACATCTTTATCCATAAAAATAACCAAAGTTTGCATGAGTAAAAGTACTATAATGCCCTTGCTATGAATTTTCATTACAAGAGTTCGAAAATAAATTACGCCGGTCACGCAACCGATCAATAGATAAAATGTGAAAAACGATACAAGGGTATTTTAGTCATTTTGAAAGAAAAAAAGCCCGGGAAGAGGTGACCCAACTAATTTACGTACACAAGTTGAAAAGGAATGGAAATAGCCCAACTACTTTGTTGAAAGTGTCAGCAAAAATACCAAATCCAAATTACTTTAAGCCAAAACAAAACAGTAATCACCAATCCTATTTTCTCCATATTCTTCCTCTCTGTCTGTCTCTAATGGCTGCCACGATCCAATTTCCACCGTTTTCGTTATTCTTTTTCATTTTATTCTCATCTCCATTCATACCCAAATCATATTCTCAATTCACCCCTCAAAACATTCAAGTCTTTTATCCATTTCCTCTCCCGCCACCACCGCCACCACCACCCGCCACTACTCCATTTACACCTACGCCTACTCCGGTCATCCCCAACAACCAATCAAACACGTCTAATAATAAGGTTGCTACCGCAATTGGTGCAACTGCCGCAAGTACTTTGGTTTTATCGGGTTTGTTTTTCTTAATACTTGTGAGATACAAACGATACAGAAAAGAACAACAAAAACCGGTTTTACAAGGCGGAAATAATGACCGAAATACCCATGATCCGGGTTTGATCATGAATAGTAATCAGTTCACGAGATTTGAAGGGATTAAAGGGGTGATTGTTGATGAAGAAGGATTAGATGTTCTTTATTGGAAAAACCTTGAAGATGATGACGGAAATAAAAAAACAATTTTTAAGAAAGGACCGCCGAGGATCATTGAAACAGAGGAAGAAAAGAAAGTTATGAGCCTTGACCATGGAAGAAAGTCAAAGAAGTTTGATTCTCAAAATCAAGAAGTTTCTTTACTTAGAGGAAAATCTTCAGCTTCTCATATTTGGACACAAGGAGATGAAATTAAAAGTCAAAACGATTCAAATCCGGTTGTAATTCGAGAAATCTCTATGCAAAGTCAACTGTCTTCACGATCACCGCCACCAACACCACCACCACCACCACCACCACCGCCTCCACCTCCGCCACCACCGCTGGCGGAAAAGAAGAGCCATGTCCCGCCACCACTTTTACTACCTAAAACAGGTAGTTTAACTTCTTCATCAAGTCGGCCACCACCAGAATCTCAGGTCAAACTCAAGCCACTACATTGGGATAAAGTCAACGCTAATGTAGGTCATCCCACTGCATGGGACAAAATGGATAATGGTTCTTTCAGGTAATGTTATTATCAAACTTTTTCAAAGCTTGTAATTGGGAGCATCATAGAGTTGTACCATACGCATGTACACTTGTACACAAAAACATACAAAACACTACAATTTACTTATTTACCCCGTACCACAAAACGCGTTCTTATTCAGTTTTATCAAACATCATCTTACGAGTATCACTCCCTAAATGTTCCCCTTTTTTATCTGCATTATACAGTTGTACTAAACGCACACACACTTGTACTCTTCAGGTTTAACGGTGATCTAATGGAAGCACTTTTTGGTACGGTTGCCGCAAACAAAAAATCACCACGAACAAACACCAATTCACCAAAAACGATGCTGAAATCGGGCCCACCGTCACAACGATTCATTCTCGACACCCGAAAATCACAAAATATTGCAATAATTGTCCGATCATTAGTCGTTTCCCGAAAAGAAATCATCGATTGTCTCTTTGAAGGCAAAGGATTAGACATTGAAACCCTAGAAAAACTCACAAAAATCAGCCCAACAAAAGACGAAGAACAACTAATCCTTGATTATGATCAAGACATCACGAGATTAGCAGATGCAGAATCTTTTCTATACCATATTTTACGAGCTGTTCCTTCAGCTTTCACTCGGTTTAATGCCATGTTTTTTAGGTTAAATTACACTTCAGAAGTGTCACAAATCAAGAACACGTTACAAATACTTGAATCGGCTTGTAAAGAGCTGAAAAACCGCGGGCTTTTCGTGAAGCTTCTAGAAGCAATTTTGAAAGCGGGAAACCGGATGAATGCGGGAACATCGAGAGGAAATGCTCAAGCTTTTAATTTAAATTCACTTTTGAAATTATCTGATGTTAAAAGCAGCGATGGGAAAACAACTTTACTTCATTTTGTTGTTGAAGAAGTTGTTCGGTTAGAGGGAAAACGATGCATGATTAACCGAAATCATAGCTTAAGAAGAAGTACCGTAAGCTTAACGAGTGATACATCGAGAGGTAAGGATTATATAATGCTCGGTTTGCCGATTGTTGGTGGAGTTAGTTCTGAATATTCAAATGTCAAAAAAGCTGCGGGAATTGACTATGATGCCCTTAGGAGATCGTGTTCTGGATTGAGTGATCGGTTGAGTGAAATTATGACAACTGTTGAAGAATGTGGGAATGATGGGAGAGGTTTTGTGAGGGAAATGGAGAGGTTTGTTGAAAGGGCAGAACGGGAAATTCACGTGTTGGGTCAAGAGGAAGAACGGGTTATTGGGCTTGTGAAGATAACGAATGAGTATTATCAATCGGGTGCTTCGAAAGATAAAGGAAAAAAGCAGTTTCAGTTGTTTGTGATCGTGAAGACGTTTCTTGAAATGGTGGATAAAGCTTGTGTGGAAATTGCTGTGAAGCTTCAGAAGAAACGAGGTGGTGGCGGTGATGAGGCGGCAAAGGTGGTGCCGATGCCGACGTCGCCGGACCGCCCGTCGGTTAAGTTTCCGGTGTTGCCACCGGGTTTTATTAGTAGCAGTTCCAGCGATTCAGAGGATGATTTATAAGTATGGAAAAAGTACAGAAATGTTGGCGTGTTTGAAATGAGGAGATCAAGTGTAATTGATATCGAGTTCATTCTTTTCAAATATTTATGTAATTTTTATGTTTCATGGTACAAATATTAATGTATCGAGTACAAACACGATATTGGGTTGATACGCTTATGATCCCTTTTAGAATTTGAACACAAATCCTAATTGCAGAAGCTTTACAAGTTTGAAACGAAAGGCCAATTAGACTATATGAAATCAATGAGATCAAATGATTCAGGATAGGTTCAACACCTAATTGGAAGAGATGAAAACTGATTTGATGTTTAAACTAAAGATCCCTGATTGCAATAATTAATTAATTGAACTAATTAGTTAATACACATGAAATTTATAATTAATTAATTGAACTAATTAGTTAATACACATGAAATTTATAATTAATTAATTGAACTAATTAGTTAATACACATGAATTTAAACGAATTGGCGAATTTAAACTGCAAGAATTCGAACCAATGATGAACCCTAATTGGGAAAGCTACAAAATTTGAGCAAATAGGCCAAATTTAACGATATGAAATCAAACTCAATCAGGAAAACATATTCGTAAAAGCTACAAGGTTAAACTAAGGAGAATATTTATAGCACTCGAGCAAATAAGCAATCAGATAAAATATTAAACCCTAATTGCATGAGGTTAAAATTGAGCTAATTGATCAACCTCGAGTAATGAAAAATGGGAAAAAGCTGTACCTTGTTCTACATGTTAGTCGCTTCGGTTCCAGTCTTCTGCCATTGAACTGCGGTTATGAAAGTTGAGATATAAACAGAGATAGAGTTAAAATTCTCTGTATAGCTGTAAAACGTAGGATTCCTGATAGAAGAAAATACGTATGTATAAACCCCAACTAACTTCATAGCCTGCCCGACTGGACATGCTTGAAGATTTATATTATTGTAAAATACCAATAAATATTATTAATTTTAAAAATAACATAAGAAACAATAGCTGTAATGATAAGTTGGTACAAAATTTGATACATAAAGAAAATGTTACATAAAATTTAAAGACGAAATAAGTTTTCTTTGTAAACGACATTTGTTGTTAAATTAGTGTAATTGTCATCTTTGTCACAACAAATGACCTCCAATCCGGTCTTGTTCTTAACTCGTGATACAGCTACATAAAGCTGGCCATGTGAGAATATCGGTTTTGCAGAAACAACCCAACTTGAGACAACGTTTGACCTTGACTTTTATTAATGGTCATAGCAAAGCAGACCTGAACAGGAAATTGCATCCGATTCAATTTGAAAGGCATCTTGTTGTCGGAAGGACTAATAACCATTCGAGGGATAACGTAAATTGTACCAACCTTGCCGCCAGATATGATTTTACCTTCGATTATATTTACCCCCATTTGTAATATCTGAAGTCTCGTTCCGTTGCACAATCCAACTTTCTGATCAATATTCCGCATACACATTACCGGAGCGCCGAACCTTAACTTCAAGATATGTTGCGGGACACCTGACATTTTTATAGTGTTCAAGAAATCAGTGGTGTAAAGATCAAGGTTAAACATAGAATCATCTTCATCTACAGCAGAAACCGAGTCTGATGACTCGTATGTCTTTTCTTCTCCCGGAATTAAAGAAAGCATCCGTTCGTTTATGACGTCAACCATTTCGTGTGTGGGAGCAAGAATGGCTCGATCTTGAAAAAAGCTGTGTTGTCATAGATTATCCAGCAACTGAGGGTATGTTTCTCGAATAATAGCCCCAACGTTATCATCAGACTCTGGAATCAACATGTTGTCCGGGAACTCTATTGACAATTCACCATCATTTTCAGCCCATGTGTTTAAATAATTAGAAAAAAAGTTGATATCATTCAAAATCAAGTTGAATGATTTATAAAATATTACAAATAAATTAAATACATACCTATAGTGCCGTTACCAATATCGAGTATTCAATCTGCGAATTCCTTTATTTCTTTTCTTTCAACCTTAGATGCTCCCGAACCCAGCCTCGTGTTTACTGTTAAATTCAAGACAGTGCAGTGGTCCCAAAGATATGAAGCATTGATCGTCGCATGAACCACATCTTGCCTACAGCCGTTAGGAATAACAGGAAGAATTTGCCGAAAATCACCACCAAACAAAACAACTTTTCCACCAAACACAGCTTCTGATGGTATCGAAGGGTTCGCCTGCGTATGTCTCTCAGAGTTCTATCAAATGTCTCGAAACAATATCGGTTAATCATTGGTGCCTCGTCCCAGATAATTAGCTTTGCTTTTCTTATCAACTCAGCAAAGTCGCCATCAGCTGATATGTGGCACAATGAATCTTCCACCGTATTAATAGGAATTGCAAACCTGGAATGAGTACAAAATTAGCAATTAGCATACAAAGTCTAAAATTAAATATTATACTGTTGTGGTCGAGGATAATAAGTACGTGCAAACCTGGAATGAGCCGTCCTACCACCATCCAACAAAAGGGCCGCAATACCACTTGATGCAACATTCAATACAATTGACCCTTGAGAACGTAATGCAACAGACATAGTTTTGTACATGTAAGTCTTTCCAGTACCACTGTAACCATAAACGAAGAACATTCCACCCTTTTCATTATTAGCGGCGTCCATGACTGTTCTGTAGATACGTTTTTGCTCTAATGTAAGGCTGGCATAAAGAGTTTGATGTTGCTCGTGGAGTTCATCTTTGTTGTACGATTCCTCGTCATATATTAATCGGTTGTAATTTTCCATCGTGTATTCTTCATCCGGATATGGCATGTTTGAAAAAGACTTCAAACTCTTGTTATTACAAAGCAGCATGTGTTCAATATATGTAAGACATATATTCATCCTCTGTGTGTCGGAAAGTTCTAATTCTGCATTAATAAACGATAAGATTATGAAAGAAAAATAATAAAATATCAAACAAAAAGTAGTGATTAAATGGAATGAATTGTTTAAATATATTACCTGGATCGTTACGCTTCGATCGTTCAACGTTTAACACATCTTCTGCCAAAACATGCCAAGTTTTTTCCCAGACAAACTCGGGACGAGACATACTATCAGTCATGAGGAGCATGACAAAAAAAGAACGCAGATAATCACTCATTCCCCAAAAACTTGCTTTCAACAACCCATCAATGTATTCCTTGTCGTCCTGTAGAAGCCCACGAGCACAACACGCATCTCTATATGATGTATAAATAACACCGCGCCATTCCTTGAGTTCATCCACAGTTTTCAGACCTGTTACCTTGTTTAGTAATACACGTAAATAATAAAGTTCACCTCATGAGGGCGGGACATGATGTATACGCCCAAGTGTATTTCCTCTTTGTCTTCTCTGCCAAATATGTTGATGCTGATTCCAAACATAATACTGGGGGATCTCAACATATAGGAGTTCTTAGGCTTCTAGAGCTCTCTCGTTTAGTTCCATCCATGCTATAAACTTGGTTTCGTTTATAGATGACTTATCTAACGCGTAATCAATACTTTCCATTGCATCAAAGACTACAGACTGTTCATTCTCTAAATGGAATGGCAACCTTTCGACTGAAGGTGTCCTTTTATGAATATCAAACTGAAATATACGCCAGGTTGCCTCACACGCTGAAAGATACCTACAATTATAATAATCTTTTATTTCGTCGATCTCTTCGCCCTCCACATCAACAATAAGCCTGTCTGGTCCTTTGTTTACATACTTAAACAGATATTCTATGGAACCAATTTGGTTGCACCATTAACGTTTATATGAGACTGGTATTTCCTAAGCAAACCTGGATTGTATGGCACGACATAACCATTGTGCAAATCTATTCCACTTTTCCTTACAGTATTTCCATCATTTCTCCTCTTATAGATTGCATATCCAGTCTCATTGATAAAAGTTGATTCGTTAAACTGTTTTGGGAATTTTTTCGTACATTTGAAATTGACAGTGCAAGGACATCTTGGATTTTCAGCACCGCACGGGCCATGCACCATCTGATCGGTAACAATCTGGTACAATTCCGGATACTGTTCTTTATCGGGTATCTCAGCTGATATAAATTCATCTATTTTTGATTCTGTAGTTATCTTGTCTTATGCCTTATGCCACAATAATATATGGCAATATGTGGAAGACCCCTTTTTAGGAACTCAATAGTGTAAACAACTGCGATTTAGAATATATATATAGTGTAGAATTAAAATCAGAACCAATTAAGGCTACAGAACCAGCAGAACTCAATCTAAACCATTGATTTTTGAAATGAGATGATCATGGAAGACACATTAATGTATTTGATGAGGGACCCTCAAATATTGGTTTGCATGGATGTCATTCATGCATGTATACATACATGTATAGATAACACTTATGTATACATACATGAAAACATATACATATATGTATACATGCATGAATGACATTCATGCAAACCAATATTTGGGGATCCCTCATCAAATACATTAATGTGTCTTCCATTATCATTTCATTTTAAAAATCAGTGGTTTAGATTGAGTTCTACTTGTTCTGTAGCCTTAATTGGTTATGAAAATAATTCAACCCTATACATACATATATATATATATATATATATATATATATATAAGTTTATACATTTAAATATAAACTGTCCAATATGTGTTGGATTTTTACCTCCTTTTACGTGACCAAAAGTATGATTTTCTTTGAAATCCTTTAGGAGACAGTCTAGCTTAATTTTAAACACTCTAGATATAATATACGGACGATCTTCAGATTTCAAACCTTTCTTGGCCATTTCACGGGCAATCTCAGGCCAATAAAGGTTACATGTGAAAGTTATGAATAAATCAGGTTAACCGTAAAACTTACAAATCTTCATGGCGTCTAAATAGTAATGCATCATATACCAGGACTTCCGGTAAATGACGACGGTAGCACGTACTTCTTACCACGTAATACATTACCATTATCTTGATTTTGCCCCAAGATCGTCAATTTCGCATACGTCTCAGTTCTTAAATCTTTTTGCTGCGTAATTATTTATCTCATCCTCTCAGCCTCAACCATTGAGCATCCGTCGGTACAAAATTGCTGTAACAATCGCCTACCACTGAGTATCATGGAGAACTGATTTCTTATGTCTTGCAATCGGTAAGCGAAGCACTCCCTCATTGATACTCGTGTGCCTTTATTTTTTTCAATTAAGATCACTCACGCCTTGGTGGTAGACTTCAGTACGGTGCCCATCTTCTACATAGGGGAAAAACAAAGGGTAATGCAATGCTAGGTATAGTACGTGCAACTCGCTGATTTTTTTTAAGTTTTCCATTTTGCCTGTGAAGGACGATATCCCTAGGATTTGCTGTATTTTCAAAATCACCAAAAATTAAAGTTGCTACTTCGGATGAAGTTGGTAGATTGTGGTTCCTCCCGTCTCGTGACCTACTGCCAATAAGTCTGAGCTTAATATTATTGTCATTTGAAGACCTTATAAATTCACCAGCCTTCCGAAACGTCTCTACCAATGGATTGATTGAATCAAGCATGTCCCGTATCTAGGTCGTAAGCTGGTAGTCTATTTCATTATTATATTTTGATGTGCACCTACGGTTGCTGTAAGAAAAAATATATATAAGGGATCGAAAACATAAACTTTATATTACAAAATGCAACGACATCATTAATTAATTAAGATTGTTTACCCAACAGCTTGTATCCAGTTTTGAATCTCGTTTTCCGTGTCATATTAATAAAGTTGACAAAATTTAGGACGGTTTCCTGGTTCGGGCATCAAATTTCCCAATCTATGTGGATTTTCTCCATTTATCCTGAAGCAGTAAGGGCCGCGTCCAACATTAACGGACTCGTCTTGCTTAGCACCCATAGAAGTGAAAGCGAACATCATGTTATATCGCCGTATATTGTTTAAAAAAGAAGCGTTCTTTGGATGTTGTTTGGTAATAAGATCATTCAACAATTTTGGTGGTTCGATAATGTCAACAGGCAGCTTAACCTTACCCCTCATACAACATACCGAATATGAGTGGCGGTTTGAACCGGATCCTCCTCGGTCCTTCTCAGCTTTCCAAACCATAACACCACAAGACGCGCATTCGAAATCAGGATCTCCATGGTCAAGGTATTCTACAAAATTATGCGTAAAAATCTTATGACGTTAGAACAGTTAATTTATAAATATAAAGAATAACAGACTTTTTAATAATATAATTTTGCACCGTTTGAAATTCCAACAAATACATGTGGTGTGGTAAAGTTTCATTATCCTGTTGAGGGGTGGTAAAGTTTAAACCACATGAGATTCTTGGACGCACCGTTTTTCCTTTTTTGTTATTCTTTTTTTCCTTTGCATTTGAAGAATCTCCTATTAGACATCATAACAGAGACAAATTTAAAAAATAATAACATATAAAACAATTCGATTTGCTTTAGGTGTCATTTGATAGTAAAAATTGCAAACCTTTTTCCCATAAATTAAAATTTATGGGTGTATTGATGTTGAACCTTGAAGTCTTGTTGGTGAACACTCCACTGACTGCTTAAAATAGAAATTTTATTAAATATCCATAGAAAATGTAGTAAATATTTCCAAAAAAACAAATACCGTTTGTTTTCATTTCACCATTTGAAGTAACGGGAAATGAGCAAGGTTGTGTTGTAGTTGTAGGAGTTGCAAACTGTACAAATGGTGATTTGGTTGTTGGTGGTGTTGCGAATATTCCATTTATAGAAGCGGTATTTTGATAAAACAAATTTATAGGTGGACCTAATTTAATTCATTAATTCAAATAAATAAATAAGCACAATAAGTAAGTCAATATATTTTTTATAAGCAAAGTAAATGCATTTTATAAATTTTGATATACAATTTACTTACATGATGAGTAACTCATACGTAGAGCTATCATAGGCATTGTTGATATAAATGAGGGACCTAATGCAATTATAACAATGATTATATAATTAGTTGCACAATTTTTTAACAACTTTTTTATGTTTTGATAATTAATGAATCATTAAATGTTAATCCCTTGAATTGATACCTTTTGATTCATTGTTGTTGGCAGATTTCAAAGTTTTTGTACTTTTTGACGGCCTTCCAGGACGGCGTTTAGTTATATCACTGAGCAAATCTGTTATAGATAAAAAAAAATTCTATAAAATGTGACAATGTATATATTTTCTACTATTTTAAAAATATGCATTATTATTAATATACTTTATAGACAATAAAGGTTGCATACTTTCACTAACTGGCATAAGACTGTGCGTAATGGGTGACGAAACCCAGTTTGGTCACCCCTGCCACATCTGCGCCACATCAGCTTTCTCTCTCCCGATCAAACACATGACCAGACAGCGACCAAATGCCCGTAATGGGTGACCGTTCGGAATTTTTTTTTATTTTTTTTAAATTTAAATTAAAAACAAATACATTAATATTAAAAAAAACATTACAGTAATAATTGAAAAAAAAGACATAAATAAAAAAAACATTACATTAATACTAAAAAAAAACAAACTATCAGTCCAAATTATATTTGGCCCTGATTTTCGCCTTCCTTGCCAAAACCCACTCAATAGTTCTGCCGGTGAGGTGATCATGCGATGAATTGTAGAATTTCATGTGCTTGAGCTCTTGGTTATCTTTTTGTATCTCCATGAAATCAGATATGTTTGCTTTGCGGAAGTCAAAAAATTCGTCTGTGGCGTCTTTCCAATGCCCGACTAACTCCTGAGCCGATGATGGCGAGGGGCACCGTAGTCTGAACTTTGAGCAGCTGACGACGATGCCGCTGCCTTTCTTCTTCGCCTTGTCCCGCCCCATTGGTCGAGGGGGTGCAACTTCCACTTCTTCGTCATACTGATCCTCCTCTTCTGGACCAACCCCTGAACCTTGCGCAGCTGATGATGAAGAAGTCCTTGATTTTTTCCCTAGCCTTCGCGAACATCGCCAACTGTGCTAGGTATTCAACCTCCTTCCACTTTGGATGGTCCTTCAAAATTCTCCAGCACTCCACCTCTGTGAACTCCCCTGCATGTTGAGCACTAAATTCACCACAAGCTAGCTCGAACAAAATTTGCTCGTTCGCCCCACTTGGGTTTCTTCGTACGAGGTTGTCATAAATATAACAAAAGTTGGCAATTTTAGGACGAAGCCTATTCTTCCACTTGCAGTTTAGTGAGTCATATGTTCGGGTCGTCCCACCCATTTCACTCGCAAAGCGAACTAACACATCCTGCCAAAATCCACATTTAAACCTGAAGTTCGACTTAACGGCATTTTCGAAAGTGTCGATCCAAGCCTTGCATAAGCCTATCTCTTCAAGCTTAGTCCATGTCGCGCTTCCGCCGGTCACCCCTTTGTCGGTGGTTGACGCCTTTTTGGTACCTTCTTTTTTAATGGCGCTTCAACGGGCTCGCTCGGGCTCGTCAGACGACTCAGAAGACTCGACATCGAGGGGCGCGGCGGGAGTGGCGGGGGAACCACTTTGTGTTCGTGGTTGGTAGTCGTATAGGTCGAGCCCGGCGAAAGGATCAAAACTTTGGTGGTCGTATTGATCCCCACCAAAATAATTTTGATAACCTTGTTGTGGTGGTTGTTGATATTGTGGCGGTTGTTGTTGTTGTGGAGGGTATGGTCGGTATGGTGGTTGGAAGTAGGGGGGAGCAAATGGATTATTTTGATAACCTTGTGGGATTGGTTGATTTATTTGGTGTATGAAAGTTGGTGGTTGAAAGTTGATCGAGGGTGATTGAGAGGGTGTGGGAGTGTTTGCTTGGCGTCGAGATTTTGGAGCCTTGTCTTGTTCTTGGAGGAAGACATTTTTAGAGATGGTGATTGAGAGAAATGAGTGTGTGTTTGAGTTTTAGAGAGAAATGAAAGTTGTGAATTATTTGGTAAAAGAATTGGGTATTTATAAGGTAAAAAAGGAGGTGTTGGTTTGAAGATTATAGCCGTTGGAAAGGGGAGAAAGACGTTCAACGGTCGACTTGAACGGTCGACTACTCGACCGTTGGAGCACCCCGACGCGTCGCAGATTCGAGCCCGTAACGCAGGGGACGCGTCGCCGAGGCTGAGGTGGCCGGTCGCGACCGTTGGTCGGGTCACGCGTTACGCACGGTCTAAGTGGTTTTCTTCCGATAGGTCTTCCAGGTTTCCTAACCACCTTGGAATCTCATTTGGCAAATCTAATAGTCCAAAAGTAGTAAAATTTGGTTAAATTGTTTGATAAAGTATTTAATTGGAAACAATATAATCTAATATATTAATAATTGGAGTAATTAAATATAATACTTACATTTATTTGAAGGCTTTTCAGACGGTGTTTTAGAGAAATCTTCTAATGGTGTGTTGGACGAAGAGCAATAACCATTTTTTCTAAAGATTCTACTACGATGCGTGTAATGTTTTCTGGCTGATTCTCATTGTTTTCTACCGTGATTTTTCTTTTTCCTCCATTTTTATAATTATTATCTACCTTAGCTTGATTAGTGGTGGAATTAGACATTCCGAAATCAATCTATCCCTATATTAATATCTGTAGAAAAATGAAATAAAAAAGTTAATTGACCAAATATATATAAAAAATATATGACACTAACACAAATAACACAAATATGACAATATATAGGGATAGATTTAATTGTTGTAGACATCTCGTTTTGGTTAAAAATAAGCATAGCCCACTATCTTATTGTAAGCTGTGATTGTAAGATCTTTCCCTTATCTTTCAATTAGACATTACGAAATCAATGTATACCTATATTAATATCTGTAGAAAAATTGATCCAAAAAGTTAATTGACCAAAAATAAACCCAAGAAATATGACAATAACACAAATAATCGTTTAAAAGCCAGTTCTAGTTGGATTATCCATAAAATGGCTAAATATTTTCGTAGCCTATTAAAAGTAGTAGTTTAGTACAGAATTTATGTTGGGCCGATATAGTATCCATATACACGGAGCCCACAATTGGATCACATTACCGTTTAGCCAGATGTCCAACATATCCGTCTTTTTTAATTTAGGTCTAGAAAGTGGATACCAGTTGAGACAAACGCTACCAATAACACCATTGCCGGCATCCATCGGTCGGTTTTTTTGCTAGTCACTCATCCGCATAGACTACGATTTGAAGGGTTTCACATAACACGATCGACCACTTGGGTTAACCTCCTAGTATGCTTGGTTCGAAACCTTGCAGACCAAGAACATGAACTTGTTCTTGACGGGTTAAAACCAAATAGCTGATTTAATCCCTAAAAGCGGAAATGAGATTAAACCTAATCCTTAAACCCTAAAGGCTTGGGATGTTGGAAATCTGGATTAAATTAACAATAAAGAAACCTTGTACGAGACACTACACACACAATGCTTGTGTGTGTTCGTCGACTACCACCAAGAACCTTAGGGTTCTTGGAAGTCGATCGAACAAGAGGAGAGGAAGAAAGGGTGTTCCATGAAACATACCTTAGTTAATGCTTAAGATTAGTCCACTGATGATGAACACGACGAGCGATCCTCTAGATGATCACTTGCAACGATCTTGATCTTCGAAACTCGAAGAACACGAAGAACGAACGAAGAACGAAGAACACCAAAACTTGGTGTCCAAGTTTCGGCCGAAATCTCCCAAGAGAAGGAGGAGAGATTTCGTGTAAGGTGTATGGAAGTGAATGATTAAGGAATAAATGAAACCTTAAGCCTTCTATATATAATAGAATAAGTTTCATTTAAGTCCTTAATTAAGATTAATCTCTTAATTATACTTACCTTCTTACACTTAAAACCCTTATAGTTTTACTAGTAATTAATGTCACACTTAATTATCAAATGCCTTAGTATTATACACTTATATATTTCGGTACCTATATACACGAAATATATATACTTGTATTTTATACCATTAACAATTAATTAGACAATAATATTATCCAATCACTATATGATTTAATAGCTTTAAATCATATCATGGATAAACTTTAATTAAAACATTGTATATTTACTCAACTAGTAAATGTACAAATACTTGTATTAATTAGTTAGTTAAACTAATCTAGTAATAAGTTAAACTTAACTTAATAATTAACTGATTCATAATGACTATTATGAATCATTCCTCTTCGTAGTATCATTGCATATCTTGCTCGTATTACATGCACTCACTGGTGTGACCCTTAAGTGTTTCGTAGGCATGGATGTATCATCATAGGTTGACTAACTGTGCACATAAATCCTTCAGACTCCCACTTGTGCAAGTTCGTAATCTTTGTCTTAATGATACGAGCTACAGTGGCCTTCTAGATGGGCATGTAGGTAACCAACCCCATAAAAACAGCTTATGTAACCCATGTATAGTTTATGAAAAACTCTTTAATAGCGTCTCCTAGTAAAGAATACGAGCATGGTAGACGACAAAGAACAAATCAGTTCGTTTGGGCATGGCCATGCACTTTCCAGTTATCTCATCATATCAAAGGACCCATAAATATCTCTCCTAAAAAGGAGGTGCAATTACCATCTTGTTATATTTCGATTCAAAATACAACTTCCTTTGTACCCAGTAAGGCCTCGTATGATAACCATATTTCAGACTTGTCTAAGACGAACCAAAGTACATTAGTTATTGTATCCTAAACCAAATACCTCAGGCTTAAGGACAATCCTAGTGAACAATACTTTTGAACTTTTCAACCACGAGGTATTGTCACGGTGGTCAATCCAATATTCGTTGAGCTCCTACAGAATATCACCGATATTTGGTTTACACAAAACTTGTATAGCTATCTTCGAAGAACTTTGAACCTACCACCAAATATCACGATGACGTTAGCATCCCATCAAGGTTCCCACCAAGACGAGTAGTCACGGATTTATACCTTTTTGAATAAAAAAGACTTTTATTCATGGATATTGTAAAACATACAAAGTCTAAATAAAAATGATTCTAACTCATGTATAATTCCTCACTGGACATAGATACCAAATTATTAATGGATCATTATTTATTCCTTTTGTTCGTGTTGATTACTTAATGACTTTTACAACCTTAATTGTAACTTTATCACTAAACCAGTCATTTCTATTAAACTAAAGACATAAGACGAGTATTTGAAAAATACTATTTCTTTTGCCCTTGCTTGATTGTGTTCTTGCAACAATCTAGAACATATTCCAGTCTTGCCTTTTATGCAATTCGGTAAACATAGGAGGATTGGAAATTAACTCCTTAGTTTCTTGAATTCATAAAATTCTCCTCGTAACTAAAGCCTCTTTTAGTCACTTGATTTGTAGATATATCATTACTAGTTAAAGAAATTTCCTTAAATGATTATGTTATCCACTGGAGTGTGGAACAACCTGTTAGATATGCAATAATTAATCACAGGATTCGTGATCACGCTATTAGGTTTGCAATAGTCTAATTAACGATCATTTATTACCTCTCTTAACTCTTTGGCTACCGACTCGGTAAAACCTTGTTGTTAATGTCTTGTTAACTCACTAAATTCATTAATATCTTTAATGAATTATGTTAGTCATAGCTCCCACTTTATTTTATGGAATCTAAGCATCACTTAAACTACTACTTTGACCTAGTCAATAACTTGTAGTTTAATCTTTTAAAAATTCTATCAATAATTAAGATCATCCTTTGGATTTGAGAATATCCACTATTCTTGTTTAGAGAATTGTGACCTTTATTGATTACTATATCTAACAAGTATAAAACACTTGAAACAATACTTCCAATTCTTAAATGTATTAGTATTCTTTAAGAACTTTATTTAATTCCAAAGTCATTTCTTGGATTTCTCAAATATCCATTATTCCTATAAGGGAATTATGACTTGATTAAATAATGTATTTATTACAAGTATAAAAGACTTGCAATAATACCTTTTAATTCTTAAATACTTTAATATAGTTTGTCCCTTTTATGAGTTCACTTAATGTCTAAGTCATTTCAATTGGAATTTACGAATATCCAATTATTCCTATTAGGGAATTATGACTTCATTAAATTCCTTTATCACAAGTATGAAAGACTTGTTATAATACTCTTTAAAGTCTATCTTGATTATATCCAATATAATCATACTATGTTAACACTAATAATTTAAAACTTACTATCATAAGTAACCATTACTTAAGATGTTTTAAATAAGTTCAATGTACCTTGAACTTTATGCTTTCCATAAAAACTCTTAAATACTTTCATTAGAAAAACTTTCTAATTAATAGCATCTAAGTAATTTGAGCTTCTAAGATATTCACACAACAATCAAACAAATATAAACAATGAGATCATTATTAAGTCAATACTTGACTTTATAATCTAGTCATAAAACTTAACTAGTTTAATCAACACACATGCACACACAATATAATTCAACCATGGATTCAACGATAAACTTAAAACACCAAAATTTATCATAAAAATAGAAAATGTAATTTTGTTAAAAACAACTTAAAACCGAAAATTGTTTTACTGAATCCATATGTAAGTATATAGTTTACCAAATAATATATTTTATTATTAAATTATTGAATAAAGGGCAATGGAGTATTGAGTAAATGAGAGCTAATGAATTAATTCACGAGTTAAGTAAGGAGAAATCATTAAGATATGTGTATGATGTTTAATTGCTTTTTTATATATATATAAAAAGTGGGTAACCAGAGTTAATAAGTAAATATGTGGTCGAAATTATCTAGAGAAAATATAAAAATTTATTAATGGGAGGTCATTAATCGAGGTTTGAAATAACATTGTATGGAAATTTTAATTGAGTGTATCTGGAGTATACGCAAAATGAGAATTTTGGGGAGATATATATTTAATATAAAAATAATTCGTTCTGATTAGTGGTTCATATATCTTAATTATTAATCGGGGGTGACCAAATATACATAAAGTAGTAGATGGGAGATGAATCGGATTTGCCTAATTATGTCTTTTCATGATTATATATGAGAATTATGTGTGGTAGGTAACGATGTTAGTGATAAATATTTCTACATTCTGAGTTACATTTCTAGGTTTATTTCTGAGTTAAGATTTCTGAGTTAGATTTATGGGTTATACATCTGAGATATATTCCGAGGTAGATTTCTGAGTTACATTCCTGAGCAACATTTCTGAGTAAATTACATGAGTACTACTGGGTGATTTTGAATTCGGTGTCCATTATCTGTGATTTATGTGTGATGCGTACATTCCCTGTGAGCAACATGCCTGCTTTTGTGTTATTAGACAATGGGGCGACCAACATATTCGTTTATTCTGCTTTAACAACATGATGTCCCATAGAGTAGAGGACCTTTTCTAAGATATTATTGAAATAAATGGGCCATAAATAAATAAATAAATAAATAAATAAATAAAAATATATATTTATTGATAGTGTATAAGTGATCATTCATGGAGCGGTGCGGGAAGAAATTTCCCATCAACCTTATCCCTATCACCATGAGAAAGATGTGGGTAATTGTGGAGACGGATTGAATAACCGAGTACCACGCCAAGATCATCTGATATCATCAACAAATACATAGTAAACCTCCAAGTGGAGTTGGATCGGAATTCAACGCGACGTCAATTGTTGGTGCCGACGTCGTGTTTGACATCGAAGGCAAGAAGACATATTCAGTATGATGTCGTGAGTTATTTTTGCGTATGTTATCATTTTGGTACCGAGTGCGACGCCGGTTACCAAAATTCTTATCGTCTTGCGCCGCCAGGGAAGAAGAAGTTGTATGATCAGTTGCGGGAATGGCCAGAGCCGGAGTTCATTAAACCGAGTAGTGCACCTTGAAAAGCTTCTTTATATTCATAACCTTTTCGTGTCTCCCCATTTGAGGATGTATATCGTTGGCGAACTTGAGTCTGAGAGGCGAGATCGCCACCCTGAGCTTCTTTCGAGTGCTGACTTCGGGGACGAAGTCTGATTCAAGTGGGGTTGAGTTGTAACGCCCCGAAATTTTGGTAATTAATTATCACTTTTTCTGAAATTAAAATTTAATATAGGGGTAATTGTTTACGTCATGAAATTAGCTATAATCTAATAATACTTCTGTGCTTAACCAAAAGTTTTTATTTACGATGTTATAGTTAAGATAGTTGTATTCTGATTTACGTAAATGTTTACCACTTCTTGGGTCATTACTAGAGGGTTGAAATAAGGAAATGGGTTTGTGGAATGGGTCATTGATTGTGGGCTTGTGAAAGAAGCCCAACCGGCGAATGAAGATCTGGCCCATGTCTCGGCGAGGCCATCACCGTATGAATTGACATTATAAAAATGCTGCCTTAATTCCTACCCTAGCCGCAATTCTTTTTCCGTTGTTTATTCGTTTCTTTTTTTTTTGTAATCACCACCTCCTCCCAAGAGCAACCACCACCAGGTCTACCAGTCTACCACCGTAACTGTCTATTTCTTGTTTGATCTATCGGGAGTTGCGAGTAGATCTTGGAGTGGCGGTGGTTATACGATACTTCCGTGGAATTCCGAACTCCGCCACTTGGTTTGGGCTTCCCCGATTGATTTCGAGCTCCGCCACTCGCCGGCGAACACCACACCAGTTTCTGCTATCCGCCGTACGGTTCTGAACCACCGCTATACCCTTGTAATCTTTCTGTTTTCTCTGTCGGAAAAACACCACCGTAACCTTTATTTGCGGGCGCTTCCGTTTCAGTGAGCTCCACTGCCGTACGACCGGAGCTACGTCACCATCGCCACCCGCTCGTGTTTCCGGTGAAGTTCCATCGCCACCGGTTATGAGTTATGCCATCGCTGTCATTTCTGAGTTCCACCGCCATCGAGCTTCACTCCGGTGAGCTCCATTTTCTCGGTAATTTATTCTTCCATTAAACCACCGTTTACTTTCCCGTTCTTTTGGCCATTGAATCCATTGTAACCTTTTGGTGTTCTTGTTTAGCATGAGGTCTCGAGCAACTAAGAATTCAGAGCAGTGTCTTTCGGCAGGAGGTGTTGGGAAGATTACAAACTTGAGCTACTTTTGGGTATAGCATATTCCTTCCATTCTTCGTTTTTTGGCCGCTTTAGCATGATTTTGAGTACTCTGGGTTTAAGATTCATACTTAAATACTTTTAGCATGTGGGTGTTTGTGATGTTAGAAAGTTATGGCAGTAAAACCTTTTTTGATTATCTAAATCAATAAACTTCTATGATTATATAAACTTTTATGATTATTTAAATAAAGGAATATTTTATTAGTAGTTGCTCAAGGGGAAATGTTTTCTATATATTTTAAACAAAAAGGGGTGTTTTACTAATAACTTTAATTAAAGAGAAATATTTTATATTGTTGAAACGAGTCTTGAGTTGAGTCTAATCTGGACTATCTTTCATGCCTTAGGACCGTCTAGACGTTAAGAGGACAATAGTGTAGAGTGTTGAGATCTTCGAAGCATACTTTATCGAGGTGAGTATTCTCACCGTGTATTCAGTTTTAACGTTATACATGCATGACTTACGTGTTACATTACTTGCACTATATCTGTTATTTGAGTTATCTGTGATCTGAGTTATCTGAGTTATCTGTGATCCGAGTTATCTGAGTTATCTGGGTGATCCGAATTAATTATGTTAAAAGAGATAAAAACACAAATAAACATTCCGGGGCCTTTGTGGCAAGCTGTGTGATAGCCTTTGTGGCATTCTGGGGCCTTTGTGGCAAGCTGTGTGGTAGCCTTTATGGCATTCTGGGGTGTGAGGAAGGGCGAGGTTGATCTCTCGTCCCGAATCACACAAGCGCGCTATATAAATTAAAATCTGAGTAATAAAATCTGAGTAAATAATTGAGTAGAATCTGAGTACGAGTACACCGATGTACCCTCATGTGTTGTATGTTATGATTGTTTACATTTTTAGACTATTCACTCAGCTTCCACGCTGACCCAAAACTTCCCCCATCATTTCAGGTTCTGGCAAAGGAAAAGAGAAGGTTGACAGCTGTATCGTTTCTGAGTGCTGATATGGAACGTTATTATTTATTAAACTTAATTTTTATTTAAAACCTTTTTCCGCTTTAATTACATTTTTAAATGTTAAACATTTATATTAGAGTTTTATATTGGGACCTTTTTATTTAAATCTTGTACTTCAAAAGTTTTAAATTTTTTGTGAAATTTTGGGTGTTACAAGTTGGTATCAGAGCGTTGACTTGAGGGATTTGGATTCACAAGGGGTGAATTCAAACTCAAGTTTGAGTTACGAGTTTTTAAAATGAGAAATGAGTAAAATATTTTCTGAGTGAAGATTCCACATCCAGTATACAGCTTGTCACGTCAACCTCTCGCTAAATTTTCCTGCTGCCGATAATATTTATGACCTTTTATTTATTTGGGAATTTTGTTGTATTATGAGTTTTGAGGAACGACAAATATGAGAATTGTTGTTATCATTATGAGTATAATTCCGATTTAACTCTGAGTGTATTTCGCGACGATGATCACTTTTCTGAGTATATTTTTCCATGTGTAATTCTGAGTGCATCTGCGTTATACACGCTTAAAATTATAATTAAATACAATTTTGTAGAATCTGTGAGATTTTATAATTTAGAAAAATTTTAACTAAAAGGGGTAATAAATGGGTACAAAGCTTTGATATACATTCCATAAATTATTTAATGAGAACATGTTTTGGGTAAATAAGAAATGATGAGCAATAAAACTTTCATATTGAGAAAATAGTAAAATCTTTCGTTTTTGGAAAGCACTTAATAGAAAGAGTTATTGAAACGTGTAAACTGTGAAACGAGCAAATGAAAGATATTTTTATTAGCAACTGATTTAATGAATATTTTTATGATGGTTTATCAAGTCGAGTAAAAGCGAAAATACCGAGAACATATTTTTATAAAATAAAAATGAAAGTTTATTTAAAATTGATATTTATTTTAAATTATTTACATTTGAGGTAGACGAGAAATCTTAACTAGAATTGGCTTATATTTTTATATATTATTTCAGAGTCATTTTAGTTTTTAATTTTAAAACTTCAGTTGGATTAAACATGTTTTTAAATGTTGAATTATCATTTGAGATTTTATTTAGTGAAACCATTTCACTTATTTATCAAATTTAAAACTTTTAATTTTTCAAGAATTTCGGGTGTTATAAAATCTTTGGACAATTAAAAAAAAAAGGAAAATGCTTTAATAAAGTGATGAGACACGATATATTGGGAAAATCTTTTTGCTAAGAAAATAATAAACTGAGATTATTAAATTGAAATCAAATAAGAAAACCTTTAAAGTATGTGATTTAAAAAGCTGATTATGAAAATCCTTCAAATTTGTTTATTGTGACTAATGAGTTCCTTGAAGAATTATTAAATTAACGCAGAGTGAATAAACTATATAAGTTTGTTATACTAATTCATCGAGAATGGCCGAGTTGAATTAAACAGAAATTATTCAATTTTATCTTAAAGGGTATATGTTAAAAGTGAACTAAAGGGAGACTATCATCATGAATTCGGTGATGATCTATAAAAAAAAAAGAAGAAGAATTAACATAGCTTATAGGCTATATTATGTTCTTAGTTAAAGAGTTGAAAACATAATTAAATATTTTGGCTGAGTGCTTTTTGTTAAGTGCATTTCTGAGTAATGTTTATAAGATTTCGAGTACACACAGCTGAGTGCATATCTGTATTTATCGGATATGGAAAATAAATTATTCTTTCTTCAGAGTGTGATTTGCTGGTAGACATTTTTGTGTGGGAAGTTGTGAACTTTGGGATTGACTAGTGACCAAACAAAAGAAGGTGTCGAAGGTAATAGAAGGGCCCCTATTACCATCCACACATGACTTTTGGTTGGTTATGGGGAGATTTTGAGGTGAACGATGGACCAATGCTTGTTATTGTGAATTTAGTATGTGTATTCTAATTGGATGAGTGATTATATGTTTGTTTGTTTTATTTTGGTAGAGAATGTCAGGTCCAAACTCGAGGATGAGTTTTTCTCTAAGTAGGGTTGAGCAGGGGTAAAAAGGGAAATTGACAAGAAATAATTATCATTAACTATTATTTATAAATATTATAGGCATGATGCTTGTAACACCCGTATTTTTAAAACCTCAGTTAAATCATTTAAAATACAATTTCCCAATATTTGTCACATTGTCCAAAACACAGTTTAACAAAAACTTTAAAACTTATATCAGAGTTTACAAAAATACGGTGCCACCAAGTATATCAAAACCATAGGCAACAGGATCTACCTAATAGCTCCCGAACTAAACATCTCTAGGCCACTTCTAGTGCAACCTTCTAACACTTCAAACCTGTACCTGAGTACACAGCCACAAACAAACGTAGTACGTGAGACAAAATAGTCTCGTGAGATACATGGGTTTTAGACCCCAATAATAGTAGTCATTTCATAAATATATAAACATATATAGTAACTACATAAATACCGTCTAGTCACCCTATTGTGACTCTAGCTACCTTGCTTTCCTAGCAAACATGTCTAGTACCTAAACATATAGGTACCAGAAGCCCAATCATATCTATTACATAAACATATATGTACTAGAAGCACAAACATGTCCAATACATAAACATATATGTATTAGACCTAATATACCTAGTACCAAACATATGCGTACTAGAAGCACCCGAGTGCTTAGTGTATAAACATATATACACTCGGTGTATAAACATATATACCACCGCTCAGTGACCGGGGATCCCCCGTGTCACCACCATCTATCTCTTATCATAACCTAACAGTTATGCCAGTCAAAGCGTTCAGCTATCACATCAAACGTCAACCAAGTTAGTCATCTAACAATAACGACATATAATTAGTTCAACACAGTGTGAACGTACCTATATGATCCCATGGACCCGATCATAAGCAACTCGCATTTACTTCTACATCTATGAACCCAGGAGGTCCATCCTTACTTATTCTCATAAGATACATTTCTTTTTATCTATATCAAAATACTTTTATCTCTTCTTGACTATAATACATATCTATTACTAGTCGATTGATATTCATTTACAGACATATTCGTTCCTCACTTTTATTAGTAATTCTTACCAATTAGGTACTCATTACTATGAAATCATTATCAATTGCTTTACTAATACATATTTATTAATAAAGACTCACTATCCATTCATTTAATCAATAATATTTATTATTAGGGTTCATTAATAAGGATTTCATAATTACCTTAGTTTATCATAATTATTTCCAATATCATCAACCATACTAGACATATTCTAGTATCATAATATACCTACTTTCTTATCATTTTCAGTCACTATCTTTATCAAACATTTATAAATAACGACTTATAATGTATCACATGTATTTTCAAAACCATTTACTATGTACTCAATTTAAAAGTCTCATGTACTCACCTTAGCAATGCTTTCTAGATCGCGTCTGTTAACCCGAATCCTTGCTTCACAATTCGGTCAACCTTCCAAGACCTCACCAAATGCCTAATACAATAATCACAAGATTATCAATATCACATACTACTACTATTGTGTCCATCTATCTCTAGATATCACTTATTAACACATTTCCCCCAATTATGGTGATTTACCAAACCCTAGGTTAACCAACCCTTAAGATTCTTACAAATCATAATCATACACTTGTTTCCTTTGATAATATACCATCTTTTAAATGTATACAACACTTATATCACCATAACCCATAACCCCAAGAACTAGGGTTTCAAACCCATACATCAAAATACATAGATCTTAAGCTACGAAGATAAAAGAGTGAAGATATACATTTAATCTTCAACTAGGAGTGAAATCTACCAAAGATTTGTGAAGGATTCGACCTCAATCAGTCTCCAAGCTCGGAAATCGCCAAAGAAAAAACTAGGGTTTTGATATGACATCAAATGAGCCAAAACCCGACTTAAAGCTGCTCGACCATAGTTCACGACGCGAACTAAGTTCGCGTCGCTAACTTTCCCTTGCACGCGAACTTCGCGATTGGTAACTAGTCGTGATCTCCAATCGCCAGATACAACAATCCCTGGAGGGAGTTCACGATCGTGAACTAAAGTTCACGCCGTTAACTTCCCTCGTACAGCAGGGCTGCACTTTTCGGTCTAGGCCTGGACCCGGTTTCGCCCATAACTTCCTCGTACGGTCTCCAAACGACACGAAACCAATTCCTACGTTCTTTAAACGATTTATCCTTATTTGTCATATTTTTTTATAAATTCATTTATTTACAAATTTCGGGTCGTTACAATGCTTATGCATGGAGATTTTATTTTTCTAAGATACATATACATGGATAGAGAAGGTATAAGAGCAATTATTGAACTGAGTAACTAAGACTGATTAAATTTATTTTATAGTATAACTATTGAGTCAATAACTCGAGGATGATTGAGAAATTAATAAATTGAGTTAATTGAACTGAGCGAAATTATGCAAATGAAAAGTAACAAATAAATTATAATTATATAATTAATGCGATAAATATGCATATTCTAGTATGTTTATAAATGAGATAATGAGGTAATGAGATAATGTTAAATTATAAAGTAATGAGAATTTATTAATATGTTGGATAGAAGAAATGAGTTAAAATGAAGCCGTTAATTGGATTTGGTAATGAATTATTAAAACGAGCTCAAATGAGAAAATATCATGAAGATTGATTAGTGAGTAATTTTGAGTTTATAAGAAATTTATAAACCGAATTAAGGGAGCAAATTACTTAAGTGAGTTAAAAGAGAAAAATTTTAATTATACGAGAAGTTTTATTTAAAATTTTTGAGGTATTATTAAAAAAATTTATGAGAAAACTTTATTTGTGAGTAACATGTTTTACTTAGAGTTATCAAATAATATATCTTATTATTAATATTATTATATATTTAAAATCTTTGAGGTTTTATAAGATCTTTATGAGAAAATTTTATTTGTAAGTATATAGTTTACCAAATAATATATTTTATTATTAAATTATTGAATAAAGGGCAATTGAGTATTGAGTAAATGAGAGCTAATGAATTAATTCACGAGTTAAGTAAGGAGAAATCATGAAGATATGTGTATGATGTTTAATTGATTTTTTTTATATATATAAAAAGTGGGTAACCAGAGTTAATAAGTAAATATGTGGTCGAAATTATCTAGAGAAAATATAAAAATTTATTAATGGGAGGTCATTAATCGAGGTTTGAAATATCATTGTACGGAAATTTTAATTGAGTGTATCTGGAGTATACGCAAAATGAGAAATTTGGGGAGATATATATTTAATATAAAAATAATTCGTTCTGATTAGTGGTTCATATATCTTAATTATTAATCGGGGGTGACCAAATATACATAAAGTAGTAGATGGGAGATGAATCGGATTTGCGTAATTATGTCTTTTCATGATTATATATGAGAATTATGTGTGGTAGGTAACGCTGTTAGTGATAAATATTTCTACATTCTGAGTTACATTTCTAGGTTTATTTCTGAGTTAAGATTTCTGAGTTAGATTTCTGGGTTATACATCTGAGATATATTTCGAGGTAGACTTCTGAGTTACATTCCTGAGCAACATTTCTGAGTAAATTACATGAGTACTACTGGGTGATTTTGAATTCGGTGTCCATTATCTGTGATTTATGTGTGATGCGTACATTCCCTGTGAGCAACATGCCTGCTTTTGTGTTATTAGACAATGGGGCGACCAACATATTCGTTTATTCTGCTTTAACAAGATGATGTCCCATAGAGTAGAGGACCTTTTCTGAGATCTTATTGAAATAAATGGGCCATAAATAAATAAATAAATAAATAAATAAAAATATATATTTATTGATAGTGTATAAGTGATCATTCATGGAGCGGTGCGGGAAGAAATTTCCCATCAACCTTATCCATATCGCCATGAGAAAGATGTGGGTAATTGTGAAGATGGATTGAATAACCGAGTACCACGCCAAGATCATCTGATATCATCAACAAATACGTAGCAAACTTCCAAGTGGAATTGGATCGGGATTCAACGCGACGTCAATTGTTGGTGCCGACGTCGTGGTTGACAGCGAAGGCAAGAAGACATATTCAGTATGATGTCGTGAGTTATTTTTGCGTATGTTATCATTTTGGTACCGAGTGCGACACCGGTTAACAAAATTCTTATCGTCTTGCACCGCCAGAGAAGAAGAAGTTGTATGATCAGTTGCGGGAATGGCCAGAGCCGGAGTTCATTAAACCAAGTTGTGCACCCTGAAAAGCTTCTTTATATTCATAACCTTTTCGTGTCTCCCCATTTGAGGATGTATATCGTTGGCGAACTTGAGTCTGAGATGCGAGATCACCACCCTGAGCTTCTTTCGAGTGCTGACTTCGGGGACGAAGTCTGATTCAAGTGGGGTTGAGTTGTAACGCCCCGGAATTTTGGTAATTAATTATCACTTTTTCTGAAATTAAAATTTAATATAGTGGTAATTGTTTACGTCATGAAATTAGCTATAATCTAATAATAATTCTGTGTTTAACCAAAAGTTTTCTTTTACGATGTTATCGGGAGTAAAGAAACGGTTAGCTGATTGATCTATCGGGAGTTGCGAGTAGATCTTGGAGTGGCGGTGGTTATACGATACTTCCGTGGAATTCCGAACTCCGCCACTTGGTTTGGGCTTCCCCGACTGATTTCGAGCTCTGCCACTCGCCGGCGAACACCACACCAGTTTCTGCTATCCGCCGTACGGTTCTGAACCGCTATACCCTTGTAATCTTTCTGTTTTCTCCGTCGGAAAAACACCACCGTAACCTTTATTTGCGGGCGCTTCCGTTTCAGTGAGCAGTGTCTTTCGGCCGGAGGTGTTGGGAAGATTACAAACTTGAGCTGCTTTTGGGTATAGCATATTCCTTCCATTCTTCGTTTTTCGGCCGCCGGTGTTTAGCATGATTTTGAGTACTCTGGGTTTAAGATTCATACTTAAATACTTTTAGCATGTGGGTGTTTGTGATGTTAGAAAGTTATGGCAGTAAAGATCATAATTCCCTAAACAGGAATGTTGGATATTCACAAATCCAAAGTATGATCTTAATTATTGATAGAATTCTTAAAAGATTGAACTACAAGTTATTGACTAGGTCAAAGTAGTTTAAGAGATGCTTAAGTTCCATAAAAGTAAGTGGGAGCTAAGACTAACGTAATTCATTAAAGAGTTTAGTGAATTCAGTAAGTTAGTAAAAGACAATAACAACAAGTTTTTACCATGTCGTATGCCAAAGAGTTAAGAGAAATGATAAATGATCGTTGATTAGATTATTTCAAACCTAATAGTGTGATCATAAGTCTTGTGATTAATTATTGCATATCTAATAGGTTGTTAACACTTCAGTGGATAACACAATCATTTAAGGAAATTTCTTTAACTAGTAAAGATATCTACAAATCAAGTAACTAAAAGAGACTTTAGTTACAAGGATGATTAATGAATTCAAGAAACTAAGGAGTTAATTTCCAATCCTCCTATGTTCTAGATTGTTGCAAGAACAATATCTAGCAAAGACAAAAGTAATAGTATTCCTAAATACTCGTCTTATGTCTTTAGTTTAATAGAAATCATTGGTTTAGTGATGAAGTTACAATCTAGGTTGTAAAAATCATTAAGTAATCAACGTAAACGAAAGGAATAAGTAATGATCCAGTAATAATTCAGTATCTATGTCCAGTGAGGAATAATACTTGAGTTAGTATCATTCTTATTCAGACTTTGTATGTCTTACAAGATCCATGAATAAAAGTCTATTTATTCAAGAAGACACAAAATCCGTGACTACTCGTCTTGGTGGGAACCTCGATGGGACGTTAACGTCATCGCAGTATTTGGTGGTAGATTCGAAGTTCTTCGAAGATAGCTACACAAGTTTTGTGTAAACCAAATATCGGTGATATTCTGTTGGAGCTCAACGAATATTGGATTGACCACCGTGACAATACTTCGTGGTTGAAAAGTTCAAAAGTATTGTTCACTAGGATTGTCCTTAAGCCTGATGCATTTGGTTTAGGATACAATGACTAATGTGCTTTGGTTCAACTTAGACAATACTGAAATACGTTTGTCATACGAGGCAATACTGGGTACAAAGGAAGTTGTATTTTAAATCGAAATATAAAAGATGGTAATTGCACCTCCTTTTTAGGAGAGATATTTACAGGTCCTTTGACGTGATGAGATATCTGGAAAGTGCATGGCCATGCCCAAACGAACTGTTTTTTTCTTTGTCGTTTATCACAACAGTTTGAATCAAGAAGTCATGAAATGATTTCAAATACAGGAGTTGATAATTTCTACCATGCTTGTATTCATTATCACAAATATCGTGCTGCAAGGGATGAACCTAACATAGTTTGCCCAAGAAGTAGAGACAGAGTGTTCTTTACTAGGAGACGCTATTAAAGAGTTTTTCATAAACCATACCTGGGTTACGTAAGCTGTTTTTATGGGGTTGGTTACCTACATGCCCATCTAGAAGGCCACTGTAGCTCGTATCATTAAGCCAAAGGTTACAGACTTGCACAAGTGGGAGTCTGAAGGAATTATTGAGGGAATTATGTGCACAGTCAGTCAACCTATGATGATACATCCATGCCTACGAAACACTTAAGGGTCACACCGGTGAGTGCATGTAATATGAGCAAGATAAGCAATGATACTACGAAGAGGAATGATTCATAATAGTCATTATGAATCAGTTAAGTATTAAGTTAAGTTTAACTTATTACTAGATTAGTTTAACTAACTAATTAATACAAGTAGTTGTATGTTTACTAGTTGAGTAAATATACAATGTGTTAATTAAAGATTTTCCATGATATGATTTAAAGCTATTAAATCATATAGTAATTGGGTAATATTGTTGTATAAATTATATAAATGTTATTATATAATTAACTATTAGAAGTATAAACACAAGTATATAATTCGTGTATATGGGTACCGAATTATTAGTATGTTAATACTAGACATTTAGTAGGTAAGTGCAACAATAATAAACTAGTTAAACTATAAGGGTTTAAAGTGTAAGAGATAAGTTTAATTAAGAGATTAATCTTAATTAAACTAGAAGGACTTAAATGAAACTTATTCTATTATAAATAGAAGGCTTAAGGTTTCATTTAAACCTAATCATAATATTCCCTTACACCTAAATCGAAACCCTAGCCCCTCCTCCCTTTGGTTTCGGCTGAACACTCCCAAGAACACCAAGTTTGGTGTTCTTCGTTCTTCGTGTTCTTCGTGTTCTTCAAGTTCTGAAGAACAAGTTTATTGCTTAGATCAACTAGAAGATCGCTCGATTTGTTCATCATCAGTGGATCAATCTTAAGCAAACAACAAAGTATGTTTTGGGAAACCCTTTACTCCCTTCTTCCTCTTGGACGAATTTCGGCCACCGGTCAAGAACAAGTTCATGTTCTTGGTCAGCAAGGTTCGAACTCGTGTACTAGGTGGTCGATCCAAGTGATTGATCAGTCGCATGGTGCGTAGTAAATTCCCTACAGCCTTTGTGGCATTTTGGGGCCTCTGTGGCAAGCTGTGTGGTAGCCTTTATGGCATTCTGGGGTGTGAGGAAGGGCGAGGTTGATCTCTCGTCCCGAATCACACAAGCGCGCTATATAAATTAAAATCTGAGTAATAAAATCTGAGTAAATAATTGAGTAGAATCTGAGTAGGAGTACACCGATGTGCCCTCGTGTGTTGTATGTTATGATTGTTTACATTTTGAGAATATTCACTCAGCTTCCCCGCTGACCCAAAACTTCCCCCATCATTTCAAGTTCTGGCAAAGGAAAAGAGATGGTTGACAACTGTATCGTTTCTGAGTGCTGATGTGGAACGTTATTATTTATTAAACTTAATTTTTATTTAAAACCTTTTTCCGCTTTAATTACATTTTTAAATGTTAAACATTTATATTTGAGTTTTATATTGGGACCTTTTTATTTAAATCTTGTACTTCAAAAGTTTTAAATTTTTTGTGAAATTTTAGGTGTTACAAGTTGGTATTAGAGCGTTGACTTGAGGGATTTGGATTCACAAGGGGTGAACTCAAACTCAAGTTTGAGTTACGAGTTTTTAAAATGAGAAATGAGTAAAATATTTTCTGAGTGAAGATTCCACATCTATAATAAAACTTACTTGTTTTATCATACTTGAAAAACTTTAAAACTTATGTTAAACTTTTAATTCTTTTATGGTTCATAAACTTGAATCATAAATCTAGTTTAACACACCTAGTTTTTCATATGTTTAATAATGAAATTAAACATTTGTTTTGACTTATTAGATTCGACCAAAACTTATGTCATAGCGACACACTTATAAACTTTGTGATTTTCTTGTGTAGCTCCCACTAGCTCCAACAATAATGAAATTAAACATTTGTTTTGACTTATTAGATTCGACCAAAACTTATGTCATAGCGACACACTTATAAACTTTGTGATTTTCTTGTGTAGCTCCCACTAGCTCCAACAACCATGATGGAGCTTAAGCAAACACAATCACCGGTTTATACTTGGTGAAACTAATAAACTTATTATATAAAGACTATATGTAATAATTCTTAGTTTGTTTTAAACCTTTCTTACATTTAACTTGAACTAGTTAAATATAGTTATAAAGTTTTCTTGTTATTTACCTCTTGATCATTAATCTAGTATATTACATGACTTGTAAAATACTTATATTATACTTGTATAATTATCTAGTTATAATAACTTATAACTTTATACACCTTATAATAATATAATATATATATATATATATATATATATATATATATATATATATATATATATATATATATATATATATAACTTTGTATATTTCTAGTTACTCATATAATTTCAACTTGTACAATTTCTAGTTATAATGAATTCATAACTTTGTACTTTCTAGTCTTAAGTATATAATAACTTATACAATAACTAGTTGTTACACTATTATCCTTTAAGATCAAAATAACATTACCTTTTTAATTGTTCCATTTAATCTTGTATTTAATACACACACACACACACACACACACACACATATATATATATATATATATATATATATATATATATATATATATATATATATATATATATATATATATATATATATATATATAAGAAACTTGTAACATTCTAATAAGAATAATAATTCTAATTTATACGTATGTATTTTAACTTAATCTAATTAAAATACGTATAAACTTATTTTATCTTTTAAAATTCATTTTCCTTTAAATATTTAAAATTCTAAAAAAATTATATATATATATATAAGTAAATAAATAAATACACCTTGTTAATTTTAGAACTTAAAAATTAACACCTCTTTTAATCTTATTAATTAGTTAAACCCTAATCTTGTTCTTGATCAATCAAAACTAGGGTTTTGACTTTCTTGATCAAAAAAACATTATTTATTAAAAGATTAGTTCTAATCAGTTCTATCTAAACAATAAACTTTCTTTAAATTCTAAGATAGATTATAACCTTAATAAATTTATCAAACTTTTTAATTTAAACCTTATAGACAATAAAACTTTGTCTAAGTTTCTAGGTTTAAAGAACTAGTTTTAATAAATCTAATAAAACAATAATTAAACCTATTAAACATGAACTTGTTTAATTATCTAGGTTTTAGATTATTATCTTAATTAATTCTTTTAACTAATTAAACTACACTAGTTTAATGTTTTTGGTCCTAGATTATTACTAGGGTATTTCGAAATTCCTTAAAGACTAGGAAACTTTTCCACCAATTAAACTAGGCTAGTTTAATCAAACTTGGTGCCCAAGTAACTTCCTAGATCTCGAAAATCTTGAGAAAAGGAAAGAATCCTTTTTGAACAATTGAACCAAAAACTTAGTTTAACATACTTGATCCTAGATTTTGAAGATCTAATAATAAGGAAAGAATCCTCTTGATCAAAAATTTTGATATTCTTGATCCTAGGGTTCTTCCTAATTTCAAATACACTAGGGTTAGGAAAAGAAGCCTTTTGATCAATTAAACAAATCTTGTTTAACATACTTGATCCTAGGGTTCTTTGCAATTTTCGAAAATTCTAGGGTACTAGAAACCTCTTGACCAAATAAACTAAACTAGTTTAATGTTCTTGGTCCCAGGGTCCTAGGGTTCTTACCACGGAAGGGTTTCATATAACACGATCGACCACTTGGGTCAACCTCCTAGTATGCTTGGTTCGAAACCTTGCGGACCAAGAACATGAACTTGTTCTTGACCGGTTAAAACCAACTAGCTGATTTAATCCCTAAAAGCGGAAGTGGGATTAAACTTAATCCTTAAACCCCAAAGGATTGGGATGTTGGAAATCTAGATTAGATTAACAAGAAAGAAACCTTGAACGAGAAACTCGAACACACACAATGCTTGTGTGTGTTCTTCGACTACCACCAAGAACCCTAGGGTTCTTGGAAATCGATCGAACAAGAGGAGAGGAATAAAGGGTGTTCCATGAAACATACCTTAGTTAATGCTTAAGATTAGTCCACTGATGATGAACACGACGAGCGATCCTCTGGATGATCACTTGCAATGATTTTGATCTTCGAAACTCGAAGAACACGAAGAACGAACGTAGAACGAAGAACACCAAAACTTGGTGTCCAAGTTTCGGCCGAAATCTCCCAAGAGAAGGAGGAGAGATTTCGTGTAAGGTGTATGGAAGTGAATGATTAAGGAATAAATGAAACCTTAAGCCTTCTATATATAATAGAATAAGTTTCATTTAAGTCCTTCTAGTTTAATTAAGATTAATCTCTTAATTAAACTTAGCTTCTTACACTTAAAACCCTTATAGGTTTACTAGTTATTAATGTCACACTTAATTATCAAATGCCTTAGTATTAGACACTTATATATTTCGGTACCCATATACACGAAATATATATACTTGTATTTTATACCATTAACAATTAATTAGACATAATATTATCCAATCACTATATGATTTAATAGCTTTAAATCATATCATGGATAACCTTTAATTAACACATTGTATATTTACTCAACTAGTAAATGTACAAATACTTGTATTAATTAGTTAGTTAAACTAATCTAGTAATAAGTCAAACTTAACTTAATAATTAACTGATTCATAATAGTCATTATGAATCATTCCTCTTCGTAGTATCATTGCATATCTTGCTCGTATTACATGCACTCACCGGTGTGACCCTTAAGTGTTTCGTAGGCATGAATGTATCATCATAGGTTGACTAACTTTGCACATAAATCCTTCACGATTTGTCCCCTAATTTCGAATTACGGAAGGAATACAAACAAATAAACGACG
The DNA here is from genome assembly GCA_963853835.1 of Calendula officinalis. Classification (NCBI taxonomy): domain Eukaryota; kingdom Viridiplantae; phylum Streptophyta; class Magnoliopsida; order Asterales; family Asteraceae; genus Calendula; species Calendula officinalis. The sequence continues at coordinate 76,568,652 of OY970822.1, forward strand.
GGGCTAGACGATTTGGGCTGGCAAGATTACCATTTTAGATAAAATCGCATCTGATGACTGGTAATTCAGAAATTTTCATCAAATAAAAAGGTAATGGTTCAATTGATTACTGTAAATATGTTAATGGCGTAGCTTACATATATGTCTCAATCTATATGAACACGAATGCATGTTAATTCATAGTTTGATATAAAATATAAAGATAAAATTGTGACTTTAACAGTCTGAATTTAACAGAATAGTAAGATATGAGAGTCTAATTTTAACAAAATGTAAGTATTTATACCCTACTAAATTTCGAAGTTAGCATAGTCATCAGAGTTATGTACGAAATGAATTAATATCAGCAATTCCTAGCAAACATAACACAATTGAAAACATTAGAAATGTTAAATTTAGTAGGGTATAAATTACTTACATTGTGTTAATAAGGGGTAAAACATAGTCATAAGATGAATTTAACAGTATATGTTTTGAATTATAAGTGTTTTTTCTACTAATGTAAAGCAAATTGATTTATATTGCAAATTCCATTATACTGGCATTTTAAAAACTACAAAATAAGTTGTGTTTAAGTCGCCATATAATATTAATAATGTATGACTTCTATAAGTAAAACAGATACTATAAAACTGTAAATTGATAGTGAATAATATTATCAGTTTTTACTGTTAAAAACTCAACTGAAATTTACGGAAAATATAACTAAGAGTTATTCATGTTGCAAGACACTATAAAATAAAAATTGATACTGAATCATATTATGATATTTTAACAGTAAAAAATCAACTGTTACATTTCAACTTGATATTTATCAAACTCGAATAGGTTCTTTACATTATTTAGACAGTATGAAATTCATATTAAAAATTACTAATAGAAATATACCTTTGAAGATGCAATTTTCCGGAGTGATGATGCTGCTGGAATAATGTTGAACAGGATTGAGTTATGGAGATGCAATTTTCAGGAGTGATGAAGATGCTGGAAGAATGCAGAACAATACTGATTTATTTTTTTGAACGGTTAGTTAGTAAGTTAGTAGTTCGAGCCTAGACAGTGACAATACTGATTTATGGAGAATCAATTTTCCGGAGTGGTGAATCACCCTTATGCATCCGTATTAGGTATGTGCCAAGAAATGTATACGGATTAACATAAGTGTGGGTGTCATTTATAATTGAAATATAACTATTTATGGAGTTTATTTATGCTGATTTTTAGGAATTCATTATTGGGTAATGAGTATAAGATGTGGAATGTTAGTTATAAAATCTTCCTAAATTTAAGTGAAAAAACGTACTATATATAGGTAGGGTGTTCGTTTGGACGGTTTGGTTTTATCCGGTCCAAATAGATGAAATCAAATAAAGTCCGGTTTTTAAAAGTTCAAACCGAACCGTCCAAACTAATTCAAAAACCAAACCGATCCAAACCAAATTATAATTTGGATTGTTTGGTTTTGTCCGTTTGGTTTTTCATTAACATATTTCATAAAATTATTAAAGTATATAACATAAAATAATATTAAGTTCAATAGGTATAATTTCAAAACGATAAACTACTTTATAAATGAATACAAGTTTTGTGTCATTTACAGTCATATATGCAAAAATCTTGACATAACAGTAACCAAAGATTCAAAGTAGGGTGTCGATACTGCGGGCAGATTAACGTATGTTTCCGTTGTTCAATACATGTTGGTGATTAAAGAAAGAACTGATATATTTAAGGTTATGTGTGGACAAAGGAGGAATCAGTCATTGGGTGATTCACGTTTCTAATGCAAATGAGCCAATTAAGTTAGCTAATTTAGAACTATTGGACACACACACACAATTAATTTGGCTAGTATATATATATATATATATATATATATATATTACTATTTGGTTTATTTGGACAATCCGGTTTTTAATATGAAACCAAATCCAATCCGAAAATCAAACTATTAATTTGGTTCAAGTCCAAACCGATCCAAAAAACCAAATAACCAATCCAAACGAACCAAACCAAATTGTCCAATTGGACAATCCAGTTATATCCGAATAGTGAACACCCTATAAATAGGTGTAGATTGTTATTTTAGGATGATATTATCATTTCTGTGTTTAATTCAAAAATACAATTTTCCATTAAGTATTTTAAAATCTCGAATTGACTTTAATATATGTAACCATAAATGGACCGTGTAAAAAAAATAATTCGTTTTTTTGAACATTCTGATATTGAGTGATTTCCTAAAATCAAAAAGATTTAGTGTGATTATATTGTCATTAATAGATTAGTTCTTAAAATATAAACAATGTATGTTTGGTATGATTATATTCCAAAATGGCCAGGTTTGATTTATCATTTATTATTGTAGAAATCTATTATTTAGTTGTAATTTAGGACTGAATTAATTCCACCGATTTGTATACTGGCGTTTTTATATAGAAAATCTCCTTCGAATTTCAACATAACTTTGATAATTTTATGCAATCTGAGCTAATTAATTGACTTAGAAATTAACTTAAAAGTAATTTTTTTTAATATTATAATACTCACAATTATGGTAAACCAAAATAGTATAATACTTAAAATTAATTGTGTAAAATAAAATTTGTTTACCAAACGAATCAAATTACCAAATGAAAAACCTAAAGGAAAAAAGTATGTCATTAACGAAAACTCTAAAAAAACCACCACAAATTGTGTCTCAAAAATACTCAAAATCATAAGATAACCAAGATTCAAAAATTGTCTAAAAAAACAGCCTTGGGCCATGTGATGGCTGTCAATCTTCCGGTTCGATCTTCACCTCAACCAAACCCTCTGAGCTTTTGTTAGTCTTTTCATCTTCAGAATCCGTGTCAAGATCATCTAGATTAATAAACACACAGCGTTTCTTAGTACTCGAAGTGCCGCTGCCAGACGCACCATCACATGAAGGTGGTGTGTGCATGTTGAGCACACGTTTAACACTATCATCAGTCATGCTAACCTTCTTTATCAAGTTTGAAGGCGTGTTGAACTCCTCCAACGGCTCATCCTCCGGCTGAAAAAATATAATCAAATATTTACTAAAATTATACTTATTGGATTATAATTATGTATTTGCGTAAAATATATAGGAGAAGATAAGGTTAGCTCATCAACAACATCAGCCATTACATGGTCTTCAATAATTTTTTTTTTGAAATAACTGATTAATTCAGGATTTTCAGACAAACCATCACATCAGTAGGTGTGGTTATTTTTGTCATAGTTTTCTTTAGAGTACCACAGCTTGAATAGTAATTTTTTACCGAGAATATTATTCAACTCATCGGGGAAGTATTTAGACGGATCCTTTCCGTATTTGTCAATCAACTCCCACACGGTAAGCCGGTCAACTTGAATACACAGCTGTTAAACAACACAACTGCTGTCGTACCAGTATCATCGATAAGTCGGATAACAACCCTAAACCTGTGAATAATAAACATATACACAGTCAAAAAAGGGAAAGACTTAACATTATAAAACGGGCTTCATAAATTCGTCAGTTTAGACAAATGTTACCTCGAAACGGCCTGTACTGCCCCACAGTCTCCACATTTGTAAGTAGTATGGCGATTATTTGTTGATCTTACTTTAACTTTTTTGGTGCACTTCTTGCATACCAAATAAGCCCAGCCCATTTGCTCGTGTACACAATGAATGGTTGCAAATACGATGCAGTGGGAATCCTGTATATTTTAAATTAATATAAAAGTAAGTTAAACGAAACAATAAATAGATAATGCTATTATAGTAATAGTTAATGGACCGTGGTTTTACATACCGGTTGAATTTGACGAATATGCCCCACCATGCTTTTAACAGTAAACCTAAAGAAATCGGCTACGGTAACCACTTTAGCATCAGGTGAAAAAAACTCAATTTTGAATTGATTTGGATCATAATTCTCTTCATTTTCAGCCCTGAAATACAAAAATAAATCGGGCACAAATGGTAATATAATTATGGTTTTTCAGCGGATTTATTTGACAATTAAAAAGGTTACTAACTCTGATTTAAATGCAAGAATAGTGGGATGATTCTGATCAATAATTATTTTTGTTCCGAACAAAGCGTTATGGACCGCCGGTGCCTGTGCATCGTGTGCGTAACAAAAAAACAAAACTTAAAAAATTACTAAATGATACATTTTAGTAATTTCGGTTGAAAACACAAAATTTATAAAAAACATTAATACTTAAATTGATGATTTTTAATTAACACACTTAATCAAATGTACAGAAAAGTTTAGGTGTGATATAATCATACCTTCAAAGTACTTAACCTTGCCAAGCTGTGGCAACACCACAAAATGTCCAAACTTTTCTGGATCGTTGGTATAATCATTACACATCGTGGCCAACTCTTCCCAAAATGTAAAATCAAGATGTTCTCCCCTGTTTTTATAAACTTGTAATTATTTATAAATATTTTATAATAATTGTTATACATATAAATCTATATGTGAGTAGTACGTACTTATTATCCTCGACCACAATAGTACGTCTATATTTCATACCTCTTTGTGTGGCTACATTTACAATCTCCATAATTCCAACAACCGAGCCAATAACATCTGAAATAGACAACATAACAAAATTTGAACATACAAAAAATATATTTGTGCAATAAAATTTAATGAAAGCTGTTGGCTTTAAAAATTAAAGTTATGATATAAATAGGACGTACCAACAACCTCTTTTTCAGCATAAGTACGATCTTTCGACAATATTTCAGTATAAGGTTCGAGCAATAAACTATACAAATTGTCATCAATTTGATCGATTCGAGTCACTGTTGTGTGGAATCCAAATGCTAGTTTATACCAATGTGGTAATAAAGGGTACACACCAGTATTCTCATAAATTGTGAAGTTGGAAATTTCATAACACTGGCCTTCCTCGAACAGCGGCTCGAACTTATACATAAACTCTTTCTTAATCCAAACTTGGATTCTGCAAAATTTAAATAATGAAGTTGATTAATTAAATTATATATGTAAAAAAGTGGTCTATCAGGTATTGATAGCAATACCTGATCATCATGCAGCACTAAGTCTAGTGAATAAGGATTATGTGGTTCGTTCTTCCGGTGGGAATTCCAGATTGAAATACATCATCCCCGAACGGATATGTTTCGTAACCCTGCATCAATATTTCCTATTGGGGTAATGGATTTCGGTTTACTGTTTCCCGAAATAAACATGTAGAAGTTAGTAATCGTTTCACACACTGACTTTAATGTAGATTACTTTATTTACCTTGATCTGCTGGAATGTTAACGGGAATCTGGTTTGGACTTTCAGTATTATGAAATCTTCAGGACCCTAGTGACATCCCAGAACTTGACAGCCTCCTCAAGTTGCCACTGGATGAAGTTGGTGTTTTTTGGTAATTAATCTTCCTTTTTCCTTTGTATGTGTTCGTACTCATCTTGAACTATTAAAGAATGATACTGTTAATAAATGAATGCAAATTAATTTAAACATTAAGATACTATTATGTTTTATTTTGACTTTTATAATTAGTAAAATAAACAGTATGAAATTCCATAGTCAAAACATTATAAAATTTAACTATTTTATAGTCAAAACAGTTTAAAATAGTATAAAAACAATATAAAACAAAAAAGTAAATTTTAGTAAATTTAATTTTGTTATACAGTTTTTGTATACTTTTTTTAACAATTCTTTACATCATAACAGTATAAAAACAGCAAAATTCGGAGGAATCGTGTTTATAATTAAAGTTTTTTATACTGTTTTGACGTAAAAAAATGTAAAAAATACAAAATTTCATTTAGTTAAAAAACAGTGTATATTTGACAGTTATGGTGTAAAAAGTTTTCTTAAATTTTTTAAGGTTGATTCCCCAATTACGTGATTGATTGGCCTAGTCTTTTTTTAAAACGGTAATTTTCTGTAAAAAAAATAGTTTTCTCAAACAGTATTTTTCAGTAAAAAAAATATAAAGTCGGTAAAAAAAAGTATAAAAAGCTGTTGATTTTATAAAATCAGTAAATAAACTTTTTGTATAACATTTTCAGAAAATGCACCTTAAAAAAAGCACAAAAATTCAGTAAAAAACTGTAAAAAAAATCAGTATAATTAATGCAGTCAAACAGTAAAGTGAGACAGTTATGGTGTATAAATTACAGTATATTTTTTAAGGTGCATCCCCCAAATTAGTCGTGATGATTGGTCACGTCCTTTTTTAAAAAACAATTTAATCTTTAATAAAAGATACACATCTTGGACACTTTGACTTTAAAAGTCAAACAGTTTTAACTCCAGTTTTTTTTAATAATTCGATATCACATTTTAGATGTGATTTACTCTATCACTAAGCAAATATATAACAGTTTTCTAAGAAACTGTGTTTTCTAGAAAAGAATATTAAAAAAAACTACTTAAAAATCATGCTGAAATAGACTGTTGTTATAAAATTATAAAAAATCCAGCGTATATAATAAAGAAGTCAAACTGTATGTTCAATTTGTATGTTTATTAAACTGCATTTGTAACTGGTGTAAGTATAATGGTGAATAGTCAAACCGATTCATACTTAAAAAAAAGTAAAATTAATAATGTCAAAACTGTATAACTGTATTAAATGCAGTCTGACTATTAAAAGACAAACAGTTATACAAAAATCTAAAAATGGTTCCAGATTGACTGTTAATTTCTATACTAACTCATTCTTATAAATCCTCATACTAAACAACTAATGTCAATTTTTTGTTTGAAAAGAAATAAATTTGAACTGTTAAAATCAATTCTGACTTTTAAAGTCAAATCTGACTTTTTAAGTCAAATCTGTCTTTTTAAAGTCTATGAATTCTTTTAATTGTTGTATGAGCCCGTAGCATGCCTCTCTCGACACAGTATCACTGTATGACTTTTAAAGTATAAACTAAATATATTGAATACTTTTAATCAAAGACTATATTTTAACAAAATGTTATAACTGAAATATGATCAGATTTTTTTAATGTATGATTTTTAAAATACCTAGGCTGCATATATATTTTTAATGGTCATACCTAGGTTTCATATGTATTTTTAATAATACAAATAATTATAACAAAAAATTATGTAGAGTTGATAAATTAATGTTCTCCTATGTGAATGGAGGCAATCTAATTTTGGTGTATTTAATCTATTTTTGCACGGTATTGAATGGTTTTTGAATGAAAGAATCTTTTAAATTCAAAACTTTCAAAATAATGAAACCACGTGACTTTGAAAATCTTTGACCGAAAATCTAGTTCAACTCATAAGGCAGGAATCAAAAGTCACTGTTTTTAATCAAGTTTTTCAAATGATTCTGAATTGATTACGTGATAATATAAAAAAAAAACGTGTATTGATTTTGAATTAATAAAGTTCATTATTTAAAATCATTCAATGACTGATTTGGTGGTTTTAAATGGATTTCAAAGGAAAGAATTGAGTAAATCTTGTCCTTTTAATTTAATCAATGTAGAATTTACTGAAATTCTGCTTAACTTAGGTGAAATACCGTGATTTAATTGAATGATAAAAACGGGAAGAATCAAGTATAAATTACTGTAATTCCGTTATATTCTAAATATTTCCTTTAATTTCGTGTAAGTTTAAATGCAGGAGTTATGATACGATTTTGACCAGAGTTTGTTGAGCATTGACTGGGCGGCCAATGGGTGAATTACACATGGCATATTCGACCAATGAAAGAGCTCCAAACTGCTGAGTTGTCAAAGGTAAATCAAATGTAGGATCATATATAAGAGAAGATTTTGGGAAAGATGAGCGACAGTAAAAAGAGTTGCAAGACTAAAAATGTGAAGATTAAATATGGTTTAATCATCAAATATGTATGTCTTTAGTTTTAACTCCTAAATTTATTTTAAACATATTTTTATTGTATTAAAGTTTGATTCACTTACTAGAAGAGCCAATTCTGTAATACCTCAAATTTTAAATACAAAAATATTTCCGTGAAATCCTTTCCTTTACAAAACATTTAGAGTATGGTCCCAAAATATGGATTTACAAAAACCTTTGGTGTAAAATAAAAGTCATTAATTGGTGTTACAAAGTATATCATAACCAAAGCCAAACGTAAATCCACCTTGTTATCTCTACTTAAACCCGCGCGCCTTCACTAGCATACGCGCCTAAACTTTAGCTCCTGAACCTGAGTACATAGCATCACAAACAAACATAGCACATAAGACAAAATTGTCTCGTGAGATACATGGGTTTTAGACCCGACATTAATATATAAATAATCACATACATTAGATATATAAATATAAATATACTTTAGTTACCTCCGCGGTAACCCTAACACATTCATATACATCGATCACCTCCTCGGTAATCCTATCATATTCATTCATAGCCTATTCGACCCGTCAAGTTGTTTGGAATGCCTCCAATCCAACGAGGCCCCATTTTTGTCCTACTAACCAGAATGCCTCCGATTCAGTAGAACCCCCTTTGTCACCTTGTCCAAGCAAGGTGACCCATATTATCTTACTAATCAGAATGCCTCCAATTCAGTAAGATCCAACATCTTGTTGGGTGATCGGAATGCCTCCAATACATCGGTTTAAAGATACCGTGATAACCAGAATGCCTCTGAATATATCACGTACCTGTCCTATTTCAGTCTACCCGTCATATCTATTACATGTGACTATATGTCACATCTATCAATTATGTCGTAAGGCCATCACACAATTTATCCAAATACTAATCTTAGTTAGTATTCACACAATCAAATCAACTAGTTCATAATAGCAATAAACAACTAGTTTAAACATTAGTAATCACAAATTATGAAAATACTTCTTTACCGCTATATACTCAGTTTTAAAGTTCACATGTACTCACCTTAGCCTAGCTAACTCCAAATCATGCCCAATAACACGAATCCTTGCTTTCCAACTTGTGAAATGTCACCAATCTTTAGGTCTCCTTGACCTACCATCAGTATCATCATAAAATCTAGTTATTAACCATAACTAGTTACCAATAACCTTATAACAACCTTCTTAACCACCAAGTTCATTCGACTTGGTGTAACCCAAAACCCTAGTTCAAGATCTCCATAATCAAATCCCAAATCCAACAAGAACACAAGGTTCTTAAGCTTACAAAGAGTGTTCTACATTCATCTTAGTCATCTTCCCCAAAGATAACTTGGTAGGTTACCCAAACCACCATTTTTTCCCAAATAGAGCTCATAACTAGCTAGGTAACATCAACAATCAAGAAATCTTACCTTTGATGTTTGAATCTCCAAAGATGATGGAGATTTGAGCTACGAATCACCAAAATCGCCACTTCTCTCTCTAGAATCGGCTGCAAGTGTTTTGGGGGTGAAAATGAGCAAACCCTAGCTTTTTCCCGATTTTATATCATCATACCAAAGTTCGTGCCGTGAGGGGGGAGTTCGCACCGCAAACTTCCCGCGTCTGGAACTCTTCGCGATCAGGAACGAGTCGTGAACTCCAATACCGAAAACCCCAAATTCTATGTCCAAGGTTCACGTCCGTGAACCCTAGTTCGCGTCGCGAACTGCCCAGTGCAGCTAAGGCTGCACTTTTTGTTGTCTAACTCGACCCGGTTTCGACCTTAACCATATCAAACAATGTCCAAATGACACGAAACCAATTTCCACGTCTTTTAAACGATTTGTCCTTATTTATCATATTTTTATATAATTATTTATTTATGAAAATTCGGATCGTTACAAATTCACATATTACAGTGTTGTTGTTTTTTTTAATGTCAAATCCTAATCTACTTCTAATTATCATATATGTCTACGGGACTTGAACCACCGACCTCCAGGATGGGTGTAAACACCATACCGCTATGGTAAATTCCCTTTGGTACATATTATAGTGTCGTAGCTAGGGATGCACAAAACCGGTTTGTTGACCAAACTGGTTCGGGTTTGAAATCAAAACCGGTTTGGTCAACACCGTTGAAACCGGTTTCCCAAATAACCAGTTCGGATTCTAACCGGTTTTAGGGTTATAAAACCTAAACCTATTGAAACCGTTTTGGTTCGGTTACAAACCGGTCAAAACCGGTTATTTTTTCGGTTTAAACCGGATTTTTCGTTTTTTTTAGTATCAAATACTAATTGAAGAAATTTCGTTTCGGTTTCGGTCAAAACCGGTTTTAAAAACCGGTTACTAACCGGTTCGAAAGCTAAGAACCCCAAACTGGTTGGGAACCGGCCGATTTGAAAAAAACCAAACTTGTTTTGGTCAAAACCGGGTTTGATCAGTCCGGTTTCCGGTTTTGATTTCGGTTTCAGACTTTCAGGTTTTTGCACGACTAGTTGTGGCATGGGTTTAGGCAAACACTTATGTAAGCGTCACATCAATGTTATCTAATCATTCTCCATTTATTTGGGTATTTAATTTCGCATGAAGTATTGGATACCAAATAGTAGAAACGTTTCTCAAATTTTGGCGGAAGATGTTGATTGTCTGGATAATATTATAGACGGGTTTGACGAAGATGAATTTTGCGACAAACGAAAAGGTTGGTAAAGAATGGATAGTCAGATGGTTGAGATATTTTTGAAATTGTAGTAGAAAAATGAAAGTTGATGTGATTTTAGTGTGTAAAAAATGATGTTAAAAGGGAATTTATAGGGTTGATTAACAATTGGTTTAAAATAAATTAGTCACTGGACTTTCCCCCTTAAAACCCCAACCCTAATTCATTTGTTGCTCGCCCGGTGTTGTGGCGTGCCCTACAGGACGCCAATATGGTTGCCTCGAGGGATCGCGCCCAACCAAACGCTACCATACCCGACGCATGTGGCGCCATGTGTACACATGTTGATGATTTTGGCATCGTATGTGGCCCCTTTTAATTGATTTTTAACAAAGTTAATAATAACATAAAACTAGGGATGGGTGCGGACCAAAAATCGAACCGCGCGAACTGAAACCAAAACGTTGAATTCTTAAAACCGAAACGATTGCATGTTTTCGGTTTTGGTCAGGTTCGGTTCTTTTAGGCCAAATGTCCATCCTTGTCCCAAGACCAAACTGAACCGAACCCCATAGAACCGAAACTGAAAATGATGAATTTTCAAAACCGAACCGATAACATGTTATCAGTTTCAGTTCGGTTTTGGTTGGCTTTTAGTTCGGTTCGTTTTTTTTTACCGAAATGCTCACCCTCATCATCTCATTGGCAACATTCACCAATGCCGGTTACTTTTATCATCTTTGGCAACATGAACTCCGAAGAAAACCCCCTCCCTCACTTCCTCTTTCTCGTTCACAGATTGAAAGCAGTTACACTTCACTTGAATAACTTTTAACCTATTTATATTATAATGAGATATTAAAATCCTTTCTTCGACTATTGATGTCTTCAACTTATTTTCTATGTGAGAAATGAAATTTTTTCTTTCTATCTATATGTCTGCGCACTTTTAAACTTGATATATATCATGGACTAATTCTCTTTCCTTATATTATTAATTGATTTTTATATTTGCTATGATTAAATAGGTAGAAATACGGGTAGGGAGAAAAAATATCATTACTCTTTCTAGCATGTCAGAATTGAAATTAAACATGGACACTGTTAATTTTTTAATTAGAACATTTAAACAAACCAACTAAACTTTGTAACATTGAACACTTTCACTCTCGATAGAAAGGATATTCTATTCAAGTATTAATATAGCTAATATTAAATTAGGTTCATAAAGTGGTCAATTGCTTCTACCAGAAGAAAATTTAATAGTGAGTAGTGACACTTCTTGGAATAAATGTACATTCAAAGCTTTCAATTTTCAATAAAAAGTTTAGCATCACAATGCAAGTGCTTTAAAGGAAAAAGGGACTCCTAAACACTGTAAGATGGTATATTAGTTAGACTCTCAAAACTCTATTTTCCTCAAATAGCATAGTGGCCCATGAATGTGTTATACGAAGTATTACTTTGCTTAGACCTATATGCTGATTGCAGCAAAATAAATTTCATTTTAAATAATAATACATATATGCTTAAATGAAATAAATATTTATCATATAGATAAACAGAACCAATAAATCAAAATGATCTAATCGAGCCAAATGATAAAGTTAAAAGGGTGATATCATATGAATTGTTTAGTTATATATTGGGTGATTGATAATGCTAGGCACCTCCAAAGGGCAAAGCCAACGAATACGGGGTTAAATGGTGACATATCGCTTGCCCGTTACGTTATCATTAAGCTTTCAACCACTAATATTTTTACACTTTTATACATTTATTGAAATGCATTAAATAAGAGTTTTGTTAGTGATATATAATTGTTATTAGGAGGTAGTTATGTGTATAAATCATTTGTACTTTTATTAGTGAGAGTTGATTCTTAAAATGCATGGACTGTAATTGATTATTATATAAGTTTTTGATGCGTATCTTGACGTCTTATTGACAACTCTTAGAGCCGTCATTATTATTTTTCCATTAAATAAAGCATTGTATTTTACACTTTTATACATTTAACTTTTAATTGTAATACATTGAATAAAGCATTACATTTTACACTTTTTTACTCTCTTTTTTAATAGCAAGAAAAAAACGCAATGGCAGCAAGCTTTGGCATTGAATAATGCATTACATTTTACACTTTTTTACATTTAACTTTTAATTGTAATACATTGAATAATGCATAACATTTTACACTTTTATACATTCAACTTTTAATTGTAATGCACTGAATAAAGCAATTTTTGGACTTTTGATGTTTTTTTTACTAAAATTCCCTTAATAAAATAGTTCGGCCATTGAGTATTATGATGAAATGAGAAGTTAAGATTGATTTTTTTTTTCTTTTCAAAATAATTTTTTTATCATTAAAGTGTTACTATATAGTTTTGGAGTTTGCAAATGACAGTACTTTACGAATTTTATTATTGTTAAAAATATTAAATCGGTTTTATGACTTACAGAGCACATGTTTTTAAGAAATACCATGTACTCCTTATTTTACTAGTAACATTAAAAAACATAAGAATATTAGGTGTGGTAATATGGATCCGATGACCACCTATACGCCACATTACCATTTTACATTCAAAACCCCAAAATATTTCATCTACCATCACTAACCAATAAAAACTCCTTTGGGACCACCAAAATACCCCCACTCACAAAATACTCTTAAAAAATATTAAAAACTCTCTCTCATCTCGCGGAACGTTCAATGTATGCCTTCACTCACCAGTCACCCCACATGGGGTGTGGTGGCGAAGGTGGATTGCTCGCCAAACCATGCCACATACGCAGATTTCATCCGGCGAAGGTGGTGTAAGTTTGATACCATCACACAGCGTCTTTGGGTTTTATAAAAACTTTCACAAAACTCGTAAAAGAAAAACATTTTTTTTAAGACGGCAAATCTAATATACTTCTAATTACCATTTATGTTCACGACAGGACTTGAACTTCTGATCTTAAAGTTAAGAGGCAAAGACCGGGCCAAATGCCCTTTAGTTCATACAAGAAAAACATACACCATAGTTTTATAGAGCATTAAAATTTTAAAATCGAGGAAAAGTAATTAAAGAAATATATCTAAATATTCCTTGTAATATACATGACCAAAATGCCCTGGTACCCATCATAACAATCCAATCAAAAGCCCTACAATTTCTGTACACAGCTGTCAAAGAATATCTGAATCAACAATGCTCCTAAAATGGTAAATTACACAAAAACGTATTTCCTTTCCCTTTTTTTTCCAATTTTTATTTAATTTAAGGAAGATTAGATGAAATAATTGGAATACCCAACTATATTAAAAGATCCAACGGCTGATTGTTGACGGTGATGATTACGTTGGTAAAGATCGTACGGCTCCCACAGATGATCCAACGGACACGGTCTCTTCTCATCAAGCCTCACCCAGGGCTTCCCTTTACCACTCCAATGTAACAAGCTCACCGGACCGGAATGTAATGACCGGCAGCTACCTTTCACATTATCACCACCGAGGCCGTGCTGGTTCCACCGGTGGTGAATAGGCTCAATGTTGCCGCCGAATTCCAGTAAAAATGGCGGCAATGAGCCTAGCTCATAGATTCGTTTTTTTCTCTGGAGCTCCATCCAGTTCTCGATCCGTTTTCTGTAATTTCCTTTTCTCCATTTTTCCATATCCATTACCATCACACCGGTGTTAAAGTAACAAGGTTTTCGCGACCCGAACACCCGAGACATCATCGGGTCGGACCAGAAGTTGTCGGTGAAGTAGTTGGTGAAATTGGTGTGGCAATATTCCGGAGCTCCGATGACCCGGTTGTTTTGTAACGTTATGTTCCACAGCTTCTGTATGTCATCAACTACAACCACATCCGAATCGAGGTATATGACCCGATCGATATACGGGTCAAGTATATCACCCAAATAGTTCCGGGCGTAATTCAACGGGTTCTCGAGTGCGACCCGGATAGAAGATGAAATCAGATTTAGGACTGTATCTTCACGGAAGATATAAACCTTAAAATTTAGCGATGTGAAAGTAGATCTCACAAGTCGGGTCAAGTCCCGTGGACTGGCCGGGTCGAACTCCGCCGCAATAAAATGAAAGAACACGTTTTCTGGACATGACGCGTGACGGAGGACGGAGTGTACCGCTGCGATTGAGCCACGTAAGTACTCCAAATCGATCGTCATTGCCACGTGAATGCTGTCACGTGAACAGCCTACGCCGTTTCGGTACTCCGGCGCTTCAGTATAACCAAATAAAACATCAGATCCCAAATTATTCTCCGTCTCTCCATTGGCCGGAAAATAACGAATTCCGAAACACATCAATGGGAAAGATAATAACAACAGAAACAGAACAACAATGGCGTCGTTTAACGATCGATTGCAAAATCGGAAACGAGCCATCTCCGAATGATTGAAGATTTACGCCTCAGATCACTAAGCAATCGATTTTTTCATGAGTAAATAAGTATGTAGCTGTAAAACTGGGAAGATTTTGGGTTAGTAGAAGAACACGAATCACACGCACAGACGAATTTGAGATTTATGATTTTGTGTGATTATAGAGAGATTAAAATGGGGGGTGTGTGGATAGCTTTTCAGTCTCCTGCTCACTCTAGATCACTTTCTCGCTATAAATAATGGAAAATAGAATTGGTGAGATGGCAAAAATATTTATTTGGCAACAAACTTACAAAATTAGAAGTATTTATAATTTTATAATGGTAAATTCATAAATGCATTAAAGTTTGTAATTTTCCTCTAAAATTGGAATAGTATTTATGTTTAAATGGGAAGTAAATCAAAATGTGAATCTTCTCTATAAAAGTGAGATTTGATTTAGGCTGTTTTGTATGGTATATGGGGCTTATATGTGGAGAGGGTGGTATTTTTATTATCTTTATGTGTGTGCTCTTCTATTATTATGGTCACTCTTCACATAACCGAGTATTGTATGGAAATGGTGATTTTCAAGTTGACTCAGCATCGTGGTTTCTTGTTACCTATGATCACATTACGGCAATTGTTGCCCATAACCACCAACCTTAATATTTGTATCACAAAACTTTTTAAACTCAAGGAAAAGAAAAAAATATCAATCGAGACAAAATTACTATTTACTCACTTAAAATACATAACTAGTTTTGATATTTAAGTAATTAATGTTAGAGTAAAATACAAAAATAATCCTTATTTATTTTTATTCTTTTTGCAGTGTTAGTCCAAATCTTTTGTTATTTCAGTATCGGGGGTTTTGATTTTATTGTGTCCTTGGTCCCCTTGCTCAAAATGTCTAAGATGCGGAGTAGTCAAATTGAAACGTGGATATACGATATAAATATAAATATTATATAAAAAGATGCAATCAATGATATAATTATATAAATATTGGCACCAACAATATTAAACGGTAGATCGTAATGAACAAGGTGATATGTCATGGTCCGATAAATACCAAGCAACAACACGATGCTTATTTGATAAAACAATGAAATAAGGTCAAAATACTTAGTTTGATGTGTGTGTTTTCGGATTTCTTTAGTTCATGTATCTTGTTCGACCGATTAATTACTAAACTACTAAACGTGTTGACCAAATAAATGATTTTTAAGGACCAAGTTCATTTACCTACAAATGGTTCCCTTAAACTATATGTACATTTTTATACCTTAGATGTGTTTAACGAATCTAGTAAGAGGGAACTATTAGTTGAGAACTCAAGCTTTTATTTGTAGTTGGAACTATAATTTTTTCTTCATGTACAAATCTGTGTTTGATAGTTAGTTAGAAAAACTACAACTTCATTATATTCTTTCATCTTGGACATAAAATTACTTTAACTACTCTTATAACTTAATTTAAACATGAAGTGTATTAGACTACCTCATTTCGCATCGCATCAGTTTTTTCTGTACCAACCAGACATATGATAAATATCGACCAAATTCACGTAGAGGTAGCCAAATCCACAATCATACCTTAAAATTATTTTATTAATATATGTACCACTTACAATGGACGAGGTATAAATGAACATTGCATGTGCCAGGCGACCAAACCCTTACCAAATAAGAATGGAGACTCATCAAAATATAAGGGGAGGTTCGGTCGCTATATTTTGAAGTAAATACTTATCACACCACCACACCCGCAAAAATGTGCAGGCCCCACCAAATCAATAAAATGAATGTTTGCCACAGCCAGTGACGGTTCGTAGAATCGTAGGTGTGGCCACTGCTAGGGGTGTTCATTAAATGGTTTGACCCGAAAAACTAACCAATCCAAATGATATTGGGTGAAATGGTTTGGCTTATTTGGGTTTGGTTTGGATTTATGGATATACCTGAAATAATATACCGGTTTATGGATTGGATTTGGGTTCAAAAATCCTTATTTGGTTTACACCCGAATAACCGAATAGTAAAAAGGAACTTACATATTAAAGATATCTAAATTAAATATACATCGACTTTGTTGAACTATTTTTATAATGTGCTTTTATGTCTATTGTTTTTATATAAATGAGTTTGACTCATTGTTGCTTTGAGTTTGTTTCACAATTAATAGAAATTTTTGGCGTGGATGATTAATTAAGTTATAATAATACTAAAGACAATTACTTTTTATAGATTATTCTTTTATTTGGTTTTATAGTAAACCGAACCGAATAACCCGATTACTTATTTGGTTGGTTTGGTTTGGTTTTAATGAATTTGGTTTGGATATTTGTTGGTCAAAAATATTTATAAAAATCAAATAACCCAAACCGAATAACCCTACTAAACCGTAAACCGCCCAAACGTACAGAGCACGAAACCCGCCATGACATAGGGGGCGATGTTTTCATTCTTTCATGTGGAAGCCAGCTACACAAGACACCACCACGACATTTTCATTATTATTTCAAGTAGCATAATAAAGTCTATACACTAATTTTTAAAATCATATTCTATAACTATTAATTATCTAATTATTTATTTTTTAAACACAGTATACTTTTGCTAAATAATATCAAACACCATTAGTTTAAATCAAAAGCCATTAAGTTCTAAAACAAAAAAGGAAATTACACGAATACATATATTCGTATTAGTATGTCCATGCATTTGCTGTACTCGTAATAAATATACGACTTGATTGTTGAGAGGTTGATGCCACTATGCCAGTAACGCAGTCTAAATCATGATTCGTCAATTTACTGTTATTTATTTATTATATCATTTTCCAGGTTGGCAACAAATTTTGTCTCATTGTTTTATGGCAAATAGATTTTAAAAGGAAATAATTCATGTGTCTAATTTAATTGAAAATTTGTGACACATATTAAATTAATTAAAAAAAAGAATATAAACAAATAGATAACACATACCGTATGCTAAACATAGAGTAAATTATATATGTAAGTATACAGATTATATACGGTATACTTTGCAGATGATCAAATAACTGATTATGTATTTATGCTTGGATTCTTAATTATATAATTTCTATGAAGAAAAAAGAGAGAGATAAATAATAGGGTAAATTACAGTTTTTGTCCCTGACCTATGGCCGATTCAGGGTTTTTGTCCCTAATGTTTTTTTGTCGGTTTTTTTGTCCCTTAAGTTTTTAAAATTTTGGAAATTTGTCCTTCCGTCCATTTTTTACCGTTAACTGACGAAAAATACAAGGTATGTGAGGGCATTTTGGTCCTTTTCACCATTTTTCATCTTCTTCATCTTCTTCAACAAGCTCTTCATCATCATTCATGAACATCACCACAAGCAACACAAAAACACCCAGATCTGTCATTCGCTCGTCTTCTCCGGTCGAACCGTCACCACCTTCCGCCGCTGCCGCACCTCTGGTCGTCTTCTCCGGCAGAACCCTCACCTCCTTCCGCCAGATCTGTGATTTAAGACCTTTCTTCTTTTTAAACATTTCTTCCCCAGATCTGTGATTTAATGCACGAAGCTTTGAAGGGCGAATGCCATAGATGATGCTTGAGATCTGAGATCTGCTTGACGGAGCTTCCCTCACGAAGCTTTAAATTAGAAGTCCCCAAATTGAAGAATCAAAAGGGGTTGTGAAGAATCTGTATCGTGCCTACACCACCGGCTTCTTCACACACATGAAGACATAGATCTGTTCTTTACACACATGAACACCGATTTTCAATTCCGGTCAACCTATGAACATAGATCTGTATCGTGCCTACACCACCGGTCAACCTATGATCTTAAGGAATCTTACATTCCTAATGCTACAGTCTAAGACTAGGATGGTCATCCAACCTAATTCACTTAAACTATAGCTCTGATACCAAGTTGTAACACCTCAAATTTTAATACCAAATGTTGGCCAAAATAAAACAATTTATAAATAGAAGAACATCCCCAAATTTGGATTTACAAAAACCTTGGTATGAAATCAGAGTATAAAAGTAGGTGTTACAAAATAGATCATAACCAAGCTAAGACTAAATCCAATCTAGTGCTCTTCTATTCTAGGTCCCGCATCTCTATCCATGCGTACCTAAGCCTTCGATCCCGAACCTGAGTACATAGCAAAACAAGACAAGGAGTACGTGAGACAAAAACGTCTCGTGAGATACGTGGGTTTAGACCCATTAATAATAATAATCGTTTATCCAAGTAATCAACAAATAGTAATATCATTCATCTATATAGTCACCCTATGGTGGCTTCAAACCTTGCTTTCCTAGCAACACATATCTAGTTATCGGGTTGCCCCCGAGCTAACTAGCAACTCTAACGTGCCCAACTATCGGGTTGCCCCCGAACTAGTTAAAAGCACCCTTAAATCCAACTATCGGGTTGCCCCCGAACTAGCTGGAAACACTATCCTATCTAACTATCGGGTTGCCCCCGAACTAGCTAGAAACATCACCATGTCTAGTTATCGGGTTGCCCCCGAACTAACTAGCATCACGTCATCTCGTTCTCACCATAACCCAAAGGTTATATCAAACTAGTTCTCGGCTATCACATTCATCATCAAACCAGTTAGTTATATATTAACAATAATTCATAACTAACTAAACAACTATAAGTCTATTCAATTAAGCAATTAGACCGTAACACAAGTATAAAATGTATTTCATAGGCTATGTACTCAGTAAAGTTCCACACGTACTCACCTTAGCAATATGATGATCAAACCGTGTTCTTGACACCAATACTCTTGCTTCCACAATTTCACCGACTTTCCAAAATGTCACCAAAAGCCTAATACAATAATCACAACAAGATTATCATCACAAACTACTACCAATGTGTTCATCTACCTTTAGATAACACTCATCAATCCATTTTCCCCAAATATGGTGATTACCAAACCCTAGGTTTAACCAACCCTTAAGATTCTTACAAATCGAAATCATACACTTGTTATACTTGTTAATATACCATCTATTAAGTGTATACATCATTTATTTCACCATAAATCACCAACCCAAGAACTAGGGTTTCAAATCCTAGCTTCAAGATCCATAGATCTTGAGCTACAAAGATAAAAGAGTGAAGATTTACCTTTAACCTTCCACTAGGAGTGAAATCTACCAAAGATTTGTGAAGAAATCGACCCAAACCAGATGCTATGCTCAAAAATCGCCAAGAGAGAAAACTAGGGTTTTGATATGGCAATTAATGAGCTCAACCCGTCTTTAATGCTGGTCGTCCAGAGTTCACGGCGCGAACTAAGTTCGCGTCGCTAACTTTGCATGCTCGGCCATACTTAGCGATCGTTACCCAGACGCGAACTACTTAGCGACTCATGGCCAAACTCCCTGGCATCCGTTCGCGATCGCTATCTTGAGTTCGCGTCGCGAACTCCTTATGCAGCCAGGGCTGCACTTTTCCAACTTAGTCTCGACCCGGTTTTGCCCATAACTTTCTCGTACGGTGTCCAAACGACACGAAACCAATTTCCACGTGTTTTATATGATTTATCCATAATTATCATATTTTTACATATTTTATTTATTTACAATTTCGGGTCGTTACAACTATCTACCCCTTAAGAAGATTCCGTCCTCGGAATCTCATCATAGTTCACGAAATCCGGGTACCTCTTCCGAATCTCGTCCTTGACTTCCCAAGTCAAATTCGGCCCAAGTGAATGCTTCCACTTGACCAACACCAATTCGATCTCCTTATTCCGAAGCTTCTTTGTTTTCGTTTCTAATATAGCCTCGGGCTCCTCAATCAACCGGTTCGGGCCGTCAACCCGCAACTCTTGCAATGGAATAATATTTTCAACTTCCCCGATAAACTTCTTCAAATAACTCACGTGAAAGGTGTCATGCACACCTTGAAGCTCGGGTGGAAGTTCCAACTTAAAAGCTTGAAGCCCGACCCGTTTCAATATTTTAAACGGTCCAACATACCTTGGACTTAACTTCCCTTTCTTACCAAACCGCATTACACCTTTCCCAGGTGACACTTTCAACATGACCATATCACCGATATCCAAGTCATATGGCATTTTCTTCAAACCCGAATAACTTCGTTGTCTATCTTGGGCGACTTTCATATTGATTTGAATAATACCGATCTTTTCATTTGTCACCCTCACGATCTCGGGACCCGTGAGTTTCGTCTCTCCCGCTTCCAACCAACAAGATGGAGTTCTACATTTTCTCCCATACAACGCCTCATAAGGCGGCATCTTGAGAGTCGAGTGATAACTATTATTATATGAGAACTCGACTAACGGTAAATGTTCATCCCATTTACCACCGAAATCTAATACACACGATCTCAACATATCTTCAACCGTTTGAATCATTCTTTCACTTTGACCGTCGGCTTGCGGGTGATAAGCGGTGCTCAACCACAACTTTGTACCCAACTCTTCTTGTAATGACCGCCAAAATCTCGAGGTAAACCTCGCGTCTCTATCGGACACAATCGATAACGGAACCCCGTGAAGTCGAACCACTTCATCAACATATAACTTAGCCAATTTCTCAAGTGGCAACGTTTCCCGAATTGCTAAAAATAATGCACTCTTGGTCAACCGGTCAACTATGACCCAAATGGCATCGTGACCTCTACTCGTCTTCGGTAACCCTACTATGAAATCCATAGTTATATCTTCCCACTTCCCGGCCGGTACAACCAATGATTGAGCTACCCCGTACGGTACTTGATGCTCGGCTTTCACTTGTGCACACGTGGCACACTTAGAGATATACTTGGCCACTCTCGCCTTCATTCCGGGCCACCAATAAACCCGTTTCATATCTTGATACGTCTTTGTACTTCCCGGGTGAATCGAATACTTTGACTTGTGCACATCATACAACAACTCTTTTCGGATACCACCGAACTTAGGAACCCAAATACGACCGCCTACGGTCTTCAACCCTTGTGCATTTTCGAGAAAATGTTGGTTTTTACCTAACCGTTCTTGTCTTAACTCGTCTTTTCCCATAACTTCTCGTTGGGCATTCTTGATTCTTTCAATGATGCTCGAGACGACTTCTATACGTGTTAAAATTCCCCGGTTCGGGTTCTCATAAACTTTCCGGATCAAGGCATCGGCCACCACATTCGCCTTCCCCGCATGATACACAATCTCACAATCATAATCGGCTATCAACTCGATCCACCTTCTTTGTCGCATATTAAGATCTTTTTGAGTAAACACATATTGTAGGCTTTTATGATCCGTGTACAACGTACACCGAGTACCATACAAATAATGCCTCCACAATTTCAAGGCAAAAATAATCGCCGCCAATTCCAAGTCGTGTGTCGTGTACCTTAATTCCGCATTCTTCAATTGTCGCGAGGCATATGCGATCACTTTACCTCTTTGCATCAACACACAACCGAGCCCTTGATTCGAAGCATCACTATAAACCACAATATCTTCCATACCATCCGGTAACGTAAGGATCGGCGCGTTACATAACTTTTCTTTTAACAACTTAAACGCCTCTTCTTGCTTCTTCTCCCACACAAACTTCTCACTTTTTCTCGTTAACTTCGTGAGTGGAATCGCGATCCTCGAGAAATCTTGTATAAATCTCCGGTAATAACCGGCTAACCCAAGAAAACTTCTAACCTCGGTAGGAGTCCTCGGAGGCTCCCAATTTGACACCGCTTCAATCTTGGACGGATCAACTTTAATACCATCACACGTCACCACGTGACCTAAGAATTGCACTTCCCGCAACCAAAACTCACACTTCGAGAATTTTGCATACAACTTCTCTCGTTTTAACACATCCAACACAAGCCTCAAATGACTTTCGTGTTCTTCTTCGGTTTTCGAATAAATCAAAATGTCGTCAATAAACACAATCAAAAACTTATCAAGGAACGGTTTACAAACCCGATTCATCAAATCCATGAAAATAGCCGGCGCGTTTGTAAGACCAAACGGCATCACTAGAAACTCATAATGACCATAACATGTACGAAAAGCCGTCTTCTCGGTGTCGCCTTCTTTCACCCGAACTTGGTGATAACCCGACCTCAAATCGATCTTCGAGAAGTAACTAGCACCTTGCAATTGGTCGAATAAGTCATCAATTCTCGGCAACGGGTAACGGTTCTTAATAGTTACCTTATTCAACTCTCGGTAGTCAATACACATTCTCATCGAACCGTCTTTCTTTTTAACAAATAACACCGGTGCACCCCACGGTGACGAACTCGGACGAATAAAACCTTTATCTAACAAATCTTGCAATTGGGTCATCAATTCCCGCATTTCGGTGGGAGCTAAACGATAGGGAGCACGAGCAATCGGCGTCGCCCCCGGAACTAAATCAATCTTAAACTCGACTTGTCTCTCCGGCGGCAAACCGGGCAAGTCATCGGGAAATACCTCGGGGAAATCCCAAATAATTTTGACATCATCCATTGACTTCTTTTCCTTTCGGCCATCTAGTACATATGCAATAAACGATGCACAACCTTTCGATATACTTTTCCTCGCCTTGATGGCGGTAATCACATTGGGTATGTGATGTCGTTTCTCCCCATACACATACACCTTCTCATTCTCGGGTGTCCTAATCGACACTATTTTCTTTCCACACAAAATCTTGGCTTGGTACATAACCAACCAATCCATACCGATAACCACATCAAACGCCCTAATTCCCATGGGCAACAAGTCTACCTTAAATTTTCTACCGTCAATTTCTTATTCACAATTTCTATAGACATATTCAACCATTGAGGTTTTCCCATCGGCTACCTCTATTTCATAAACCTCATCTAATAATTCCGATACCACATTCAACTTTCTACAAACTCATGAGACACAAATGAATAATTGGAACCCGAATCAAACAAGATATAAGTTGGCAAGGAGTTAAGAAATAAAGTACCTGACACCACATCATGTGCCTCCTTCGCCTCCTCTCGAGTGAGTTGGAAGGATCGCCCCTTCACCTTAGCCGGTTCCACTTTCTTTTGAGCCGTGGACACCATTGACTCGATTCCCTTCTTTGGGCACACATTGCTATAGTGCCCCTTCTCGTGACACGAGAAACACTCCACATCGGCCAACGACTTGACCTTACAATCCCGGGCTACATGCCCCGGTCTACCACAACTAAAACAAGACCTCGACCCACTTCGGCACTCGCCGGTATGATTTTTCCCGTATTTCTTGCAAGAACCTACACTTCCTTGTTTAGAGAAGCTCGATGTGAACTTCCCCTTCTTATAAGTACCCGAGCCACTTTCGGCTTTTCTCTTTTCTCCCACATGGGCCCTCTCGGAAATCCTTGCCACATTCACCTCCTCTACACCCCGAGCGGCACTAATAGCCTCATCGAGTGAGACCGCCCTCTTAACCTCCAACTGATAATCCCACGGTAGCCCACTTGCATACCGAACCACTCTCAACCTCTCATCCGAGTAGGTTTTAGCAACAAACGGGAGCAATCCCGTGAACTCCCTCGAGTATTCTTCGATTGACATATCACCCTTCTTGAGGGTCACGAACTTCTCGTGCATCTTTTCCAAATCCCTTTCGGGACAAAATTTCTTTTTCAATCTCGTGGTGAACTCCTCCCACGACATCTTTTCAACCACCTCCTTCCCGAGGGTCTCATACACGATATCCCACCAAATCATGGCATCTTCTTTTAGCAATTGTGACGCATACGTCACCATATCGGTATCCTTACACTTGCTACTACCGATAACCCTCTCGGTTTCCCTTCCACCTCATTGTTATCTTCGGGTCCGAACTACCCGTGTACACATTTGGCTTACAAGCCATGAAAGATTTAAACGAACAACCTTCTTTCACAACGGGCCTAGCCCTAGCATCACTTTGGCCACCCGTGGAGGACTTCCCTTCCCCGGTGCCACTACCCCCGGTTCTTTCTTCCGATTTAGCCTCGGATTCACGGTCTCCACCCGACCTTTCACGGTCTCCAATAATACGATGCACTTCTTCGGCCACCGTTCCCTTGATTTGATCGATAATAGTTTGGAGATCCGCCATGGTTACCGGAGTTCTATTAGCTCCGACCTCCGACTCACCCACCCGATGCAACGACGGTTGACTTTCTTGTTCAACCTCAACCTCTACTTGAGGTATCTCCTCCTCCCGGTTTTCCGGGGCTTTACCACTTCTTCTCGTGGTCACCATTTCTTTCAATCAAGACTATACGAAAGACATTAAACATTTAGTACCTTGTGTACAACCCATTAGTCACATAAGACTCCATATCCATAATCATATCAATTCTCATCGGTCCCCCTAGGTTCAACCCTAAACTTAACATAAAGTCTCAAGGTCAACCTATGATCTTAAGGAATCTTACATTCCTAATGCTACAGTCTAAGACTAGGATGGTCATCCAACCTAATTCACTTAAACTATAGCTCTGATACCAAGTTGTAACACCTCAAATTCTAATACCAAATGTTGGCCAAAATAAAACAACTTATAAATAGAAGAACATCCCCAAATTTGGATTTACAAAAACCTTGGTATGAAATCAGAGTATAAAAGTAGGTGTTACAAAATAGATCATAACCAAGCTAAGACTAAATCCAATCTAGTGCTCTTCTATTCTAGGTCCCGCATCTCTATCCATGCGTACCTAAGCCTTCGATCCCGAACCTGAGTACATAGCAAAACAAGACAAGGAGTACGTGAGACAAAAACGTCTCGTGAGATACGTGGGTTTAGACCCATTAATAATAATAATCGTTTATCCAAGTAATCAACAAATAGTAATATCATTCATCTATATAGTCACCTTATGGTGGCTTCAAACCTTGCTTTCCTAGCAACACATATCTAGTTATCGGGTTGCCCCCGAGCTAACTAGCAACTCTAACGTGCCCAACTATTGGGTTGCCCCCGAACTAGTTAAAAGCACCCTTAAATCCAACTATCGGGTTGCCCCCGAAGTAGCTGGAAACACTATCCTATCTAACTATCGGGTTGCCCCCGAACTAGCTAGAAACATCACCATGTCTAGTTATCGGGTTGCCCCCGAACTAACTAGCATCACGTCATCTCGTTCTCACCATAACCCAAAGGTTATATCAAACTAGTTCTCGGCTATCACATTCATCATCAAACCAGTTAGTTATATATTAACAATAATTCATAACTAACTAAACAACTATAAGTCTATTCAATTAAGCAATTAGACCGTAACACAAGTATAAAATGTATTTCATAGGCTATGTACTCAGTAAAGTTCCACACGTACTCACCTTAGCAATATGATGCTCAAACCGTGTTCTTGACACCAATACTCTTGCTTCCATAATTTCACCGACTTTCCAAAATGTCACCAAAAGCCTAATACAATAATCATAACAAGATTATCATCACAAACTACTACCAATGTGTTCATCTACCTCTAGATAACATCCATCAATCCATTTTCCCCAAATATGGTGATTACCAAACCCTAGGTTTAACCAACCCTTAAGATTCTTACAAATCGAAATCATACACTTGTTTTACTTGTTAATATACCATCTATTAAGTGTATACATCATTTATTTCACCATAAATCACCAACCCAAGAACTAGTGTTTCAAACCCTAGCTTCAAGATCCATAGATCTTGAGCTACAAAGATAAAAGAGTGAAGATTTACCTTTAACCTTCCACTAGGAGTGAAATCTACCAAAGATTTGTGAAGAAATCGACCCAAACCAGACGCTATGCTCAAAAATCGCCAAGAGAGAAAACTAGGGTTTTGATATGGCAATTAATGAGCTCAACCCGTCTTTAATGCTGGTCGTCCAGAGTTCACGGCGCGAACTAAGTTCGCGTCGCTAACTTTGCATGCTCGGCCATACTTAGCGATCGTTACCCAGGCGTGAACTACTTAGCGACTCATGGCCAAACTCCCTGGCATCCGTTCGCGATCGCTATCTCGAGTTCGCGTCGCGAACTCCTTATGCAGCCAGGGCTGCACTTTTCCAACTTAGTCTCGACCCGGTTTTGCCCATAACTTTCTCGTACGGTGTCCAAACGACACGAAACCAATTTCCACGTGTTTTATATGATTTATCCATAATTATCTTATTTTTACATATTTTATTTATTTACAATTTCGGGTCGTTACATTCGATCTCCCGGTCGCCGCCTTCTTCATCTCTTCCGTCGCAAAATCCGAGATCGCGTTCGATTTCTGGTCGCCGCCTTCTCTGCAGATTTGTTAAAAAGGGGATTTTGAAGTTTTGAAGATTTGTTGCAGATATTTGAAGATGAAGAAAAAAAATGTCAAAATAAAAAGAAAAAGATTAAAATAGGGGTAATTTGGGTAATTAGACAAAAAAATCGTCAGTTAACGGCCAAAATTGGACGGAAGGATAAATTTTCAGAATTTGAAAAACTTAAAGGACAAAAAAACCGACAAAAAAACATTAGGGACAAAAATTCCGAATCACCCATAGGTCAGGACAAAAACTGTAATTTACCCTAAATAATAAGTAAGGAATAAGAAGAACACAGTGGTGCCAGGTTTCCAGCTATGTTTATAAATAATGCAAAGTTGTTTGTCTTTGTAAGTTCTATTTTTGTAGTATAATTTCTAAATCCAGACAAAGTATTCTCGTAAACACATACATCATGCATTAGATTTCATACCTTTATTTGGATTAAGGAAATATAAATCTGGAAATAAAATGAATTAAAGTCTCATGAAGATGAAAAAATGTGATGTTGATATGTCCATGGCTGTCACCGCACTCCTATGGGACCCATAATGCCACTTGCCACGTGTCCTCTTTTACAACACCTCACCTGCATGTTATCCATCGACCCCAAATGCTGAAAGAGCCAAAAAGGTACCGATATGTAATTTTAAAGTTGAGATAAACATAAAATAGGGTAAATACCATAAATTTTTGTCCCTAAACTTTTTTTTTTCAAATTTTTTGTCCTTGTACTCTTTAAAATTCTGGTTTATCGTCCTTCCGTCCAAAATCCTCCGTTAACTAACGAAAATTTTGTCCTTTTTACCAAATTACCCCTAATTCTAACTTCTTCTTCCTTGCAAATCACCATGAACAAACTGTAAAATCGCACCTTCGATCTGAAAATCGCCGGATCTGAACCGCCGGTGGTGGCGTGCAACACCACAGATCCGCCGGTGGTGGCGTGCAACACCACATATCTGAAAATCGCCGGTGATGCTAATGCAATTTTCATAATTTTTTGTCAAATCACAAAACGAACATATATTCAATAATAATACGTACTACGTAATAGATATCCTTTAAAAAATCAAAGTGAGTAATTTATGTAAAATAATTGTTTTATGTGCAAGAGATGTTAAAAAGGAGGCTCAGATCTGTTTACAATCGGAGCAAGAGGACTAATCCGCCATGGCTGCAATTTCAGAGGTTTGAATGCGGAGATGAAGAAATCAGAAGTAGCACCACGATTGGAAGCTCCGAACAGGTTATATGGGAAAGAGACAGCAGATTTACCTTCGGAGACATCGTCAAAGCCACCGGAAACTTCAACGAGAAGTACTGCATCGGAAGAGGAGGATTCGGGAGTGTGTACAAAGCGAAGTTACCAACCGGACAGATGGTGGCGGTGAAACGCCTCAATAAGCTAGACTCCGGCGATGCTCCGGCAACAAACAAGCGGAGCTTCGAGAATGAAATACGTGCCCTAACGGAAGTCCGTCACCGGAATATTATCAAGGGTAAATACCAAAATTGGGGATTAGGGTTCTTGTGTTATGATGATGAAGAAGAAAGGTGTGGAAGAGACCAAAATACCCTCACATGTTTAGCATGTGGGGTTACTTAACAGCTAAATTTGGACGGAAGGACGATAAACCAGAATTTTAAAGAGTACAAGGACAAAAAATTTGAAAAAAAAAAAGTTTAGGGACAAAATGCCAGAAAACCCAAGACCACAGGGACAATTTATGGTATTTACCCCATAAAATATTTGTTAGTCCAGTTATATTTAATGTAATATGCGTTAAATGTGGTAGGTTGGTCAGGGGTAGCGGGTTGGGGGTTTGGGTCGGGTCGTTACATGATTTATGCATAATACAATGAAAAATTGTAGAGGTTTTTACTCTATCTTTTTATTTCATCAACCTACTTATAAAACTAGCAGGTACCCGCGCAATGCCGCGCCGGGTACCCCGTAATTATATTTTGTGGCGACTAATAGGTGAGTGGTGTCGGTTATGCTAGTGCATGGTGCATTATGTTAATAATACAAAATATCTCACACATCAAGTCCTTGCATGCTGCATGACTTTTATAAATACATTATGAAACCCCATTTTTAACATGTCATATTGCAGGATTTCAAACACACGTAAGTGGGTCACTAAGCTAAAAAGTGTAACCCTCCATGTGTCCGGTTCTTGTGAAAATCCAGGTTTTCAAAAACCTACTACAACACATGAAAGTCATTCGCAAACAACATTAGAAACACATTTTTTTTCTCAAATCATATTACTTTTGAGATTCTGATTAATCATATTACTCAACAATTAATGTTTATAAAAACAACTTAACTCATTTCTGATTAATCACTCACCATTCATCTAATAACCTAAGCTTTTGAGCTTTGCCATGCCAAACCACAATTGGGGAGTCAAAAACACAAATTAATTGCAACATTTTGCACTAAACATGAACATACTCCTGCTCGAAATACAAACAAACCATACCATTTGCAGTTCTGTAATTTTTAAACATTTGGCAATAAAACATTCAACCTTCAAGCATGGCTTTTTCAGTATCTATTGATATTGGTCTAAACTCAGCTAACACTCTACCAAAAACAGTATATCCTTCCTTCAACATCGATGCATACACCATGTGTCCATGTCGGATCAACAAAAGAGCCACCTATTTCACCAAAAAATTAAAAAAAATCTTTAATAGTTGCATGTCAGGTATATTTGATATTCCATCTTTGTTATAGCATATTACTGCACTCATAATGAAAGTTTTCCCGGTACTTGCAGCCCGGTGTAATGGGTTGCAGCCAACCTGTGTATGGTGAAAGTTAACATTAGCTACAAATGAAAGATAAAGGATGTCTTTAAAACATTAAATAATTTAAGTTACAAACCTTGTCTTTTGAATTGATTTTCGAAACATTTGAAAGCAGAATTTCAGATACTTTCATCCAAACCCTTGCTAGCAATATAGTGAATTTCAGATACTTTTATCCTTTTGACAAATAAACAAATCTAAGTCACAATGCCTCTTGCTTCAGACTTTTTTATGATCATTATCTTATATAGTCAAACCTGTTCAACATATAATAGAAATCAGCCATGAAGTAAAACAAACTCTGCACTCATAGAATGTGTATAACCAGGAAGAGTTACTTCCTTTCGTGATAGTGGCATAGTGCTTTTTATGCAGGATAGAAACATCCAATCAATACAAAAGAACATATTAAATTACTACAAATTTCAAGGAAATTAATGAATACACCTTCTCAACAACTGATGTGAGATCAAATTTATCCATTGTCTTATAGATGTGTTGATTTCGATTATGTGTTTATCCCTAACGAGACAAGCAAAAAAAAAAAAGAAAAAAATGATCACTGAAAAGAAATCGGTCAAATGAATCCAAAAAAAAAAAAAAAAACTTTATAATCAAATTTGAAATAATAATTATTTTTTAAACAATGATGTTTTCATGACACAAAGCGATTTGGATCAACCTAACCCGACATGTACAAAAATTGCCTGTTATGATCCGTACACAACCCAACCAGACCCATTTTTGCCACATATACTCAATTTTAATATAATATGGTACAATTAATTCAGTTAAATCGCATTACATGTCTATGGCCCTGCAATTTAAATGTACATAATCAAAACAAACTTAAAAGCCATTGCTGCTTCGTATCTGCAAATAAATAAAATTTTGAATTTCAAATTAGAACAATGATGTATTTCAGCATGAAGTAATTATATAAATAAATATTTACAATTTATAATGTGGGTCGGGTCAAATGGATTCATTAGAAAGTTACGGGTCTGATTACCAATTCTAAAAACAACCGGTGTGGGTTCAAGTGTAAAGTGGTGTAGGAAATGTTAGTGGTGAATTTCAAACTGGTGGTGGTTCAAGTGTAAGGTGGTGATTTTTTATAGATAACCAAAAACAAAACATCAAAAAATAACTTACAAAATGATATTGATCAGTAGGTTTCTCATCACTACCCTTTGGGCTTCTACCACCATTAGATCCTGCGAAGAATTATGTTGCTAAGGTTGAAAAAAAAACATAATTAAGTGATATTGATTTAATTATGTATCAAATTTGAACAAAACATGTTACCTCAATTCATCCACATTTAGCTGCGTCGGAAATCTCCAATCAGTTCTTCGGATACATGTTCTGAATAAACAATACAAATCATGTTAGACAAAACCATATACATGCGAGTCTGCCTTCACCTAACCCCTAATCTATAAATTAAAGAACAATCTTATTCTTAACAAATATACTGAAAACCACAATAAAGCAATAAAGAAGCAAACCTGAGAGTTTTGTGTTGTTAAAAAACTCAGAGAAATCGCTCCAATTTTAAAAGAAATAAAGATATGAATTTCAATTTATATGTGGTGAAGAAGAAACGACGGGTTGCAGGGGTGAAATGAATCGACGGGGGAGATGGGGAGAGGGGTCATACAACGTCGAGAAGGTGAATTGTAGTGTGCAGGAATCGAATCGACGGGAGGAGAATCGTGAATGATGCTTTCTTTTTGCCCATCGCCCAATGGACCTAATACATGGGCCTGCTAAAAAATTCATGTTCGCCAACATTATATACTCTTTTAATATGAGAAGTTTAGGAGTTTCAACAAGTTCGCTTGTAGATTAGCTGGTGAGGCATTCTGACTTTAATCTGAGGGTTGAGTGTTCGAAACCTGCTTTCGCCACTTTTTTGATAAAAGCCAAAGTTTCAATAATTAGCAAGTGTGTTGGCTGAATTTTCAGCCTTGCTAATTAAGGAAGGGGTAAATGCTTTATAATATAGTAGAGATACTTCCTCAGCATTTTATATTTTTCTTGGGCATAAAATTTTAATTAATAGTTAGTAATGAGGTCTCTAGTAATACTTTTAATTAAAATATAATATTAGATTGAAGAGCAAAAGATAGTTAGTAGATATTAATGGTGAAATTCTTAGTAATAATATTTTTTTATTATGTGGGGTCCATCAAATATGGAAAATGTAAACCTTTTAATGGGACAAAAGTTTAGTGAGAAATATAAACTTTTTTGTGGGACGGGGGAAGTATAAATTATTTTAATTTTCTTTCTTAATTTATTTATATATTTATATTATTTAAATAAATAAAAAGGTAAACATAAACATTTAATAACAAATAATATATCTGATGTTAATAAGTAGTAGTTTACTAGTGCCTATTGACAAAGTTATCCGGGGTAACTTTTTTGAAGGTAATTCATGCTTTGAGGGTCTATTTTTATGAGATTATGCACATGTTTCTTGGGTTTGTTATGTATCTATCCATAGTGGATTATTATTTTTTGTTTTTTTTAAATAGTTCAATGAGTTAGGGAAATAAGCAATTTAACCATCATTTGGTCTTAATTTTAATTGAGAAATTATATTAACGCTTATTATAGTAAAATCTCTTTAAATTAATTAGATCAGGACTTGAGAAATTTATTAATCTAGAGAGTTATTAATTTATCGATAATAAGTTTCTCACAATGGCCCAAATCGGAACCGGACAAATTTATTATTTAGAGAGTTTATTAATTTACCAAGTATTAATTTAAAGAGATTTTATCGTATACACTAAGTATGCACTAACATTATTTATCTATTCAACCTCAAAATGATTTAATTCATGTAATTTATGTAAAAGTTATATTACGATTAATTTTCGTAACATTTGGACAAATAAGTTTTGATTTTCGATGTCTATTTTTTACCATAGACAACTAGATTTTGAAAAGTAACAAAACTGATAAGTAAATATGAAAATGAAATAATTGTTCATAACTTTATTCACCTTTCCAAACTGTTATAACTAATTATACCTTTGATTTTGATTTCAAACATCATAATAAATCATTTTGGAAAATGCAAATTCAATGACCACTTTGTTCTTGGACATTTATCTATAAATAATCTTTTGATCTTCAGATAAAAATATAACTTACCTTCTTTGTACATCTCAATTGAAAGAATTGGATGATTCTTGATTTCTTGTAATGTTTAACTCCCAAAGAAGACAGTGTAAATTACTCAATAAGCGTGTGTTAAACGCCTTGTGGACAATATTTTTTTCAAGCTCGCCTAATAATAAAATAATAACTAGCTGATGTATTTTATTAAATTGGGTATGGGTGAGATTCTACATACCAAACTTGTGTATAAAATTATGTCAATTAATCAGTGGTCACAATTATTGGATATGGATCCATAGAAAAGGGTCCTTATTTGAAGAAGTTGAAGAAGCAATGCATTTTCGTAAAATTTACATATATGTATACATATACATACATGTATGTATATATACATATATAATTGACCATATATATTATATATATGCATATTCATGCCCTATATATATGTATATATACACATATATATATACACATGCATTATACATAACTTGCATTTTCATATCGGAACTTATGCATATACATACCGTATATATATGTGTGTATATATACATATCGAGGGTATACATGTGAAAATATATATATCTATGGTCTAAATATTTATGTATGTGTACATATATGTATGTATATGTGTTTTTATATGTATATTTTATGAAAATGTAGCCCTTTTTTAACTTCTTCAAATAAGAATGTTTCTTTCTTGATCCATATTCCACAATTATTTATATAATTTTGTAAACATCATTTGTTAAAGAAATAATATATTTGAGCTGGGACTGATTTTGAAGTTGCAAAAAAGTCACTTTAAGTTGTCATTTTCTAAGTTTGTGGTATGCAGTAACTACCAAGTGATAAAATATATATACTTCCTTCGTATCAAAATAAATGACACAAATTAGCTTACACGTTTTTTGAGGTAAAAATTAAAGTAGACGTCAAAATTGATTAAAGTATATAGTTAGTGGAAAATGAGTCATATTTTTCTTGAACAAAGTGATATTAATGAGTTTTAAAGGTAAAAGTGAGGTATAAAGGTAATTTCACTTTATTAAAGTGGATTGTTAGTAGGTATGAGTCCCACTCTTTTTACCAAATAAAAAAAGTTTTCAAAGTATGTCACTTATTTTGATACACCCCAAAATGGAAAGTGTGTCACTTATTTTGATACGGAGGAAGTATATATACTTCATCTGATTCAAAATAAGTGATATGCTTTTCATATTTAGGTGTATCAAAACAAGTAATACATTTTGAAAATTTATCTTATTTGGTAAAAAGTAGCGTGTCTCACACCCACTAACTACCTACTTTAATAAAGTGAAATGACTCTTTTACCCTTACTTTTACTTTTAAACATCATTAACCTTACTTTAATCAAACAAATGTGAGACTACTTCTCCACTAACCATCCAATTAATCTAACATAACACTCATTATAATCTTTTACCTCAAAAAGCGTGAAACTCAAAGTGTATCACATATTTTAAATTGGAGGGAGTATATAAGTTAAGGGTTTTGCTAATGACAGCTCTTAGGGCTGTCACTAACATGCATAAAAAGTTTGTACATTGATTAAAAAAGTAATATTCCTAAAATTCAGGGGGGTTGTCTTTTATGTATTTTGCCTTCTTAATAACAGCCCTAAGGGCTGTCATTAACATTTTCCATAAGTTAAATACTTTTTAGTATTCTTAATTTGATTAAATAAATCTTCTATTATATTTTGAACTTGTAAAAATAGTCAATTTAGATATAACTAACTAATTTGATCATATTTTTCTAAATAATTTACTTCTCTTATAGCTTCCACCAATTAAAAAAATACAAATTTATTTCAATAGGTTGAAATTTGAAACAAATCAAGTAAGAATTTAATATCAAATAAAAAAGTTAAGATACTAGATTACTATTTTTCCAAATTCAATATATCATATTATACGTTTAATATTTTAACGTACTAAAAGAGTCGGTCCATCAAATTCATGTTAGTAAATATACTTTAGCGTTTCTTATAATTTCACTACATAGAAATATTTATGAAAATTATCATATTCGTTGATTTGGAATGCTGCTTGAAACCCATTTACGCATCTATATATGAATATGAGTAGATTATACTATAGAATTACATACTTTTGGTTATAAACTTTAAAAGTAAAATATTGATTAATTGTAATAAACATAATTACACGAGAAAGGCTTAAATCCAAATATTACAGTTGTTTGATTGGCACCGTTGTATTTAATGGTATGGTAAAGGTACACCCGTGACAACACGGAGTACAACACCAAATGTACTATTTATAGAAAAATGTCCCACGGATTCTCTGATGAACCTACTAATTAAAGCAACCATTTTGACCTACTACTTCTTGCCCCCACTTCTAGGATTCCCTTTTATATGTTTATTGATTAATAAAACTGTAATTAGTTAATTACTATTAACCAATTTAATTGGGTTAGTGATTCATGGTATATAATATTTCATCCTGTCTTATGATAAAGTTTTTGTTTTTTCAAACTTGATGAGTTTCTATCAATAAAATAATAGTATTATTATACTAAAAGCCTACAATTAACTATCTTTCACTTTCTAAACTAAATTTATATTTTAGTCAAAATTATTACCAAATACACACAACTAACAATTAAAAATGAAAATGATAAAAAAAAATTATAAAATAGAGAGTATATATATACACACCACAAAAATAGACACTTTACCACAGACTCATGAATGAAAATTATAGCTTGATTTTTAGATTCACATATCCATGCTCATGTGCTTTTAATGGGAAAAGTACACATATAACTAGGGGCGTGGGTCAACCCGACTCGGCTCTTATCGGGTTGGCATGTCGGGTTTGAGGTTGAAAAATCCTAACCCGAAACCTGACCCGATAAGGTTTCGGGTTGGTCGGGGTTCGGGTCTGTCGGGTTTCGGGTTTGTCGGGTTGACCCGATCGGGTTGGTCGGGTTACACATTTTTAAAAGTTCAAGAAACACACATTTATAAAAATAAAAATACATTGATTCATATTAGTTAAACGAATAGATAACTTACAAACAAACAAACTCCAAAACAAAAAAATATCTTTGTATACTAGAATCAAGTAACTAATATCAAATGGTGATTTTTGCAAGCAAGCAGGCAAGTAGCTAACATCAATCGGTGCTTTGTGTATGTTAGCAAACCATGCTCTTGTGTCTTGTATATTGAAATTCAAAAAGAAAACATAAAACAATTTCGGTAAAGATTGAATATGACATTGGTTTCCTTTTCTTTCAATATTTTATGGTGAAGATACATTAAAATTTAAATTTTAAGTTTAACCCTTATCGGGTCTAATCGGGTCAACCCGAAACCCGAAAATAATAAGAATCATAACCCGAAATCCGACCCGATAAGGAAACGGGTTAGTTGGGCCGGGTTTAAAAAACCCGATATCAACACACGACCCGATTACACCCGACCCGATTAGCGTTATCGGGTCCGGGTCGGGTCAGGTTGACCCTTTGAGCACCCCTACATATAACGTTTAACAAGAAGATTATAGCACATGAAGCAATCCAAATTGAGTGATTTTACAAAACAAATGCCCAAGTAAAAATGATTATAGCAATTTTTTGTGTGCTAAGATTACATTCTGTTTGTTCAATCACTAGGAGCACCAAAACATTTCCAGCAAAGCAGATAGTCACCATGGGATTAGTCGGCTCGCATAGAGGGTCAGAACCCATTCAACAACAAAAAAAGATTTAAATTCTGTGCAAACTATTTTAACAAATCCATTGAAGAACATAGAATAAAAAGGTAGATATGATATTGAAATTTATCAAACACGCAACACACATTGGAGGCTTCACACAAACAATGCATTATAAAAGAAGTAAAAGAAACTAGAAAGACAGCAGCAAGCATCATGACCAAAAAGAATCATATATCAAAACTTTTTTTCTTGTGTCATGAATATGACATGACCACCACAAAATACAGGTAAAGAAAGAAAGTAATAAAGCAAAAAATAAGAATATTTGTTCGGCCTCTCATTATTATTAATTTGTTGGTGTCGAGACAGAGCATAGCAGAATGGAAATTTAGTTGATTATAATTTCATTTTGCATTCAGGGAAGTGTAGCTCTTAATTCCTTCCTGTCCGCTCCAAACGACTGCAATTAACAATAATTAATTAACAAAACCAAAACCAAAACCAAAACCAAACCAAAATGAGAAATTATTAATAAAAAAAATACCTCGACCCCAAATCCTTTACGGTAAACATTGGTGAAAAGTTCAGGCTCATCTGGCATCGGGCTTTCCTGTTGTTTCATACAATAAAATAAATATAATTCAGGAAATGTTTTAAAATCCATTATTTACAAAATTTCACTAAGATGGTTCTTGTTACCTTTGCCTTAGCAATGGCTTCATCAACTTCTTTTCTAGCTTGTTTCTCAATATCCTGATAATTAAAACATTATAATATTTTCACTTCATACAAAAAAATCAAGATTTGATTTATGAATTACCTTGAGCTCTTTTTCAGTGGCTAGATCATGAGCTAGTACCAGCTTCCTTATTCTTTCAATAGGATCACGTTCCTGCAAATAATCAGTTACAAATAAGCAAAATGTAGCAAAAAAAATTATAAAAAAAATGTTAAATAAAACCAACCTGTCTGACACCACTAACTTCATCACGTGTACGGTAAGTGCTACCAGGATCAGACATAGAGTGACCATGGTACCTATACGTATCCATTTCCAGAATCTGAACAAAAATATTATTTTTCATTTTTTTTATTTTAAATACAAACATTCAAATTAGATTAAAACTTACAATAGGTCCGTTCTTCAAAGCATGTTCTTTTGCAAATTTGCAAGCTTGTTTCACAGCAAAAGCATCCATACCATCAACCTGCATAGCCATAAGAGAAGTTGAAAACTTATGATCATAACTTTACTACAAATACAAAATGTTTATTTCTTTAAAGAACATAAAAAGCATTCACATAATAATAAATATAAAGACTAAACTAACCTTCAATCCAGGAACATAATCTCCTCTCTTGTAATAAGCAGGACTCTTTGCAGCTCTCCATTCAGCTGTACCCATACCATCTGCATCACAATCAAACAAAACTCAATTGCATACACAACCCGAATGATATGATTAGTCCAAAATTAAATTTGAAACAGTTTTTATTCTTAATTTCAAGTTTGAACAGTTACTTGCTACAGAAAGAAATGATTTTTAGTTCAATGATATTCAAATTTCAAATCCAGATTCTCACTCATATATTATAAATTTATAAAATAAACTATATAGTAGTATATGATTTGACTCCTAATTATCTTCATACCGTG
Organism: Calendula officinalis; assembly: GCA_963853835.1. Lineage (NCBI taxonomy): Eukaryota > Viridiplantae > Streptophyta > Magnoliopsida > Asterales > Asteraceae > Calendula > Calendula officinalis. The sequence goes on from OY970822.1 coordinate 76,607,172, forward strand.
TCTTTCCAATAGAAAAATTACTTAACAAAAAACAAAAAATAGAATGAAAAGAGATGTTATCCAATTATGTCCTAGGAAGTATACCACACACACACATATTTCAGTAATTCACTATTTTCTGTAATTAATTTGATTAGCTAATTTGTAGGCAGCCTTGTCATGTCTATAATTCAATGCACAAATAATTCATGTTTAATATCATCCATTATATATAATTAGCTACACTACAAGGACCTCTTCTTAAGTCTTTAAATTCTAAATGATGTTTACTAGTGCTTAATTTAATTCCAATTCCAAAACTTGAATACCAAACTAGCATACACAATTTTTTGTACTTTCATATAATCAAGCAGAAAACACAATCGATGATAATTGATAAATAAATAAAAAAAATTTGGGAGAAAAAAGGCCTTACAGTGATTGTTTTCGCATACCAAAATGGCAGGCAAGTCCCAAAGAGCAGCCATATTAAGAGCTTCAAAAAGCTGTCCTTGATTAGCAGCACCATCACCATACATAGCAAAAGTGACATGATCTTCCTTCCTATACTTCTGAGCAAACGCCACTCCACACCCTAACGGAACCTGAGCTCCAACAATTCCATGACCTCCAAAAAAACAAGCATCTTTCTTATAAAAATGCATCGATCCTCCTTTCCCCCTTGAACAACCAGCCTGTCGTCCCATAAGCTCAGCAAAACTCTCCAATAACGTTCCACCACGCCCTAAATAGATGCAATGATCACGATAAGCTGTGATTATGGCATCCTTCTTCGTAATTGCAGCCTCCATACCTATACACACGGCTTCCTGTCCATCGTACAGATGGCAAAACCCTCGGATCAACTTCGATTTGTAGAGAGAATCAGCAGCGATCTCCATACGGCGCATGAGCGCCATATCGGTGAAAAACTTCATGATTTCTTTCGGAGTGGTTTCCACAGATCTCGATGGTGGTTCGCAGTTGTGGCCGGTGAAGGGGATGCTGGTTTCGACGGTGATTGTGGTGGTGTCATCGGTGGAGAACGGACGACGGTTGAGGAAGGAGGATGAGGATGCGGTGGAGAGGGGCTTGAGGAGACCGGAACTCCGGCGAGCTAAAGCCATATCGTCGTCGTCGGTTTTTGGCCGATGGATGGATCGAAGAGTTAGGTTTGGTGAAAGGGTGCAGAAAAACCGAAAAGGAATAAAATGATGAAAGTAGAGCACACTGGGAAGGAATTTTATAAAGTCAGATTAAAAAAACTGAAATTACAAGTTTAGTCCTCCGTTGTATACACTCTAAAAAGTTTAAAATTGTTTCAGTAGTCTAAGTAATTTAATTATACTCGTATCGTATGATTTAATATGTTGTCATCGTTTGCAATTTTATTTTATATGAGCTATCTTTGTCATGTTGCAGACATGATAAAATGAAAAATATAATATCGTAAATTTTAACGAGTGTTAACTGGGTTGAAATTGTAAATTAGAAGTATGTTACACTTGTGATAATAAAAATTAGAGAAATGAAATTAGTATTACCTAATCCTGTTAGTATTGAATATTAATTGTAGGCAAATATTACAATCATTGCAGATAGGGGTGAGCATAAAAACCGAAAAACCGAACCGAAAGCGAAAAAACCGAAAAAACCGAACCATTTGAAAAACCGATGTGAGCGGTTTTGGTTTTTGGAAAAACCGAATGTCTGGGGCGGTTTTGGATGCATACGAAAAACCAAACCGAAAAACCGCCCCGCGCCGCCATATATGTTCTTCAAATTTTGTAAATATATTCTTATCTTTATAAAAAACTGATGCTTAATTATTTCAAAAATATAATATTAAGTATATATCATTTGAACTTTTGACACATTTTACTCATATATTTTTTTGTTTTATAATTGTATAACAATGAAAATTTGGGTTATTTGTTTGTTTTATAGATAGAGGAAATTAGTTATAGTTTGGAAATTTGTATCATAATTGTTAGGTTAACAAGTTAGTAAATTTTATGAAAAATAAAAAAACCGAAAAAAAAAACCAAAACCGAACCGCTTTATTGAGAAAAACCGAAAAACCGAAACCGAAAAAACCGAAACCGAACAGTTTGTAATTCTTAAAAACCGAAATATTCGGTTCGGGGTTTGGTTTTAGTCCGCCCCAAACCGCCCCATGCTCACTTCTAATTGCGGATATTTAATTAATATTCAACTTGTATTGTTATATTATAAGCAAAAAATCAGATGGGGAAAAGCGCAATAAGATATGTTAATGCAAATACATGACTAAATGCAAGAAAAACATGAAAAATGCTTGAGGAAAAACACATGTAAGATGCGTTTTCAACTTCAATATCCTCATCTTGTTTTATAGAGTACACATACCTTTCCTCCCACACTCACCAAAATGTAACTCCTCTTACACAACTTTAAATAAAAAAAATATATAATTACACAACTTTAAATAATTAAATATATAATTACAAATTTATACATGTTTATTTACAAACTTAATATAACATATGTAAGAAAAAGGACATTTAGTAGTGTTTTTATTTACGTAGAAAGTCTTGTTATAATAAAATTAATACAAGTAGGAAACTAGCTATTTCGATAATCAATATTGCTTTTAAGAAGATAATTTAGACGCCCAATTTAATGAATGTTTATGTCTACTACCATACCATGTCATTCTTTGATACAAACAACATCAGTATCTATTTATTTACTTGTGATGAAATCTCAACCAATTGTATTAGACTATATAAATGAATCAATTAAACATTAAATTTTGTGAGAGTGTACATGTAAAGCCCATTGACCTTAACCGTACTTCAACTACCAACTATATATGATCCAGATATGAGATCTCAAGTTCACTTGATAAACTTAGGTTGACTTTACCATTGACTAATTTCATCCTGCAAGTTCGCTTATTGGTGGACGATCCATCACATTAGATGCAGCAGTTGCATTTCTTTGTAGTTGAGGGTCAATATCTGGCAATTTAGGAATCTAAATCCAACAAAACATGTTAAAATAACAATGGAGAAATATTACCCTACAAGTGAGACACATAATAACAAACACGCACCTGCGCTAGTACATCAATCGTTCTACGTAACAGACGTGCTAAATCTCCTTCATCCATTGCACAATCCATCATCATTTCCCGCCACGTCAGCCCAGAAGCCCATGCTTCCACCATCCCACAAAACTGACTATCCAAACAGCAAGGTATCTGTATGCCACATCATCACGTCAGTTGTAACAAACTCTTAACCATAATAACAGAAATATATATCTCTCTAAACAACTATAATAACTAACATACCTTAACATCATGTTTTTCTTGAAGTTGTAAGAGCGTTGTTCTTTGGTCATCAAGAAAGTTGATGACATCTAAAACAGCCGTTGAAGGTTCATAAATATAACTGCAGCAACAAAATTATACGACAACATTTACGCGTAAAATCAAATAAACTTCTAAATAGTAAGTACAAAATAAGGGGTTAATTATGTTATACTTCTCGAACTTTTACCAATTTGGCGCTTTAGCCTGAAACCTGTTTTCTTTTGCATGATTTAAACCCTCAACTTTAGTTAACTTGTGTTAATAACATTTTATGACTTGCTATCACAAGTTAATCACGAGTTAATACTTACAAAGACCATTTTAACCCCTAAACTTTTATTTTCCTAATGGTTTAGTCCCTTAACTTTTATATAAAATGTAAAACCAATTTTGTAGCGTGTTATTAAGTTAAAAGATATGTGAAACATTGAGGAAAAAGTTTAAGGGGTTAAATCATCAAATATGTGGAAGTATAAGGATTAAAGTATTAAACAATATTTAAGCATAACAAAAGTTACATCTCAACACAAAATGTCCGGTTTGACCGCTAACAGGTCAACAAAAGGGTTAAACAAAAGTTTGGGACTTAAATACCAAGTCAACCGAAGGTTACTATAAAAACATTACCAACATAAGGTAAAGGGTTAAAATGCCAAATTAGTGAAAGTTTGAGGATTAAAATGTAAAGTACCTGTTATTCTTGGAAGGCCTGACTTTAATACCTTCAGAAACAATGCTTCCACAAACAGCAGCTAATTGTGGAGGTTTAAGATCTAATAATATTTTATTTCTAAGAACCATTGCAATCCAAAGCTCGTTTTCCCCTCTTAGAGCAGCAGCAGTTTCACCAAGAGGAAATATCACATGAGTGTTTATATCTAATGCCCGTATTTCGTGTATCACACTGCTCACCTATAATTGTAAATAGTAGTTACAATCATTATAACACATAATAAGATTAAATTTACATAAACAGTCCCTGTGGTTTGCATAGAGTAACAGAAACGCTCCCTAAGTATCAAAACGATCCTTAATTTTAAAACTTGTAACACAGACGGTCCCTAAAAAGAAAATCCGTCTAAGAAGGTTGATGAAAGGTCTTTTCGAACATAATTCCAAATGAGGGACCATTTCCGTAACTTTATGCAAACCGCAGGGACTGTTTATGTAATTTAGTCATAAAAACAAAGATTGATAATTTTGTTTTGAGATTACCTGTAAAAACTCCTTCCAACCAGATGGTTCGATCTGATCTATACGAGTTATCAAACGATTTGATCTAGCTTTCAACCGTCGGATCTTTTCTTCAGTAAACTTAGCTACATCCACTATTTTTTTATATTCTTTAAATCCTTCTGTTCTTGATATTCTTTTCTTTAAATGAGAAACTTTATTCCGTTGACTTTTGTAAGATTCTACTGCATCGTAGTATGCTTGTGAATATTGCACAACCTGACCAACATAAATAATTAGAAATAAAAATCATACGCAAAAAAAAAATGGTTATTAAGTAATTAATTAATTAATTAATTAATACCTCGTTATCTTCAGGAAGACTGCTTAAAACAGGAACATTTAAACTCCAGGACCATGTTTCAAGTGATCCTTCCATTGACCAAATACCTCCAAGTTCAGATTGACTTAATTTCTGCCACTGCATTTCTTGTTTTTCAAGATGAACGCTCATGATTTCACGAGGTAAATCATCGCCGTTTTTTAAAGCAATATTGGGAAAACCTGTTCTGTAAACTGTTTTTATGCATCTCTCAGTGAAAAGATACCATGTGTTATCTGAACCAAGAGCTACATAATAACATGGTTTTGAACTAAGTTGTCTTGCCAGCTCATCATCATCACCTTCTGATGTTACTTTTAGAGCAAAGGATTCATTTTCAACCACCTGCATGTTACAAAACCAATTTCACATTCAAAATGTGATTAAATTACATTAATGGTCCTTGTCATTTGCTCATTTTTACGGATTTGGTCCCTGAAAGGGTAAAATGGTCATTTTGAAAAAGTTAACACCTAACTAACCGAGGAGGGGCCGCCAGGGCAAAAGGTTTACAAAATTAGGGACCAAATCCGTAAAAATGAGCAAACCACAAGGACCGTTGATGTATTTTACTCAAGATGTACATATGAAAGACGAAATACCATATTTTTGAGCTTTGAACCATACATAGAATCAACATCTCCCAAATAAACAGCAGGAACCAAATGTTTAACTCCAGTATTATCATGATATTGCAAGCATAAAAACGGTAAATTGTCGTTTTCCAAATTTTGTAATAATGGTCTCAAGGAAGACATTCTTTCCATTTCCATTCTCCTTCTAAGATCTGTTCGAATACGTTTTTCCGCCTAAAAAAATTAAATTAATCAAGATAACGCACACAAAAATTAATTTAATATTTTAAAAATGGTAGGCGAATAATCAAACATTACTCTGAGTTCTTCTTGCAAATCTGCCATTTCTTTATAAGCAGATTTCGATAAAATATTTTTGCTTTTCATGTCAATAGCTTCATCACTAATTTCATTGGTTAATAATTTAATCTCGTTTTGTATTTTATTAAGCTCTTCTTGTGCAGCAACCATGACATTACTTCCTACATAATTTCCAAAACTTTGTTCAACTAATTTTCTCGCTTCTTCTAGGGTACGTCCAGTTCTAGAAACCGCCATGTCATCACCTTCATTTAGTCTCTGGGTAACTTTTGCACCCTATTTTCCATTTTAATTAACAAACAATCAATGTCTTAATTATGATTAAAAAAATACAATAAAAATTTAGAGTAAATTACACGAATGGTCCCTGTGATTTGGCAAAAGTTTTAGATTTGGTCCTTAACTTCCAGAAATTACACCCGTGGTCACCATGGTTTGGACTTCGTATTTCTTTTAGTCCAAAATCCTAACGGGCGTTAAATTGAGCTGTTAAATATGTTGAGTGACCAAAATACCCTTTATTTTATTTTTTTCATTTAATTTTAAAACTCGTCTCTCCTCGTGCTTCTTCCTCCTTCTAAGACATGGGAGATCTTAGGAGAAAGAAGAATGAGGAGAGATGAGTTTTAAAATTAAATGAAAAAAATAAAGTAAAGGGTATTTTGGTCACTTCAAAATATTTAACAGCTCAATTTAACGTCCGTTAGGATTTTGGACCAAAAGCAATACGAAGTCCAAACCACGGTGACCACGGGTGTAAATTCTGGAAGTTAGGGACCAGATCCAAAACTTTTGCCAAACCACAGGGACCATTCGTGTAATTTACTCGAAAAATTTAGCATGCATACCGCAAGAAGATTCAAAACCATCCCATAAGAAGCAGTAAACTGTGAAACAAGCGGTTGCAACCCATCAAAAAGAATCTTACAACATTCTTCAGCACCTTCATACGGGTTCTGAAGCACAACTGCATGACCCTTTTTATCAATCCCTCTTCTTCCAGCCCGACCCGCCATCTGCAGCAACTCATTCGGGCTCAAATTGACCCGCCCACTTTCACCTCTTTTGCTCAGAGACGAAATGACAGCTGTCCGTGCAGGCATGTTGATTCCAGCTGCAAGTGTTTCAGTTGCAAAAACTACTTTGATTAATCCTTTTTGAAATAATTCTTCAATAAATGATTTCCAAAGGGGTAAGCAGCCCGCGTGGTGGGCTGCAATGCCTTTTAATATTCCTTTTACTGATGATTCTCTAACTGCATCTGGATATTTTATTTTGAATTTTTTTAGAGATAATTCCACTTCGGTTGTTTCACATTCGGTTAATAAGTTGGTGTCTTCTAAATATTGCACTGCTACATCACAGCCTTTTCTGCTGAAAATGAACCAAACTGCTGGTAACATGTCTCGTGTTTTAAGCTGCCATAATGTGTCTACAACTTGAGGAACCTAATTTTTTTAACAAAACCAGAAATTAAATTAGGGTTCATAACGTTAAAAAGAAACTTACTTTCTCAGTTTGCAGAGAAAAGCCCTAAATTTGTTAATTTTATAAAAAATTGTAATATTTGTTATCTATTCTAACTCAATTTCAAGTATTTTTATTAGTTTCATGGATTCTCGTTAATGAGTTTTTTGCTTAAGTCGTTTATTAGAGAAATTTAATATAAGGTTGATAATTTAGTAATTTAATACGATGGTAATTATGTTAAAATTAATTATCTTGTCTGACTTAGCATTCATTTTTGTGTATATATATTTCAAAATACACAAAAATAAATGCTAAGTCAGACAAGATAATTAATTGTGAGTTAGTTAACATTGTATTAAATTACTGAATTATCAACCCTATATTAAATTACTCTAATAAACGACTTAAGTGATAAAATCACTAACGAGAATCCTTAAAACTATCAAAATTAGTTGCACCAATTTCGAGTCATTTTTTAATTTCAAAATAGTCACAAGCTTGTCTAAATTTAACAAGTTTGAGGACTTCAAGATGGGTTTAGGGACGTTTTCATTTAAAACGTGAAAATATGTCGATTTTTTATTTTTTATGGTATTAACAGAATAATAAAGTAGAAATAGTTTGAGAAGTTAATTGTACTTGTGAACGTTTGATGTTGTTTCTGTCATTCTTTGAAGGATCACTTTCAAATTTCCTTGAATTCCTTCTTCTAGGTCGTTCGTCCTCATATGATGATGACTTGGATCCCAAGGAATTAAGTTGCAAATAGTTAGTTGATAGCTTCCTGTTTAAAACCAATAAAAATTCAAATGTAATAAAATAAAATAAAATGGTATGCAGAAATAACCTATTCATGCTGGTTCCTGTTTCATTGAGAAGAGAAACCAAAGCTGTTTTGGTAGAAAAATGCCATGTTAAAGGAACAGGACGTTTTGTTGATGTTACCAGCTCTGTTTTTCCATGAATCTAAAACACACAAATTTAAATTAATAGTTCAAATTTAATAATTATTATTGTTAATTGATAAAGCAATATTATACCTGATTAATCCAACCACATAACTCATCTGGATTTGCTACTGTTGCTGACAAGCATATTAGTTGAACTTCTTTTGGGCAATAAATGACCTATCAACACATGTAAAAACAAACAGTTACTCAACCATTAATTTCAGTTACAAAAATTGTACAGAGTAACCACTCACAATCTCTTCCCAAACTGTACCCCGAGATATATCACTTAAATAATGAACTTCATCCAAAACAATCACATCAACATGAAAAAGTCCACTTTCTGATGACATAATTCCAACACTGCATCCAAAAGAAAGGGTAATTTAGGTAATATACATACATTTACAAAGTTTTTTTATCCAAAATATATAACGTATAAAGAACTTACACCGTACACACCTCTGATATAACATGTTTCTTAGGATCTCAGTGGTCATGATTAGAACCTGAGCATCTCTATTAATGGCAGAATCTCCAGTGAGAAGACCAACATTATCTTCACCAAATGCATCACTGTGAAATGAAATGAAGTTATTTTTATTTCTGATTTATATTATTTGTTTCAGATGTAGAAATTGGTTAATACCAAAATTCGCGGAATTTCTGATTAGATAGTGCCTTGAGAGGAGTAGTATAGAATAATCTTCTTCCTCTAGCAACTGTAGCAACAGCTGCAGATTCAGCAATCAAAGTTTTACCTGCACTTGTTGGTGCAGAAACTACAACTGAAGAACCTCGAAGAAAAGCTTCAATTGCTAACCGCTGCACAAAATTGGACATAATCAGCTATGTTTTTTCTTCTGTTTCTAACAGGTCTCGAATTATGAGCTGAAAGATACTAAGGTTAAGATATTTGTGAAGATAATGTTGGTCTATCCTGATTCTGGTTTAATTTTTTATATTTTTAGGCCTTAGTTTTGATAAATTTAAAGTAATCTTACTATCTCTTTTGATTATTGATTCCCAAACGTCTCAATAATCAGTTTCAAAATCTCGAAACACCTCCTAAAAATGGTGTTTCCATCATCATAAAACTTCAAGTATTATCGTTTCAGTGATTCATCATTTGAATAACTAAATTATCAAAATCAGAAGACGAAATTTAAAGAGCACGAACACAAAAAGCACCTGAAATTTGTCAATTCGGAAGTTATAAACAGAAGCAAGCTCATCAACGTCAATAATTCCATCACCATACTCTCTGACATCATTACGAATCCTCTCAATTCGTTGCCACTTAAACTCCTCAAACTTCGAAATGTTATCATCACCTTCCAGGACAACACTCTCATCACTTTCAGCTTCATCTTCACTATCTCCTTCAGTTTCCTGACTAAAATCCCCAACCACTTCGTACTCCTCCGCTGCTTCTTCATCGTCTTCGTCATCCTCTTCAGTATCCGACAACTGAGACTCCCCTACTGTAAAATCTGATTTCGGAAACTTGTAATTACTTCGAAATTGATGAGATTTTTGCTTGCGATTATGCAAGGATTTGTGGAAACATAAACGTAGGGTTGTTTGGGAGTGAGTTGTGAATCTGAAGTAATGGTGAATAGTGTATGGTGTGAGTTTGAGTGTAGGGTTTTGAAAGGGAAATGGTGAGAGGATAAAGGAAGAAGAAGGTGAGGAGAGTGTGTTCATGGCGGGACAGATTAGGTTGTGGTGTACGGTTGTGTACAACGATAACAGTTCAGTTCCGGTATGGGGGTCATTATACGACGTCGTTTTAGATTTTTATGAGTGCAAAGAGTCCGACACGCAATATTTTTAGGCCCAAAATTTTGAAACGACACGTCATTAGTTTCTAAAGAAATTTGAATCAACAAGCTATAAGATTTGTGGATACTATTGGGTCAAAAATCGTTTATTTATAGCTACTAAGCTATATTTTTTATTTTGTTATATATCTAATCACTTAAATTTAAAAATGAAAATATAAAACAAATTAAGAATACTAATAACATATAAATGCCACATATTTGCATGATTTTGACAAATGGTTTGTTATTAGCCAAGTATCACTACAATTATAACAACTGACAATGAATATGTTACGTGTTATAACAACCAGCCAGCTAATGATAACCTTTTAATATTTTATATTAAAGAGGGTATCGAAAAATCATGTATCCTGCTCTCTTATCCTATAAACCCCCCACTCAGTGTAAAAATTTCAATTTAAATAGTAATAAGCTTTGAAGTTTTTTATCATTTGTTAATTACAGCATCCTTATTGGTACGTTTTCTTTATATTTTTTTTTATCACTTTATCGTATACTTAGCCTAATGAAAGGCTAATCCGTCTATTAAATATCACATAATACTTTCATGGAGGCAATATCTTGAGAAGATAATCTGCGTATTATTTTAAATGTAATCAGGATTAATTAATTAGAAAAAAGTAGTTCTAAATAAACACTTTAGAATATGCAAATCACAAAGACTTCAATTCAAAGCATATTTTGACTTGTGAAAAACAGTATAACATGTCACATAAATCATACGTAATAACTAACGAGCCTATGTCTTTTTTTGAGAAATTATATTTGTTTCTACCTTTTAGTACCCAATGGTCCTATTCACTTTTAAATTTGACATGTATAATCTTCTTTCTTTGTATCATTCCCTTGATTTTGACACGTGTCATCCAATTAATAGGACCTAGTAAGCAATACCATTTCTCGTCTTTTTATATCAAAATTTCCCCAAAGGCAAGGCAATATAGAAACTTAAATGCATAACATAAGTTACTACAAATGTTTAAATTATTCATTAATGAGTAACTGAAGTCAGTCTACATGTTTCATAACTTAAAAAACGTCTCTAAAATAGTAAAATTGGATTATTAAGTAACTTATTATAATTGACACATTCTCAATGAGGCTCAAATTGCGGCATGAAAGCATTATACCTCAAAAGTCCTTCTCAAACACCCGTAAAAAAAAGAAGTAAAATTGACAACAACAGAATAAGTAAGCAGTTTTTTTATTTATTTGAAAGTTGTACTTGTCACACTTCCACTACAACACGTTCCACAACATACCTGTGCAAGTTCAGGAAAATGGAATTTTAGTCAGTTTGACCTCAAAAGTCAAACTAAGTATCAAGTACCTGATCAAATTGGTTGTGATGTTTGCATTCTAGAAAGCAACAGCTTATGGAACTTTGATGCTTTAAGGGAACGGCCATTTGAAATCTGTTCTTGAGACTGCATACGATTATTGATCCTTTTTCTGCCCTTTCGCACCAAAGAATCTGATGTACCCATAACATAGTATACCTGCCAAAATGGGTATTTTTTTGGTTGTTAAATATGGGTAAAACATTTATATTATTTCAACAATAAAGTAAGATAATTTACCTTATATGTAAATGCAGCAATCTTGAATTCCAGCCCATTTATGACATGAAATCCTTCCATTGCCCTTGCCATTGCCACATCATCATCTTCACGCGCATTCTTTTTCTTGTTCCTGTAAAATACAACATATTCTACCTTATTTTATATTTCACAAACATGATCCCACAGTTCTCAAATTGAAGTCAAATGTGGTCAAATTTATTAAATCTCATATTTGAAAATATACATACCTTTTCATGAAGATCCTATGCTTCTTTTTAGCAGGACCAACTGAAAGAAGTTGGTTGGTTAAATAAGCTGCAAAATTCGGGTCCATTAAAGAAGCGGGTGGTTCAGACTTCTCATATATGAAGTTTATTATCTGTATATTTAATCGGGCCTCTTTACATGTCTCAGAGATACTTGACTGCAACAAACACATTACTTGTTAATAATTAAGGAACTTAATTATTATCGAAAAATATTGTAATTTTTATAATCATATATGCAATACTTACACATTCAAACCGGAAGATTTTTGAGTCATTAACAATCACACTGGCATTTGCATTATAAAGTTCGTCTACAAATCTTTTCCCCTTTCTTAAATTTTCATATGCAAATAGGTCGAGAAGCTTGTTATTAACATCATCCATTGTGATTGCTAGCAGCTGTAAATTGCATTATAAATTAAATAAAAAATAAAACATTAAATTAAAATTGGAAAATGAACATGTTACCAATTTAGTAAGTTTGTCGATGAGCTTGTCTAATGTGAAAACAGGAAATGACCAAGTCCCGAGAACAGCTCGACATTCATCCTCATATTTTACACTATCAATAGCACCATCAAGAAAACTGTAGAGTAGATCTAAGAATCTGTAATAACAAAAGTAAATTAAGAATTATTATTAAGAAAATAGAAAAATGGAAATAAATTATAATAATTATTAATTAAAACTTAAAAACACCTAGCATATGAATCGTTAGGTGTTGCATCATTTGAACCCCTCCATCTTTCCACCAGAGACTTCTCCTTTGCCTCCTCAAGTCTTGAGTACAATATCTATTAAATGTTAATTAACAAAACAAAACAAATCAATTGAAATAAAATAATATAAAATGAAAATAATTGTAGTAAATGTAAAACAAGATACCTGATGAAGTCTGAAGAAAACATAAAAATCATCATTCCCATAAAACACTCGTGATTTATTATCCAAAATAGTAGGAACATGCAGCATAAGCGGTTTCACTCTATTCAAAACATGTCCTGAAAACTCATCACTCATCCCATCTGCCACATCATCCCCACCCTTGTTATCATGTTCCTCAGGGGAATAATCCTCCGCATCACCAGACTCACTCCCTGAATCCTCGCCATTTTCAAAATCTCCATTTGGATATAACAACTCTTTTTCTATCTTAACATTATCATCTAAAATAGAAGAACTTGAATTTTCCTCATTGTTTGTAACCACACGATTGCTTGTTTTTGCACCATTTTCTTCACAACTCCTTTGAGGAACACCGAGTATTGCTTCAACAAAAGTGGTCCAGATTTTAACTGCTTTATCCACTTGTTCAGGGGTCCCGCTTTGTTCAACAGAATATTTCATAAGTTGGTATAAATCTTCATGAATATCTAAATCACAATATTTAAATTCTTGATGTGGGTTATGCTTTTGTTGTTTTCCAGGAGCAATACATTGACGAATGTTATCTTCTATGGATTTTTCTTCACTAATTTCCTTGATTTCAGCTAACAAAGCTACAATACAAAAGAAAAATAAATGAATGAATACTTTTAAATAATCATTACATCAATGCATATGTATGTATTAAGGTTAATTATGTTTTAAATTTTTAATCCTCAATTTTTTATCAATTTGGCGGTTTAGCCCTTAAACTCTTTTTCACAAGATTTAGTATCTTAACTTTGGTTAATGGTTTAGTCCCTTGACATTTATACATAACAATATTAAATAATTACAATAAAATAATAATAATAATAATAATAATAATAATAATAATAATAATAATAATAATAATAATAATAATAATAATAATAATAATAATACCTTTGGCACTTAAGCTCTTTGAATCTTGTTGCTTAAAATAGAAGCTACGATGATCAAGTGATTTATGATAATTTTTAGCATAAATTTCAGCCCACGTTTTTTTAGTATCAAAACGACACCTCAGCCACTCTTCTTGTTTCTGTTTCAAACGGGTCAGAATTACTGGTAGAGCAAGAGAAGCATTTTTCCTTAATACATCCATCACATCAAACCCATGATCACCGTATAACCGCCCAATCACTCTCAAATGTATAGCTGCATACAGACCAAACGGGCCAATTTTAAATAAATTAATAAATAATAACTAGATCGAAGGAAACGGGTCAAACGGGTCAGATCCTGACCTGTGAAGTCTTCAATATGAACCACATTATCTGTCTTGATGGAATTATCATTAATCCTATCCAACAATTCTTCCACACGTTTGGCAGTTACATTCACTGATTCTATTAACATATCCAATTCAAATCTGAAATGAAATAAAATCAATCTCCTGTGAAGAGAAGATTTTTTAAAAATTAAATATAAAAATAAAATAATATCCAACCTGTCATCTTCACATCGAAATAAACTCTCTTCATATTGGTTCTTACGCATGTGTTTAAAAGAATAATCCTCACTTCCAGATGTAACAGACACCCAATGATCATTCAGCACCTCAAAACCAATCCTTGTTTTTTGGCTTGCTAACTGAATCGGGTACTGTATCAAACAATAACTACTTTATAAATAAAAGTAATTTAATTAAACTGCGTTAAAAATGTAAAAATTTCCTACATTTTTTGGTAAAAGCCGGTAACTTGGAGTGCAACATTCACAATCAGAAAGATCAAGCTCTTGAATTGATTTTGAAAGATACTTTTCTCTGATTGAAAGTGAACATGGTTTAGTTCCAGATCCTGTATTAAGTCAAAGTCAAAGTCATGAGAAAATGAATTAACATCCTATTGGTAAGTAATTAACCTCTTAGATGATATTAAAGGGGAATTCATGTAAAATCTTACTCATGGAGGAATAGTCATCCACATATAAATAATGAGATAAAATCTTACTAAATTACAGAGAAAAAGAGATTATTATTATTAAGTAGGAAAATAAGTATTTATGTTAATAATTACTTGTTGTTTCACTGCGGTCAATAAACTCATTGACTTCTTCCACAAGATCCGCATATGCTCCAAGCAAATCATTTATCTAACAAAAATACAATCTTTTTAAAATTTAACAAATTTGTCCAAATTACTCTGAATAAATAAAAATAACAATTACACGTGTTAGTAAATAGTAATGCAATTAATTGCCTTAATTCATCTTTAAAGCCACAAACTTCTCATATATGTAAGCATATGTGGCAAGTTTTTACAAATATAAAAAAAAAAAGTAAAAAGTAAAAATTCTTTAAATAATTCATATTATGTACATAATTTTACCTGAGATTGCAGTTGTAATCGAGTAATATTTTCTGTGCAATACTGAGCAATACACTTCAAAAATGCCTGGTAATCATCTGAATTACTCAATCTTTCCTTCACTTTTTCACGGAGACAAAGCATTTGTCCATGCACATCTTCAAAATACCAACATAAAATAATCTAATAAAAACAGAAAATATTTTTATTTTATTTTATATAAAGTGGTTTCTTGAATTAGGAAATACCTTTATGAAACAGTTCAGCTACAGAATCCTCAAGAGTACAAGCAGGCTGGTTATTTTGGGTAGAACTATGCATTCCATTACAGTTATTATCATCTTTATCATGTTCTGTGTCTTCTGATGTGTCTGTTTCTTTCTCACCATGTTTTTTATGCTCTTTATTGGTTATAATACATCCTTTTTCATGATCTGAATCAGGCCGGTCAACTTTGACTTTCCTTTCAGCATTAGCTTTCTGACAATAAATGTGAATTAATTTAAAAATTATGATCAAATCTAGTCCTCAAATTATGAATGTTGTTGATAGTTATTATTTATTAGAAGCTAATATTTGCGAGTAAATGGATAAATAGGAAGAAAAATATTAGATTGATAATGAGTATTTAATTTCTGAAATTAACTAAATGGGTAATTTAACTACCTTTTCAGAGTTATGGTTGCTGCTTGATTGACCAGAATGATTAGACACTGCTGCTGAAGAATCTTGAAAAAAATTGGTAAACTCTTTGAGCAGGTCTTGATGTTCATTAAGAATAGCAGCAACCTGAAAAGTTGGTAAATAAGTAAATATTATATCTAATATTTAAAAAGTATATATTTAATGTTTTTAATGACAAACCTCTTGGTGGATTTCCATGCTGGATTTATTTTCCTTTTTAAACTTACTCAAAGTATCAAGAAAATATCTGAACACATGATCTTGACCTTGAAATCTTATCTGCAATGAAAACCTCGTTAAAACTAAGCTTACCATTTTGAAATTTGGAAATCATTTAATGATGTTTATATTACCTTAATTTTGTTTACAAATTGAATGGCATCTTCGAAATTCACAGGCTTTCTAACATTATTTTGATCATCCTCTTGTGTGAGGGAGATCTTAAATCCCTTGGGTAAAAAGGGATTAAAACCTAAAATTAATTCTTGGTGTCCTTCGAATAATTCCTTAACCTTTGTTACGACACCTGTGGTGTTTATTCTAAGGAAGTATAATAAATACAGTTAAAGATATGTTTCCAACACAACGATAACATAAAAAATGAAAGAAGAGTCAAAGTCAAACCTTTGTGCCTTGAAATCTTTCATGACTTTAAGAAAGTCTTCGTATTTTTCCTTTTTGTCTTGAAATACATCTCTAACTTTATCAAGATATGTAAGCGCATCATTAGTTGTTAATTTTTGTGAGCTGCTTTTGTCTATCATCTGGGGACTCCTGCAGCTTCATTGCAGAAGATTAGTTGTTAATTAAACAGATTACAATTTTATCTAGATTTATTTTCATTAATTAAAAAATTGACTATTGACAGGGATGCTACATTTTTGTATAAACCCTAAGTGATCAAATTGCAGAAAGGAAAAAAACACAACTATTGTTAATTATCAAAATATATACTTCAACAGCAAAAACTACCATATAAACTTCAAATAACAAACTTTTTACAAAAATTGTATCAACAGATACTTACTGTTCAGAAACGAATGGCCGTTTGATTTGAGGACTGCTGTAAGCATCGTCATCATCTCTAGACCGCTTCATCACTTCAAAATTCAAACAATTTAAAAAATTCAACACTTAAAACCTCCAATTAACAGCCAAACCCAACAATAACAATACTACACAAATCGAAAATCAACAATTAACCAAACGTACTACACAAAACTCAGACCTGTAAACAGATCACCGTCAACCATTCCTCTTTTTCTGTAAAACAAAATTCAGCAATTGAGCTTGAACATTAATAAAAAAAATCTAACAATGCTACAATTGAAAATCAGAGATGGAAAATTTTCTATTGAAGCACTGTACGATCTTCAAGTTTGCAAAAAATTCACAAAATTCACCTTCGGATTTTCGCAAACTAATATGCATATATCACTATCGGTAGTTGTGTACATCAAACCATATAATCTGTGTTTTACTGCAGACACTGTATGTGTGTCAGTTTGGAGATACGATTTAGAGACGAGATATAGATACAGCTTTGTGTATGTATAAGCTATATATATGTATATAAAATATTGTATTTGTGTATATATAAACACACAGTGGGTGTAACAAAGAAGAAAGAGAGAGTAGACCAAAAGGGGTAGTAGTGGTCATTTTGACGGCTTTTATTTTCAATAAATGGGACGACCGGCAACCGGTGTGGCCGGTAATATTGCTACTAGGGCAAAAGAAGCGAAAGGAGGGTAAAGTTGTCCACGGAAAAGCAAACGGATAAACGCCGTTAGGACACGAGTTTTGGGTTGATAAACTGATGAAACGAGTAGCATTCGACTGCATTTTACAACGATTTTACAATGATATATATTTATTTACTATATCATTGTAATACATTTAGCATGATGCGTGAATAGTAGCATACTGGTGGAAATATTTTTTTTTCTTTTAAACTCACCTGCCGAATTTGTTGACTTTGTACGATGGACTTACCTCTCAAATACTGTATACATTATCAATTGATGTTGTATAAATTAATGTGTCTTTCAGAAAATTTCAAATAAAGTCCCTCCACTTTCTAAATATTATCATTTTTAATTTAAATGTTTAAATGTTCTACTTCCAAAATAAGTGATACATATATTATTTAGGGTATTTAAAATAATATATGTATCACTTTTAGTTGTTAGGTATTATTTAGTTGTAATGAATAGTCTAGGGGGCAATGTGTAACATTGCATATTGTGTTAGTTTAGCTTAGTATTAGACTTAAGCTAATTAGGTTTAATTAAGAGAATTAAGGTAAAGGTATATAAGCCTAGATGTAAACCTTAATTCTCAACTTTTGCACTTAATCAATATCAATTCTCTGCATTTGTTCTCTCCCTTCTCTCTAACTTTCTCTCTCTAAAACCCTAACCATCTTCATCATCCTTTCCTCCATATTCATCATCAACATCAAGTTATGGATTGATTTAGTGTTATTAAGCATTTCAATTGGTATCAGAGCTTAATTTCACTCCGAAAACGATCCATTTCCATTGCTTGTTGTTCAAATCAGAAGATCAAAAGGGTTTTTCAAGGGTTTTGAAGAAAAAGGGTCTAAAATCAAAAAACGGATTTGAGGTATTAATTCTTGTTCTTATGGATTGAATAGCTTCATTTTGTTAATATATTAAGCTTATAATCAAGTTATGATCGAATCCAATTCATTCTGATGAAGAATTTGGATTTTTAGTAAAAACCATTAAAGCTTCAAAAAACCTTCAAAATTCAAATTTCCGATTAGATCTAGGTTGTTTTTGGTTAAGATTGTAGTAATGGATTGAAGGAAAAAGGTTTTTGGTCATTTTGCAAAAAGAATCAAAGATTTTGGTTAAGAAACGAGCATTTTAGGATCAAATTAGTGGATTTTTCTTGGCTGTTCGTCACTGTTCTGCTCAAGAACGTCGTAACTGTTCTCGGCCCGAGAACAGTAAATTCTTCGGCCCGAACTCATCTTTAAGTTCGGCCCGAACATCAGAACATATTTCGGCCCGAACTCACTGTAACACCTCAAATTGTAATACCAAATATTGGCCAAAATAAAACATTTTATAAATAGAAGAACATCCTCAATTCGGATTTACAAAAACCTTGGTATGAAATCAGAGTATAAAAGTAGGTGTTACAAAATAGATCATAACCAAGCTAAGACTAAATCCAATCTAGTGTTCTTCTAATCTAGGTCCCGCATCACTATCCATGCGTACCTAAGCCTTCGATCCCGAACATGAGTACATAGCAAAACAAAACAAGGAGTACGTGAGACAAAAACGTCTCGTGAGATACGTGGGTTTAGACCCATTCGTTTATCCAAGTAATCAACAAACAAGTAATATCATCCATCTATTTAGTCACCCTATGGTGGCTTCAAACCTTGCTTTCCTAGCAACACATATCTAGTTATCGGGTTGCCCCCGAGCTAACTAGCAACTCTAACGTGCCCAACTATCGGGTTGCCCCCGAACTAGCTAAAAGCACCCTTAAATCCAACTATCGGGTTGCCCCCGAACTAGCTAGAAACACTATCCTATCTAACTATCGGGTTGCCCCCGAACTAGCTAGAAACACTATTCTATCTAACTATCGGGTTGCCCCCGAACTAGCTAGAAATATCACCATGTCTAGTTATCGGGTTGCCCCCGAACTAACTAGCATCACGTCATCTCATTCTCACCATAACTCAAAGGTTATATCAAACTAGTTCTCGGCTATCACATTCATCATCAAACCAGTTAGTTATATATTAACAATAATTCATAACTAACTAAACAACTATAAGTCTATTCAATTAAGCAAATAGACCGTAACACAAGTATAGAAAATGTATTTCATAGGCTATGTACTCAATAAAGTCCACACGTACTCACCTTAGCAATATGATGCTCAAATCGTGTTATTGACACCAATACTCTTGCTTCCACAATTTCACCGACTTTCCAAAATGTCACCAAAAGCCTAATACAATAATCACAACAAGATTATCATCACAAACTACTACCAATGTGTTCATCTACCTCTAGATAACACCCATCAATCCATTTTCCCCAAATATGGTGATTACCAAACCCTAGGTTTAGCCAACCCTTAAGATTCTTACAAATCGAAATCATACACTTGTTTTACTTGTTAATATACCATCTATTAAGTGTATACATCATTTATTTCACCATAAATCACCAACCCAAGAACTAGGGTTTCAAACCCTAGCTTCAAGATCCATAGATCTTGAGCTACAAAGATGAAAGAGTGAAGATTTACCTTTAACCTTCCACTAGGAGTGAAATCTACCAAAGATTTGTGAAGAAATCAACCCAAACCAGATGCTATGCTCAAAAATCGCCAAGAGAGAAAACTAGGGTTTTTCTTTGCAATAAATGAGCTCAAACCCGACTTTAATGCTGGTCGCCCAGAGTTCACGACGCGAACTAAGTTCGCGTCGCTAACTCCACAAGTCGTACGCATACTTAACGATCGGTACCCAGACGCGATCTTCTTAGCGACCCATGGCCAAACTCCCTGGCCCGACTTCCCGATCGTGATCGGAAGTTCGCGTCGCGAACTCCTTAAGGCAGCAGGGCTGCACTTTTCATCAAGTGTCTTGACCCGGTTTCGCCCATAACTTTCTCGTACGGTGTCCAAACGACACGAAACCAATTTCCACGTGTTTTATATGATTTATCCATAATTATCATATTTTTACATATTTTATTTATTTACAATTTCGGGTCGTTACACTCACTACTAAGTCTTCGACCCGAACTTCACACAAGTCTTCGGCCCGAACACTACTCAATCTTCGGCCCGAACAATACTCAATCTTCGGCCCGAACTAAATTCAATCTTCGGCCCGAACTCTTACAAGTCTTCGGCCCGAACTCTTTCTCCACACTTATTTTTTTTCTTCCGGTCATTTTTCTTACCACTAAGAAATGACTTCCAAGGACGCCTTGTCCATTGGGTCAGACACTAAACCACCTGTTCTCTACCGAGGAGAATACGGTCAATGGAAGAAACGATTTCTCCATTTCATCCTGAGCCAACATTCCGGTACAGATATCCTTGACTCCCTTACAATCGGACCCGCTAAGTTCTATCGTGCATTGGCACCAGCCCCAAACTCCGAACCAGCATTACCTGGTGGTGTAATCGAAATTCCCCCATCGGAATACACCCAAGAGCAGAAGGATATGGCTAGGGCTGATGTGTACGCATACTCCTATATGCTACAAGGCATCACAAATGAAATTTACAGCAGCCTTGATAGTTTCGGCACGGGTAAAGAGCTCTGGGATGAGATCCAAAAGCAAATGGAGGGTACTGACCTGGGTAATAAAGCTAAGATGGTATCCACCCTAAACACCTACGGTCAATTTAAAGATACCCCGGGAGAAGAATTGGAGCAAACCTACCTCAGATTCTGCAACATGCTCAATGATCTCAAAAAGAACAAACGCATCAAAGAGAAACTTGAAATTAACATCAAATTTATCCAATCCCTACTACCGGAGTGGGAGATGTTTGGCAACAGTGCGATGCAGCACAAGGACTTAAGCTCCATAGATATTCATGAATTATATGGGTACCTACATCAAAATGAACCCATGGTGAGAGGAATCGCCAAAACTAGGCAAGATACTGCTGACACTCTTGCAATGTTGGCCAAACAAAACCTAGCTCTCAACAAAGGTATCAATGAAGCAATGATTGCATCAAAATCAAAAGAAGTGGTAAATGAAGAACCAGAGACTCTGATCCCTGCGGGGACGAAAGATGAAATCGATTCGGTTCGTCAAGCCTTGGCTCTCATTTCAAGTTATAATAACAAGTACTATAACAAGCCAACCAACAACAACCTCAGATCATCCTCAAACTTCAAATTCAACTCCTCTTCACAAACCCCGAACAACAAATCCTCATCTTCATCTACTGAGCCACCTAAGAAATGTTACAACTGTGGTATGACGGGGCACTTTGCTAAAGAATGCAAGAAGCCTAAGGTGAAAGACTCTGAATACTTCAAAAGGAAAATGCTCATGGATAAGCAAGTTGAAAATGGCAAGGTCCTACTGGCTGAGGACCTACAGTGGGTGGAAGACTCAGATGATCAAGAGGAAGAGGAATGCACTGCCAGCCTGGCTCTTATGGCGAGATCAAACGAACTAAGAGCAGAGCTAAGCATACCTGAGAATGATGAAAATGAGGTACACTCTTCTTCTTTTGACTCTTTACTACCTGACTCAGACACTGATGAATCAGAGAATTCCTTGTTTAATGAAAAACTTTTTCTTAAAATTGATGAGAAATCACAACTGACAAAACAAATTACTTCTTTAGAATCCGAAAAGGAATAACTTTTAAATGATTTAAGTGATTTAAGTCAATGTTCTCTTCAAATAACTCAAGTAAACAAGGAATTACAAAATCAGTTGTCTACGTCAAAATCTGCTTATAAATCTCAAATTTCTGAATTACAAAATAGTCTACAAAAACAAGTTAATACAACCAATGAATCAAATACACAAATCTCAAAATTAAAGGCAGAAAATTTAACCTTTCGTCTTCAACTTGAAACTCTTGTTCCTCAAGTCAATCAAAATAACCTTTCAAATCAAAAAACACAAGAGTTACAACAACAGTTGTCATCGTTTCATGTTGCTCACACCAGTGAGGTCAATCGTCTAAATCACATTATTAATACAAAAAACCTTGAAATTTCGAACCTGAAAAACATGAAGACGGTGTCAAGTAATAAAGACGACTCCAAGCAGCTGATAAATGACTTGGCAAATCAACTAAGTCGAGAACAAAAATGGATGAAGTCCGCAGACATCAAGATGAAAGACTATCAAGATAAGTTGAAGACGGCTGACAACGAAATTCAAAAACTAAATGAACAAATCACTAACATAACAAACAACTTTAAAAAGGAAAACGATGAACAATCAGCAACCATACATAGTCTTACTGTCAGAAAAGAAAATGCTGAAGAACACATCTCAAAACTGGAACAGACGATTGTGAAAGCTGGTCATACTGAACAAACGATAAAATTAAACCAGCCAAAAAAAAAAAAAAAAAAAAAAAAAAAAAAAAAGAGTTCAGATCGTACAAGTCAAAAGTGGGTCTTGGAGCAGAAAACATCCGCCCTCTGGAAAAAGCTGCAGATGTTCTTCCAACCTTATATAACTACAATTACGTGAACTTGAGAATCTGGCAAAGCTTCCTTCATATGCCAGATAAAGAAGCAGAAGTTGAAAAGTTCAACCGGGAAAAGGAAGAATATGCTCAAATTAGCTTCAATTATAATGCCCTAAACTCAACATACGTAAAGAAGAAAGCAAAATTTGAACACAATGAATACTTTCCAATCACTACACTTGCTGAATTCTCCATTCCTGAAAACCAAATTTTAAAACAAATCAAAGAGCCAAAGCTATATGTTCCTCCATTAGTTTTAGAAAACAAAATTGTCCAATTAGAAACTGAAATTGATGAACTCACAAGGTCTTTGATAAAGAAAAAGAAAAACTTCAAAACAAAATACATAATTTAGAGGACACCATTTTAGAATTAAAAACTAAAGCGAACAATATTGTTTCCCAAAATCCTAAAGCCTCTTTATTAGGGCCAGCACCGACAAACCCAGTTCCAACCATCTTGAAGAGAAGCTCTAATCCATTATCCACCTATTTTGAATCTTGCAGATCGAAGATTAGAGTCTGAAGGGAAGAAGTCCATGAAGCAACCTGAAGTCAAAAGAGCCACGCAGTCAAAGAAGTCTATTCAGACTGGATCCAGTATGCTTAAGAAGCCTAGTCTACTTAAGAAGTCTAGTCCACCTAAGTCTGTAGTTTCATCTTTTTCTGTTCAAAATAAATGTAATGACTCTAGACAATTTATTTCTCCGAAAGAAGCTTATGGCATTGTTTATAATTCTGCAATTAATCGTCTATTTAATCACGTTGTTAATGGTGTAAATTTAATTATTAAAACTGATAAAAATGGCAAAAAGATTTACTTTGATAAAAAGACCGATAAACCAATTTCTCAGTACGATGAACGATATTTTATTAAAATAGATACTCCTTGTGGTAAAAGACATGATGTTCTTGGTAAACGTCGTGAAATCATTCAGTCTTCCACAACTTGCTATCCAGATCCTTATAAATCTATAAACTCTCGATCAGAGAAATCTACCGTTACACGTCTAGTAAAACCAACATCTGAAAAATCTTCATCTCGTCGTTCCCTCGTGTATCGGGAAGTTTCTAAACAAACATTGTCAAATCCAAAGCTTCCATCAAAAGCTCAAAAGAAAACTTTCAAACAACCGAAGAAATCTTCTCAAACTCCACAAACTTTTGTCTCTCATCTTTCTTCTCGCCACAAGTGTTCTGGAGGAAACTCTGCACAAAAGTCAAAACCATCAGTTTCCTCAAAAGGCAACAAACTGTCCGCCAAAACGAATACTCATGTGAAATATAACTGGATTAAAAAAGAAAAATCTCTTAAATGGGTAATCAAATCCGAACTGCCTCCTAGCAGTTCCAAAACGCTCTAAATTGATCATCACATAAATCTGCATAAAACATCTGTCACTAATCGTTCTGGACCCATACATGATGGGGTACCTAAAATGTTTTATTTGTTTTATGTAGAATATATGCTACCTCGACTCAGGCTGTTCAAGGCACATGACATGAAACGAAAATCTATTGACTAATTTTCATCACAAATATCTGGGAACAGTCAAATTTGGAAATGATCATTTAGCTGCTATTTTAGGACTTGGCGACATCATTCGTCCAAATCTTATTATCAGAAATGTTTCTTTTGTCGAAGATCTCTCACATAATCTCTTTAGCATTGGTAAATTCTGTGATAAAACTCTGGAAGTCAACTTTCACACAACAAAGTGTGCTATTCGTACATATGATGGCGAAGAACTTCTTACCGGAACCCGTGATACAAACCTTTTCACCATTAATCTTAATGATGTGGTTCCACTGGAAGAAGTATGTCTCGTATCTAAAGCTAATTCATATGAGTCATGGTTATGGCATCGTCGTTTGTCCCATCTTAACTTCAAAACCATGAACACACTCGTAAAAGGAGGACATGTGTCTGGATTACCTGATGTTGCGTTTGAAAAAGATCATAAATGTTCATCATGTGAAATGGGAAAAATGACCAAAAAGTCTCACAAACCTAAACCGGCTCCAAGTACTTCCAAACCTCTTGAACTACTGCATATGGATTTATGTGGTCCAATGAGTGTTCAAAGCCTTGCTGGTAAACGATATGTTTTGGTTATTGTTGATGACTATTCAAGGTACACATGGGTTCATTTCCTCCGCTTAAAGGATGAAGCTGCAGAGACCATCATCTCATTCATCAAGAAAACCCAAGTGAACCTGGAATTAAATGTTCAAACAATCCGTACCGACAATGGTACTGAATTCAAGAATCGGGTCCTTGACTCTTATCTTGAATCTGCTGGCATCACCCACTAGTTTTCAACTGCACGAACTCCTCAACAGAACGGTGTTGTTGAAAGACGAAACCGTACCTTAGTAAAAGCCGCTGGTACGATGCTTTCATTCTCAAAACTTCCTCTGTCTTTATGGGCAGAAGCCATCAGCACCGCCTGTTTTACTCAAAACCGCTCAATAATAAACAAAACATACAGCAAAACTCCATATGAGCTCATCAACAATCGAATACCAAATGTAAACTTCTTCCACATCTTTGGTAGTCGATGCTTCATCCTGAATGATAAAGATAAACTAAACAAGTTTGAAGAGAAAACTAAGGAAGGAGTCTTTATTGGATATTCAAAGGAATCAGCTTCATTCAAAATTTACAACCGATCCACAAGATTGGTCAGAGAAAGTGTTAATGTATCATTTGATGAAACATTCCCTCTTGATTCAAGCACAACTGGTATTGAAATACCTCTACCCACAACCTCCTTTGTTCATTCAACATCTCTGAATGACCTTGAAATCCTATTTGAACACTTCTATGACGAATATCACAACGTCAGACACACACCCCCACCCCCACCCCCACCTCCACCTCCACCTCCGGCAGATGTTCAATCAATCACTGCTCCGGAAATCAACACTCCTTCAACAAATGAATCTCCATCCCCTACATCACCTGCTCCAACCTCTCCAATACCCACTTCAAATGCCGGTCCTTCAACATCAACACAAGGAACTCAATCTATACCAGTCAATCCCCCACCTCCGTCAGATATTATCGCTCCACTGGTGATTGACTTCTCTAAATTTCATCTTCCTCGTGTTGAACCACCACCTCAGATCAATCCCCTAAATACTGAAACTGCAATCATACCACATCCTGCTTTCACAGATAATTCCAACGTTAACCCTGGTCGACTCCCACTTCCTCATTCTACGAAGTGGACAAAGGAACATCCTTTAGACCAAATCATCGGAAACCCAGAGTCCTCAGTCCAAACTAGAAGGGCTTCAGCGGATGAATGTCACCATGCATCATTCTTAAGTTCCACTGAACCTAAGAAAGTCTGTGAAGCGCTTTCAGATCCAGACTGGATAATTGCAATGCAAGAAGAAATTAATCAATTTGAAAGATTAAAAGTCTGGCGCTTAGTTCCTAAAACCCCGGGATCATCAGTCATCGGAACTAAGTGGATTTTTAAGAACAAGAAAGATGAAAATGGAATAGTCATTCGTAACAAAGCAAGGTTGGTTGCTAAGGGTTATGCTCAACAGGAAGGCATTGATTGCGAAGAAACATTTACTCATGTTGCCCGTATTGAAGCCATCCGCATTTTCTTAGCATATGCAGCTCACAAAAACTTTACTATCTATCAGATGGATGTAAAGACTGCATTAGTAAATGGTATTCTAAAATAGGAGGTGTTTGTTCATCAACCAGAAGGGTTTGTGGATCCCAAACATCCAGATTATGTATATATTTTTCGACAAAGCTCTATATGGTTTGAAACATGCCCCTCGGGCATGGTATTATGTTCTTTCCCAGTTCTTAGTCGAATCTGGCTTTTCAAAGGGAAAAGTTGATACAACTTTGTTCATCAAACGTCAAGGGGAAGATATCATCCTAATTCAGATCTATGTCGATGACATTATCTTTGGGTCTAAAAATCCAAAATATTGCAAACGTTTTTCCGATCTCATGGTAAAACGCTTTGAAATGAGCATGATGGGGGAGATGAACTTCTTCCTAGGTCTTCAAGTTCGTCAACTTCCCACTGGAATCTTCATCAATCAATCAAAGTATATCTCTGATCTACTGACAAAGTATCTCATGGACGACTGTAAACCTATTGCAACACCGATGTCCACGACCACCAAACTAAATGCTGATCTGTATGGTAAACCGGTAGATGTAACAAACTATCCGGGTATGATTGGATCTCTACTTTACTTAACGGCCAGTCGTCCGGACATCATGTTTTCCACATGCATCTGTGCTCGGTATCAGGCTGCTCCCAAAGAGTCTCACTTTCTGGCAGTCAAACGAATCTTCCGTTATCCAAAAGGCACCAGAGATCTTGGTCTTTGGTATCCCAAGGAGACCTCGTTTGATCTTTCTGCATTCTCTGATGCTGATCATGCTGGGTGTATGCTGGAAAGGAAGAGTACATCTGGGGGAGTTCAATTTTTGGGAGATAAGCTAGTCAAAAACATTCTCAAGTATTTGAGAAGGACGAAAGAAATGTTCTTGGTCTTTGGAGGTTCGTTGGAAGAATTGCGTGTAACTGGTTACACATATGCAAGCTTCCAAACCGACAGAGACGATTACAAATCTCAATCGGGATTTGTCTTCACACTAAACGGAGGAGCTATATCTTGGAAGAGTCAGAAACAAGATACGATAGCAGATTCGACTACAGAGGCTGAGTACATTGCCGCAAATGATGCTGGGAAAGAAGCCATGTGGCTTAAGAATTTTATCGAGGATCTTAGAGTTATTTCCAGTATCTCTAGACCCATCGAAATATTCTGTGATAATAGTGGAACAATAGCGCAAGCTGTTGAACCAAGAGAGCATCAAAAGACCAGGCATGTACGCAGGAAATATCACCGCATACGTGAGTATGTAAGAGAATGTGATATTGTAATTAAGAAAATACCAACGGATGACAACGTCGCTGACCCGTTGACAAAACCACTAGCTGGACCAAAGCATGAGAAACATGCGCACGCTATAGGCATGCAGTACCTAAATATTGGTAGCTAGTAATTTTGATTAGAATCATAGACATGTTTGAAATCGATACATTATGTAATAACATTTCGTGGGATTGAAATAGAAAGTTTTATGTAATATTTTCACATTCTCTATTTTTAACATGTTTTAAACCTATCCTTGATACACAAAGTTTTTTAGTATCTAAATTGTCTGTGGTTGCTTGAATTTAGTGGGAGCTAGATTCAAGAGTTAATACCATTATGAATATTTATCTATTTCATAGTTATTGAATAGAGAAACAAGGGTTGTTAAAATAAATATTCATAGATGTTTACAGAGTTCGCTAAACATTAGACGTGACCAAAAGATCGAGATTACTTCACGGAGCCTAAGCATGAGTAATTTCGAGTAGATGTCCTCTGACCTGAGATGTTTTGGTTTGAGACACGATGACTTCTGATCTTTAGCATTTATCTACCGTCACACCGTAAAAGGGTGATCATAAGGAACTTGACTAAGACAGCGGAAGTCGTGGGCAAGATAACGCAAATGTCAAGATGGGATTTGCAGCTTCTTTAACTAGAAGAGATATTTCATGGCCGCTCGACGATTAAGACTACTGAAATGCGTGGCCGCGCTCGGAGAATGATTAGATCATTCGGTAATCCGTTACTGCAGAAAGTCGAAATCAGAGTCGAGAAAATTCAAGTATATAGAACAAGATCCCTGCTCCATGTCTATTACTCAAATTAAGAAATATGATGACGCGAAAGGAAAACCTGTTAGTGTTGTTCATTATATGAATACTAGCAGGGTGCCCGCGCAATGCGGCGGCGGGCACCCAGTGACTATATTCTGCGGCGGCAATAGTGATGGTGGCAGTGGTGCCTAGAGATGTTGGGTAGCGCTGGTGAGTAGTGATGGTGGTGGTCAATAGAATAACACGAGCTTAATTATAAATAAAGATAATGTGGTACGTATTGTATTCAAGTAATCAATATTTGCCATTGTAGCTGAGTTGGTTAGAGCTCTTGCTAATAACATAAATGCAGCAAGCTATTTTTTGCTACTTTGGGAAGTTCATAAATGCATGTTATATACTAAAGATAAGTTACATCTATGTCCGTGTTCACTTTAGATACTAATAGTCCCCCAACCCGAACCTGTCATGGTTGACTAAACGAATGGTGTTTAGATCGGTTAATATATTAACTTGCGAACCCGCCATTCTGAACCGAATCCGACACAAATTGTCACCCTTACAACAAATTGATGCCATATATCAAACAGTTAGAGGGCAAAACATTGATTAAAACACTAAAAATTTAGAACACTTTTGCATAATTCAATATTAATTTACTTAGTTACATAGATCAGTAAAAAGTTGAAACTTAGTTGCATAAATAAATCATTTTCCCTATTATTGACCCTTAATCAATATACTTAGTTCAAACTTTTGCATAAATAAATTTGGTACACTTTTGCATAATTCAGTATTAATTTATTTAGTTGCATTGATTGGTATACACAGTTTAACTATAGTAATCATCTAGAAGTATACATGTTTCTTCCAAAGACTTTAAGTGTATGTGTATATCCTGAATAACAAACCATTATTCACACAAGGGAATCGTTCATTCAAAACCACCATTTGAATTGGCACACTTAGTGAAACAAACAAACACAAAATTACAAAATATTGAAAAACCAAACAACAAAACCTCAAAAAGAAACTAATAGCAAAAGAAAAAAGATCCTTAAGCCTTGCTTATAAGCTTATTATTAATACAAGCTTTATCGTAGTCTTAATCTTCTACATCTAACCGCAAGTCAATTTGTTCAATAATGAGTGTCAATCGCCATGTGGCTTTTCAAGGAAGAGAAAAATGAGAATGTAACAGTGGATATTAAGCAAACTATCACAAATAATTATCAACAACGGTTCTTTTTATATCCTAACGATTAATAAAGGCTGCAAGATTTAGGCGACAAATGACTGTGGTATGTGTAAGAAAATGTGACATACTCTTGTTAGAAATATAAGGTAATATGTGTTATAATAATCTTTAGATAATTAAATTCATATCACACCTTTAATAAAGTTTAAAATCAAAATACCTCTTACTTAGCTTTTCTTTTAACTGTATGTGAAAGACTTTACTCAATATTTGAATAACATACTACTTAAAAGAAAACTCATTCAAACACCTAATAAAAAAACAGATAGAAAATGAAACATGTAGAAGTGGTATATAACTGGATAACATGCCATATAACTGGATAACAAACATGACAATGAATGTATGGAGGAACGTGTTTGGCTTTTATCAAATTTGAGTGTAGAAGCTGTATTTCTATCATTGAAGCGATTGTTTCCTTTTCCGGGTTAGTAAAACTGGATCAATTCTAATTTCTCAAACGGAACTGGATTCTAGGCTTTCTTGAGGATGATTTGAACTTCGAGAAAACAAAATTTTAAATTCAAACTTAATTTCAATAACATTTTTTAAATCAAGAAAAACTTAAACACGGTACCAAGTAATACAAAAACATCATATTTTGTACCATTAAGTTGTCATCAGTAAATATGAACCACTGCAAGAAACGGTTCCTCAATTACAAAGTAAAAATCACGTTCTTGACAAATTTTTAATCAATACATTGAGAAATTTTTTTGTTTTGTCAAAAACTTGTAAAGCAAACATGGCTTCTTTATAATTTGCCTTTTATATCTCCAATAGCACCCACATACATAGGGCAAAACTTACATGAGGCGTATATTTCACATTCAGAAAGTTAAATTCAGTAGAGTTTCTTGCATCCCTGAAATGAAGTAGAAAATGACACATAAGTGAACACACAAGATGATCAGGATCACACGTTATGAAGTTAATCTTAACATAAAAGTTAACTAATTTCAGGTAGAAACAATAAGCAAACCTAACATATATCCGTAACTTTCAACACAAAAACAAATTTAATCAAGTCAAATAGAAGCGAACGATTTTTATTTTTAATAAATTATACATGAACGATGGGGTGGCCAAGAATATATGAAATTGGAAGATGCAGTAATTGATGTAAGTAGCCAGAGGCTTAAAATCTGCTCCAAACAAAACCTCTGACCACCTCCAAAAGCCATGGAAGTCTTCGATGCAACATTCAAATCCATCACCTGCTTACAACCAAATTTGACAACTTATTAAACAGTTATTGTGTTATCTATTTGATTTAGCCCATTTATAAAAATGAAATTGAAGTGCAAATTAGCTTCACAGTTCACACACATTTCATTGAACACTTAGTGAGAACATAAGAAGCCATAATAATTAATGAAAAGTAAGATATAATTACTGATACAAACCTCATCTCAAGTCTGGATATTGATTATCTAGATGTTCTGAAACAAATCGAAACACAAAAACAAAAACCAAAATTGGGTTAACGATGAAAAATAAAAGGAAAACAACGTGGTGTATTTATATGGTGAAGAAGGGTACTCAACCTTGAAACAATTGAGGAGGCTAGTTGCAGAATCGAGGAGGCGTTTGAAGATGAGTGGTAAACTTGAATCGATGAGGCTCCTCGATTCCATGGTTGTGAAATGGCGGGTTCAAGAAGGGCATTCCAACAAACGGATGAAGCAGATGAATGGGTCGGCTGCGTTTTATCAGGGGATAGGTGGATAAGAGGTGGATAACAGGCGATAACAGGATGGGCCAAAGAAAATGAATTGTTTTAGTGGCCGAAGCCCATCAAATTTGAAGACCGTATAATTTTTCATTCAATAGATTTGTGTTTAAGAATTAAAGTACAGTGGCCACCAGCGCAGGTGGCTTGGGTGTTGGAATTCAACCCGTAGGTTCCGTGTTCGAATCCTTGTTAGTGCAATATTTTTTATTAAAAGTAGCAAATTCTGAAAATGGAAAGTATTTGGCTGAATTTTCAGTCTCCCTATTTAGGGAAAGTCCTAAATACATTATATATAGTAGAGATATCTCTGGATGTAAGAGTTCTTATGACCTGGTTATCCTAAATGTCTGGCTAGGGACCGCTTTAGGCCAACGCTGATCAGAAAGTGTTTCTTAACTTGCACAAGTGGGAGTCTGAAGGATTTATGTGCACGGATAAGTACAGGTGTCACCGTGTCCAATGTTATAAGACACTAAAGGGTCACACCACTACACACCCAATAATGGACAACCGAATAAAGTAAGTTGTGTGGAATAATTAACTAGTTAAGTTAATTATAAAGAAGAGAATAAATAATAATAAGTTAATTATTATTTGTGAGGATGGTTAAATATTAGGTTAAGTATTTAACGGACAGTTAATTAATAGTTAATTAATCAACTAGTAAAAGTCCAAGGGTTTAAAGTGTCAATAGGAAGTTTAATTATGAGATTAATTATAATTAAACTCTAAGGACTTAACTGTAACTTAAGCTCTTATAAATAAAGGCTTAAGGTTAAGGCTCTAGGGTTAATCACTTTACACACTCAAAACCCTACACCCTCCCTCTCTCTCTCGTTCGTCCAATCGGAAACAACCCCAAGGGGGTTTCGGTTTTCCTTGTTCAAGTTCGTCGAACGAAACACACACACACACAAGTTCTTGTGTGATACTTTGTTGGTACAACGCGGTCTTGCAGCGTGTCCAGGTGGTGCAGTAGAGGTGGATCACTTCTTTAGCTATCTAAAGGTAATGTTCATCATCTTCTCTTTCTCGTGATCTCATTGACTAGTAGAGATCCAGTAATGTGGTATTCAAGTTCCGCCATGTGAATACTACAAGGTTGTCCTACAAAGTGCAATTGCAATATCTTGCAATCCAGTTCAGCATTCTAAAACTAAACATATCGATCTTCGATATCATTTTATCAAAGATCACGTTGAACTGGGCAATGTTGAATTGTACTTCGTATCCACCGATTTTCAATTGGCTGATTTGTTTACCAAGGCTTTGGACGAAAAACGTTTTAATTATCTGGTCTCAAAGCTTGGTATGCTAAATCTCAAATCTTAACTATCTTCAATTCTTATTTTTCAATTTGATAAATCGTTGCACTCTTCATATCATCGCAATGGCTTTCAAGAAACTCGTCTTGAAACCCGGTCGTCAAAAGTCGTCATCGGTCAAGGGGGAGCATCTTCTCATCCGTCAAGGGGGACCGATTGATAGAAATTTTTCCTTACTTTTAAATCTTAAGTTTTAACTTTTAATTTTTAATTTTTAATTTTTAATTTTTAATTTTTAATTTTCCTTTAAATTTAAAATAAAAAAAAATTAATTAATTAAAAATTTTATTTTCACTAAACTCTTCGGGCCGAACAAATTACTGTTCCCGGCACGAAGACTTCAGTCGGTTTATGTGTTCGGCTCGAACTTATTTACCATATAAATACTCCCATTCGAACACCTCTCCTCTATTTACCATATTCTCGACCACACGCACAAACACACATTGCGACACACACAGTTACTCTTCGCTCTTCGATTCTCCATCAACTTCGATCGCATCTGTTTCCAATACACTCGCAATCCACATCACATCAGATTCTGGTAAACTTCCTACTGTAATTTCATCCGTTCGATGTTCGATTTAATGTTTATCACTCTGTTTTGGTTCATCACGACCTAGGGTTTCTTTAGGTCTCTGATTTGTTTCGATTAAGGGTCCCTTAGTGTGTAAGATGTTGCCTAGTATGCTCGTTTAGTTGAATCAATCCACGATTGGCCAGTTTTTTCTTGTTTAAATCGATCTAGCATTGCACAGAGTTCAAAACATTTAAAAACCCCAAAATCGTAAAAGTCTTCGGCCCGAACTCTTTCAACAAGAGTTCGGCCCGACCTTTTGAACAAACTTTGGCCCGAAGATTTTTATCAATGCTCGGCACGAACTACATGCACACTTCGGCCCGAACTCCAGAACAAACTTCGGCCCGAACTCTTCCATTTGACTGCGGCCCGAACTTCTTTTGAAATTCACAATTCTCGGGCCGAACACATATCAATTTATTATTTTTTTATTTTTTTACCAAGTTTTATATATATATATATATATATATATATATATATATATATATATATATATATATATATATATATATATATATAAAAGTATATATATATAAGTATATTATTTATAACTATAATTTACAAATTTTATTTATTAATATTTTTAATAAAATTAAAATTTTTATATTATTCTTATATTTAAATACTATATACTATTAAAATTACTTAGGACTTTCTCGTCTCGTTCAGTGAAAATCATCACCGTTTCATTTTTTTTAACATTGTGTACTAATTGTACTTATTGTTTTGTGCCATCTTGTTTTTAGTGTATAATTCTCAGATGGCGGC
Organism: Calendula officinalis; assembly: GCA_963853835.1. Classification (NCBI taxonomy): domain Eukaryota; kingdom Viridiplantae; phylum Streptophyta; class Magnoliopsida; order Asterales; family Asteraceae; genus Calendula; species Calendula officinalis. The sequence goes on from OY970822.1 coordinate 76,641,578, forward strand.
AGAACAAATCATAGACGAGAACACCTTGGTTCCTCTCTTTAGGATCAAACCATTCACAGAAAACAACTTTTTCTGGGCCCCGGGCCAAGAGATCTCCTTCAGCATCGATTTTCCGGTTCATTCACATGTTATCCAACGTCACCCTATATTCTACTTGATGAATGCTCGGCCGGAGGTTCCAGCGGTATATGTTCAACAATTCTTCACTAACCTCGCCCTGGTGACATCAACTGACCCACACCAATTCAAAACTATGATTGATGAACAGCCGGTGGAATTCACAAAAGATGATCTCTATGACATCTTCCGGCTACCGCGTGGCAACTCAAGACCACCACTTCCTAAATTTGAACCACAACTAACATTACAGGGAATGTATGAAGGACTCCATGATCTCGGTCTTGACCTTCCTCGGGATTCAATCAACCTCAGAGAACTCAAAAAGAAAATATGGCAAGGAGCTGGTCCCACGTCTTCACTATCTTCAACCGATGTATGACAGGCAAGTCAGCTGGTCATGATAGGGCCTCGATAAATGTTCTCCACGCCTATCATGCCCTCTGTAATAACCGACATTATGACTATGCTGCCTACTTGTGGGAAGAATTCAAGCTCTCCAAAACAAAGGAACCAAAATTTCTGCCATACCCGAGGTTCTGGTCCATCATGATTGAACACTTCATGCAGCGATACCCAACCATTCACATCAGAGAAGCTGCAAATCGTTTCATACCACCAGGTGTCTCGTTCCTTAGGACACAAAGTGGTACAACTGCTGTTAATGCTGCACCGGTCCCTCTCCCACTCTTTAAACTTGGTGACATCAATCTTGATGTCATCAGACGATACCGGGATATTCATTATCCTGAATGGAGACCCGAGGATGAACAACAACAACCGGACCAACCAGCTGCTCCTCAACAACCAGCTGCTCCACAACAACAACAAGCTCAACAACAACAACCACCACCTCATCAACAACGTCCTCGACGTCGAGCAGCTGAACAACAACAACCACCACCTCATCAACAACGTCCTCGACGTCGAGCAGCTGAACAACAACAACCACCGGCTCACCGACGTGCTAAACGACTTCGCATCTCATCCGATGATGCCTCAGGAAGTCCGTCGGTTGCCACTCCATCTTCACAACAGCAGTTAGCTCCACCAACTCAACCCATCATACGACAACCCAGCCAAACAGCTGAACCTTCCTCTCCTTCCTCATCAGAAGATTTAGCTGCCACTATCTCTGATCGACCAGATTCACCACCTTTACCACACGGTCCACCTTCACCACCACCGCAAAGATCCCCAAACCCTTTCGATGATCCTATTTTCTCGGATCCTCCTCCACGACACACCCAACCACCACTCACATCCACCTTTCCAACTACCTCAACCACCATATGTAACATCCCAGAACCCCGTAGCTCAATATTGTCCGCTTTGCCCACCGGCGCACGGTTTTGTTCTTGGTATGGACCACTTCCACCCAAAAGGCCTCATGCTAAGAGAGGTATCCACACCCTTATAAGGAGTGTTTCGTTCCCCTCTCCAACCAATGTGGGACGAATCTTACAATTCTCCCCCCCTTGGGACACAACGCCCTCGTTGTGCACATCGGCCCGGGTCTGGATCTGATACCACTTGTAACATCCCAGAACCCCGTAGCACAATATTGTCTGCTTTGCCCACCGGCGCACGGTTTTGTTCTTGGTATGGACCACTTCCACCCAAAAGGCCTCATACTAAGAGAGGTATCCACACCCTTATAAGGAGTGTTTCGTTCCCCTCTCCAACCAATGTGGGACGAATGTTACAATTCTCCCCCCCTTGGGACACAACGCCCCCGTTGTGCACATTGGTTCGGGTCTGGCTCTGATACCACTTGTAACATCCCAAAACCCCGTAGCACAATATTGTCCGCTTTGCCCACCGGCGCACGGTTTTATTCTTGGTATGGACCACTTCCACCCAAAAGGCCTCATGCTAAGAGAGGTATCCACACCCTTATAAGGAGTGTTTCGTTCCCCTCTCCAACCAATGTGGGACGAATCTTACACCATATCACCACGCACAACCACCATTCCGACTTCAACAACCTCCGTTCCTCCAATCTCATCCACCATCCCAACAACTACCATAACAACAATTCCACCACTCACGTCCATAATCCCAACTTCCACATTAACACACAGCTCCAGCTTTACAAACAAGGAAGACTTCAAAGATATGCAATCTAGACTATTGTTACAAAGGGGGAGATTGTTAGGTATTATTTAGTTGTAATGAATAGTCTAGGGGGCAATGTGTAACATTGCATATTGTGTTAGTTTAGCTTAGTATTAGACTTAAGCTAATTAGGTTTAATTAAGAGAATTAAGGTAAAGGTATATAAGCCTAGATGTAAACCTTAATTCTCAACTTTTGCACTTAATCAATATCAATTCTCTGCATTTGTTCTCTCCCTTCTCTCTAACTTTCTCTCTCTAAAACCCTAACCATCTTCATCATCCTTTCCTCCATATTCATCATCAACATCAAGTTATGGATTGATTTAGTGTTATTAAGCATTTCAGGGTCCCGTCTCGCTCCTTGACGCCGCCATGACACGCCTTTTAGAACCTTGAGAATTGGTTTGATACCTACTTTTTTCTCTAATTATATGTCTACTCGCTTGATTTATACATATGTCAAAATCAAATAATGATATGAGATTATGAGGAAAAGAAATTAATGAATTACACATTTATCTTGTGATGAACATCAAGATGAAGCGGATACATATAATAGATAACGGCATCCTTTCTTTTTTTTTATTTTTTTTTAAACGACAAATATAATCTACTCATAATTATCACATATGCCCACGACGGGACTCGAACTTCTGACCTTAAGGTTGAGAGACAAACACCATACCGATATGCCAAAGACCCTTTACCTTTACATAACAGTATCCTTTCTCATCTTAATATTCAAATGGAAAAAAGAGCTTTTGGAATAAATAAGCTTTTATTTTAGCATTAAAAGCACAATCCAATGTTAGCACTAAAAGTATACGCAATTTACTATTTAGTATTTATGGAGTACATCAACATTTAGATAAAATCAGCAGATATTCCTTTGATTTCAATAATTTTGATATTTGAGTCCTTTTATAGCGTAAACTTATACACTGAATCATTTTATGACGTAAAATAAAATACTTAATTGTATTCTAGAGAGATAATTGTTCATGTTCTTCTAATTGAGACATTTTGATACTTATATTGTATTTTGGACAATTTTCCCTAAATTAAAAAACATAACAATTAACGTCAACATATTTAACTTATGCAATTCATTTATTTTACTTAGCGAATTGACAGTATATTAACAAAACTTTTCTTGAGAACTCCACAAAATGTGATCAAACTAATACAAATTCGAATTCATTTTAAATCACATGTTAATACAAACTACTTATTCATTCTATCGCTTATCTCTACTACTTATAAAGCATTTAGGACCTTTCCCTAAATAACTTTATGAAAATTCAACCATTTTCTTTCTATTTCGAGATTTTAAGAAAATAAGAAAAAAAACGACCATCCCATGCCTCGAACCCGTGACCTCCCACATAATTTGCATGCACCAAACCGCCTGGCCTAGCATCAGCTTGTGTTTTAAAATCAAAACACGTCCCCATTAAATAACTCGGCCATCGACCTGCTGGACTAACACACGACGCCCTTTCAGATACCACCTATTAAACCTACTGGCCTCCCTCGATTTTCATCTCCCAACCTCGAAAGCAACAATCACGCTTGCAAATAACAGACGCCCTTTACCTAATTCTCTATCCACCTCGATTAGGCAACTACTCCTTTCAAATGCCCATCTCGATTCAAGAATTTTGCCTCTTCAACTTGCAGGTTTCAAAACCCTATAAATACAAAAGGAATGAAGCGCAAAGCATACGAATTCTCCCCCAATTACCCGCATATGTTATGAATCTGAATTTTGAAATTGTATATTAATGCTTCATACATTAAGATTTCAATGCTTAGAACTCCGACAAATTCAAAATTAAGGTGGACCTCATACCATTTGTATGCTAATTCTCTTTCTCTACAAACTCAAACTAATGTGTTTGAGGTTAATAATTTCCTTTAACATTCCTTTTTGGCTAATATAATATATGTTTTTAACCCTTCAAATATGAATTTTTTGAATTGGCTTTTCTGATTTCATTCTTGTAGTTGGACCTAGGAATGTTGAAATTACAATTTGGGAAGTTGGAAGTCGTTCAAGATATAAGATTTGGCAATCTGCTCTTTGTACTTTCAAGTTCAACTAATTTTCATCTCTTAACTTTTGAAAGATGTGCCGTGTACTACTAGAGATTTTATGAAATTTACCTAAGATACAAAACATTTGGTGTGTATTGTAATTAAAGTTTTTTTTAATTTTTATGTAAATATTCAGAGTGAACATGATTTTGAAGGCGTCATATTTGAGATATACAAAGCATTTGATGTGCATTTGGTGTCTATTTTTATTAAAATTTTGTAACTTTTCATTACTCATTGTTTCTCTGTTTTGAAGGAACTTGGAGCAAAATTACATGTTAGTATATCCTATTACTTCAAGAAAAATGTTAATCCATCACTTAATATGTATCCATTGTTGTATTCTTTATTTAGGGTTCACATGTGACCACCTAGGAGAGGAGATTCTCAGCTTGAGAAATACGTTGCTGCAGGTGGATAAAGCCAGGAAGGTAGGAATATAACTTCATTCTCTCAAATATTTTGCAATATAGAATCCAATTAAGTTTAAATCTTGCAGTTACTTACTTTATTTGATTTTTGATTTCTTAATTAGCTACACAACTCTTTATTCAATAACTTTTTTTGAAATATTTTCTTATGATAACTCTGCTTCTTGGTCCTCCAGGATGTGGGAAAACCACAATGTTACAGCACTCTCCGGAAACCTATTCAAATCCTTGAAGGTTTTCGACTTTCATTTTGCCTGATTTCGAAATTCCAATAATATATCAATGCAAACGACGACGGGATATTGTTCTCTGGTTCAACTTACCAATGGTTTTTCATTAATTTATACTTATTAGTGGTGAAGTTTCGTAAAATGGATACACGCTAGAAGAATTTGTACCACTATATTTTGAGGATCCCCACCTTGATCAAATGGTATGCTATTCTGTTCAACAGGTGTTGAATCTGGTCGTGTGATTGGGAAAAGAAGTAAGGGCATTAAAGGAAACGGGTCAAAAGTCTCGTAAAAGTTGTTTTTAATGCTTACAATCTTGGATAAGTAGAATGTGTATTTGTTGTAATAGAATTTTGCTATTTGTTATAATAGATATTGGTTTCGTGATATGAGTCTTGAGTTTTAATGATTGTTTTGGCTTTTTTTTTATATGGGTTTTCTATGGATTTTCTATGATTATTGTTTTGAAGTCATAAAGTTTATTTTTTGGTTGGTTTGGTGGAATATATTAAATAATTTAAGTGAGTTTTTAGTAGTTGTACTGAATCTGGTCTGGGTTTTGTTTATTTTTTTGGTTTAAATTAAAGTTTCTTGAAAAATTGATGTTTTTGAACTGAGGATTACGTCATTGCTGCTTTGATTTAATGTTAATTTGAAATTTCTTTTTTTAATTTAAGGGAAAATTGGTTATATGTCCTTGCAAATATTTGAGATTTCTTTTTTAATTTAAATGTATGTTTGGAAGGCATCCGTCAGATGAAGCAAGATTAGTAGCTGCTGTTAGAAAAGCAAAATTTGAACTTTAAAAAGGGGCTGCTTTACACGTGCGTTTAGAAATTGCTATGGCAAAATGGTGAATAACGGGTCGAATGAGTTGCGTTAGTTTTATCTATTTGCTCGGGTAAGGGCCCCAACTGCCAAATGTAGAAACGAGACTCAATAGGCAGCAGACGGATGCCTAACCGAACAACATTTGATCGCTACAACAGGGTACCCGCCGCCCTATTGCGCGGGTACCCTTCTAGTCTTTTCACATGTAAACACGCACAATGTTATTCGGTCTCGTCTCATTTATAATATAAAGGTTTAGATGTGATATTTTATATATGTGTATCAGCTCTTAATTTAATAAGTTGAATATGTATTGATTATATAAATTAATCAATTGATAGATAGTATTATCGTAATAAACGAGGTTTAATTACCCGGCTTTGCTCGGGATTGAAAATTTTACTTTTTAAAAACCAAGATTTACCATTTCTTTTCGTTCTACTTATTATTTAAAGATACCAAAACTTAATAATTATAATATTTTAGGTCGGTAATTTTAGTTATTAGTTATGATGGTTTTATTTTATTTAATTATTATTATTAAATCTTCAAATTGTTGAATGATATACATTTTTCGGGATATTAGATTTTCTATTAACTACAACTAAATATGTTAATATATACATAACTTTAAATATAAAAGAATAAGATGTATAAATTATATAATTGAAGAGTTAAAAAAATAAATAATAAAAGTTTTAAGTAAGGTACAAAGAATTTAATAACAAAAACATAATGTTATAAATATACATTATAAAAGATTAGGGTGTAAATATATATTATAAAATTTTAAGGCTTCAATTATTAATTAGAAAAATAAGTTGTGATTCTTTTTGATTAAAATAGATTGTTAAAGGTTTGTAATAAAAACATATTAAATTTAGGGGTGTTTCTGAAACTTATTGGTGATTCACGAAAAAAAAAAATTACACTCGCTATGTAGCTTCCAAGATTCGAACTCAGTGTGCTTAGGTAGAAGGCAATAGCCTTTACCAACTGAAAAATCTACAAATTTGGTTGAGATAGCCCCTTTTTCTAATTTTGGTTTCTGTTCAATTTAATGTTGATATTAGTTAAAGTTCATATAACTATAACTATAATTGTTTTTTTAATATGTATAAGTTGAAATAAACCAATTTTAAGTTTTCATTATCACTAAAATTGTTAATAAACAAAATATTAAGTATTTCTTAATTACTTTCAAATTTATTAAAGTGCATATGTAGATTTCTTAAATTTATAATGGAGTATTTATTTAGCAAAAAGAAAACAAATAAAATGTTTGAAATGAGTAAAACAAATATGAAAGAAAAGACAAAAATAGAAAGAAAAAGGAAATTTACAAAACTAAGAATCGAACATGGGGCGCATGCTTCTCAGTTCTTGAAGAAACCACTTTGGCAAAATATTGTATCTGTCCTTGCTTCATTCATGTACTATATATTATTAAATGAAAAATATGCTGCGGATATTTATGAACAGTGCCATGGTATGGTAATTATATCTATTACATTTTACAGTTTGGGTGAACAGTAAAACCACACCTCATGCTTGCCACCTCCTGCTACTTCGACTTATCACTACGCCCACCTCCTGCTTATGTTAATCACCCCTATTTGCCATCTGCCTCTAAAGATGATGCTCACTACAAAGCCATTTCCTTCTTACTGGGGTTTCTTAGTTTCCAATTAGGGTTCGCAACTTTTCTTGGTTCAGCTGCATCTTCAGTTATTTTATGATATTCTCCTTTTGAAAGTTTCCTTTATCAATTTTGGGTTCCTTACTTTTGAATTAGGTTTTGCTGTACACGAACAAGTTGTTCGATTCATTCCTTCATCAACGATTTCAGATCACCTCAGGTTACTTTCGCTGAGTTTTTCTACTTTGGGTGTTTGGATTTTGGAACGTCTAAATAAGGAATTGCAGTCCCCGTTTGTAAAGGTGAGCTTCAACCATCACCTTTTCCTTTTAGGTTTTGTATTTTTACTTTCCAACTATGTGCAGATTAGGGTTTACATGTGTAATAATGGGATTTCCAATTCATTCATGAAAAGAATGATTGTGAGTTATATAGAGGCTTCCGATCATTATACACTTCAATTATGTTGTATTGTAGATTTGATGGTATAATGGGAAGATTTATTATATTTTTGAGAATTGGGCTTTAATTTGATCCGTCTCTTGGAAGCGTTTGACATATCGTTTGAAGATTTTATGCTCTTTGTTGGGTAAAGTTTTGACAGAGGTACACATTTGCTTCCGATATTTTTCAGCGACCAACTTTTTATTTAAGTTCAAATGATTCGCGAATCGTGATAGATAGAATCCACCAAACACTTTGAGACCCACGTTAGTACTTTAGCAACTTGCAACATCAGTAGGTAACAACCTTTGCACATTTCAAAACCATTAGAAAATTAATAACATAAGAATGAGAATTTGTATCTAACTAAATCGTTGCCCAATTACATATTTCGTAAAGGGCATTACTTGAATGCTACTGCGGGTACATGCGAAGAAAAAATATTACATATTTTGGTTATGATATGTTTTTTAGCCGCACCGGTGGCTAACAATCCGATCCCTCGCCTGGGCCTAAATATATTAGAAAAGAACCGGTACTTTGGGTGTGGCTCTGGTTTAGACCACACAATGACAATTTTTCTAGGAAACAGTAAATGATCATCATTTGTTATGATTAGTTTTGACCATTCAGTTTGTGCTTAAGTTAATATATCTCATTGTCCATTATTTTGATCGATAAATTATCAAATCGGTTCATATTTTATTTAAATCATATAGTTTTTGATGTTATGTCCAGGTTAGTTTAGGTGATCAATCTTTAGTATAATGTTTTATGTGCATTCAGCCTTCTCCAATCTCATTTTGTGAGGTACTTTGAGGTATGTTTTATTACACTGATCGCCTTTCTAAATCAAGTTGTTACTTTTACTCTGTATTATTAAGACCGGGAAATGAATACATTCTGAGTTATAGTTTGAATGATTTTAATAGAGCCTGGTAAAAAGTTGCACCAATGACCTGGATCCAACCTCTACCTTCTGTAAGTTTTCTATTCCATTTGCATGACTTTTTTTTTTCTGGAGAATACTGTTTGTTGGGTTACTTTAATAGATCTTACAACAAATTTTAAATTATGTATAGCATAATATATATAGCATCTGAACTTAAAAATTAAGAATTAAGATGATAAGATGATATAGCATCTTAATATGTATTGTTCGGTTCCTATACATACTAAGTCATAGCATATATGTATAGCTCAGGTACAACAAAATTTACTTCATATCAGCAAACAATTGTTCGGTAATCATATGAAAATCCCCCGCCGCAACGCGCGGGGTAAAACCCACTAGTTGTATATATAAGGGAATTGCACGATATTTTAATTTGACGTTATCATAATAGCATATGGTGTAATCACTTTGCCACTCTATCTATATAGTTAGTGTCATCTTAACATCACATCAAAAACCACATCGAACTATTGTTTATGTTGGAAAAAGTTGTGATAAAATGATTTTTCACCAACTTTAGACCTATATAATTGTATATATATTTGTTATATATAGTTATTGGTTGATATCATTTCTCTTAACGTTACTAAGACTACCCCCATTGCCACTTTGGCAGTATGGGGGTTGGGGTCACCAAATATAATACTTCCTCCGATTCAAAATAAGTGATACACTTTCCTTTTAGGGGTGATTCAAGATAAGTGATACACTTTGAAAAGTTTCCTTATTTGGCAAAAAAATGGGACTCACACCCACTAACCATCTACTTTAACAAAGTGAAATGACCCTTTTACCCTTACTTTTTACTTTTAAACATCATTAACCTTACTTTATTCAAAAGGTGTGGGACCCATTCCCCACTAACCATCCAATTAATCTAATTTAACTATCATTATAATCTTTTGCCTCAAAAACCGTGAAACACCAAGTGTATCACTTATTTTGAATCGGAGGAAGTATTAGAAATAAAGAGATAGTGTCACCAAAAGAGGTGACCTAGGTTGGTGGAGACGACTAGGTCACCAACAAGGGTCACCCCCTTTTTATTACAAATCCAATTATAAAATACTTCTTTCATATAATCAGGTAGAAACTCTTTCGGATTGTCTTTATCGTTAAAAGTGATCGCATTCCTAAAATACCAAATAATCTATATAGAATTAGGCATACCACTTTCATAATTAGTTTGACTCTTTTATTTCTCAAATGAGTTTTGCTAATAATAGCAGAACGTTTTGTTGTTAAAGTATGGTAGTTTACAAATAAATGTATGTCTTTGCATAGTTGTCGTGAGACGAAGATATATCATATAAACACAAATACATTGATCTTTTAGCATTTATGTAAATACGCATATATGCTTTAACTTACCATAAATGGGCTAAACTTTTTCACCCAATTTTCTACCAAAACGGGCTCTTAAGTCTTAACCACTACGGGCCTTTTAAGCATTACTTTATGGATGTGAACCAAGTTGTTTTACAAACTGTTGGTGATTACTTCTAAGTTCTAACCGGTCTAACTTTTGTACATCTTCAAACACGGTCGTAAATATGAGATCTATTTATTATTTTCTTCATAAGTTTGAATAATATATTTTTTTGAATTACATATAATCTACTCCATTTTGTTAATAGCATGACTTAAACATATGATCAATAGATCATGAACATCATCTTACACTTTACACCTTACATTCACGGGCAGATCCACATTGATTTAAGAGGGATGTATGGCCCCCACTTACTGGGGTCCCCATGTACAAAAGATATGATTTTTTATTTATTTTAATAGAAAATTCTTTTATTAGCTCCACTTATTAATTAGTCAACTAATAGTGGACCCCGATTGATTTTGATCCTAGATTCGCCACTGCTTACATCAATATCATCAAGATACAAATCTTGAGTGTTTAAATAATAAATGGAAATGAATTATAATATTATAGTCATTTTTCGTGCATCATAATACTTGTAACATTAACTAATAAGATACGGAAGTGATGATAGTTTGTATTAGATGGAGTGAATATTATTTTATTAATTTGCTAGAGAAACGTTCAAGGAGGTCCATCATCTTTAGGAATTTCCAAGGAACAAATCTCAACCATTGATTAATAGGAACTAATGGTCAAGATTAATTACATATTTTATATATTGAGGAGTATTTTGGTCATTTTTTAAAAAATAAAAATATTTTTTTATTTTTTTTATTTTTTATTTTTTATTTTTTTTTATTTTTCATTTTTTTATTTTTTATTTTTTATTGTGAAGGGGTATTTTGGTCATTTGGCACTTAAAAAAAATTTCGATTTTTTTTATTTTTTATTTTAAATTTTTTTTATTTTTTTATTACTTTTTTTATTATAAAATCATATTTATTTGATAATTACGTGTATAACTTAATCACATGTGATTTTAGTGTAAAATCACATGTGATTTTAGTATAAAATTATGTTTTAGTTAAATCACATATTCAGAATACAATCACATGTGATTCACTATGCAATCACATTATGTGTTATTAATATGTGATTCAGAATACAATCACATGTGATTCACTATGCAATCACATTATGTGTTATTAATAAAAAATTAATAATTTTTAAAAAAATAATAAAAAAAATATTTTTTTTAACAAAAAAAATTTAAAATAAAAAATAAAAATGAAAAATAAAAAATATATTTTTTTCAAAATGACCAAAATACCCCTCAATTAAAAATAAAAAAAATAAAAAAAATTAATATTTTAAAATAAAAAATAAAAAATAAAAATAAATAAATTTTTTTTAGTGCCAAATGACCAAAATACTCCTCCATGTATGTGATTAATCTTGACCATTAGATCATATTGATCAATGGTTGAGATTTGTTCCTCGGGACTTTGTAAAAATCATGGACCTCCTTGAACGCAACTCTAATTTGCTAAGCTATGATATACGTGAACTAATGTTGGGAAAAAAGTTTTTTTGTAAAATTGTAACCTGGTGTACATGGTTTAAATTTAGAGGTGGGGATGAGGCACTTTTTAGTTAAAACCAAACCATGAACCGAAAACTTCGGTTTTTAAGAATTGAAAAGCGTTCGGTTTCTGTTTATTTGGTTTTGGTTTTTTGGTTTTTCGCAATAAATCGGTTTAGATTCGGTTTTCTTTTTGGATTTTATTTTTTTTTAAAGTTTACTAATTTGTTAACTTAAAATCTATGATCCAAACTTTAATATAAGAGACGGAAAGCAAATACTTCCTCCGTTTCAAAATAAGTGATATCAATTAGTTTACACGTTTTTTGAGGCAAAAGATTGTAATGAAGATTAAATTGGATAGTTAGTGAGTGATGAGTCCCACATATTATGATTAAAGTGAGTTTAATGATGTTTAAAAGTAAAAATAATGATAAATGAGTCATTTCATCTCACTATATTTTACCAAATAAGGAAAATTTTAAAGTTTATCACTTATTTTGAAACACCCTAATATGAAAAGTGTATCACTTATTTTGAAACGGAGGAAGTATATGAGTGAAACATGTGAAATGTCTAAATGATATACTCAAAACCCTTTATTAGAATAATTAATCATCAAATCTCTTATAAATATAAGAATATTTTATAAATTATAAAATATACATATGGCGGGACGAGGCGGTTATTATGGTTCAATTTTTCGCACGCACCCAAAAACCGCCCCGAACATTCGGTTTTTCCAAAAAACAAAATCGCTCACATCGTATTTCAAATGGTTCGGTTTTTTTCGATGCGATATTTTCAGTTTCGATTTGATTTTTTAGCTTTTGTGCTCACCCCTAAGTTTAATATCACGTGTTATTTAGTATTGTAGTTTATATTAAATAAGTATTAAAAATGTTGAATGTTACAAGGTAGACTCAAGGGCTATTTTAATAAAGCATTTCGTATAAAAGATAATATATACGAGGTTTATCTATATTTATATACTCCTCTTAATGTATTTAGGTCTTCTAATATTAGAAGGTCTTAATCTAATATTTCTAATTTGGGAAACATCTTAACCAACACAAAATAAAAAGATATGATTAGGGGATTCAAACCCAAGATCATTTGGGAGTTATGAGTGTGTGTTAACCACTTCATCTACTTGATACTTTGCTTTATCCTAGCAACTAATATATATAACCTTTAACTTCAACATAGCTAAAACGGCTCATACTTAAAAAAAACATCAATTTTGGATTTAAGGAAACTTATGAGATATTCAACATAGCTAAAACGGCTCATATTTAAAGAAACTTGATCGCCGTCAAATTAAATTACAAGATATCCGACGCTGCATTGCGCAAGTTACCTGTTAGTACAACATTTAAGTGTTGTAAGTTCTAGTCTTCCTTTTCATGTAACTGATGATGAACTACTAAATATGCATTTATAGTATTGATTTTTTGTAATTATTTTAAAGTTCTTTTTGTTGTTGAAAACTGTAATGACCCGAATTTTGTAAATAAATAAATTGTATAAAAATATGATAAATACGGATAAATCACTTAAAGAACGTAGGAATTGATTTCGTGTCATTTGGACACTGTATGAGGAAGTTATGGACGAAACCGGGTCGAGGCAATAACCGAAAAATGCAGCCCTGCTGCATAGGGAAGTTCGCAACCAGTCGGGAACTTCATTCAGGGATTGTGGGTTTTTGGCCGATCAGAGTTCACGTCCAGCTCACGATCCGGAATAGTTCACGAACGCAGAGTTCACGATCGCGAACTCTGGTTCGCGGCGTGAACTGTGGTCGACAGCAATAAATTCGGGATTTGGCTCATTTAATGCATTTTCAAAACCCTAGTTTTTCCTTTAACGATTTTTGAGCTCCAGAACAGTTGGAGGTCGATTTCTTCACAAATCTTTGGTAGATTTCACTCCTAGTTGAAGATTAAAGGTATATCTTCACTCTTTGATCTTTGTAGCTCAAGATCCATGGATCTTGAAGCTTGGGTTTGAAACCCTAGTTCTTGGGGTTTTGGGTTATGGTGATATAAGTGATGTATACACTTAATAGATGGTATTTCAACAAAGGGAACAAGTGTATGATTATGACTTGTAAGAATCTTAAGGGTTGGTTAAACCTAGGGTTTGGTAAATCACCATAATTGGGGGAAAGTGTTAGTTAATGGTATCTAGAGGTTAATGGATACATTACTAGTTGTATGTGATGTTGAACATCTTGTAATTGTTGTATTAGGATTTTGGGTGAAGCCTTGGAAAGTTGATCGATTGTTGGAGCAAGGAAATTGGCGGAAAGAATACGGTTGGAGCATTTTATTGCTAAGGTGAGTACGTGTGGACTTTGCTGAGTACATAGCCATGAAAATATCTTTTATTACATATGTCGAGTCTATCTAATATTTGTGTAGAATTTAGTATATAGAGTTAGTTACATATTGATGAATATGGTTAACTAACTTGTTTGATGACTGATGTGATAGCCAATGGCTTTGATTGAAATAACTGTTGAGTTATAGTAAGGATGAGACGACGTGATGATGCGGGGGATCCCCGGTCATGAGGATATGGAATGGGGAGCATTTGGGCGGATCCCCATCGGCCCATTCCATGATAGTAGTCTTGCTAACTGGAAGTAGTCCGGCGAGTAAGGCATGTATAGGTAGATTGGGCGATTCCCTCTTGCCTTTACCTTGAATCTTATTAATGCGGGGGATCCCCGGTTAATAAGTTGATGTGGTTCTAGTTAGTTCGGGGGCAACCCGATAACTAGATATGATTGCTAGGAAAACAAGGATTTAGAGTCACAATAGGGTGACTAGATAGATGGACGAACTACTTGTATGTTTGTTTATATGTCTTATGATTTTTATTATTATCGGGTCTAAACCCATGTAGCTCACGAGACGTTTTTGTCTCACGTACTCCTTGTTGTTTTTGCTATGTACTCAGGTTCGGATCGAAGGTATATGTACGCATGGATAGAGATGCGCGGGCCTAGAGTAGAAAAACATTAGATTGGATTTATGCTTAGCTTTGGTTTTGATCTATTTTGTAACACCAAACTTTATACTCTGATTTTCATACCAAAGGTTTTTGTAAATCCATATTTTTGGAACGGTTCTTCTATTTATGAAAATGATATATTTTGGGCAAATGTTTTGTATTAAAATTTGAGGTGTTACAACTTGGTATCAGAGCCAGGTTTAAGTGAATTAGGTTGGATGACCATCCTAGTCTTAGACTGGAGCAATAGGAATATAAGATTCCTTGAGATTATAGGTTGACCTTAAGACTTTATGTTAAGTTTAGGGTTGAACCTAGGGGACCGATGAAAGTTGATATGATTATGGATATCGAGTCTTATGCGACTAATGGATCGTACATAAGGTACTAAATGTTTAATGTCTTTTGTATAGTTTTGATCTAAAGAAATGGTGAACACTCGTCGAAGTGGGAGAGCCCCGGAAAACCGGGAGGAAGAGATACCTCATGTCGAGAGGGTGGTTGAACAAGAAAGTCAACCGTCGATGCATCGAGTTGATGAATCGGAGGTTGGAGCTAATAAGACTCCGGTAACCATGGCGGATCTCCAAACTCTTATTGATCAAATCAAAGGGACGGTGGCCGAAGAAGTGCGCCGTATTATTGGGGACCGTGAGAGGTCGGAGGGGGACCGTGAATCCGAAGCTAGGTCGGATGGGAGAACCGGGGGTAGTGGCACCGGGGAGGGGATATCCTCCACGGGTGGCCAAAGTGATGCTAGGGCAAAGCCCGATGAGAAAGATGGTTGTTCTTTTAAGTCTTTCATGGCTTGTAAGCCAAATGTGTATACGGGTAGTTCGGACCCGAAAGTAACTATGAGGTGGATCCGAGAGACCGAGAGGGTTATCGGTAGTAGCAAGTGTAAGAAAGCCGATATGGTGACGTATGCGTCACAACTATTGAAAGAAGATACTATGGTTTGGTGGGATATTGTGTATGAGACCCTCGGGAGGGAGGTGATTGAGAAAATGTCGTGGGATGAGTTTACCACGAGATTGAAAAATAAGTTTTGTCCCGAAAGGGATTTGGAGAAAATGCATGAGAAGTTTCTGACCCTTAAGAAGGGTGATATGTCGGTCGAGGAATACTCGAGGGAATTCACGGGATTGTTCCCGTTTGTTGCTAAAACCTACTCGGATGAGAGGTTGAGGGTGGTCCGGTATGCTAGTGGGTTACCGTGGGATTACCAATTGGAGGTTAAGAGGGCGGTCACTGTAACGACCCGAAATTTGTAAATAAATAAATTGTACAAAAATATGATAATTAAGGATAAATCGTTTAAAGAACGTAGGAATTGGTTTCGTGTCGTTTGGAGACCGCATGAAGAAGTTATGGGCGAAACCGGGTCGAGACAAAGTTGAAAAAGTGCAGCCTGGCTGCATGAGAAGTTCACGACGCGAAGTAGTTCGCGATCGTGAAGTCGGGCCAGAGATTTTTACTAAGGACGTGAAGTAGTTCGCGATGAGATAGCGATCGCTAAGTATGCGTACGACATGCAGAGTTAGCGACGCGAACTAGTTCGCGTCGTGAAGTCCTGTCGTCTGCAATAAATTCGGGTTTTGGCTCATTTAATGAAATAGTAAACCCTAGTTTTTCCCTTTGGCGATTTTGGAGCTCAAGTGCTGATTTTGGTTGATTTCTTCTCAAATCTTTGGAAGATTTCACTCCTAGGTGAAGATTAAAGGTATATCTTCACTCCTTGATCTTTGTAGCTTTAAATCTATGTATTTTGGTGGTTGGGTTTGAAACCCTAGTTATTGGGGGTTATGGTTTATGGTGAATAAATGATGTATACACTTAATAGATGGTATATTAACAAAGGAAACAAGTGTATGATTTCGATTGGTAAGAATCTTAAGGGTTGGTTAAACATAGGGTTTGGTAAATTACCATAATTGGGGGAAATATGTTAATAAGTGTTATCTAGAGATAGATGGACACATTAGTAGTAGTATGTGATGTTGATCATGTTGTGATAATTGTATTAGGCTTTGGTGAAGTCTTGGAAGTTGATTGAACGATGAAGCAAGGAAATTGGCGTAAAGAATATGGTTGGAGCACTTTATTGCTAAGGTGAGTACATGAGACTTTTAAAACTGAGTACATAGTAAATAGTTTTGAAAATACATATGATATTTCATGAGTCTTTATTAATAAATGTTTTGATAAAGATAGTGACTGGAAAGATAAGAAAATATGTATATTATGATACTAGAATATGTCTAGTATGATTGATGAGATTGGAAGTAGTATGATAAACTAAGTAATAATGTAGTCTTTATTAGTGTACTATAATGATAAGATAATGAGTAAGAGAATGCAAAATGAGTCTCTATTAATAAATATGTATTAGCAAAGCAATTGGAAATGACTCTGTAGAAATGAGTATCTATTGGTAAGATTTACTAATAAAAGTAAAGAACGAATATATATAAAAATGAATATGATGTGACTGGTAATAATTATGTATTATAGTCAGAGAAGAGATAAAAGTATTATGATATCGATAAAATAAGGAATGTATCTTATGAAATAAGAAAGTATGGACCTCATAGGGTTCATAGATGTAGAAGTAGATGTGGGTTGCTTTTGATCGGGTCTATGGGACCATACAGGTACGTTCACGTTATGTTGAACTAGTTATATATAGTTATTATTAGATAACTAACTTGTTGAAGACTGATGTGATAGCCGAAGGCTTTGATTGAAATAACTGATGAGTTATGGTAAGAATGAGATGATGTGATGACGCGGGGGATCCCCGGTCATGAGGTGTGGAGTGAGGGGCAGTTGGGTGGATTCCCATCGACTCATCCACGGTAGTAGTCTTGCTAACTGGAGGAAGGTCCGGCGAGTAAGGCAGGTATCAGTATATTGGGCGATTCCCTCTTGCCGTTATCTTGAGCAATTCGGGGGATCCCCGGTATGTTTCTAGTATGTATATGTTTATATACTAGATTTGGTTGAAGCTTATTAATGCGGGGGATCCCCGGTTAATAAGTTAATGTGCTTCTAGTTAGTTTGGGGGTAACCCGATAACTAGATATGTTGTGCCTCTAGCTAGTGCGGGGGCAACCCGATAGTTAGATATGATTGCTAGGAGAGCAGAGATTGTTAGAGTCGCGGTAGGGTGACTAGCCGGTAGTGAGATTGTTTATATTTATATATATGTTTATATATTTATGAAATTATGATTATTATTATTTGGGTCTAAAACCCATGTATCTCACGAGACTATTTTGTCTCACGTACTACGTTTATTTGTGGCTGTGTACTCAGGTACAGGTTTGAAGTGTTAGAAGGTTGCACTAGAAGTGGCCTAGAGATGTTTAGCTCGGGAGCTATTAGGTAGATCCCGTTGCCTATGGTTTTGATATACTTGGTGACACCGTATTTTTGTAAACTCTGATATAAGTTTTTTTTAAAGTTTTTGTTAAACTGTATTTTGGACAATATGACAAATATTGAGAAATGGTATTTTAAATGATTTAAACGATGTTTTAAAAATACGGGTGTTACAACTTGGTATCAGAGCTATAGTTTAAGTGAATTAGGTTGGATGTCCATCCTAGTCTTAGACTGTAGCAATAGGAATGTAAGATTCCTTGAGATCGATAGGTTGACCTTGAGACTTTATGTTAAGTTTAGGGTTGAACCTAGGGGACCTATAGAAGTTGTTATAAAATGTGCAATGTGAAGTCTTTTGAGACCGTAGGGCATTGGTAAGATAGTGTCGACCCCTATGAGAAATGCCATGTTTTCATCTAATTGTATTGTTTTCAACTGTTGAGTCGACTGTTTGAATCTTGTTTGTTGAATACGTTGCTATGGAGAAGGAATGAATTTGAAAAGTGGACGAGCTCCATTAAATTGGAAAGAGTTGTGAATTAGGATATGAACAAGATTTTTGAATAATTGAATAAATAAGGGTAGGTGGAATGATTCCAATACCCATAAGAAGGAAGAGTAATCAAATGGTGAATCCCGTAGTGGGAAGTGTCTACATAAAAAGGTAGCAAGACCTAGTCGGAAGAAATGGAAGGATGTTGTATAGGGTTTTCATAGCGTGTAAAACCGTTGAGTAATTCGGAAGTTCTGCACCGGAGGTCACGATTGGCGGATTCGGAGGATTGAGCAAGTGCTAGGGAGTAGCAAGCGAATAAAGAAAGATATGATGAGTTTGACATCCATATAATTAAAGGGTGAGGCGTTGACACGGTGGAACGTGTAGTATGAAACTTTGGGAAAGAGAGTGCGGTACAATATGTTGTGAAAGGAACTCACGAATGAGTTGAAAGGGGAAGTCTTCCCGGAAGGAAATCTAGAGGGGGGGTTCATGATGCAACCTCGGAGATCTTAGGTGAAGATTGATGTTATGTGATTATGGCTTAACTGTTTGGTTGTTGCACGAATTGGTGCTTTTAGAAATTGGAGACGGGTCGTATGACATGGGGATTTATTTTTGGGAATAGCCTTCCCGGTTAGTGATGTGTGTGGAAGTATGTATTGGAAAGGATTATAGACAAGTGTGTCGCATGTAGTAAGGATATAAGGGTTGATACTACTATGTAGTATAAAGGATGAGACACGAGATATGGTGAGTATTTCTAATAGAAGTGTAGTAGTACAATGAAGTACTAAGTCTTGATAAGAATTGTTAGTATGGATGAAATTTTTTGGAATAGGATCCTTGGAAATGGAATTTGGATGTTCGGCGGGAATCCGGATAAGTAATGTAATATTATACGCGAATGGTAAAGGAAAGAATGACTAAGGTATAGTGATATCTTAGAATTTATAAATGGAAAATATGTGGAAAAGAATAAGCGTCGGGGACGACGAAATTTAATCGTTGAAAACAATTGAGTAAAAGTTGGCGTGTAGCCATAGCAAGTTATGTGACCGGATTAATGGATTCGATAATCTAAGGTGGGAAGAAGATTGTCGGTAAAAGTGTCATAGCAATAGCGTGATAATGTATGACGTAGTGTAGTGTAAGACTACGATTGGGAAAAGAATAGTCCTAAGTCCCACGATGTATGAAAGTAGAAAATCGAGTGTTAGGCCATTGGGTGCTAAGTCATGGGTTGCAAGTGTAGACCAGAGTCGATTGGTTGACTCAAGAATGACCGGATGACCGGCGAGTTATGGTTAATGGAATGGAGTGATAGTTACTCCCGTAGTGACAAAAAGATTTGGAAATTTGGTAATAAAGAAATGAACCAGTTAATGGTGGTTAATGTGTAAGAGAAACGAGATTTTTATTAGTTATCCGCGGGATACAATGCAGGTGCATTATGTGATGGCCTTCAAAGGCATATGACGATGAAAAGGTAGTGTCATGTGGATCGCGTTGAGTAATATGTCAAATGAGAAACATGTTAGATATGAAAGAAAACGATAATGTGATATTATGTGAATGGTGCTAGAATGCATGATGAATAATTGGTCGATTGAATGAGTGAGAAAGTAGCAAGGCTACGTGATGTAAAAAGATGGATACCAGATGGTATTGGTGTGACATATACATATGTTTGTATATGTGCACGATAGGGGTGTTTAGATTAATTGGCGTGATATATGTGTGTATATGTTTATGTGTTTATATGAGGAATGTAGAACCATGTGGTTAGTGAGTATTGCTATTATGTTATGGTAAATGAGAATTTGGTTTGAAATACGGGTTGCATTTAGGACATGCATGTGTAGGAGATGCCTACGATTCATAGAATAGGAGGAAGGAGAAACTCCTAGTGAGCAAATTATCATTTGATAACCAAGTATGGTAAACTTGTATGAAATGGTGGAATATGTTGCGATAGGAGAATTAATTCCGGTAATTGAGAATAAGAGTTATGAAATTGATTGATGTGACGCAAAGACGGTTGAAAGAAAACTAGATGATGGCATGAGCGACCAAATGATGGTCAAGATTTGGTAAAGGTCGGTTTGACTATATGTAAGTGTACGATTCTCGGACAATTGGGGAGAAAAATTGAAGGTGTGGAAAAATGGGGACAATTGTTAAGGGAACAATAACGAGTAGAACCGGAAGTGATAAATTAGTGGTGGTACCCCGTGAGTATGAAATTTGTTAGTTTGAAAGAGTTTGGTTGACTTCACGCAAAAGTCAAGGTTAACCAATTTGTGATTGGTTGACTTAGTCAAAGATGGGCTTTGACTTTCGTTATGAACGATTAGTGAATGTTGAGGGCATAATGCGTCGATGGTATATGCGTGAAAAAGGATTAATGGAATAGTTGAAATAGTTGTAGTCGGATTATAAGACTTTGACCCGTTTGGGTGTTTTCAAGATTGAATTTGGGAATCGAGTATATGATTATAAATGGATCATAAATTAAAGGTCAATTGTAAAGGAAAGGAGGATTTATGGGATCCTTAACGAAGAGGGAAATTGTTAAATGTAGTTGACTTTGTTCTTAAGTCAAAGGTTAGACGATGTTGGAATATGGCAACTTGGTCGAAGCTAGACTTTGACATTGGTGTTGGTCAATTAGTTGATTGTAATGCGTGGGTCATGTCATTTCTATGTGTATAAATTGATCGGTTAAAGGATTGTCGACTAATTCGCAATGAGAAAAGTTCGACGGTAATAACCACGGGAGAATGAGAATGGATACTCGTTAGAATGCGGATTGAAAATTTTTGAGTGATTCCGAGGACGGAATCCTTTTAAGGGGTGAATAGTTGTAACGACCCGAAATTTGTAAATAAATAAATTGTACAAAAATATGATAATTAAGGATAAATCGTTTAAAGAACGTAGGAATTGGTTTCGTGTCGTTTGGAGACCGTATGAAGAAGTTATGGGCGAAACCGGGTCGAGACAAAGTTGAAAAAGTGCAGCCTGGCTGCATGAGAAGTTCACGACGCGAAGTAGTTCGCGATCGTGAAGTCGGGCCAGAGATTTTTACTAAGGACGTGAAGTAGTTCGCGATGAGATAGCGATCGCTAAGTATGCGTACGACATGCAGAGTTAGCGACGCGAACTAGAGTCCTGTCGTCTGTAATAAATTCGGGTTTTGGCTCATTTAATGAAATAGTAAACCCTAGTTTTTCCCTTTGGCGATTTTGGAGCATAAGTGCTGATTTTGGTTGATTTCTTCTCAAATCTTTGGTAGATTTCACTCCTATGTGAAGATTAAAGGTATATCTTCACTCTTTGATCTTTGTAGCTTTAAATCTATGTATTTTGGTGGTTGGGTTTGAAACCCTAGTTATTGGGGGTTATGGTTTATGGTGAATAAATGATGTATACACTTAATAGATGGTATATTAACAAAGGAAACAAGTGTATGATTTCGATTGGTAAGAACCTTAAGGGTTGGTTAAACCTAGGGTTTGGTAAATCACCATAATTGGGGGAAATGTGTTAATAAGTGTTATCTAGAGATAGATGGACACATTAGTAGTAGTATGTGATGTTGATCATGTTGTGATAATTGTATTAGCCTTTGGTGAAGTCTTGGAAGTTGATTGAACTATGAAGCAAGGAAATTGGCGTAAAGAATATGGTTGGAGCACTTTATTGCTAAGGTGAGTACATGAGACTTTTAAAACTGAGTACATAGTAAATAGTTTTGAAAATACATATAATATTTCATGAGTCTTTATTAATAAATGTTTTGATAAAGATAGTGACTGGAAAGATAAGAAAATAGGTATATTATGATACTAGAATATGTCTAGTATGATTGATTAGATTGGAAGTAGTATGATAAACTAAGTAATAATGGAGTCTTTATTAGTGTACTATAATGATAAGATAATGAGTAAGAGAATGCAAAATGAGTCTCTATTAATAAATATGTATTAGCAAAGCAATTGGAAATGACTCTGTAGAAATGAGTATCTATTGGTAAGATTTACTAATAAAAGTAAAGAACGAATATATATAAAAATGAATATGATGTGACTGGTAATAATTATGTATTATAGTCAGAGAAGAGATAAAAGTATTATGATATCGATAAAATAAGGAATGTATCTTATGAAATAAGAAAGTATGGACCTCATAGGGGTCATAGATGTAGAAGTAGATGTGGGTTGCTTATGATCGGGTCTATGGGACCATACATGTACGTTCACGCTATGTTGAACTAGTTATATATAGTTATTATTAGATAACTAACTTGTTGATGACTGATGTGATAGCCGGAGGGTTTGATTGGAATAACTGATGAGTTATGGTAAGAATGAGATGATGTGATGACGCGGGGGATCCCCGGTCATGAGGTGTGGAGTGAGGGGCAGTTGGGTGGATTCCCATCGACTTATCCACGGTAGTAGTCTTGCTAACTGGAGGAAAGTCCGGCGAGTAAGGCAGGTATCGGTAGATTGGGTGATTCCCTCTTGCCGTTATCTTGAGCAATTCGGGGGATCCCCGGTATGTTTCTAGTATGTATATGTTTATATACTAGATTTGGTTGAAGCTTATTAATGCGGGGGATCCCCGGTTAATAAGTTAATGTGCTTCTAGTTAGTTTGGGGGTAACCCGATAACTAGATATGTTGTGCCTCTAGCTAGTGTGGGGGCAACCCGATAGTTAGATATTATTGCTAGGAGAGCAGAAATTGTTAGTGTCACGGTAGGGTGACTAGCCGGTAGTGAGATTGTTTATATTTATATATATGTTTATATATTTATGAAATTATGATTATTATTATTTGGGTCTAAAACCCATGTATCTCACGAGACTATTTTGTCTCACGTACTACGTTTACTTGTGGCTGTGTACTCAGGTACAGGTTTGAAGTGTTAGAAGGTTTCACTACAAGTGGCCTAGAGATGTTTAGTTCCGGAGCTATTAGGTAGATCCCGTTGCCTATGGTTTTGATATACTTGGTGACACCGTATTTTTGTAAACTCTGATATAAGTTTTTTTTTAAAGTTTTTGTTAAACTGTATTTTGGACAATATGACAAATATTGAGAAATGGTATTTTAAATGATTTAAACGATGTTTTAAAAATACGGGTGTTACAGTCACACTTGATGAGGCCATTAGTGCCGCCCGGGGTGTGGAGGAGGTTAATGAGGCAAGAGTTGCCGAGAGGGCCCATGTGGGAGAGAAGAGGAAAGCCGAGAGCGGCTCTAGTTCGTTCAAGAAATGGAAGTTCATTCCGAGCTTCTCTAAACAAGTAAGTGTTGGCTCGTGCAAGAAGTGCGGGAAAAATTATATCGGCGTGTGCCGAGGAGAGTCGAAGACTTGCTTTAATTGTGGAAGGCCTGGGCATATGGCCCGAGAATGCAAGTCTAAATCATTGGCCGAAGTTGAATGTTTCTCGTGCCACGAGAAGGGGCACTATAGTAATGTGTGCCCGAAGAAGGGGACCGAGTCGATGGTGTCCACGGCTCAAAAGAAGGTGGAGCCGGCAAAGGTGAAGGGGCGATCCTTCCAACTTACTCGGGAGGAGGCGAAGGAGGCACACGATGTGGTGTCAGGTACTTTATTCATTAACTCCTTGCCAACTCATATATTATTTGATTCGGGTTCCAATTATTCGTTTGTGTCTTATGAGTTCGGTTGTAAGTTGAATGTGCCGTCCGAGATTGTAGATGAAGTTTATGAAATAGAGGTAGCCGACGGGAAAACCTCAATGGTTGGAAGTGTTTATAGAAATTGTGAAATAGAAATAGATGGTAGAAAGTTTAAGTTTGATTTGTTGCCCATGGGAATAAAAGCATTCGATGTAGTAATCGGTATGGATTGGTTGGGTATGCACCAAGCCAAAATATTATGTGGTAAGAAAAGTGTGTCGATCAAGACACCCGAGAACGAGAAAGTATATGTGTATGGGGAAAAACGTCATCACATGCCTAATGTGATTACTAGGCCTGTGCATACGCAAAAAACCGGACCGGACCGGGTGGAACCGGACCGGACCGAGAACCGGAAAAAGTGGATTCGATGGATCGAGGACCGGACCGGTGGTCAACGGTCGGTTTCGGTTAACATCCGGTTCCATTCGGGTTTGAACCGGTTTGGACCGGATGTTTTCTGCACTGTTTTGGGGCATATTTCGTGCAGTGTTTTGGGTTGTTTTTCGCACTGTTTGGCCATATTTCGTGCAGTATTTTGGGCATATTTCTTGGTTAGCAATAAATGGATAATTGAAAAGTTTATAAATAAAATAGATCCTTTATCATATCACAAGGATATAGAGCTGCAGTTACTGTTCCATTAAGCTCATTTTTCGCCACATACATTTATACAAGTACTAAATTATATACAAACATCACCAAACTTAACAATCTAGCAACAGAGTAATCATCTTACCGATTCACTATTTCATTAATAATCAATCAATTTAACAATTTGGAAACTAAACATGGCAGATGGCCCAAGTAACTATTTTCCCTGCAAGTATGTTTCTATTAAATTCTTTCATCTTTTCATCTAATATATACATCATGAAAGTTATCATCTATTTATCTATTTTAATAAAATAATGTGGTATACGCCAATGTAACTGTTAAAGCTATATGCAGCAATTTCGACCCCTTTGTAAACAGATTTAAGAATTACTATTATAACAATGCAGTACATAAACAGAAATACAGAATCGCCATGCACGTATAAAGAATTAAGATGTTATACAATTAGAATTATACCTGGAATTCAGGATCACTATTATCGGATTCCAATAATATATATTAAACATGCATGGGTTGGCTAAAGATGCATGGGTTGATTTTTAGCAGCTCAAGGAATTTTACTGCTTGATTCATTTGAGTGTTTTAGTTAAAATCCGATCTGACCATGGGTTTTTAAAACCGGTTCAACCAGGTTTGGCTAAAGACCCAGCGGTTCGATCCGGTTCATTTTTTGAGTGTTGACCCGCTAAGTTGGACCGGCACCACATTTAAAATCCGGTCCGACCGGTTCGACCGGCCGGTCGGACCCGGTTGCAAAAACATTGGGCCTAACTCCTAAGTTATAAGACTGGGCTTAGAAGCTAATTGGGATCGAGAATTGGGCTTGCGTAGACGGACTGGTTATTTCGGTTTCTTCCGGTTCTCCCGGTTAAAAAACCGGACCGGACCGGTAATGTCGGTTCTTAAAAAACACGGACCGAGGACCGGACCGGAAGCTACGGTTCGACTTTTTTTGTAAATCCATATTTTTGGAACGGTTTTTCTATTTATGAAAATGATATATTTTGGGCAAAATGTTTTATATTAAAATTTGAGGTGTTACAAAAACCATTTAAAATATTCTTCCACATAAAAACACATGCCAAAGAGTCGTGAGACCACATGCATCGACAATAAAGGTATAGAACATAAGTTGTCCTCAATAAAAAAAACAATTAGTTTCTTTCCTTTTTCAATAATTATCTTATTATTCAGTGTTTATAAAAAAAGTATGCTGTATTACAAAATATAGTAGTATAAACAATAATTTATTATAAATACAGCTATTTTGGTTACAAATTAGAGGATCAATCGATTAGAAACATAAAAAAATTTCACTTTTCCTAAAAGTAAATAACTAAAATAAGTAAATAAAACATCTTTCAAATTAATAAAAATGCCGGAGCATGAAAAGCAAGGAATATACGTAATAATTTGAAAGTTAGAATTGTCAAAACGAATGAGTTTGTTCCAAGGTAATGGTTCGCAAGTCATTACAGAGTATAGACAATCTTTGCCAGCTTTTGTTATTTTATTTTATTTTATTATAATTGCCAACATTTAATTTTTTGGAAAATGATAATGACACTCCTTAATAAGATAAAATCAATATAAAAACCGCCCTCTGAATTTCAGGAACATTACTCTATCAATGAATGTATAATCGTTTTATGCATGTTAGAGACAGTCCTAAGGGCTGTCATTAACAAAACCCTTAATTTTTTATACGATTTGTGGTTTCTGAACCAGAAAAATAATGTCGGAATCGATGAAATATTTAGCATCAACACGCGACGTATACTGTGTTTGTTCGTAAGTCTAATTTATACCTTTTTATAGTTTATATTCATAAATGTTTTCCCTTGAGGCCCTGAAATATAAAGCTAGTGGGGAAAACAACAAAATTAATTAATTTAATTTATTTTATGTTCATAAATAATCAGAAAAACAGGAAGGGGAAAGGAAAACAGATGATGGGGAATAAGAAGGTTCGCCACGAGATTCTGGTTTACGTGGTCGGTCTTTCTGGCAGGCGGCTTGATTTTCATTTTCTTTTCTTGGTATAATTCTTCTACAAATAAGAGGCATCGACATTTATACAAGATAAATGATATATGTTTATATTATTATTTGTTCATATTTAGCACAAGATAAAATATGTAAATTGTTATGATAAATGATATAATTCTTATATATTTATTCCTACCCATATGTATACCTATTTGATAATTACAAGTATAAAGACAATGAATGATATTAAGAAAAAGAGTTAGTGGATTACGCATATTAAGTCTAGAAGTTTGTAACCATATGAGCAGGACGAAAAATTGTGAAGAAATATAATCTCATTTGTAAATTCACTTTATTTATATATCTATTAGCTAGTTTTGACATTCGTTTTGATCAAACAAGTAGAAAGATAAACAATCACAAATAGCAAGAACAAATATCAAATCTCTTTATAAGTCGACGTCGTTCTAAAACCAATTTACGGGTTTCTTTTTAACGGTTAATACCCACCCTTTATATATACAAATTTTATCCACTAACCTACATGTTTGATGGTTAAATTTACAATAAATTAGTGATTAGACTCGTGATAATGTGATATAATTTTAAGAAACAAACGGATGTAACAACATGTTTTTGTAATTTATTGCAATTTTCTTAGAAAGTTCACAATCATTATTAATCAATCATCAAATACCTCCAAATGTCACTATTAATATAGTTTCGTGTGGAATGCAAATTACTTTCCTTCCAACTTGATTACAAACTACAAAGAGTCAAAACAAAACACAAAAGTCTAGAAAAATAGGTTGTAAAATTGGATTTCTTTTAAACAAATTAAATTATTTAGGAAAATAATACTCGTATTTGTAACTACAATTTAGGCTTATAAATGACGTTACTTAAATAGGTACGAGACACATGTCAAAGTAAATTGAGTACATGAGGTGAGAGAGAAAGAAAAAAAAAAAGAAACCAAAATGATATTAATGCAAATTAACTTGAAATACCCCGTATGTTACGATGAACCAAATGATGTGGGCACGTCCAGCGTCTGAAAAAATTAGGGCTTAAATTACATTTGAACCTAATAAATTTCAACACTATTGAAGATCATTTAAATCAAAACGTTTTTAGCAGATATTGATGGCCATTAGGAATCGGATTGATATAATTAAGTATCATAATGACCGAACATTACCACTCCTTTCCTATATACATCAAGAAATGTTGCTAACTCATACAAATTCTGGTATTAATGTAGAACTATCTCATACTTCCTCCATTTCAAAATAAGTGATGTAATTTGCCTTTCATATTTTTTGAGGTAAATTATTATAATGAAGATTAATTATACTCCCTCCGTCCCATAAAAAAGTTCACGTTTCTCTTGGGCACATAATTTTAGGAGATAATTAGTGGTGGGATCTTTGACAATAGTTTTGATTAAAATATAAGGTTAGATTGGAGAGAGAAAGTGTTTTATTGGTGGAATCATTGGTTATAATATTATTTTATTAAGTGGACCCCTCACATTTGAGAAATGAGAATTTTTTTGTGGGACAAAATTTAGATGAGAAATAAGAATTTTTTTGTGGGACGGAGGGAGTATTAAAGTGTATAGTTAGTGGCAAATGAGTTCCACACATTTTAATTTAAATGAAGTTAATGATGTTTAAAAGTATAAGTAAGGGTAAATGTGTCATTTCACTATATTAAATGAGATGGTTAGTGCGTGTGAGTCCTACTACTTTTTACCAAATATAGTAAGTTTTTAAACTACATCACTTATTTTGAAACACCCTAATATGAAAAGTGTATCATTTATTTTGAATCGGAGGAAGTATGATCTTGTTTTTTTCATCTGTTTCATTTTTAATGAGAAATAGTAAAAAGAGAAAAAGTAAAAATTCCAGGAATATGATGTAAACATATTCAATTTCGCTAAAAGTACAAAAAAATCCCGCTAAAAGCACAAAACGGGTTAAAAAATCCCTCTGAAATATCAAATTCTGTGACATTTAGCGACTTACGCATACAAATAGAACTTTGGATGGTGACTTTATCCCGGTTCGCTAATGCCATTTAGCGACAAAAAAACACGAGCGTAAAATGCTTTTAGTGACTTGCATGTCATAATAAGACAACTCTCAAATGGTAAATGCAACTGACGCCGTCAGTTGCTGCCAACTCAGCGCCACGTCAGCAGACAAACAAACTAACACTAAACTGACGTAGTAATGCCAACATCACTCCGTCACTTCACTAAATTTGGGCCCCACCATTTACTTTTCTTTTTCTAATAAAAATATATACAACTAATTAAAACATTTACTAACTAATAAAAATAAATTTTTTTCATTAAATTTTTTTTACATTAACTAAAAAACACTGCAAAAAAAAAATACATTATTAAAGATTTTTTAAATATATTAGAAATATTAAAGATTTTTTAATAAAAAATATATTAAAGGTAGTATAACAGTTTAAAAGAAAAAAAAATTACCCTTTTTTTTCTAATTATTACTTTTTAAAGAGTTAAAAAAAATTAAAAAAAATTAAAAAAATTTAAAATAAGAGTAAAAATAAGATCTGGAAAAAAAAGAAAAAAAATTAATTTTTTAATCACCGGCGCCCTCCCTCTCGCTCGTCTCCAAAGTGACGTAGCCCAAACCGGCGGTGAAACCGGTGGGCCGTGCCAACGGTGGCACAACCAGCGGTGCCAACCGACGGTACCATTGGTACCGATCTAAGACAAACAGGATTATGTTTGAAAAAGTAAATCAAAGTAATAAAGTAACATTTTCATGATTAACATATATTCCTACTAAACAATCAAATTATATGATTAATTCATACTAAAAATAAAGATTTTTAATAAGATCGATTACAATCTTTCAAATTAAATTCCATGACAAAAAACACATAACACTAAGTTTTATTATACCCATACCGGAAATTGCTTGAGAAAAAACACATAAAACTAAATTTTACTGTACCCATGCCCCTAGTAATAATAACACATAAAACTAAATTTTACTGTACCCATGCCCCTAGTAATAACAATTGACCCGAAACTAGAGGAGCATGTTTGCCGAAGTGGGCACGGCGCCATCCATTATTGCACAGCACATTTTTCTCCTTTTTCTCTTGGTTATGAATATGATTGAGAAGAGTATTCTTAGTCTTCATTGAATATATTTTATTTATTAAAAACACTTTAGGTAAATTAGAATCTTTCTGTATTACACCGAGTATTTAACAATATTTTATCAAATTATTAGCAATTGCAAGACTGATTCTTTGATTTTGCTTTGTTAGTTTTATAAAACTAAAAAGTATTTATTTTAAAGTATGGTCATACCTATTTCTTAAAAGTTAAAACATTCCATCACCTCTTCCATTTTCAAATCCCGTTAAACCCTCCCCTCCCCTGTACACAGCCTCCCGAACACCACTTCCGACAAACAACCGGCGGAGCAAAAGAATACACGGCAGTAACATCCACATCAATCAGCAGATCTGGACTTAACTGAACGCTTTAATTACTACAGTAGCGAATCACAACTACTACATACACAACTAGTTAGTTATGGACTCTCCGGAGCAACGACGGAAACGGAAACGGTTTCTGAAAACTACAAACCTCTCACCCCTCCGTCACTTTCCTCCTGTAAGATCTCTTCTTTATTGTTTCGGTTTCTTTGTTTTCTTCTATCTCCTTTTCCGGCGACACACGGTGGCGCTTCACGACGTTGTATCATCGTTATCTACTTATCAAATAGATTCTGTTAAAGTTTTCACAAAGTTTAACGAGTTACCCCAGTTTAAAGTAGAAGATAGGGTTTCGTTTCCTGATCATATACTATTAATAGTCTCAAAAACTTCTGATACCGGTAGCGAGTCAATCGAGACTGCAATTGGAAATCGATTGGAATGTGTATACAAAATTAACAATTCGGATTCCGATCCGGATCTCGGTGATGTCGTTATTGAAGGAAGGAATGTATTGTCGGTGGATGAATATTCCGATAATCGTTTGCTAGTTCGTTGTCCTTTACCTCCGGCAAACTTTTCTTCTCTGATCGGCTTACAACGCCGGAGTTTAGCGATCGATATACCAGAAGATAAACCGTCAAATACATGGGAGAATTTAGCTTACGAGGCGGTATTGGACGGAAATACCGCCCTTGTGTTTGTAAAAGGAATTAGTCACAGGCAGGGTAAAGAATCCGACCCGACCCAATTCAGCTGTCATTTCGGGTTGGGTGAGTTTGACTCCAGTGAGAAATACATGCTCACTTCTAGAGCTATAACCGCAGCACAAGAAGTGGTTCGGTGCGTGTTACCAAAGAGCATCCTTATCCACTCCAAAAAAGCCCGTGGGCTTCGGGCCACGGTTAGTTTCCAAACACCTCGGGTCCACGGCCGGTCTCACCGTGTGCTCGTTCCATCCGTTGCTAAACTATCAACTCCCGAACCAAACCCGAACACACAAAAACACGAGCTTTGCGCGTGCACGATGCTATGGAATCAAGCCCATTCGATTCGCGAATGGATAACCTACCACTCGTGGTTAGGTGTCGAAAAATGGTTCATTTATGACAACAATAGTGATGATGAAATCAAAGATGTGATAAACGATCTTGATTTCGAGGGTTACAATGTGACCCGACACGTGTGGCCATGGATCAAGACTCAAGAAGCCGGGTTCTCACATTGTGCTATACGGGCTCGAACCGAATGCAATTGGGTTTCGTTCATGGATGTAGATGAATTCTATTACTTCCCGTATAACGAAATAAACGGCCCCCCAAACCAGGGTTCTCTCAGAACCCTGGTTTCAAACCACACAAACTCACCGTCAATCGGCGAAATCCGAACATCGTGCCATAGTTTCGGGCCATCGGGCTTAACAACCCGACCCGAACAGGGGGTCACGGTTGGGTACACGTGTCGGTTACAAAGCCCGGAAAGACACAAATCAATCATTCGACCCGATGCACTCGATACAACCCTAATGAACGTGGTGCATCATTTCCATTTACGAAACGGGTTTACGTATATGGATTTACCGCAAAATGTTGCAGTGATTAATCATTATAAGTATCAAGTTTGGGAAGTTTTTAGGGCAAAATTTTACCGTAGGGTGGCTACTTATGTGGCCGATTGGAGAGATAATCAAAATGAAGGATCGAGAGACAGAGCACCTGGGTTAGGTACGGAAGCCATTGAACCGCGTGATTGGAGATTGCAATTTTGTGAAGTTTGGGATACTGGTTTAAGGGATTTTGTTTTGGCTAATTTGGCTGATGTTTCTACTGGGGTTTTACCATGGGGTAGATTTATGTGATGTAATTAATATTTGGTATATTCGTAATTGATAGATTGATTGATTCTTTGAACCAAGCTAACTGGTGTTTATGCGACACTTTTCGAGTCGATGTACTTGGTTTTTTGTGTTCAAATGGTATACGTTGTTTATGTAAGTATGGAAAGTTTACAATTTAAGCGATTTTGTTTGAAATGTCATTTTGACCAAGATATGAACACAATAGATGCGTGATTGTAATTTGGTGATGGATGTAATCAATGTAGGGTGATTTCTTAATTGGGTTTTTCTATTATGTGCTCTTAAGTCCTAAAGCACATGATAAAGTCATTTGTTAAAGTTTCCAATTAGATTACAAAACACAATTAATACATCACAATAAAATAGAAAACTTGGGCATCGTTAATGTTTATCACTTCATTTTTGGAATTGTTTAACATCATTTAGTGGCTTTATCATGTGCCAATAATAGAAAAACCGTTCTTAATTTACCCCTAAAGACTTGAAAAGTCCCCAAAAGAAGACTTTACTATCAAATGAATCTCAAAATAGACCGTGCGACCGTGCTACTTCACTAGAAAGCCGTCACATGTCCGAGTCGCTCAAAGTTACTCAAAATACCCAGTTACCGGTGCTCACCCGTTAGTGCTGCTCAAAGTTACTGTTGCTCTATGAAGTCTCCCAGTCGCACGGGGTATTTTGGGAAGATTGAAGTCTATCAGTCTTAGATGTAAGTCTCTAATTTAAATTGGTCTATTTTCATAATTAATTCATTAATATAATTCGTTTTTTTAAGCTCGGTTAGTACCTAAATGGTGAACCCAGATATGATGTATGAATTATGATTCACAGGATTTTATAGTCTTCACAGTATACTCGATAAGAGCTTATTTGTACACAACCAAAATTATTTTAGATTTTGGTGGTGATTGAAATAACTTTGAATGAGCGAAATGAAGGTTGCATTAATATAGTAAAAAAAATGTTTGCACACAAATTCGTAAGAGGAAAGACTAGGGTCTTTACGAAGTCAAAGAGTGTTGTTAAAAGGAGCTAAAAAGCACAAAGGCAGGCAAGAAAAGGGAAATTAGAGAACACACTATTAGTTGTTCTAGATGTATATATTGATCGAAAGTTGATATTGGGTATGGCTTTTAGGAATCAAAGTAAATAAACATACTGTATTTGTTTTGTGGCTTTGGGTTTGAAAATGAGGTGTTATACCAAAAAGCATGGGTTTTGCAAAACCCATCTAAATATGAAGGTTTATAAGTATTACGTGGGTTCTCTTCTTCTCTCCTTTTTTTTTCCTAAAAAATAACAATTATTTTCATTTCAAATTTCTATTCTTAATTTATAATTTAGACAATTTATTAACGAGTCAATACATCTTCTTTTAAACTAGCTTATACTTAAGAAGGGATCAGACATGTGACCTCTAGAAAATCATTTAGAAGCTCTTACCACTACCACCATATAATTATGATATAAAACTTTGTCATTGTTGCTTTTGATTTGTAAAAGCAACTAAATATGAAGTGCATCATTGATTCTTGAAATTATGGAGAAATTGAAACTATTAGCAAACCGGACAGGACGTAATAGTTTTGATCAAAAGGATGATTCCCGTACAGTCGTACTGGTGGAGCCATTTTGACCCAAACATATTCTAATGTTGTACATCAAAAGTTGTACAATCTTTTATAGTAAGTTACTAAGTTATGCCGTATGTACTTCTAGTTGGATTATTATTGTATAATATGTTTAGTGCAAAATATTGTTCAAATAGAAGTATATTTAACCAAAATTGTCCCATCATGGACCTTAACATACAATTAACATTTCGTGGGTTTGAGGACCTTAACATAAAGAATGGTTTACGAGTTGTAGAATTTATAGAGTATTAAAATGGATAAAATGTTACGCACATTGAAAAGAATTATAATTATTGTGAAACAAGGCATCCAATTAAAAGGACGAGACAAGATGAGAGGTACTTTTGGATCGTGGGTCCAACGACCAACTTGCGCTTATATCACCAACCAGTCACCACCCACTGCCAATGGTGGATACCTAACCCCTGGGGCCTGGACCTGGTTACCAGCAGCCCAAACGAAAATCTATGGTGGATTTTAGATAATATTTTAGAGGATGCTATATCTCATAGATTATACTATAACTAAATTGATAACTATATATACTTCTATGATTTAAGACAAGTAATGTTGATTTTAGTAGAGTTGTCCCCATGACATTTATGTATGCGTTTAGTCGCTCTGGTGAGCGATGGTTGTCGATGTACGTACGCAATGGTTGCTTTGTACACTATGCATTGTAAGTAGTACACGTATTAATAAAAATAAATTTAAGGTTTGGTCGGGGGTTTGTTCACCACTACGGACGTTTAGTCGAAGTTTGTTATGCGTTTGGTTTGAAGAGCTAGTGAAAACTGTTGAGACGTTGATATAACACCGGTAACTAAAACTGAATTTTTGTCACCATTACAAAATCTTAAACTAAAAGGTTAAAAAAGAGTTCAAAAAGTATATACGAGTATTTTTTTTCATTGCACTAGACAACAAGTAAGCCCGCACCCTTCTAGTTGTAACATAGATATTTAACTCGTTAATATGTAACCCCCAAATTTAGGGAAGTCTAAGATTGTCATATCAATTAAATTATTTGCTTATTGTGTTTTTATAATGCAATAATTTAATTTATAATATTCGGAGAGTAAGTGTGGATAAATGATTGATACCCTTCAAAACGTATTTTAGAAAAACAGCTAGGAAGTGTTTTTGAAGACCCGTTTTAAAAACTTTGTTTTGGAAATATAGATTTTTGAAAAGCAACCCTATTTGATTTTGTACAAAAAATATTAAATATTGACAGGATATATTGAGTTTGTCTCCCCCCTTAACTCCTTACCCACTAGTACGCAAACTTAAATAATGTCAAGTTGTCAACTTTATATCGTCATCGGAATCTCATAGGTTCTCGTTGAGGTAGGTATATTCCGATGTACAGAAATGTTCGTAGAGTTTCATTATTTTTACGAAGTTTCAATAAACAAATCTTAATTATTAATTAATAAGATTTAATGATCAAGATTATTCACATATTTTATACATAAAGGGTATTTTGGTCATTTGTACATAAAAAAAATTATTTTGTTTTTAATTTTAATTTTAATTTTAATTCTAATTCTAATTTTAATTTTAATTTTAATTTTAATTTTAATTTTAATTTTAATTTTAATTTTAATTTTAATTTTAATTTTAATTTTAATTTTTAAAATTTAAATTTAAATTTTTAAAATTTTTATTATTTTTTCGTTAAAAAATAATGTATATTTGATAATTACATGTATTACTTAATCACATGTTATTTTAGTGTAAAATCATATGTGGTTGTATACTTAATCATATACTTCCTCCGATTTAAAATAAGTGATATATTGTTGGTTTCACGGGTTTTGAGGTAAAATATGATAATGATAATTAAATTAGATTAATTGGATAGTTAGTGGGGAATGAGTTCCACAAATTTTGAATAAAGTGAGGTTAATGATGTTTAAAAGTAAAAATAAGGGTAAAGATGTCATTTCGCTTTATTAAAGTAGATAATTAGTGGTGTGGTTCCTACTACTTTTTACCAAATAATGTAAGTTTTCAAAATGTATCACTTATTTTGGTACACCCAAATATGGAAAGTGTATGACTTATTTTAAATTGGATGAAGTATGATATTTTTAGTTCAATCACATGTGATTCAGTATACAATCATAGATGATTCAGTATACAATAACATGTGATTCACTATGTATACACATTATGTGTTATTAATAAAAAATAATAAAAAATTAAAACAAAATAAACAAAATTAATAATTCTAAAATAAAAAATAAAAATAAATAAAACAATTATACTTTTTTTAAATGACCAAAATACCCCTCAATGTATAAAATATGTGATTAATTTTGACCATTAGATCTTATTGATCAATGGTTGAGATTGTTCCTCAGCATTTCGTAAAAATAATGGATCTACTTGAACTCAACTCTTCCCATATAATATATAGCTACATAACCCGCCCGATGGGCGGGTATGCTTCAAAATTTATTATGTAGAAAAATCCCAACAAAGATTAATAATTTTAAAAATGATATAATAATGCTGTAGCTGAAATGATGAATTGAAAGATAAATCAATACATTGAAAAATGCAACAAAAAATTTACAAACGAAATAAGACTTCTTTGTAAACTACATTTGCTGTTGAATTAGTGTAATTCCCATCGATGTCGCAACAAATGACCTTCAATCCCTTCTTGTTCTTAACTCGTGATACTGCCACATAAAGCTGGCCATGTGAGAAAACCGGTTTTTGCAGAAACAACCCAACCTGAGACAACGTCTGCCCTTGACTTTTATTAATGGTCATAGCAAAGCAAACCTGAACAGGAAATTGCATTCGATTCAATTTGAAAGGCATCTTGCTGTCGGAAGGGCTAATAACCATTCGAGGGATAGCGCAAATGGTACCCACCTTGCCGCCAGATATGATTTTACCCTCGATTATATTCACCCCCATTCGTAATATCTGAAGTCTGGTTCCGTTGCACAATCCAGCTTTCTGATCAATATTCCGCATACACATTACCGGAGCGCCAATCTTTAACTTCAAGATATGCTGCGGGACACCTGACATTTTTATGCTGTTCAAGAAGTCAGTGGTGTAAAGATCAAGGTTAAACATAGTATCATCTTCATCTGCAGCGGAAACCGAGTCCGATGACTCGTACTTCTTTTCTTCTCCAGGAATTAATGACAGCATACGTTCGTTTATGAGGTCAACCATTTCATGCGTGGGAGCAAGAATGGCTCTATCCTGAAAAAAGCTGGGCTGCCATAGATTATCAAGAAAATGAGGGTATGTTTCTGCAATAATTGCCCCAACGTTATCATCAGATGGTGGAATCAGCATGTTATCAGGGAACTCTACTGATGACTCACCATCATTTTCACCACCGGTGTTTAGATAATCAACAAAATTCATATAAGTAACAAATCAAATGCTACGGTTTATATAATTTAAAATTACTTTAAATACATACCTATAGTGTCGTTGCCAATATCGAGTATCCAATCTGCAAACTCCTTTATTTCTTTTCTTTCAACCTCAGATGCTCCCAAACCAAGCCTCATGTTTACTGTTAATTTCAAGACAGTGCAGTGGTCCCAACGATATGAAGCATTGATAGTCGAATGTACCACGTCTTGCCTACAGCCGTTTGGAATAACAGGAAGAATCTGCCGAAAATCACCACTAAACAAAACAACTTTTCCACCGAATACAGATTTTGACGATGTCGAAGGGTCCTGCCTGCATATGTCTCTCAGGGTTCTATCAAACGCCTCGAAACAATATCTGTTAATCATTGGTGCCTCGTCCCAGATAATCAGCTTGGCTTTTCGTATCAACTCAGCAAGGTCACCGTCAGCTGATATGTGGCACAATGAATCTTCCACCACATTAATAGGAATTGCGAACCTGAACAGGGTACAAACTTAGCAATTTATATAAAAAGTATAAAAATTAAATATTAAAGATGTTTTGTTCGAGTATAATAAGTACGCGCAAACCTGGAATGAGCCGTCCTACCACCGTCCAACAAAAGGGCCGCAATACCACTTGATGCAACATTCAATACTATTGACACTTGGGAACATAATGCAGCAGACATAGTTTTTTATAGGTAAGTCTTCCCAGTACCGCCGTAACCATATACGAAGAACATTCCGCCCTTTTCATTATTAACTGCGTCCATGACTGTTCTGTAGATACGTTTCTGCTCTGATGTAAGGCTTGCATAAAGAGTTTGATGCTGCTCGCGGAGTTCATCTCTGTTGTACGATTCCTCATCATGTATTAACCGGTTGTAATTTTCCATCGTGTATTGTTCATCCGGATATGGCATGTTTGAAAAAGACTTCAAACTCTTGTTATTACAAAGCAGCATGTGTTCAATATACGTAAGACATATATTCATCCTCTGTGTGTCAGAAAGTTGTAAATCTGCATTAATAAAAGATAACATTATCAAACAATATAAATAAATTATGAAACAAAAAGTAGTAATTAAACTGAGTGAGTTGCTTTTCAGTATTACCTGGATCGTTACACTTCCTTCGTTCAACGGTTAACACATCCTCTGCCAAAACATGCCAAGTTTTTTCCCAGACAAACTCGGGTCGAGACATACTATCAGTCATGAGTAGCATGACAAAGAAAGAAAGTAGATAATCACCCATTCCCCAAAAACTTGCTTCCAACAACCCATCAATGTACTCCTTGTCGTCCTGTAGGAGCCCACGGGCAAAACGCGCGTCTCTATATGACGGCTAAATAACACCGCGCCATTCCCTGAGATCATCCCAGCTTCTCGGACCTTCCACCTTGTTTAGTAATACACGTAAATAATAAAGTTCACCCCATGACGGCGGGACATGATGTATACGGCCTAGTGTGTTTCCTCTTTTTCTTTTGTTCCAAATGCGTTGCTGCTGATTCCTAACGTAAAACTGGGGGATCTCAACATACAGGAGTTTTCGGGCGTCTAGATCTCTCTCATTTAGTTCCATCCACGCTATAAACTTGGTTTCGTTTACAGATGACTTATCTAACGCGTAATCAATACTCTCCCTTGCATCAAAGATTACAGGTTGTTCATTCTCTAAATGGAAAGGCAACCGTTCTACTGAAGGCGTCCTTTTATGAATATCAAACTGAAATATACGCCAGGTTGCCTCACACGCTGAAATATACCTACAATCATAATAATCTTTAATTTCGTCAATCTCTTCGCCCTCCACAGCAACAGTAACCCTGTCTGGTCCTTTGTTCACATACTTAAAAAGATATTTTATCGAACCAACTTGGTTCCACCATTCTACGTTTATATGAGACTGGTACTTCCTCAGCAAACCTGGATTGTAGGGCACGACATAACCATTATGCAAATCTATTCCACTTTTTCGTACAGTATTTCCGTTGTTTCTCCTCTTATAGATTGCGTATCCATTGTCATCGATGACAGTTGACTCGTTAAACTGTTTTGGGAATTTTTTCGTACATTTGAAATTGACAGTGCAAGGGCATCTAGGGTTTTCAGCACCGCACGGGCCATGCATCATCTGATCGGTGACTATCTGGTACAATTCCGGATCATGTTCTTTGTCGGGTATTTCTGCTGATATAAATTCATCTATTTTTGACGCAGAAGTTATCTTGCCTCGTGCCTCGAGCCACAATAATATGTGGCAATGTGGAAGACCCCTCTTTTGGAACTCAATGCTGTAAA
This sequence comes from Calendula officinalis, assembly GCA_963853835.1. Lineage (NCBI taxonomy): Eukaryota > Viridiplantae > Streptophyta > Magnoliopsida > Asterales > Asteraceae > Calendula > Calendula officinalis. Next base: position 76,681,327 of record OY970822.1, read on the forward strand.
CAACTGCGAATTAGGAAAAATATAAATAAATTAAATCATATATATATTTATGTTTATACGTTTAAATATAAATTGTAAGTATATGTGTTGAATTTTTACCTCCTTTTACGTGGCCAAAAGTATGATTTTCCTTGAAATCTTTTAGGAGGCAGTCTAGCTTGATTTTGAACACTCTAGATATAATATCCGGACGATCTTCAGATTTCAAACCTTTCTTGGCCATTTCACGGGCAATCTCAAGCCAATTAGGGTTACACGTGAAGGTTATGAATAAATCAGGATAACCGTAAAACTTACATATCGTCATGGCGTCTAAATAGTTCTGCATCATATACCTTGGACTCCCGGTAAATGACAACGGTAGCACGTACTTCTTACCACGTAATACATTACCATTATCCTGATTTTGCGCCAATATGGACAATTTCGCATACGTCTCAGTTCTTAAATCTTTTTGCTGCGTTTTAATGTATCTCATCCTCTCAGCCTCAATCATTGTCAATGCGTCGGTACAAAATTGTTGTAACAATCGCCAACCACTGAGAATCATGGAGAACTGATTTCTCCTGTCTTGCAATCGGTAAGCGAACCACTCCCTCATTGACACTCGCGTGCCTTTATTCTTTTCATTAAAGTCAGTAACGCCTTGGTGGTAGACATCAGTACGGTACCCATCTTCTGCATAGGGGAAAAACAAAGGGTAATGCAATGCTAGGTATAGTACGTGCAGCTCGCATATTTTTTTAAGTTTTCCGTTTTGCCTGTATACGACAATATCCCTAGGATTTGTTGTATCTTCAAAATCTCCAACAATCAAAGCTGCTACTTCGGATGAAGTTGGTAGATTGTAGTTCCTACCGTCTCGTGACCTGCTGCCAAAAGTCTGAGCTTAATATTACTGTCATTTGAAGACCTTATCGATCGGGCGGCCATCCGAAACTTCTCTACCAGTGGATTGATTGAATCAAGCATGTCTCGTATCTGGGTGGTAAGCTCAACATCTATCTCATTATTAGATGTCGATGTGCATATGCGGTTGCTGTAAGAAATTGTTTTTGTAAGTGAAAGAAAATGTAAACATTATATTTGAAAATGCAACGACATCGTACGTAATTGAGAATTTTTACCTAACAGCTTGTATCCGGTTTTGAATCTCGTTTTCCGTGTCATATATATAAAGTTGATAGAATTTAGGACGGTTCCCTGGTTCGGGCATCAAATCTCCCAATCTATGTGGATTTTCCCCATTTATCCTGAAGCAGTAAGGGCCACGTCCATTGTTAACGGACTCGTCTTGCTTCCCACCCATAGAAGTGAAAGCGAACATCATGTTATATCGCCGTATGTTGGTCAAAAGAGAAGCGCTCTTCGAGTGTTGTTTGGTAATAAAGTCTTTCAACATATTTGGTGGTTCGATCATGTCAACAGGCAGCTTAACCTTACCCCTCATACAACAAATTGAGTATGAGTGGGGGTTTGTAGGGGAACGTCCGCGGTCCTTCTCATCTTTCCAAACCATAGCGCCACATGACGCACATTCGAAATCAGGATCTCCATTGTCAAGGTAATCTACAAAATCCATGAAATTTATGTGTAAAAATCTAGTTATGCAATACAAAAAAACTATAAATACGGCGAAAAACGAATTTTTTAATTATAGAATTTTTTACCGTTTGAAATCCCAACAAACGCATGTGGTGGTATCTCATATTCATTTTCCGGCTGAGGGGTGGTAAACTTCAAACCACGCGAGATTCTGTAACGCCCTGAAATTTAAATATTTAAATAAGGTTAATTAAATCGTCATAATTAAGTTTAAAAGGAATAATTAGTCGGTTCGTATTATTTAGACGACATGTAGTTAGACGGTTCGTATTAGTTAGACGTTTTAATTTCTTTGGACACTTTATAGATTAATAGACGTTCTTATAGTATTAAAATTAATTAATTAGTTCGTCTCGGGTTTTGACCGATTAGTTAATCGTAAGAGTTGGGTTGTATTATTTCGAATCGGGCCGGCCAAAGGCCAAAGCTCCGGACTTTCATTTGTGGGCTTGAATAATTGATTGGCTTTGCATCTAAAGAAAACCCCTAAACCTTTTTTTTTTTGATATTTTGTTCAGCCGCATCTCATAGATACGTATGTACACCTTCTTTCGTTTTTACCATGAACGGCAAACTCGCATCAAGGCAAGCAGGTGACATAAATAGATGGTATGGACGAGCGTTTTTCAACAAGCCAATCAACTGGAAGAAGGCGTCACAAGATCTGTTAATGTTTGAAGGTGTTCGGTGGATGCGACATGGGGGTATCACGTGTTTTGGCAGCCATCGTTTTCTTTTTCTTTTAAATCTTTGTGGTGGCGATGAAGGGGTCCCTCCCAATCGGTGTCTTTTGGCTAGAATTTTGTCCATTAAACAAATTGTGATTTCAGCAAATTAATGATTGGTGTTACATGGAGGTGGATTTCTTTTGTGATCAACCATTTAAATGGTTCGGCATTTTGGGCAGCGCATATTGAGGTAGAAGATAAGGGTGTGCAGTTGTGTGTTGGCTCGTACGCCGGTTCGTGTGGTGGTTCGTGTGAGACCGGTGTTTCGTGAGATGGTTCGTAGGGTATAAATCCTAACCCTTTTCTTTTATAGTTTCGAGCTATTTAGTTTTGACCCTAGATTGAGAATTGATTGTGTCGGGTTTTATGGTTACCATTATTTAAAAATCGTTTTGTTGATTGGCAGATTCCTTTTTTCAAGTTGTTGTTGATTTTCGAACATATTCGGGACTGATTCTAGGTTCGGTGTCTTCTGGACATTCAGAGCACGTTGAGTCAGGAGACCGTGGCCGCCGACTGTTCGTTAATACGAATTTTGGTCGGTGAGTTATTGTCATTCTCGTGAGATGTCGCTGTGCTGAATTTTTGTTGAAAGTTTCTTGAGATTCAATTTTTTTTAAACTGTAAATTGTGATTGAATTATTTATTTTTGTATCGATTGTTAGATTAGAGCCGTGATGGGATGGACGACACCCTACCGGGTGTCGGGATGAAATTCCGAGGATCGGGTTTTATTAATGTAAAAGTCGTTTTTATAAATTTCTAGTTTTATTGTTCTTCGTGTTTTGAGAATTGGGAAGTGGCGTGTGATTACACCGAGGATGGTATCGGGCCCTCGGTCTCGGTTGTATGAGGTCCCGGGACACATCATGATTGTCACTTAATCGATTAAATGACACTCTTATTTATTTACCATTTTAAGTAACCGAGAGGGGAAACCGAACCCGTAGGGTTCTTGATTTTCCAATCGAGAAAGTTTTCAAATGAATTAATTAAATTTAGTTTTCTGTGATGAATTGGATTTCGGGGCTGTCGGGTGCCCTCGGGTTATACGGGTTGGGGTCGGGATTGTTAAAACGAGTTTTAAACACAATTGAGTTTTTGGGCAGAATCTGTCCCCTCTATTCGGGTCTATTTTTACCACACTTTAAATATGTTTTTGGATTTTTGGCCCGTGCAGGTATCTAGCTTTCTGAGTCCTCTTTCCAACGACGCTGACGGCTCGTTAATCTGATTTACGGTTTAAAAGTTATTGCTGTTTTAGTAAACCTTCGGTGGATAGTTTTTGGTTCAGCTATTCTGTCTCGTGAGCCTGTTTTGAGCCTTTTCCGTTTGGATCTAGCTTCCGAAGTCTTCTGTAAAATTGTATTCCTCTGAGTCATTTAACTACTGTAAAAATTTGAATAATATCTAGTGAGTGGTTTGAGAGTTATAGCCGTTCCCGCGAAAGTGCTGAGTGCTGTTTAGTTTCTGCTGAAACAACCTTTGAGTCTAATCCTAACCCGAGCTTCCTTGTACATTGTAGGACCTTCTAGGACCGGTTAGAGACGCTCTGCAGTACCGAGGATAGTTAGGAGCTTACGGTTATCCGAGGTGGGTAATCTCACTATAAACTTGTACTTACTTTCGATTCATGATTTTGTGCTATGTGTTGTGAATTGTCTTGTTGATTGAGCTTGAGTATTGATTGGGTGATTTATTTGAGTTATCTGTGATTTGCGTTATCTGGAGCCTGAGTTATCTGAGTTGTGAGTTCTTGAGTTAAAACATTAAACATAATATACTTGAGTTGTCTTGGCACCGAAGAGTACTGGTGCCAGACGTTTTGACTCAACACCGAAGAGTACAGGTGTTGAGCCTTGAGTTGTGTGAGGCGGGTCGAGGTTGATCTCTCGTCCCAAGTCACACAAGCGCGCTATATAAATTTAAAATCTGAGAAAATAAACTTGAGTAATTGAGAATTGAGTAGAGTTTATAGGGATCACTTATGTGGCTTGAGTTGTTTGTATTTATTTGTTTATTTTGATATTATTCACTCAGCGGTGGCTGACCCCAATCACTCCCCCATTTTTCAGGTACTAGTAAGGGTAAAGAGAAGGTCAACGGTTGATGGACTGCATCTTTATTTATTGGATTTGGAGTTTTTTTAAAAGTTTGTTTTGAGTCAAACATAATTTTTAACCTTTTTATTTATTTCCGCATTAAAGACCATGAGACGGTTTATATTTTTATCTGAGTTGGGACCTTTTCATTACTTGTACTTGGGGAAATTTTATTAATTAAATGTTTTAAAAAAAATTAAATTTCTCCTGATTTTTGGGTTGTTACAGATTCTCGGACGCAAATTTTTTCCTTTTTTGTTAATATTTTTTTCCTTTGCATTAGAAGAATCTCCTATTATACATCATGAGGGCAAAACATTATTCAAAGTTCTTATATAATAACATATATGGTTAATATATCTACATTAGGTGTCATCTGGAAGTAGAAATTGCAAACCATTTTCACATAAATTAAAATTTATGGGTGTATTGATGTTGAACCTTGAAGTCTTGTTGGTTAACACTGCACTGTCTGAGAAAAATAAATGACGTAATTAAATATCATACGAAATTTTATAAATATTTTAAAATAATTTAGAAAAAAACAAATATCGTTTGTTTTTATTAAGTGATTGTTTGAAGTAACGGGATATGACAAAGCATCTGTTGTAGTTGTATTAGTTCCAAACTGTACATATGGAGTTTTGGTAGGTGGTGGTGTTGCGAATAGTCCATTTATTGAAGGGGTACTTCGATAAAACTGACTCAACGGTGGACCTAATTAAAGTCATTAATAAAAACTAATTAAACGTTTTTAGCAGCGAATATAATTTTTAGTAGGAAATCAACCAATTTTAGGAAAATTTGATATTCATTATACTTACATGATAATTGATCAACACGTGGAGCTATCATAGGCATTGGTGATATAAATGATGGACCTACTCAATATAAAAAATATCACAATTAATTATATAATTAGTTGCAAATTATAATCCCATATTTTATTATTTTGAGACGTAAGTTAAAAAGCTATGAAGTTAGAAAATTAGAAACCTTTAGATTCTTTAATGATGGGGGGTGTCGAAGTTTTCGCCGGTCTTCCAGGATGCCGTTTAGTTATATCACCTAGCAAATCTATTATAGATAGTTAGGGCAAAAAAAAAATGAAGTATGCTATGTTGAGTAATGTAGTAAAATAACTAACTTAGTAAACATCTATGTTTTGTAGATTAAAAAATATGACATACTTTCATTTAGCGGCATAAGTGGTTTTCTTCCGATGGGTCTTCCACGTTTCCTAACCGCATTTGGTATCTCATTTGGCAAAGCTTTCATTACAAAAGAAGAATCCATTAGTTCCATTGTATAATAAAGACATTGTAATTGTTATATTCTAATAGTGTGTTGGACGAATTTTGAATCTACCATGTAATTGTGTGTTTGGTACGATGTGGTTGTTGGTTTCTGGCTGATTCTCATTGTTTACTACGGTTATTTTCCTTTTTCCTCCAAATTTACCTTTATTATCTACCATTGCTTGATCAATGGTGGAATTAGACATCTCAATATAATGTATACGTATCCTCCCCTATATGTAGATAAATGAAAATAAGTTTTTTATTGACAATGCCACAATTAATAATTTATTTTAATATTTTGTTTAAGTGGTTTAATTATAATATGTAATATATTGAAAAAATTTAACGAAATACAATTAAATTAAGAACACTTATCTTGAATTGGTTGTTCGCCTTTATACCTAGAATAAAAACAATTATAGCTATTAAAATAAATATTACATCTTTTATTAATATAATAGTCAAGCTAATTAATGGGGTTTGCATTTACTTAATGGGAAACTCAAAGTTGGGTTCAGATTGGGCTGATTTTGTGCGAATAAACAGTCCGCTAAAAATTTTCTTTTTAGCCCATTAACCCAAATAAGTTAATAAAGTTAGTAGTGAAAAAGGGAGAAATAGATGGTTATCCAAGACCGTACCATAATCGCGATGCTGATTCCGATGTCTACCAGTTTTTTGCCCTAATTCCAATCTGGAAATGATCTTCTCGGAGATGGTCGCCCCTACTTTTTGATTCGCTAGGGTATTTGGCAAGGCAGCAAAGATCTAATCGACACAACTAAATCTGAAAAATCATTTAAACACATGAAAACCAGCTGAGTAAAAGAGGTTAGTTTCGATCAGTGTCCGAATTCAAATTAAGAACTGTATAGATTCGCATGGCCTTGTAAGTTTAAATTGCTTTGTTTGTTGATTAAATTCCGAAATGTGAATTGCTTAACTTAATTCTAAATAGTTTGTGATCTAATATAATTTCCGTTAGCGAGTTAGGGCGAAAATTAGGGTTTCGGCAAAAGGGATTTGATTATAAGTCAGTCATTAGCATTCACAACAGGCTTTGCACATCCCATCTTCCTTAACTATACCTGTTGATCAATATTTAGCAAATTTTTTGAGAACCTTAATCATATAAGTGCCATTAAAAATAATAAAATACATAAATGTAAGGATGATGCTTAACTACCGGCAGAAAGTTAACATTCAAAGCATCCCATCAACATACACTGTAGGAAAGTAATTTTTTGTACACTGTAGGAAAGTAATTTTAATGACCATGTGTTTATACCGTTAACTTTTAGTGAAACAGTTTGACTTTAAACAGTCAAACTGTGATAGTTAAAAAATAAAGTAAAAATAGTCAAATAATTATTTAGGTTAAACTTAAAATGATATTGTTTTTAAAAATTTATTTATTTACTGATTTAGGCTATAATGGTTGACTATCTAAAAGTCAAACTGATGTAATATACTTAAATTGAAAACAGTTTGACTTTTATAAAGTCAAAATGATTATTTTAAAAGACATCATGAGTCGTGACATACTAATCCTTCAAAAGTCTGAATTCAAAATTTTTTTAGTGCAAACAACAACTGATACCTGATTTTTTGAGTGCCTCTAAATGCAAGAACTATAGAATCAAGATCACCTGCAAACAAAACAAAGGCATGTATTTTTTACACAATTCAATTCAATATTTCTTTGCATATGTTAAAGAATATGACATAATTAAGATACCAAATGCCCAAAAAGAATGTAACCTGCAGGCAATTCTAAACATAAAAAATGAGCTCTATAACTTCAAAACTCTGCCTCAAACCCGAATTTTAATGAAAACGCAGAAAATTATAAAACTATTTTAGTACATGAAAAATAGTCATAAAAATCAAACACATACACGAATTTTAAACAAAATTTATACCGTGATGCAGATCAATTATACCGTGATGCAGAGCAATTATGCCGTGATGCTGATACATATGTTATTGTAGGTTCTAATACGAAAATATGGAAGATACCTATAGAAGATGATGCAGAATTCCTTGATAAATCATAAATCTGAATGAGGAATACGAACACAATGAGGTGATTATTTACCTTTATATAGGATTTTCGAATAAAAAACCATATTTTTAATCAAATCTTTTAGAATTTAACTGTGATTCCTAATTGTTAGCAAAATCCTTACTCTTTATATTGTTGATAATTATTTTGAGAAGATTCCAATTTAATTTAATTTCCTTGTAAAATGAGATTTTCCGGTTTTGTAAATTTAGAATGATTACCAAAATCTCTTTTAATTAGGTAAATATCCTACCTGTTTCTCTTTTTAAGTTAGTTTATTTTAAAATTTGATTATAGTTGGTTTTTTAAACAATAAAACACGATATTTTGAAGTACTTAAGAAATTGGAATCCGAATTAGAGTAACGAATACAGTGGTTTGTTACATTTCAATAATTAGTCCGTTTTTTTTATATTTATAATTTTTATATTGTACGAATTTTAAATAAAAATAAAATAAATTATGTACTTCATACAATTTTCGAATTAATATTGAAAATATAATATTGAAAAGATAATATTAGATGTGATTAGTTATTTAAAGATATTATTGAAAAGATATGGTATTGAACATATTCCGGAATTAATGTTTTAAATGGTTATGATATATCCGGATTGTATATAAGTTGTATTTAAAGATAATATTGAAAAGATAAAAAATAAGTATAAACAAAGTAGTTAATAAAAATGTAGGACATTATTAATAGTTATTTAATAATGTATTTTAAAGTGTAATGGGATAAAACACACATACGAACTGTTATTGGGCTGTAATCAATCCAAAAAACTAACTTTCATAAAAAATTGTTTTTTCACCAAAGACAAATTGATGTGTGTTTTTTTATATAAAAAATGGACTTTCATAAAAAATCAGAAATGTTAATGGGCTGTGATGTGTGTGTAAATATGTGTTGGGTAGTTGAGCCTTCTTAACAAAGCCGGAAGGCCTTTAAAATTAAGTTGAATACGAAAAGAATAAAATCAACAAATGAAATACCAAAAAATGAAAAAAGTATGATAATAAGAAAAGTCTAAGAAAATAACCACCAATTGTGTCTAAAAAATATTCAAAATCATAAGATACCCAAACAATTCAAACATGTATAAAAAGCAGGAAATAAACGCAAAGTGATGCATATCAATCCTCAGGTTCGATCTTCACCTGAACCAAACCCTCAAAGCCTTTTTTAGCATTTTCATCTTCAGAATCGTCAAGATCGTCCAAATCTATAAACACACGGCGTTTCTTTTGACTCGAATTGCCGCTGCCAGAAGCCCCATCACATGAAGAAGGTGTGTGCATGTCGAGCACACGTTTAACACTATCATCCTCCGGCTGAAAAAATATACTCAAATAATGATTAAAATAATACAAATCTTCCAATAATAATGTTTTTGCGTAAAATATAAAGTAGCATAAGGTAACCTCATCCACAACATCAGCCACTACACGGTCTTCAATAAAATTCTGTTTGATGAGTTGAGGATCCTCAGACATACCATCACATCGGTATGTGTGGTTATTCTTGCCATGGTTTTCTTTAGAATACCACAACTTGAACAGTAATTTTTTACCGAGGATCATATTCAACTCATCAGGGTAGTACTTGGAAGGATCCTTTCCGTATTTGTCAATTAAGTCCCATACAGTAAGGTCGGTCAATTTTGAATCGGATACGGTAACCACTTTAGCATCAGGTGTGAAGAACTCAATTTTGAATTGGTTAGGATCATAATCCTTTTGATTTTCGGCCCTGAAATACAATAATGAACCAAGCTCAAATGTTAAAATAATTATGGTTTTCAGCCCGTCCATTTATTTGACAATAATAAATGTTACTCACTCAGTTTTAAATGCAAGTATAGCGGGGTGATTCTGATCAATAATTATCTTTGTGCCGAACAATGCATTATGTACCGCCGGTGACTCTGCATTTTGTCATGTAACAAAAACAATTAACAATATAAAATATTTAATATATTAGGGATTTAAATCATACCTTTAAAGTACTTAACCTTGCCAAGCTGTAGTAACACGACAAAATGTCCAAATGTTTCTGGATCGGTTGCATAATCATTCCACATCGTGGCCCAGTCTTCCCAAAATGTTAAATCAAGCTGTTCTCCCCTGTTTTTTTAATTTAATTAATTATTTATAAATATCTAATAATAATTTGTCAGTATAATTAAATATCTTTGTAAGTTGTACGTACATGTTATCCTCGACCACAACAGTACGTCGAAATTTCATACCACTTTGCGTGGCAACCTTTACAATCTCCATAATCCCCACAACAGAGGCAATAACATCTAAAACATTCACAACTTTCAAAAAATCAGTATGCATAAATTAAATATATCCATGCGATAAAAAAAATATAGAAGTAAATTTTAAAATATAAATAGGACGTACCAATAGAGTCTTTTTCAGCATAAGTACGATCTGCCGACTTAATCTCAGTATAAGGTTCTAGCAGTAAACTATACAAATTGTCATCAATCTGATCAATTCGCGTAACATTCGTGTTGAATCCAAATGCAAGTTTATACTTATGTGGCAATAAAGGGTATACTCCAGTATTCTGATAAATTTCGAAGTTTGAAATCTCATAACACTTTCCTTCCTCGAAAGCGGCTCGAACTTATGCATGAACTCTTTTTTAATCCAAATTTGGATTCGATCATTCTGTTAAATAAAAAAAATTTAAATATGGTTTAATTAAATCAATTGGACAAAAAGTTATGTGATGTACTGACATCAAATACCTGATCATCATGCAGAACCAAGTCTAACGAATATGGGTTATGCGGTTCGTTCTTACGGTGGGAATGCCAGATTGAAAGATATCTCCCCCGAACAGATATGTTACGTAAACCAGCATCTATTTTACCTATTGGTGTAATGGTTTTCTGTTTGAAGGTTTCTGAATTAAACATTTAGAAGTTAATAATATTATATACTCAATAATTAAACAATGTATGTATGTAATTTATTTACCTTGTGTTGTTTCCATGTTAACAGGACTTTGTGTTGAATTTTCAGTGGGACGGAATCTTCGGGACCCTATTGCTATACAGGAACTTGCCAAACGCCTCATATTGCCGCCGGAGGAATTTGGTGTTTTCTGGTAGTTCAACTTCGCTTTTCCTTTGTCGGTGTTGGTATTCATACTGATGATACAAAGTAAGTTGCGGTTAGTTATAAAATACAGTAAAAATAGTGAAATAATTATTTAGGTTAAAAAAATTGATACTGTTTTTAAAAGACTATTTATTTACTGAATTAGGGTATAATGTTTGACTATTTAAAAGTCAAACTGGTGTAATATAACAAACTGATGAAAACAATATTACTTTAAAAAAGTCTTACTGTAGTGTTATTTAAAATACAGTAATTAAAGTAAATACAATTTTAATTGAGATTATAAATGGTCACATAAAAACAGTAAAGAATCATGTGGTTATATTAAATAACAATGATACTGTTTTTAAATAATTTTTTATTTACTGATATATGTTATAATGTTTGACTATTTATTTACTGATTTAGAATAATTCGTAAGTAGTTGACTTTAAATAGTCAAAATGTGATAGTTATAAAATACAGTTAAAATAGTGAAATAATTATTTAGGTTAAATAAAAATGATACTGTTTTTAAAAGATTATTTGTTTACTGATTCAAAGTATAAAGTTTGACTATTTAAAAGTCAAACTGGTGTAATATAACAAACTGATGAAAACAGTTTTACTTTAAAAAAGTCTTACTGTAGTGTTATTTAAAATACAGTAATTAAAGTAAATACAATTTTAGGGTTTATGCTAAACTGCCAACAAAAATCTTTAGGGTCAAATTTAACAATATGATTATTAAAAAGTCAAACGTTGATGGTTTGAAAGTACAGTTACTGTGATGGATATAGATTTAAACAATATTATTAATACTTTTTAAAGTATTATAGTAGTTAATCACCGTTTGACTTTTCTATGGTCAAACTGTATTTAATACAGTAAATTCAGAAAACACACGATTACTTTAAGAAGTCATTCATTAGGTTTGACTTTAAAAAACAGTAAATAAATTGTAATTATTAGTGTAAAAAAAAGTAAAATACAGTTTTAACTTAAAAAAATTTCGTTAAATACGGTTTATCAAGAATTATGTGGTTATATTAATTACAAATTATAATGTTTTTAAATAATATTTACTACTCATTAGTTTATAATGTTTGACTAATAAAGTCAAACTGTGGTAATATATTTACAGTGAAAACAGTTTGACTTTTAAAAAGTCAAACTATAATATTTTTTTAAAAACTGTAAATAAAGTGTACTTTTTTAGTAAATAAATACAGTTTTTAATAATCATGTGTTTACAACTAATCTTTAATTAAAACAGTTTAATTTAAAAAACTCAAACGGTGATTGTTTGGAAATACTATAAAGTGGTGAAACAAAATTGGAATCAAACTACAGCAAAACCCTTTTTTATAAGATAATGAAATAAAAGCTTAAACGGAGAATTGTTAAACATGTTTATAAATCGGAAATCGTAGCTCTAATTTTATAATTAATGTTAAGAAATCAATGAAAATATGATTTTTGCTAATTACCTTTCGATTGAAGATGCTGGTTGACTGTAACCGAAATCTTTTACTGCAACAGCTGAATCAAAATTAAACGACATAAAACTTGTCATAAACGACAAAAGGTAATCATAAGGGACTTAAATTACGAATAACTTTTTTTTGATTTAATATAACCACAGAAAGTGGCAAAAACTGGGTAATACCCTTCGAATTTTTGGTTTAATAATACTGTAAAGAAATTGGCAAAAAATGCAAATTACCTTTCGATTGAAGATGGTGGTTTGTGGATGCAGGAATTCAAGTTAATTTGTTTCATCGTATATTATGTACTTTATATAGGGGAGGAAAGTTTGAATTTGCAATTCCGGTCATGGTAAGTGATAATGGGATAAAAAAGGAGTAGATTATGCAAGATTTTGAGTAAATTGGGATTAAAGTTGAGTCAATCATTCTCCGAATTGTTAGTTGATTCGGGATTATTAAAAATGAAGTAATTTTAATTAGTTATTTGGTATTAAATTAAGATTGTTAATTAATTCTTTTTATTTTCGTAATATCAACTGACTTTGAATTCGTTTATGATTTCATGCTGCAGATAATTAATTGGTCGTATACTTGCCTGATTTACCGGATTTACATTGACTGCATTCCAAAACAGATTCGGAGAATGATTGTATCTTGCCTGATATTGCGGGATATTTTAAAAGCTTCACATGGACGTTGACCAATGTTGCAAGGAATGGATGGACCAATGCCGTAATTACACATGCCATTGTCCACCAATGGGAGGAGTCCGTTGTGATGAGTTGGCAAAAGTTCAACATGTGTAGTCTCATATATAGAGTAGGATATATAGGGTAGGATGTCAAATGCACCTTAAAAAATTTGACTTTCTTCTAACCAATTAAGCATCGGGGATTATTGAAACACATTGGTTGTTAGAGATAAAGATGGTTTAATTAATACTCCGTATGATTTAACCCCCAAAAATAATAGACAAATATAATTGAATGAATATGATTATTTTTATAGCGGAAATATATAAAATACCCATTTATATCTCAATTAAATATATATATATATATATATATATATATATATATATATATATATATATATATATATATATATATATATATATATATATATATATATATATATATATATATATATATATATATATATATATATATATATAGAGGAGGGTTCATGCGAGAACCATTATTATTGCGAGAATTGCGAGAATAACATTTTAACCAATCATCTCAATTAATTAGTTTTTTTAATTCTAAAGGGCATTATAGTCTTTTTAACATTAAACATTTATTTTAATTATTTTTAATTTTGGTAAATCAACACCAGATTTAGTTTTTTTAACTAAAATAATTAAATTCTAACATTCATGCTATTTTGTAGAATCTTAATTTTACAATTCGTATGTTATTTTTTTAATTCGTATGAGTTCATTGATGAACGTATATAAATAACTAATAATTTTTAAACTTTTTTTAAAGTGTTCAATGATGAAAGCTTAATAATATTGAACTTAAATTATATTTGAGATGAATTTCTGGCGGATTTAATTAGGTTTAATCGAAAAATGTCATTGTAAATAGAATACATTTTAAAAAAACCTAATTAAATCCATAATTAATTACTGAACAAATGTATAAAATTTACTGAACAAATTATTAATGAAAAAAATTATAAACCAACAGATTATTAATGAACAAAATTACAAGCAAGGAGCGCAGTGATGAATAGAATTACTAAACTAATGAACGCCACCATCACCCACTAATGAACACATTCACATAACTTGTTGCGAGAAACAAGATGCGATGAACATATTTACGAAAGCCGTTTCCAGAGAAGATCACTAATAACTGCCAACGTCAAACACTAATGAACACATTTCCAAAGGTCGTTCATGCCTAGATGTTGTTCGCGCCAGTTCAAGGTCGATAAACGCTACTTAAGTAGTTAAATACAACTATATGTACTACCACATTAGCTTCAATTATACATGTGTCATTAACAAGGTAGATCATAAATCACTTAAAGGCCTAAAAGATATAAATCCCCAATCACTTTGTCTTCGATGCAATTGATATTGCGAGTCTGCAAAAATAGATATTAAATTAAGAATTAGTAATTATTATACAAATTTATATATGTGCTATTATAATACGTGATCACAACACAAGAAACAAACCAAAAACTTTCATTATTATAAAACGTGATCACAACTCAAGAAACAAAGCAAAACCTTTAATTACAATCGGAACTACAAACGTAACGTAACAATGAAACTAAAATACACTCAAATGTTATCACTACAACAACTAAAAACTTCAAACACATTAGGAGAGGGAGATACCTAGATTCAACGGGTGTGGACTCATCATGGTCAGGAGCATGCCTACTCGCTCTCATCATTTACATCGATCATATCTAGATACATCAGATCTATTTTCATCATTTATATCAGATCTGAACATCTTTGATCATCATTTGTAAACGCTATTTAAAATGGGTTAGAGTTAAACATGATGTACGTTTGTAATCAAACGCTACTTTAAATTCATCAGATCTGTTTTCACTGTTTTCAGATCCAGATCGTCGGGCGGCAGTGGTGCAGGATGGGGTGATCGCCGACGGCGATATTCAGATATGTGTTTCCGGAGCTTGTTGGCGGTAGAAATCCGGAAGGGAAGAGTGAGTTTTAGGGATAAACATGGTGTGAACATGGTATAGACTAAGAGGGTGTAGACGTGCGAAGAGTTAGTTTTAAGAGGTAGTATTAGAAATAAATATGGTGTAGATGAAACTTGCAGATTTTTAGGGATTCTCTACCCAACTTTTTAAAATGTGATACGCTGTTAAAAGATATACCTTATTTAAATTCTATATACCTTATTTAAATTCTATATGCAATTACCATACGACCCTTCCGCCAGTATATTTATTTATTTTTTTGTTCAGTTAATTACGATCCTGCCATCGATAATCTTAGCCACACATCTCATAATCCAATGGTCAAAAGATTGTTCTCGCAGTTCTCGCAATAATAATGGTTCTCGCATAACCCTTGTCTATATATATATATATAGAAGTATATGTAATTATTAATATTTTCTCAAACATGTAATAAAAATCCATAGAAATGAATATCACTTTGAATTTGCATTTTGTTCACTGTTAAAATTAAATATTTGATTAATGTTCTTATTTATTGAAGAAAAATAGATAAAAATGAGTAGATTGAACGGTGGTGATTAATCGTAAAGGATGTCACAAATGCTCGTGCGTGACATCTAATCATCCCCCAGAAAGATACTACCCAGTATGGTTTTGCCAAAAACAAAACAATTACAAATTAAAAAATCATTATTTTTATCGAATCCACATTTTGCCTACATCAATTCTCTCTCAATTCGGAAGCAGCATTCAATGGCCGCCGTGCCAGGCAACTGCTTGGATTCTAGCGGCGGGGCCACCACCACCGGAAAAGGTATTATGTTGTTCGGCGTTAGATTATCCCAAGGAGAAGGAGGATTTTCCTTCAGAAAAAGCGCTAGCATGAGTAATTTATCTCAGTTTGATCACCAGCCTCCAGCTTCAATCATCGATGCCGCCGGTTATGCATCCGATGACGTCATTCACCCTTCCGCTCGCAGCAATGACCGGAAGAGAGGTAATTGCATCGATCTGGTGCTAGCTGTGTTAATTACATCAGTTTATGATTGTAATTGTATATTCACTGAACCGATTGATTTTGAAATTGATTTTGATTTGGATTTAGGAGTGCCATGGACGGAGGAGGAACACCGACTGTTTCTGGTGGGATTACACAAGGTAGGGAAAGGAGATTGGAGAGGAATATCGAGAAACTTCGTTAAAACACGAACGCCGACTCAAGTTGCTAGCCATGCTCAGAAGTACTATCTCCGCCGGAGTAACCATAACAGGCGTCGCCGGAGGTCTAGCCTATTTGACATCACCACCGCAACGGTAAGTATTGCCTGAATCATTACTCAATAATTATTACGTATATTTATGATATAATATTGGCAATTAATTATTACATGATTTAATCACAAATGGTGCGAACTTTTGGCCAAATAAAATTCCCAGTTCTATACAACAGTTTGTATGGTTTTACTTTTGTTGTTAAACAAGAAACATTTGCATGATAGTTAGAAACATTGCTTCCTTAACTACTTTTGTACAAGCAGATGAGTGTTTGCTTTAAACCAACTACTTCAGAATTAACAATTTAGAGCAGTAAATAATCAAATGATGGAACCCTTAACCAACCATCAATATTAAATACCAAAATCATACAGTATGTTTGTACTTCACTACTTCCACAAAAAAATTAAGTCACAAGTTCTATTTAGGTTGATTGTTAACCGATTATTAAATTAAGTTACTATTTCTTTTACAATTTGCAGCATATAGATTCATCAGTGGAAGATAACCAACAACCACCGAAAAATGTCAATAAAAAACTCGAAAAGTATTCCAAGCCTTCAACACCACCAATCCCCATTCCTCCATCTACAAAAATGGCCAACCTCAACCTAAACCCAAACCCACCGGAGGACCACCACCAACCGCCTTTGCCCTTGACTTTAAACCTCTCTCTCCACCACCAACCGCCCTCCCCACCACCAACCATAGCCAAGTTTGAAGAAATATCCGGTAGCTTTGATAGCAATGGCGGAGATAGCATTGTTAGTGTTGCATGATGGTGTTTGCTTGGGTGAATTGAATACATATGTGATAAATAAAAGGGTAAATTACAGTTTTTGTCCCTGACTTATGGCCGATTCGGGATTTTTGTCCCTAATCTTTTTTCATCCGTTTTTTTGTCCTTTAAGTTTTTAAAATTCTGCATATTTGTCCTTCCGTCTATTTTTGGCCGTTAACTGACGAAAAATGCAAGGCATCTATGAACATCCTTCAAACTCACAATGTTTAGGATTCAACACAATTAGCTAATACTTTCTAAATACATGAATAAAATAGAATTTGCAAAATAAGAGAAGAAGAAAGCCAACGTCAAAACTCAAGAATTCGTAATTAGTCAAAAACAAAATTAGCGATAACAAGTAAATAAAGCTCAAAATCGGAATTTGCACACAGACGAAGAAACATAGCTCAAAATCAAAATTAGTCACAAGAAAATGTAAGAAAATTGACGATAACAAGTAAATAAAACTCAAATTTCTTCTTGTTTAAAACTAATTTTGAAATCGATAAGAGTTTCTCGTTGTCGCAAGCAAAAATCAGCCTCATGTGTACATAAACATGAAGAACGAAATATACCCAAATCAGCGTCACTTGTGCTTCTGCAAGTCGGTAGAGACGTGTGATTTTGTAAAGCAAATCTGCAACCCTTGATTCCGACGCTAGCTTTCATTCTGTACTGTGAAATCGAACTTGCTAGCACCGTCCGTTGCAAATGTGTTCATCAATCCTTTGCTCGATTTCAATATCGACATGAGTTGCGGTGGTGGTAGAGGAAGAAGAGATGGAGATTTGGGTACATAGAAAGAATTGGAGATTTGGGATTTTTAGATTTCGGGATTATACTTTGAATAGAGAGATAATATAAAAGAGAAGAATTGCATTCAACCAAAGAATTCGGGGAAGAAGATGATGAAGATTAGGGTTTTTCTTTCAATTGGGATGAAGAAGAACGAGGGTCAGAGGAAGATGAAGAGCTTGTTGAAGAAGATGAAGAATGGTGAAAATGACCAAAATGTCCTCACATGCCTTGCATTTTTCGTCAGTTAACGGCCAAAAATAGACGGAAGGACAAATATGCAGAATTTTAAAAACTTAAAGGACAAAAAAACGGAAGAAAAAATATTAGGGACAAAAATCCCGAATCGGCCATAGGTCAGGGATAAAAACTGTAATTTACCCTAAATAAAAATACGATTAGATTGTTTGAAGTAGCTTGTAAATTGATAGAACAAAAATAAAGGTATATGTAAAAATACGGGTTAGTAATTCAGGGTTTTGATTAAAAGGTTTTGTTTCAATTAATTAGTGATTAAATTTTCGTTAGGAGTGTCCCAAACCCGATTATGATAGTTGGGTCGGATGTATTCGGGTCTTATGTGATATCATGTTTTCGTTTTATATCTTTTACCCAAACCAGATAGGCTCGACCCAATAAGAGCCGTAACCCGACCCGACTAACCCGATTGACACCTGTCAGGATCGATTAACCCAGAAGGATTAATTAATCACAGATCTACAAACTATTAGAAGTTGCAGCGGATCAACACTTATAGTTTAATTGATTAAGAACAATGATACTGTTAGTAAATACGAATGTAAATAAGAACACAGTAATCACAAAAAGCTTCAATGTATATTAATGTTATCGATCAATACACACGTATGTTTACAATTCATAAGGAACTATATATAATAGTCCTTGAAGCCTAAAATATTAACCTAGTTATTCTAGGATTCGATTACAATTGAATTACATAAAGATATACATTCCGTAACTAACTAAGCTAGAATCTCGTATACGATCAGCACCAAAAATAGACGTCAGTAGTATTTGCTGTCATCAGTAGTAAATTGAGATCAGTAGCATAAGTAGTAAACGTAGTTCTGCCCCATCAGTACTAATCTTCAATATGCTTGAAACAGTACCAACTGCAACATCAGTACTAGAATGATATCTCTGATTTACATCCCAACAATCTCCCCCTAAACTTATTAATTCTCTTCGAATTAATCAAGTTTCTTTTTGCTCTTCATTCTTCTTAGCTTGTTCTTCTAATAATTTAGCTCTTCTTTGTCTGCCTTCAATTGTTCTTTGATTTTGCAGCTTTCTTTGAACAATAATGTACTTGCTGTTTCTTTTAATAAAATAATTAAGTTTGTCATGAAACATCACAGCATCATGGGGTTTCATCATTGTGTTTGTATACAACTGATACATTGTTTCTTCAGAATGAGGATATTCCTTTTCATACAAGTACAATTCACAGTTTTTGCTTGATCTTTCAAAGAAATACATATTCACTGTGTGTAGCACATTCCAAGCATATACGTTTTCTTTGTTTGAGAATATTTCAGGATATTGGTCTGGATAAAATGCAGCATCTATCATTTTGGTTAAGTATCCAGCTCCTGAATTCTTCCATGACTTCTTGGTCATTCTTGGTTTGCCTATGATCAGGACTTTAATGATATCAGCTCTACTACAAGACATAACTAATGGTTTCCAACTAGTAAATCTTTGAACTGATTTGTATTGTCTAATGATTTCAATAGCATCACCAACCATCCTCCAATTTATGATTGGATTATCTTCAATAGGAGCAACAGGAGTATCAAATACCTGTATTTCCTGTTTCTTTTTCTTTCTTTGTTCTGTTTCAGATTCATCTCTTTTTCTCTTCTCAGGAGGTATTGAAGATTCTCCAGTTGTTGGAATTCTAGTGAGGATTGTCATGGGATCTATTTTAACTAATACTTTTTCCTTTTCAGCTTCAACTTCCAATTCAGCTAATTATTTATTTTTGGCAGTACAATATTTGTCTACTATTGTAATCATCTTCATTCTACCAAAAGATTTAGCACTATGTCCCTTTGACTTCAAAAAGTCAATCATTTTCTTTTTCTGTTCAAATATTTCATCTGGTAGATCAGCCTTTTCTCGTTTACATTCAGCTACAAGGTCTTCAAGACAATTTAAGTGTTCTTCTTCAATCTTTCTTTGTCTTTCAAATTCTGCTTTTTGACCTTCTACCAGGACTCCTTCTATTTGTGGGATTTGTACTTCAGCTTCTTGATTTTCAGGATTGTTTAATTTTTCTTTTTCAGCCTTTTTCTTGTCTTCAAGAGCTTGAGTTTTAGCAACTTTTCTCAAGTACCTTATCCTGTTCACTTTCCATTTATCTTGTTTAGCAGGTCTGACATGGTTCATTTTGTTGACCATGTAGTGACCTAAGGCTCTGTTTGGATAATCATCATCAAACTTTTCTTTTCCTTTTCCAATACAGGCTGCTAGAGGAGGTAGAGTATACCTATTATCAAGAACAGTAGTGAACACAATTGATGGAGAGAATAGATGAATTTTATTCTCTGGAAGTATTTTGGGGTGAGGTGGAAGTTCACATTCATCAACTTCATACCAGTTCACATTGTCATCAATGTCAGGTATGATAAGTGGTTGTTCTGGTGTTTTAGGTTTTGTAACAATTATGAACTGTTCTTTTTCAAGAAGCTCTGGAATTTCTTCATCTTCTTCTTCAGTAGTAACCAAGGTGGTTACTACTGGTGTGATTGCTATGGTTTCTACTGGTGTGATTGCTATGGTTTCTACTGGTGTGATCGCTATTGGTGTATTTTCAGGTTCATACACCACAACTTGTTGTTCTTCATTTACTACTGGTGAGGTTGCTATTGGAGTTACTACTGCTAGGGCATCAGTAGTATCCATAAACTCTTCTTCTGGTGCATTTACTACTGGAGTTTCTTTTTCTTCAATAGGGCCAGTAGTAACAACCTCTTGATCCTTGTTTTCTTCAATTTCCATTGGATTAGTAGTCTCAATGACTTCAGTAGCAACTGGTGAGTTTATTTGTTCTGCAGTTTGTGATTGGTTTGCAGACACAAATACATCATCATCCAGATTTTCCATTTCTTTATACAGGTTCTCACCAACACTTTGACCTGTTTCACCATGGACCTCTATTAAGTTTAGAAGGGCTGCTGCTGCTATTGATTGATCAATCATCCCTTGAATTTGATCTTTCTCCCCCTTAGTGATCTCAACTTGTTGAGCCTCACTACTTGCAATCTTCCTTTGTAATTTTCTGATCAAATTGGATTGCCTTTGAAGCCTGTGCTCAAACCTCTTCTGCCTTTTGTTCAAAGTGTTAATATAGTGCTTCATGTAGGTCATGGTTTTCTCTTGATTGTTTAATAGAGTCAGACAATGTTGTACAGTGGTTTTAAGGTTTTCCTTCCTATCCGTCAATTTAATTTGTTTAATACTGCCCTCAGCCCATTTGGGTGGATCATTGGGCTCATTTGGTACATTGGTTTGAAGGTTTTCCGTCCTATCCGTCAATTCAGTTTGGTCAATTCTACCCTTATCACTTCTTGGTGATAAATTGGGTTGTTTGGACACTCTCTTCTTCCTAGAAGAAGCAGTAGTGCCCCCTTGTGGTTTCTTGGCACCGGGGTCCTCTCAGTAACTCCTCAAATTCGGATTCATCACTGAGAGTTGCCGAGGTCTGGGTCCTAATTATGTTCTCACTAGCCTGTGCACCCACCTTTGGGGCATCTGTAGTGAGATCACTTTCCTCATGCCCTCTCTCCTCCTTAGAGGACAACTCTTGGAGTCTGGGGTTTGACTCAATTAGTCCCCTGGTGTCCTTTAAGGAAGTTCTCTTGCTTTTATAAGTTTTAGAAATGTGTTTGGCTATGGTCTGGTATTCCTCAGAGTGAAGAGTAGCACTCTCGTGATTAATCTCATGTACCTGGGACACATTCAGGACATCTGTTGGTTCATTTAATTGAGTGGACTGAATGGGTTCTGTTTGGGCTGTATTTGGTGGTGGAGTTGGTTGGGGTTCAATGGGGTGAATTGAACCTTCTCCAGTGGGGGTTGATCATAGATCATGTTTGGAAATAATGGAGTATCTTTACCAGAAAAATTAAACCTTTTTCTCATATTTGCATACACCTTTTTGTTTAATTCTGGTGTAACAAAAATGTTTTTGGGAATTGAAAGATTTTGTAATTCACAATTTATTATATGAGTTAGGAATCTTGGATACATTAAAAATTTTAAAGATGATAAATTTCCAAGCATTCCTTCAAAAATCATATTTGAAAAATTGAAGACTTGTCATGTGCTCAGACAAACAATAGCAGAAGCTATTGACTTGTTGTACTCATTTCAAGTGTTTCTTTTTGGAGAGATGCAGTGTTGAATAGTATGAACTAAAAACTTCCATTGGGGTCAAAGAAAACCCTTTTGAAATGTTACAATATCTAATCTTCCTTCATACCCCATTTTTTTGTAAAAGTTCATCAAGATCCTCCTTTGGTAAAGAAAACATACCTGACTCATCATTGAGTTGAAGATGGTGTCTAATTGTTTGCTCAGTTATAATGATAGACTTTCCATCTACAGTTGATTTGATCTTGGACATGGTTGAATCTTCAGTTCTTTCAGCATTTGACTAAAAATCAACCAAGTGTTGTTGATATGCTCTAGGATTGATGGTGAGAGCAAACTTTATATATGAGTTCTTTAAGAACATTACAATGGGACGAAAATCCTTTGTACCATCTGGATTTCTCAAGAAAGCACACATGTTGTGGAATTCAGAAAATTTAAGATCAGTTTTGATTTCGAGTGATTTTAGGGTTGCCATTTGGATTGATTTTGATCTTTTGTTATGAATCTTTCAGAGAGATTTGTCGTTTTGGCAAGAATTTCATGTTTGTGAAAGCAATTGAGTTGTTACTGATGCAGGGTTTTGATCGGATTTTGCAGAGATTAGGGTTTAGCGTAGGGTTTATCGAATCGAGGAGAAGATAATGCTAAACTAATCTCAGTCTGCTATTTATATTTTTCGATTTAACCTGCAAACAGACCAAAATATCCTTCGAATAATAACCCAACGACTATTTTCATGAGGGTCAGTAATGTAATTTATGTATTTTCCAAATAACGGTCTACCAGTAGTAACTAAGTGTCAGTAGTAGAAACATCAGTAGTAACCATTGTTTTTTATACTTGACCTAATTCTACTGATAAACCCTATCAGTACTAAATTATAGTAGAAGTATACAATCAGTAGTAATAAATAACCAGTAGTAAAATAAATGAAATTGTACAAAACACTTTACAAATGATTTTCTTTTGAGACTTAACTTATTAAAATCATTCCAATACTGCTAACCAAAAAGGTGAATCTTCCTACATCAAATGCTTTTGTAAAAAGGTCTGCCAATTGATTGTCAGTATGAATTTTCTCTACTTTAATTAATTTCTTTTCATTGCATCTCTTATAAAATGAAATCTAATTTCAATGTGTTTTGTTTTAGAGTGTTTTACTGGATTATTCACAATACTGATAGCACTTTGATTATCTATAAAAATTGGAGTTTTAAGGATAGAGATACCAAAGTCTAGTAGTTGATTTTGAATCCATAGTACCTGAGCACAGCAAGCAGATGCAGCTACATATTCTGCTTCAGCAGTTGATGTTGAAACATTGGTTTGTTTCTTGCATTGCCATGACACCAATCTTGATCCAAAGAACTGACATCCACCAGTAGTAGATTTCCTATCTTGACATTCACCACCATATTCACTATCAGTGTAGGCTACTAGTTCAAATGGTGATGCATGTGGATACCAAAGACCAAGAGAGGGTTTTCCTTTTAAGTATCTGAAAATTCTTTTGACAGCTTGTAAGTGTAATTCCTTAGGTCTTGCTTGATACCTGGCACATACACAAACACTATACATAATGTCAGGTCTTGATGCAGTTAAATACATTAGTGAACCTATCATAGATCTGTAAAGGTGTTCATCTACATCCTCCCCCTCAACATCAGGATGTAGGTGTTTGTGAGTTTCCACTGGAGTGCTTGCACTTTTGCTGTCTTTCATTGCAAATTTCTCTAAGATGTCTCTAACATATTTATATTGATTGATCAAGATACCATCTGATCTTTGATTGATTTGGAGTCCAAGAAAGAAGTTCATTGGACCCATTGAGCTCATCTTGAACTTGATCTGCATTAATTCTTCAAATTCTTTGCATAGTTGATCATTTGTTGATCCAAAGATGATATCATCTACATATATTTGTACCAGTAGTATATCATCTTTGACCTTTCTTGTGAACAGTGTTTTGTCAATGGCACCTCTCTTAAAGTTGTTTTTCAGTAAATATGAGGACAATGTGTCATACCAAGCTCTTGGTGCCTGATGTAGGCCATATAGAGCCTTGTCTAGCTTGTACACATAGTCATCATGTTCTGGATCTTCAAAGCCTGGGGGTTGGCATACATACATTTCTTCTTCGATTTTACCATAAAGGAATGCACTTTTTACATCCATTTGGTATACCTTGAATTTCATGTATGAAGCATATGCCAGAAATATTCTTATGGCTTCAATTCTGGCAACAGGAGCATATACTTCATCATAATCAATTCCTTCTTCTTGTGTGTATCCTTGGGCTACAAGTCTTGCTTTGTTTTTGATCACTATACCCCTTTCATCTTTCTTATTTCTAAAGATCCATCTTGTGCCAATAGGTCTTTTTCCCTTTAGCAGAGGAACAAGAGTCCATACAGCTTGTAGTTTGAATTTAAAGAGTTCCTCTTGCATTGCTATGATCCAGTTTGAGTCTTTCATAGCTTGTTGAATTTTCTTAGGTTCTTCCTGTGACAAAAAACATTCATACATGCATTCATTAGATATTAAACTTATGTTACAAACATTTGAATTTAATGAGGAATTAAATCTGCTTCTTGTCTGCATGTTAGAATTGACATCACTTAGGACTAAGTCTAAAGGATGGTTCTTTTCAGTTCTGGTTCCAGGGATTTTGTCAACAGAGATTTGAGAATCTAGATTTGATTCATTTGATTCAGGAATTTGTGCATCTGTCCATGTTTCTTCTTGATTGTTTGCATTTTGTGGAGTTTCATCATTACTACTGGTGTCAGTAGTAACGTTCTCTTCATTGACTTCAGGAGGGTCATTGTTGTTACTGACATCAGTATTGAGTAGATCATCATCACAACTCTGAGGTTCAGAGTTACTACTGGGATCAGTAGTATCTTCAGAATTTGTGTTATTACTGGTATCAATGAAATTTGGGTTACCAGAGTTACTACTGTCCTCAGTATCAACTGTGGGATCAGTATCAACTAAGATATATTTCATGATTTCTTGCCTTCCACTTGATGATGGTCCTGCTTGTTGGCTTTGATTGTTTGAATCTCCTGTATTAAGCTCATAATTGACATCAAAAGATTTGGTTAGATTATCAATATTAAACAACCAATCTGGACCATTTCCTTGTTCATTCATCAGATTTTCATTAAAGGATACATTTACACTTTCTTCAATGATCCTTAGCCTTTTGTTGAACACTCTGTAAGATTTGCTTTGAGTTGAGTATCCTACAAATATTCCATCATCTATTTTGCAGTCAAATTTACAAATTTGTTCTCTTGTAATTAAAATAGTACAAGGACAACCAAATGATTTTAAGAAACTTATTGATGGTTTTCTTTTATTGAAAAGTTCATATGGTGTTTTAAAGTGAGGCTTAACTATTAATACTCTGTTCTGAACATAACAAGCAGTATTAACAGCTTCAGCCCAAAAAGTTATTGGTAATTTTGAATCTGCAAGCATAGATCTGGCTGCTTCAATGATGGTTCTATTTCTTCTTTCAGCTACACCATTTTGTTGTGGAGTTCTTGGTGAGCTGTACTGCTTTTCAGTGCCCTTAAGATCACAAAAATCAATTAGGTTAGTATTTTTAAACTCAGTTCCATTATCACATCTAATTGCTTTCACTTTGAGATCTCTTGTATTTTCCAGCTTTACAATCAGATTCTTGATCATTTCACTTGTTTCATCTTTGGTCCTAAGAAAGAAGACCCAAGTATATCTGGAAAAATCATCAGTAATAACAAGGCAGTATTGTTTCTTTCCAATGCTCATTACATTTGTAGGTCCAAAAAGGTCCATATGTAAGAGCTGCAAAGGTTTAGAAATAGAGTTAATTGCTTTGGTCTTATGAGAAGTCTTGTGTTGTTTACCTTTTAGGCAGGCAACACAATGATGATCACACATAAATTCTTTTTGTGGTAGACCAACTACCAAATTCTTTTTAACAAAATTGTTCATATTTTTAAAATTTGTGTGACACATCCTTATATGCCAAAGTTCTGATTCATTTGTGTTTGCCTTAGATATAAAACAGTTGATCTCATTTGATGAAATGAGTTCTCCCCTTATATCCAGGTAATACACATTGTTTCTCCTTGGTGTTCTTAAAACAACAAATTTTTCATCTAAAATAAAATCAGGAGAAAGAATGATGAACTCAACATCTGTAAAAAGAATTTTGTTCTTCTTATCACAGACTTGTGAGACACTAACCAGATTATATTTAAGCTCAGCAACATAAAAGACATCATCAAAAGTGATCTTACCATTTGATACTGTACCTTTACCTGTAATCTTACCTCCTCTAGGATTTTCTCCAAATGCAACATATCCTCCTTCAAAAGACTTGAAATCTCTAAGTATTTGAAGATTTCCAGTCATGTGTCTAGAGCATCCACTATCAATATGCCATGTTCTACCTTCTTCAGGGATCTGGATACTCTGCACATAAAGTAAAAGGATTAGTTAATTTTGGGAACCCAAGCTTGTTTTGTCTTGGGTTCATCCTTTGAAGAGTAAGTCTTTCTAACTGAATGAGCCTTGTATGCAGTTTTGTACTTAAAACTGATGTTCTTAGTTACTACTGATCTAGGTTTATACCCGTAGTTTTTGGCTTTTGAAAATTTTACTACTGATGGACCAGTAGTGTTTGGGTAATATGAATTTTGAGCATAATCAGTAGTGTTTTTGTAATTATACCAGACAACATTGTAATTAGGGTTTTTACCAGTAGTAAACCTGGAATAGTTTCTACTGATGTTTAAAAACTTTGAATATTGAGGAAACTGATTTTGTTTTCCATTGTTTTTGAAATAATTACTTCTGTTTGGACTTTTATACCTGATATTTTGCACAAATCTTTGTGCAGTTCTTCCAAATTTAGGATTCTCAACACATGGTTTTTTAAATTCTTTTTGTTTTGGTTTTTTAAATTCCTTTTCTTTTGTTTCTTCAATTTGTTTTAATTTTAAGACTTTTTCTTTTTCTTTGTTGATTTTGAATTATTTAAATTCTTGACTGTTAATAGGATTGAAGTGACAATTTTTAGCTATGTGGTTAACCTTGTTACAAATTAAGCACGATAATTTTGTTGTTTTAGCACTTTCCGGTTTTCTTTGTTCTTTTAACTGATTTAAGTTTCTTTGATTTCCCCTTCTTAGAATTGTAGGTATATTTTCTGAATTGTATTTTGGGGATTCAGTTTGACTTTGTGTTGTGTGAAAGCTTGTATCATTTGATTCAGTTGTTTGATCATCATCAGAAGATTCATTTGATTCATTACTGGTTTCAGTTTCAGTTTGACTTTCAATTTTTAAATCATTTAAAACTTTTTCTGTGCTTGATTTAAGAGGAGGAATAAAATTTGTTGGAGGTGGGACTGCATGATATCCCACTCCATGAACAACCTTTTCTGTGGTTTGATTATTAGTTAATTCATTAACAATTTTAGAACTTCTTTCAAATTTCTTAATAGTTAGTTTGTTCTGTTTTAATTCCATTTGACATTCTTCTAATTTGATCAAAGTTTCTTTTAGTTTTAATTCAATATGTTCTTTTTCATAAGTGGTTTGTAGTAATTCATCTTTTATTTTTTGATCAGTTATTTTATAGATTTTAATTTGATTTTCTAAATCAGCTATACACCCATTGTATTCAATTCTTCTATTTCTGTTTAGTATCATCTCTTCAAGTGTTTCTTTATTAAGTTTTTCTAATTCTTTATATGCTTTAATACATTCAGGAGTACAAGATTTTGAATTTACCTCAGTAGTAGAAGGATCAATAGTAAAGGCCATGAGAGCTTGGTTCTGTGCATGTTCTTCTGCTTGAAAGCTCCAGTCATACCCTTGTCCTTCTTGAGATACTAAAGCAGTTGAATTTGAGGTGCTGTTTTTGTTGTAGTTTGATCTTTGGTCTTTGTTTGGGCATTCTCTGGCAAAGTGACCCAGATTGCTATAGTTGTAGCATTTGACCTTGGTTTTGTCAAATCCTGCATGATCACCTTTGTTGTAAGACAGATTTTGTCTTCCAGTTCTTTTAAGAAACCTTTTGGTTCTTAAGCTCAGCATAGCCATCTGCCACTTGATGTCCATCTCTTCCAAATTATCAGGATTGAGTTGTTCTAAATCCTCACTAATCAATGCAGTATGCACATGACTAGTGAAGAAAGATTCTCTTGCTACATCTTCAATCCCTGTATTCTTTGTATTGTCCTTCCTTGTTCCTGTACTAGACACAAAAGCAGCATTGTTTGAAGGTAAATTAAGAGATTTATTACTTACCTCTGATTCAAACACTCTTAGTTCATTGTAGAGTTCATCAAGCTCTTTCTCTTCTAGTGCATCTCCTTGTCTATATATCACAGTATACATAGACCATTCTTCACCTAGAGACCTGAGGAATTTCCTGTTGACATCATCATTGTCTGGTTTGTACCCAACTTGATTCAGTTCACCAATGAGTTTGTTGAACCTATCAAATACTTGAGACATAGATTCATTCTTCTGTCCTTTGAAGTTTTCAAAGTCTTGTTTCAGAACAGACTTCATGTTTCTTTTTGTGCTCTTTGTACCAACAAACCTCTTTTCCAGAGCCTGCCATAACTTCTTTGCATCATCATATTCAACAAAGAGATGTTGATAATCATTGGGAATGGCAAGCAAAAGAGTGCTTAAGGCTTTGAGCTCGATCCCTCTGTCCTTCTTCTCTTTCTCACACTTGAGTTTGTCAACTTCAGTTGAAGTGGTGGCTATTTGAGTTTGAATAGTCTTGTTGCCTTCAAGAACCACTTCCCACATGGAATAATCAGTAACCAACATGTATTGCTTGATTCTGTTTTTCCACATCCCAAAGTTGTTGGGAGTGAGAATTGGAATCTTGTTTGCCTGAGTACTTTCATTGTTATCAGACATGATTAACAATTTTGAGATCGAAAGTATGAAACTTTTTGCTGTTCTTAATTCGTAGATCTAGAACCGTAAAGCTCTGATACCACTTGTCAGGATCGATTAACCCAGAAGGATTAATTAATCACAGATCTACAAACTATTAGAAGTTGCAGCGGATCAACACTTATAGTTTAATTGATTAAGAACAATGATACTTTTAGTAAATACGAATGTAAATAAGAACACAGTAATCACAAAAAGCTTCAATGTATATTAATGTTATCGATCAATACACACGTATGTTTACAATTCATAAGGAACTATATATAATAGTCTTTGAAGCCTAAAATATTAACCTAGTTATTCTAGGATTCGATTACAATTGAATTACATAAAGATATACATTCTGTAACTAACTAAACTAGAATCTCGTATACGATCAGCACCAAAAATAGACGTCAGTAGTATTTGTTGTCATCAGTAGTAAATTGAGATCAGTAGCATCAGTAGTAAACGTAGTTCTGCCCCATCAGTACTAATCTTCAATATGCTTGAATCAGTACCAACTGCAGCATCAGTACTAGAATGATATCTCTGATTTACATCCCAACAACACCCCTAGGCACAATTAATAATATATTTATATAAAATATAAATAAATGATACGGTAAGGTTTTTATTCCATGCTTGTGGATTTTTTTGGGTTGCGAATTTAAATAATGTAATGTGAGGTTAACTCGTAACTAAAAACTAAATGTGGCTAATAAACAAGAACGAGCACGATAAACATATTAAAGAAATCTTGTCAAATACTAGAAAGTAACTAGGATTAGAGTAACATAATATACCAAATTAATCAGGTTATCATATAATCTGTCAACAACAACAGCAAAGTCCAAATTTGAAATCCGGAATTTGAAAGAAAAGAATGAAATATGTTAACCAACAAAACTCCTCTTAGGAAAAGAAAAAGGAAAAAAGAACATCTACAAACAAACAAGGTAAGATTGATGATATGATTACAAAAAATAATCAGGCGTTTTGCGGGTAGTATCGGGTTCAATCTGCCTTGGTGCGGGATCAAATTGAAGAAAGTTTTGGTCCATGTTTTCCCCTATTTCAAGAATTGCAGCCATGTTTCCACACCGATAACAGTAATTTAGAGCACTAAATACTGTCACCACATTCTTGTCCTGAAATCCAACCCATACATTCAATCTTCACCCGTATCTATCTATTATATCTATATCATTTCACATGATTTACGCGTTTCAAAAATTATTTTCATGTGCTCCTACGAACATCTGAATACCTAAAACTTACTATTTCAACTCTCAACATTGCGCTTACAATGCAAATAATACAAGTATAAATGCACAAATGTTTATATATTTATTTTCTATAACAAAATAAAATAATAAATAAAACTTAAACGGAACTGTACCTACCGAGACAAATTTTTAGTATGCATGAGTCAGTCAGAGGTAAGTGCAGATATTAAATAAGGGATAATCACTAAACTAGCCATATTGGCATTTTATTATATTATCACATTGACCTTAAAATTGCCAATCTTCTCAATATGACCACTTTTTTTCACACAAAAAATCGTTACCTATTTGAGATTCTCGAAAAAATCCGAGTTTTAGCATTTGTTTTCTTGAATTTTCTATTTGTTATAACTTGTAACGATCCGAAATTTGTAAATAAATAAATTTTATAAAAATATGATAATTAAGGATAAATCATTTAAAGAACGTAGGAATTGGTTTCATGTCATTTGGACATCGTACGAGAAATTTATGGACGAAACCGTGTCGAAGGAAACTACAAAAATTGCAGCCTGGTTTAGCCACGCCAAGATTGCGACGCGATTGGGGGTTAGCGACGCGATTTTTCGTCCCGAAGCAGAAATCCGAATTCGCGTTCGGGGGTTCGATCGCGACTTAAAGATAGCGACGGAAATAGCGACGCTATTGGGAAATAGCGACGCGATTTTGGTCGCTGGCAGCATTTAAATCAGGTTTCTTGTCATTTAATGCCATAAAAACCCTAGCTTCTCTCCTAACAAGTGAGTATATGTTTTTGAGTGGACAATGTCGTTTGGAGCCAATTTTGGGGTCCAAATCAAGTGATTTTGCTTCCATTGTTGAAGATTAAGGTAAATCTCTTCTTTCTCAATCTCTAGATGTGAAACTTGGGGAATTTGGTTGGGTTATTGTTAACCCTAGCTTGATGAACTACTTCAAATGGTTAAATAAAGCTAGTTAACTTAGATCTATAGTATTTCACCATGGGAAATGGGTTGTGACTTGGATCTATGGTGGTTTTGAGTTTTATAAAAATTAGGGTTTTGTAAAATTGGGGAAAATGATGCTAGTAGTTAACTAGTGGTAAAATATGTGGTAAATGGTGATGTTTGATGTTAAACCTTGTATGGTTTCATGATTAGGGCATTTGTTGGAAGACTTGGATTCTACAAGTCTTGAGAAGTGAAGATTTTATTCAAAGAAACACAAGAGGATTAAGCTTGACTAAGGTGAGTACATGAGACTTTTACTGGGTACATAACAAATGATTTTGAAAACCATGATGTTTTATGAGTCTTTATTAATAAATATTTTTAATAAAGATATGATTGAAAAGATAAGAAAATGTGAATAATAGACTATTTAAGTTTGTCTAAAATAATTGACTATTTTGATAAGCAAGTATGATTATATAAATTGTTAATGAATTTTTATTAACAAGGTAATGATTGAGAGTATGATATGGAGTTTTATTAGTAAATACATTAATAAAACCAATGATGATGATTTTTAATTAATAAGTATTTATTAGTAAAATTATACTAATAAGAGTAGTGATTTAATTGCTAAGAGTATATGCATAAAGTGACTAGTAAGAGATAGGTTTCTAGTCAAAGTAAAGTTAAAGCTATATGATTTTTGATAAATGATAAATATATTATATTTATTAAAGGACTTGGTAAGTTGGTAATGAGAATGATAAATTAAAAGGAATGATATGATAATTAGAATAGGTGTATTCTAATTGTTGTGGAATAAGATGAATGGAGCTAATGCTCTTATGTGATGAATGAGATATCCGGAATAAGACCGCCCAGAAATGGGGGAGCATGAGACGTCTACTTGGGGTGGTACCTCCCTGCGCAAAGAGTAGAATGTCACAGTTTACGACACCCAGTGTTGGGTGAGCATGACTTCCCGGCAACGGGGAGAGCTTATGAATCTCGGTAAGATGGGGGCTCCCAATTACCTTGATAGTTTACCTATGACATCCCATATCGGGAGAGTTGGCTTCGGAGAGGTCCGTTGCGTATGTGATAAAGAAAGTGTGAAGCTTGGAGATAGCTTACAAATATGTGATTAGATGATGAATAAGCTTATGGTAAGCTTATTAGTTATGCGATTAAATGATTAGAAGATGAGTATGAATTAATAGAAACGAGGAGGATAAGTATTTATATTGATATAAATATTATTTTATAAATCTTTTTGAGAATGGGTCGAAAACCCATGTATCTCACGGGACTATTTTGTCTCACATACTACTTTGTTTTTGGCTATGTACTCAGGTTCAGGATCGAAGGTTTAGAAGGTCGCGATAGAAGTGGCCTAGTGTTGTTTAGCTCGGGAGCTCGTAGGTAGTTCTCGTTTATCCTATGGTTATGATATTATTTTTGTAACACCGGTTGTAATACTCTGATAGACTTTTAATGATTTTTGTTAAACCGTATTTTGGGAATATTGGATTTGTAGTATTTTTATTTAAAAATATGTTTTAAAAGATGTTTTAAAAATTGAGGTGTTACATAACTTTTTTGTGACATAATAGTCAATAAAATCTTGAGAATGTGGGAAATTTATCAAGATGTGCAAGTAAAGTAATTAAATAATAATAATAAAAAAAAATAATGACCTGGCACCGGTTGAAACCTTCCATAACAAGCTGATGGGCTCGTGAAATGAGACTGAGCCCATTTGTGTGGTTAAACAGTTAAACTGAGATGCAATATCTTGCTCGAATGTATAGCCCCCCCTACGAGGAGATATTCCCCACCCACATCTGTCATCTGGATCAGACCATAACAGATCACACATCGGTCATTCATGTGGGACCTACAAAAGTCAACAAAAAGTCAACACCAGTAATTTAAGATGAATAAAAAGTTCACCCACCTCTTGTATGCGGTCCAATGCTCGGATATTGTCCAGTGTGTCTAAGGATGGTGAAAGTCCACCATGCAAGCAAAATATCTATATATGCAACAAATATGTTAGATACGATTATGATTTATAAGATGAATAGTAATCATAAACAATTATTTAATTAACATATGTTTGTGATTGATTATAACCTGGCTTTCGATAAGTGATGTAAGAGGCAGGTAATCGAAAAGGTCGGTAAAATGCTTCCAAACATTTGCATTTCCATACTTTCTTAAACATTCATCATAGAATCCATATCTGAATTCACCAATAGAAAAAAGTTTAATAAACATAAGGAAAAAAGGTTAAAACAAGAAAAAGGTCTTACACTTGAGTGATTTGTCTGCTCTCGTGGTTTCCTCGAAGAATTGTGATTCTATCTCTATAACGAATTTTTAGAGCTACTAAGAGTGTCACAGTCTCCACTGAATAGTACCCACGATCTGCTCATAACAATTTAATTAAAATATTCTCAAATTAAATATTAGATTGCTCAAACTAGTATACATCAATCAGATATCCTTAACACAAAGAAAGAATGTAATTTAACGAGCATAATAAGTCCGCGCGTTGCTGCGGATTTATAATATTTCCATTTATTGTACGGTTTTAAGATATAACACTAACATGGAAGAAACAATAATGATAAAAAGGGTACAACACAATTTACTTAGATAATCTTATAAGAACCGAAAAAACTTCAATTGTATGAATGTGATTCAGAAAAACTTAACTTTCAAAATTTATAGATAATATTCTTATTAATTACCTATTAACATACATATAGTCATCATGTAATTAGAGTTGCGCTTAATTGCGAACTATTATCATTTACTAATATAGTTTTTTAACGCTACAAACATCAAAATATTTAATCATATAAATAAAGGTGTAACTTACTTGATGTTTCGTTTTACTTTTATACTACTTATTATTTGAGTGTAATTAAATTTAGTAATTACAATTTTTTGGAACACAACTTTTTCTTTTCTTTTCAAGTTGATAGGTAGTAGGTTTTCTTTCAAATTTTTTATTTATATCCGGTTCAATTTTTTATTATTTATAGCGAATAGGATTGCATAATTGCAGTCAGTAGAATTTTGATAGATATGTAATGTATAATAGATATAATTGATAAGCATAATAATAATAATAATAATAATAATAATAATAATAATAATAATAATAATAATAATAATAATAATAATAATAATAATAATAATAATAATAATATTAAAATTAATAACACTACCACAATATATATACTACTA
This sequence comes from Calendula officinalis, assembly GCA_963853835.1. Taxonomy (NCBI): domain Eukaryota; kingdom Viridiplantae; phylum Streptophyta; class Magnoliopsida; order Asterales; family Asteraceae; genus Calendula; species Calendula officinalis. Next base: position 76,716,086 of record OY970822.1, read on the forward strand.
GCTTCAAAGTCCGCCCGACTGGGCAGGCATGCTTCAAAATATATGTAGAAAAATAACAAAAATACTGATATTGTTAAAATAACATAACAATTCATAATTGTACAACAATTTGTCAAATTCCATGTATAGTATTATAATAATATGTATCTACTATACTACAGGAAGTTTATAGTTTATACACCTACAAATTCCATGTGTAGTATTATTTCGTTTACATGATTTTGAGAACTTGTTAAGATCAGTAAGTAGTAAACTTTTAACTTACTGACATTAGAAACATCTGTATAACCAAAGCTAAACAAAAAGCATCCATCCATGAACACATAAGCTTCAAAAAGAGTTCCTAAACATATATGACTAAGTAAAATTCCATTAATGATTGGCAGCATTATGTTGTTTCTATTGTTTATAAAAAAACAATATGAATAATGCCACTAATCTTCTTAGGTGTGTCTTCATCCTCATCACTTTCAACATCACCATCAAATGAAATCTCATTTCCTAGAAAATTATTACAGAAATTAATCCACCAACTTAGCAAAAAGAACATTCTTGTAGAAAAGAAAGTACGTCTTTTGAGATGGTCAGATAAACCTCTCCAAGTAAAATTAAAAAAATGGTAATTATGTACGTTTGTTTATCCTTTAACAATGAGTAAACCAATTCAAAACACAAGTGCCAATTTAATGAGGACAACAAAAAAGGCAGTAAATTGAAAGAAAAAAGAAAAGAGGGCACCTTAATTATTGGCTCAAAATATAAATATTGATTCAAAATTCATATGCATTTCTATCATCAACATTGGAGTCTATAATCTTTTTAATAAATTTGAAATATATTGTTAACCGCCATCACCAAAAAAAATAACATCTTTTCTGCATATGCAATCTCTTTGGGTAATTTCATCAAACACCTGATATGCAATTCATAAACAATTTAGCTATCAAAACAACAATTCAATAAACAGGAACCTATATCGTAGGTTCTTCAAAAGACCAGAAAACCGATAATTAACAGATATCGAATTAATGAATTCGCACTAAAAGCAATACCTAAATTGGAGGAACACGTAACGATGATGGATGAGAACAGTAGATGATACAATCAGGCATTTGATGACAAAAAAGAAAGAAATGAGAAACTACAACTAATTATAAATTTGAATGATGAACAAAGTTAGGCGTAATAATACCTAGCGTTAATGATCTTTATGTTGGTTTTCATGCCTGATTGAGACCAATTGTAGGCGACTGATCCAACAATCCCACTCCACAAGCATCCTAATTCAAGATTTCCCACAGCCAATCAATTAACTAATTCATTTACCAAATCAATTTATAAACCCTAAATGTAAAACTTACCGGCTCTAGTTGAAGATGAGATTTTCGATTGAATATGCTGCCATACTTTATCGATTGAGAATCGTAATGGCGGTTGAGAAGAATGCTTTGAATAGATGATTTCGTTTGACATAATTTCCTTAATAGTCACCTAGATAGTTATTTGTTTCCTTGTACGTAGGAAGTCGTATATGGAACAGATGAATGTAGATGGTAAGCTGTACCAGATTCGAACTGTGATGAGTACAAATGACGTGGACCAATCCCTGAATTACGTGTGGCATTTACGACCAATCAGAATCGTCGGAATTGCCATGGTGTCGAGCCCTCATCAAAATTAGGCTCCATATATAGGGTAAGATATACTAATAATAATAAGAGAACAACATAATTAATGAAAATTAAGAACATAATTTTTAAATACTATTAAGAATATATACTAGCAACATAATTAGAAATAAACGGAAATAATAATAATAAAATTAAAAGTTAGTTAAATAATAAAAGTAAAAGTTAGTTTAATAATGATAAATCAAAGTTGCGGTGTTGCTTTTCATCCTATATAACATGACAAAATCAATTCACAAAATAAAAAAAAGGAGTAGAACGGAACTGGAGTGAACGGCGTTTTGATTTAGTAATGAATAGTAACTTCTTACCATGATTGTATATATAGTATACAATAATATCGCCTAGATTTCTCAATCTGGTGTGTCAAGAAAATTATAAGCTTCTGTTTATTGTGTCATTCAATATCCTATCTTCATTTTCCCCTACATACTCATGTATTTATGTGCCTTAATACTACAAATTCTCAGAGAGAAAAATCATAAATTTCTGTATGTACTTCATTAGTATATACTTCCTCCGTATTTAGAATGCACGGTGAAGTTTTTTTTATTATACAACCTTATTGCTTTAACATAATAAAACTGAATTGGAATTGACATCTAAGTAATGGATTTTTTACAAGTCTATGTAATCTTACGCTTCTGACGATGTAATAGAATTAACAAGACAAAATTAAAATTCGAAAATTCAACAAAAATTGTTGATATATTAAATTCACCAAGGGTATAAGAAAACCAAGTCGGAAATTGAACAGAGATTTAGACAAAAATTAAAAGAAATAAAAATTGGGAATTAAACATGGATGTTTAAACTCACTATGGGAAGAAGAACATGGGGACTTAGTTTTTTAGATTTTGATCGGCTAGGTTGGGTTTAGACAAGCTTTTAAGTGTTTTAAGCAAAACTACGTAGTTTTAAGTGGTTCAACACCGATAGAATAAAATATATAATTATTTACTTAATCTATACTATCTATAAAACATTTAGGACTACTAAATATAGCAACTCCTTAAACTTAAACTTAAGGACATTTTCACTTTTAGTAACTTTTTCAACACCACAAAAATAAGAAAATGTTGCTTCCAGGATTCAAACACAAGGCCTCTTGTGAAATCTGACTGTGTGTTAACTAATTGCTCTAAATGACACTTTGTTTTATCCCAAAAAAACAAAGTACATATCACTGAAAATGCTCGCATTTTCCCCCTCTTTTATTTCCGTTACAATTTAATTTTCCGGAAACGTCTTGACTATTCAACACTTATTGACTATACTAATTTTTCTCCTCTTTTATTTCCGTTACAATTTAAATTTAATCTATAATGTGTTTAGTACTTACCACCCAATTAATTTACTTCCTAAATTGACTATACAACCCATAAGTGTATATTAAGAAGATAGAAGTTTTTGTTTATCTTTCAACATAACGCATATCTTACTCATTTATAATGTGTTTAGGACTACTAAATATAGAAGTTCTTAAACTTAAACTTAAACTTTTTTCTACTTTTAGTAACATCTTAAACACCGCAAAAATAAAAAAAATGTTGCTTACATGATTCGAACACAAGACCTTTTCTGAGTACAGACTATGTGTTAACCGATTGATCTAAATGACACATTGTTTTAGAACAAATAAACAACCAACTTTAAATAGAAAACAAATTGTATCAAACTTTCCATGATCAAAGTATTTGTTTGTGTGCTCACATAATCTTTAATTATAATCCTTGAGTTTGTTGAACTTGAATGTATTATTATGTTCTAGATGATAATGATTACTAATTGCAATTTTTTAAAGACGAAAAAAATCATTCATTTGCGCAATTATTGTTGGAAAAACCGTGTAAACGAACAACACTTGCTCGCTACGAAATATAGTTTCTGGGTACCCGCCGCCGCATTGCGCGGGTACCCTGCTAGTATAATAAAACCGTTGATAGAAATTTACAAAATTAAAGTGTTTGATTATTTCAGGTAAAATATATAAAAATAAAATAGACCGACACAAATTACATTTTCATAGCCCTAATTTAAATCTAAGAAAGTAAAAGGAAAATTTAACACAAAAATATATAATTAGTATACATACCAAATTTTGAACTCTAAGAAAAAATAAGAGTTGCAAAGTAAAATTCTTGTTAACTGCGGTTTAACTTTTTCTTTGTCGGAAATCGGAATTGGGTTTGGGTCGGTTCGAACACCACCGTCGTCATCCGTCTATCCCTATCTGGTAAGCAACCTTTCGTTGTAGAATTCAAATGTTTTATCGGATTTATTTGCATGTTTATCTATCTTCTGAGGATACAATTTATGTTGGATTAGTATTGATGTTGAATTAAATTTCCGAACGAATTTCTGTAGTTACGGTGTTTGCTAGGGCAAACTCGAGTTTAATTCTAGTTTTTGATTACCTAAATAGGTCAAATTTGATCTCAATTGCTATTTTTAAAAATAATTTAGGACTCTTTAGGGATTTACTTAATGATCGATGCTATTTTTAGTTATTGAATTGCTGAATTTAAGCAATTCAAGTTAATTTCTCTCAAGGTTAGGTTTATGTACGTGTGATTTATGTTATTGAGATAAAATCTGGGTGGAAATTGGGGATTATATATACTAATTTCCCCAATTTTGATCAGTTTTTGTGATCCTAAAAGTAATGGATTGTGTTTTTATTATGCTGTTAGACTGTTAGTAATAATTGAGAACTTGACAACATATTAAAACCTATTAGGATCGAATCAGAATTCAAAGTAGTTCACAAGAATTAAAGATCAGAAGGTAATGAATTATCAACACATCTATACATGAACATGGAGTCACAAGTTTCTTGCCATGAAGTATCTGATGTACCCGAAAATGTATTTATTAAAGATGTAATCACATCCGAAACGCATCATGTGACATCTAATCAATCAGGTAAATATCAGAAGCTTTCATATTTAATTTATAATTAAATAAATTTAACATCTTTAATCTAACTCAGTAAAGAAACAAACACGACAATGGGCTGCTTGGACACGTCAGGAAGAGGAAAGCTTTTTCAACGCGTTACGTCAAGTTGGCAAGGTAAGTTTTTATGTGATATATACATATTTAATTAATATATATCCTAAGTTTTATTAGTTTAATACGTGTTACAGAATTTTGAGAAGATAACTTCTCGTGTTCAGAGCAAAAACAAGGACCAGGTTAGACATTATTATTATCGTCTTGTGAGACGTATGAACAAATTGTTGGGACCAGAACTTTCTCTTGATGCCAAAAACCATAAAGAAACAAATGCTGCAATGCTTCGATGGTAAATAATCATTAATTAATAATAATAATAGTCGTATTTAATACTGTTTTGAAATATTAATTTTTTCCTTTGCAGGTGGTCATTACTTGAAAAACATAGTTGTAAAGCCTCAAAGCTTCACTTAAAGCCTCGAAGATTCAAGATTTTCTTGGAAACATTGGTCAGTTAATTCTTTATTTTTTATCTATTGGTTTATACTAAACTGACGGGTGGTTTTTGACTTTTTTTTCTGTACCATGAAGGAACACCAACTATTGAAAGACCGAAAAAAGAAGTTAAAAAAGCGACATTTTCAGGGGGAAATCTGTTCTATAACACCATCAAATTCTGTCAATATTGTGCTTGTTGACAGTCAAAACGTGAATTCCGGGAAAGGAGGTGCGATCAGGCGCAATGCAGGCACGTGTTTAGATCGAAACAACTGCAAGGGAGATTTGTCTACTGTTAAACAAGCAAGACAGAGACGAAGATCAGGTGTATATCATTTTCCATTTCCTTTTCTTTTTTTAATTTTAATTTTTATTGTCTAATCATTTTTTATGTTAATTGTATTAAAAAGGTGGTTCATCAACTGCTGCATATAAAAAATGGGAAAAGGCTGCAATAGCTGGAGTATCATTAGTTGCTGATGCAGCTGCACATTTGGAACAAACAGCCTTAAATAAATTAGTTGATAGCGTACAATATATGCACGGTGAGATTATGATTTCTGTTACAAATAAATAATTATGATTTTATTTATTTAACTTTTTTTTATTTATTTCAGGAGAAAAGAGTTGTTTAAACCCTATCACAAGAGATATTCCCCGTGTACCATCTTTTCATCAAAATACGTTGACCACCAACAACGTACAACCTTTGACCAAATTAAAACTTCAGCTTTTCCCAATTAATGAAGAAATACGCAGAGCATTAGAAATGGTATAAACATATAAACTAGATTTAATTTATTATTTATTTATTTTTTACTTAATTCATAGAATTTAATCTTTTTTCAGGATAATCACAACCCACATTTGGAGCTCACATTAAGTTCTAAAAAGAAAATATCATCGGTTTTTGAACGTATTAATTATAAATGGGGAAGCTGTAGTATAGCATCTGGAGAATTAATTCTCCTACCTTATTATGCTGAGAGTATAGATCTGACAAGCTGTCAGAAATGGACACAAAATTCAATTTTAACTGCTGCAGATGTTTATTCTGCAATTGGAAGTCCAACAGTTTTCCGTTTAAGGTTAAATATATTTCATAACCAAATGTTTTTAATTGTATACGCGCTCATATATTATATATTGTATTTCAAGGTACGGTTGGTTTGCAAATGCACCCCAAGAATCTCTACCAACTGGTCCCGCATTAGAGGTTTGTAATGTTAACCTAACTGAATCATTAATGTATATTAAAATTAAAATATTAATTAATAATTAATGCTAATTACAGGATAAGGGATGTAACAAGAATGCAGCGGTTTCAGTATTCGAATGGGCGGACAGTTTAACTAACATAAGTGTCGGTGATCTGCTCGGTGATTTATCTCGTAACGCAAATGTCAGCAACGTGCCAGCTGGCGCTCAGATTCCGTTTAGCTGTGATTCGTTTGATGCTGCAATTGCTGCTATTATAAGTAAAACTGATAATGATCATAATAATAATAGTAATAGTAATAGTAATAGTAATAATGATGGTGTCCAGCACACCGTTGCATCTTCTTCCATTTGGGATGCTGAAGAAACATGTGATGCATTCACGTTTCATAAGAATAACGTTACACATACTATTAAAGAGACTAATCCCATTGAGGTTTGATTATTTTTTTATATATATATTTTTAATTTAAATTTACGTTTAGTGTCGTTTAAATGTTGAATTATTCTGTGTAGAAGGTAGCTGAAGCAGAAGTAGAGTTGATGGACGAGTGTCGTTCTGGTGGGAATCCCGAAGATGGTTCTACAAAAGATCTACACGCTCTTACAGATCTTTACTGGGTACGTATTTTTTGTTTTAAAAAATAATAAAATTATTGATTGCATTAAGTTTTCTTTTAATGTTACATTTTGTTTTTTTTCTTTGACTGCAGCCTGATTCCTTAGGGCCTCTAGAAGTTGACTTGCATCCGTGTAGATATCAAAGCAATGATCTTATATTGACCGAGTCTCTTGGTGGGTTGACTCGGATTTTGACTAGCAGTCTTGACGGGTTTTCCTTATTTGGGTTGGAGCGCCGGGAAACTGAAAATAAAATTGGTAGTTAAGTTGGTGGATAATCTTTTTTCATAGTTTCCCTAACAACAATAACTGACTTTATCATATCTTTGTACAACTTCTAGAACGTTCTCTTTTTGTCAAATCTGCACAAGTATAACTTGTGAAAGTGTTAAGATGGATTTGATGGGTTTCGGATGTTCCTTTAGTTTATATATACGCTACTTCAAAATTTGAAATCATATTGTTGGTGCAAATTATTTCTCTTTAAATATAAATAATCGGTTACAAACAAAGAAAACACAATAATGAATAATACATTAATGACTTTAGAGTGTAACAAGTGTAGTAATTAGGTTTGGCAGTTGAACGCCAAACTGACGACGAACTTAACAACATGTGCGCACAAGCAAACACCAAAGCATCGACCCATTGCTGATTCGCTCATCACTGCAACAATTCACCTATTTAGCGACATAACTTCTTTTTATAGTAAATCAATTTGTAACTGTATTTCTTACCGTTTAAAGCCAACGTGTTGGATGACAATACAAATATATCGATTATGAAAATAACCGAACAAGGAAACTCCCACACCTGAAAAATCAAAATCAAAATCAAACTTAAACGTTCTAGTAAAATATTTAATTTGCATAAATAACGCAAATTGTAAACATACCATCATTGCTACAAGGAACAATTTTAAATAGCTTGACGCAAGGATCGCAAGCCATATGTTTTTGTACCTGATTACCATGCAAATATTCTATAGAATTAATCTCATAATTGATCCTTTAACTATTGCAACTTTTGTCTCTCCAAAATTCCAAACTCAGTCCTTTATGTACCATTTTATTGCATGGATAGTCCTTTTACACGTCTTTTGTGCAATAAAATGTCCTTTAAGTAACTATGTGTCCATACAATAAGATGATACATAAAGGACTGAGAGGATCAAAGTTGCAAGAAATTAACTCTACTTTATAACCATGTAGTAAAAGATTCTAATACATACATGGTTATAAATCATAAATATTGAATAAAGAATACAATAAACCATAAATTTGCTTACCCAGAGAAGATATTCAGTATATATTTTGTTCCAAGAAGTAATACAATAATAAATAAAGAATTTCCAACAAAAACGTCCAGCAATATCTATAATCAAAATGCAGATTTTGAGTCAAGTATTTAAATAAAAATAGGTACTTAAGAATAATAATTGAGACGTATGGAACCTTTGCACAACCCCAGATGAATGAAGTTAAGCTCGGATCTGAACCCCAACTGTTTTCATTTGTCAGTAAAATGGAGATTTTGTCTTATTAGGTAGCTAAGGTAACAAATATGATTATGTGATTATCATTACTTGCAAAATTGGGATTGTAATTATATTATCAACAGTGTAAAATGGATACAAGCATCCAAAAGAAGAAACCCAAAAGTCAATTTCCACATCAGTCCCTGCAGTAAATATGATTAGCTTAATCACTAATTAATGGTTTCAAACAACTAATTGTATATTAGCACCTCAGAGTTCACAGCAAACGTGTTGTAGAACAAATGTCGATATGCCTTTGCTTTGTGAAGAATCAAATCAATTAGAAGAATCTAAAACGAAAGTCAAAGTCAAAGTCAAATTTAGTCAGAGCTATGATTAAACCAATTGATATACGTTCAGATGTAAATCAATATAATTACAAAAGTGACTAAATTTGTTACCATGATTTCACATTCAATGTACTCGTCTGCAACTGCTCTGCAATTTTGCTATTATCATGATTTTAGTTATGCAAATTAGCTTCCAGACAGAAACAGTAACAATTGAATACTTAATAATGTAGCAGTAACTTACACATTTCATCAAGCGGATATTTCCTGGTGAATATTGCACGTACAGAGTTTTTATATGGTATCCACACTGGACACATCGGAAATTCATCTCTTTGTTCTTCCTGAAACTAGCATCCAATTAACTAGGGTTTACGTTAAATCATACAACATTTAAAATTCACAAAGCTGTTAATTAGTCAAGAAGACCCAACTGGTGCATTTCATCAAACACCTCATAGGCATAAACAAAGATCTCGATTCATTCAATCAAGAGACCACAAATCACGAGAACGAAGAGCGATGAGCAGAGAGAAATTGGCCGAATCCTGTAAAAAACTAATGATGGATACATTCATTGACTTGAATGCTCATAATAAACAAAGACGGGAGTTTACAGATATAAATTGCAAAATTGCTGCATAGATGTTATTCTTTCAATTGTAATTGCTAATTCATCACTAGATCTCAATTTAGGAGTACAATTAAGTCCACAACCATGAATCAGTTACTGCAAATTGCACACTTACCTTCCTGTGAAATAGTCATCCAATGATCGCGTCACCAAAATCACAGTGCAGTTGAGCTCGGAACTGGGAGACAACAAAGATGGCTGTAGCTTTGTTTTGGGCCACAAAATCCATTAATAGTATGGTCTTTGGGCTCAATCCTAAATTAATATACTTTTTTTTTTTTTGGAAACATAAAATTAATATACTTTTACATATTATCTTATTTTTATTTATTTTTACACCATGTACTTTTGCTGAAAGTATTTCGTGAAATAGTTTATTTACCTCTAGGTAGAGGTATAACTGTTTATATATCGACTTATCTATATTCACCTTTGATAGGATTGAGTATGGTTGTTCTTAACTGAATGATGAATATTCATTTAACCTTTCGACTATTTATTGTTTCTATTTTATAGTAGAAAAGAATATAATTATAGATTGATAAATAATACTTCCTCCGTATGGAAATAAGTGACACAAATTAGACTTCACGGTATTTGAGGCAAAAGATTGTAATAGTGATTAAGTTTGATAATTAGTAGGGATGGACCCACACCTCTTACTAATCTTTTGCTTTTGTTGAATGGTGTAGAAAAGTCAAATTTGGGAGGGACAGAGAATCTGCCGCCTATAGTTTTCCCTCCTTTTTTTTAATTAAATTTAACTTGCATTTGTCCTTACATATAGCAAAAGAGTACATCATGTACTTCCACTTTCTTCTACAATCCTACAAAAGACTACGTTTTCCACATATTCATTCAGTGTCATAATCCACTTTCTTCTACAATCTTACAAAAGACTACCTTTTCCACATATTCATTCACTGTCATAAGTTACATAGTACGCCAAAAGCTAAATTACAAAGTTACAGAAGTAGCTAAATTACAAAATTATCATGGGAGATGCAACAGAAGACTTATTCCAACAAAGTGTTGATGATGATCATTTAGAAGATTACTATCAGCAACACAGGGAGAAGAAATGTTTTTTGATGAAGATTGAATCTAGTGGTTAAATTTTTGAAGAAGAAAGCTGCTAACAAATGAAGATGTTTGACTTCGGTGTTTTTTGAAAATTTGCCAACAATGTGTGTGCTTATGTAAATTTATAATGGTTTTTTTGTCAACAATTGGTGGCCGAATATAATGGGTTTTTTGTAAACAATCTGCCACCAAATTGACTTAGGTGTTTTTGTAACTACAATTTCGTATGACTAAAATTGTAACTTTTGGTGGCCGAATGTAATGGTTTTTTGTAAACAATCTGCCACCAAATTGACTTAGGTTTTTTTGTAATTACAATTTCGTATGACTAAATTGTAACTTTTGGTAATGGGTTTCTTACAATATGTGTTTTTGTAAACAATCTCACCTCACCAGAAGTCGTCATTCAAATAGAACCGTTCCTAATCATCATCTTTGTCAGTTTCTTCCTCTTCCTCTTTCTCTTTTTCATCTTCGTTGTCAGATTCTTCCTCACATTCAGACGGATACTCATCTTGAAACCAGAAGACCGGCGAGTTCAGCTTCATACCAAGAAGAACCGTTCCTAAAGCTCGATTTGAATACCGACTCATAATCTTCTCCGCATCGCCGCTTTCAAATAATTGCATAGGCCATGGAGATCCTTGTTCAATTAACTGCATAAGATCATAAACTAAATTGCGTTCTTCTTCATTGTTGGTTCGGAAGTAAGCATCGACCAATGGTTGCAAATCAGGGACCGACATTTCGATCGGAGCAAGTGGAAGACTGAAAGACGAACTGAACAACGAAGAAGGAGATGATAATAACAGAGCAACAAAGATGAAGACGAAATGAGTGACGATCAGATCAAGGAACTGAAGAAGTGAGCAAGTGAAAAAAAAAAGAGAGATGATGGGTCTGTTGAAGAGGGTGGGTAAGAGGGTGGGTGGGAAAGTACTGTTGACTTTATTACTAGTGTTTAAGATTCTTTAATGATGTTTAAAATTTTTAAGCAGGGATACATGGGTAATTTCACCACAAAAAACTTACTAAAAAGGGTAAATCATTAAAGTGTGTCACTTATTATGATACATCCATTTTTGGAAAGTGTGTCACTTATTTTGATACGGAGGAAGTATAGATTTATATCTTTTGTGTCTAGTTATATGTCTACCTACTTGATAAGATGACATGTGTAATCCACTAATTCTCTATCCTAACATTATTCTTTGATTTCGACACATGTCTTGATCAAGTTATAAGTGGATACATAAGTGGACACCGAGACCATTATCAATGAGTATTTTCTGTCTAACAATTTAAAAAACCCTTAGTTTCGAATGTATAAATGTTCTTTACAAGATCAATTGGATGGATTTAGCATAATGACATCTTCAAATGATGCAAGGAACTAAGGTTTCACTATTACAGGCAATTGCGACGGAATTTTGCGACGGAAAAATATATATGTTGCTAATTGCCTGATATAATTGATGGTAACTTCTGTTAGTTTTTCAGTATTTAGAATCTTAAAGCTCGATTAAGGCCATTAGTTGCCCTATAGATGACGTGATAAAGTTAAAAGGAGGTTTAGATGGACAAGTAGGGGCTGAAACATAAAATGAGAAAGTAAATTGTAATAAATGTAGATACACATGAATACATGATGATATAGATTGTATAGAAGTAGATGAGATGAAGAAAACAAATGTGAGGATAAAGTTGCAGTTTTGATCAGTATATATGATTTTGTCGTGATTGAAGATATACGATTGGGTTTTTAATGCATTTTCTGCACTCGGTTTGTTGATATACGGTTTCTAACAATATATATCTGTACTAAGAACTAAAGGACAAACTAAAATATGTAAACGCTGCATGCATGTGTGTGTATATCCACATGTACCCAAGAACATGTAAAACGTGTTATGAAAAAATTATACGAAGTATTTAATTCCTTGAAAACAATCTTTACTTATTTAATGTGTACTCTATTTTCAACTTTCTTTCTATCAACTTTCTTATCTATCTAAAGGTTTTTGCCTTTCAAAGCAAAAGGAAAAGAGATAAACACAAGAAAGACAAATTATATATTCAATGTCAAAATGTATTTTAGTATCTGTAACTATTATAGGTGCAATATCATACTCTGAACTTAACAAATTGGTCGATTTAAATATCAAAATATTGAAGTAAACATTATATTTTTTGTCCATTAAAATTTCCAACGAAATTAAGTCAGGTAAAAAAATGTGATTAAAATTATGAATCAAAGTATTAAATCAACTATTTTATCAGAATAATAGAAAATCTAGTCAATCAATTTAAAGGTACGTTAGCATATATTCAAACATAGTTTTTGAAGAGGACCCCTGTATAATAATTAGCTTCACAAGGACCCCTATAATCAGGTGCAACACAATCTCTCCGACGACAAAACTGGCCGGAATGTTTGATCGGAAAACTGAAAACCCTCATGCCATATTCATACCGCTCCCTCTTCAAGGTCACCTGAACCCTTCAGTTCTTCTTGCTATCGAGCTAGCATCAAAAGGATTCACCATCACCTTCATCAACACTGAATCAATCCACCATAACATCACCAAATCCTCTGCCACCACCGGTGATGTTTTTGCGGAGGCACGAAAATCCGGTCTAGATATACGATACACCACCGTGAGCGACGGTCTTCCGCTAGGGTTTGATAGATCCTTAAATCATGACCAGTTCATGGAGTGTCTTTTTCATGTATTTCCGGCTCATGTGGATGAAATGGTGTGCAATTTGGTGAAAAGTGATCCGTCCATCAACTGTTTGATCGCTGATACCTTTCATGTGTGGCCGTTGATGATCTCGAAGAAGTATAAGTTGGTCAATATTTCATTCTGGACTGAACCAGCTTTGATTTTGACTTTGTATTATCATTTGGATTTGCTCAAGAAAAATGGACACTATGATCCGCTTGGTACATACATATCTTTCCTTTTATAATTCTCTCTTTAACAAAATATCAATTTTTTTTATGAATCTTTAATTAGTAAATCATAGACTTTTGTGGAAAGTATTTAACAACCATGCAATTCATACCCATGGAATTAATTTTTACACCACATATTTTGATATTTATATTACACTATACAAGTATTAGTCACTACAGACTGTACATGTATTTAAAATATGTATTGTAATGTATATGTCAAAATATATGGTGTTAAAATCACCACCTTATACAAATATATATAACAATATACTAACTAATCAACTTGTCTTTAAAAAAAAAAGTCAGGTTTGTATCTACTTTAGTCAATTAATTTATATATAAGGCAGATATTAAACAATTAAGTATCACACATGATTCTAACGAAACGTAAATTCACAACTCATATATCGATAGACTAAGACTAGAGTCATCTAGTGGGTGATTTTTTCTGATAACATCTTCTTGTTCAAATATAAATTTTATGCAGTTCTTTAATTATGAATAAATTAACAATTAACATGTTATAATTGATCGAGGACAAACATGAGTAAGTTAGATTTCATTAGGAAAATAAAACATGCTATATTTTCTTTTTAAGATACCCGGCCACAAACTATATTTTTTTTTTGTTTAAAGAATATTAGCAATGGAACCTTAACATTCAGGGGCGTCTCCGAGATTTTAAGGGCCCTGTGCGAAAACAGGAAAATGGGCCCCCTAATATCAATTTTTTTTATAAAAAATTAGACTTTCAAATTTTTTTTTCTATTAAATTATTAAGTTGGCTTAAACTTTAATATTATATATATATATATATATATATATATATATATATATATATATATATATATATATATATATATATATATATATATATATATATATATAATATAATATAATATAAAAATTGGGCCCTATAAAATATGGGTCTTGTGCGGCTGCACCTCCTCAAAGACACCCATGTTAACATTTTGGCTTTAATTTCAATGAGTATGTCCATTATCACGCATTTGATAATGATGTTGCAAAACACAGATCCGTTGCAAAATATGGCGCTTTTTATTTGCAATTAACAAAAATTGGCCAACGGAAAATGTCCTCCACAAGATGGGTCGCTAAGTAATTTAGCAGTCCGTCGCAAAAACTTTTAGCAAAAAACAATTTTACTTAGGCTATTTTAATTTTCCGTCGCAAAAACTTTCTACAACAGAAACTACCGTAGCAGTTGCCTAATGCACGTTGTTGTAGATATGTTATATACATACGAGCTGAATTGTCAAAACGGTGGCACTTTTTTTTATGTATATTAATTATTGTATATACATAATATCAATCTTACAATATACTTATTATTCTACTAATTAATATATGCGTATACCATGATACTAGGTAGATGTGATGATGTCATCAATTATATACCAGGAGTCGAATCAATCGAACCAACAAACTTGATGTCATATCTTCAAGCCACTAATACAAACACCGTATGCCATCGCATAATACACAAGGCATTGTTCGAGGATGCAAAATGTGCAGATTTCATTATTTGTAACACAATACAAGAGCTTGAACCGCATACAATTTCCATGTTCAATAAAATACAACCATTTTATGCGATTGGTCCTATTTTCGCTAACAATTTCACCGAAAAACTTGTGTCCTCAAGCTTATGGTCAGAGTTCGATTGCAATTATTGGCTCGATAATAGACCTCCTAAGTCAGTCTTGTATGTGTCATTTGGTAGCTATGCTCATATTAGCAAACATGATCTTGAAGAGGTAGCCCACGGGCTCTTACAAAGTGGGGTTAGTTTTGTTTGGGCACTTCGGCCTGATATAGTGAGTTCTAACGACACGAATGCTTTGCCTATTGGATTTGAAGACCGAGTTAAAGATCAAGGGTTGATTGTATCATGGTGTAACCAAAAGAATGTTATCTCCCACCCGTCGATAGGAGGGTTTCTAACACACTGTGGGTGGAACTCGATTTTGGAAAGTATATGGTGCGAGGTACCATTGATTTGTTTTCCTCTTTTGACCGATCAATTTACTAATAGAAAGTTAGTGGTTGATGATTGGAAAATTGGGATTAATCTATGTGAGGGGAATGTGGTTGAAAGAGAGGAAGTTATGAACAAAGTCAAAGATTTGATGGTGGGAGAAAAGTCATATGAGTTGAGGAATGAAATTAAGAAAGTTAAAAGAACACTAGAAGATGCATTGGCCATGGGTGGATCGTCTCAAAGAAATTTAGACCAATTTGTTAGTGACGTTAAAGTAAAAGTTAAGCAATAAAATAGTCATTTTGTTACCTTGTTGGTACACCCTCCCCTTTATGTATAAACATACATATACATAATTAAACTATATTTGTGTATCGATGTATGGAATATTTGTCGATGATACGTTTTTATATTCTCTCTTTTATTTAAATAAATAAAGTGCATATAGTTTAAAGTAATTTCAAAAGGATGTTCAAGGTCTATTTTATTTGTCGTTCCAGAATAATAAAATATGATGTGCATAAGTATAACCGATGAAAAGTATGATTTATTATTTTATATTTTTTAAAAAGGTTAAAACATGTTTTGAACAAACAAGTCACGGGGTGGTTTGATTTTGTTTAATTTGAGATTTTGATTTTCACGGCTTAAAGCCACAACCAAAAACAATTTTGTATGCAGTAACCACATTAAGTGGGTGTTAATTAAGGCCCAACAATCTATCACCAATATCACACCTTCCCTATATTAATTTTATCATTGTAACTGAAAGAATGGGTAAATGGGTGTTTTTAATGAAATATAACTAAAAAGAAAACGAGTCTAAGTGGGTTAGCATGTCAAACGAGTTGGAAAACAATACTGATTGGCAAACCTAAATTCATTCTAAAAAGTTATCAAATTGACATTAAAATTAAACATTCAGTTGGTAAGTTAAAATTAAAAATTAGCAGTAAAAATAAGAGAATGTAGCCAAATATAAATAAATACTCTGCTACCTCTTTCATCTGTGCGCATTAACCAAGCCAAGATCCATGTGCAGGGCATGTTTCAGTCCTTATCCGAAATTGTGTTGACCATAATAAATCTTCTATACACTTAAAATTAGATAAACAATAATAGTTTTTTTTTAATAAAAAGATACTACTGAAAACCATATTATAGTTTGGAAAATATATTTTTTTATTCTTTTATAATATATACAATATAGATTATGTAAAAAACGACAAAAAAAAAAAGCAAAATTTACGAACGTTCTAGTGTATACTTTCGTCATTTCAAAATTCAAATCAACAACTTATCGACGGCTTCCAAAACCATATTCCCGAAAACCAAGCAGAATCTCCAATTTTGGCATCAATTCCCATATCCTCGGAACTCTTTTTGCTAGATTCATCAAACGGGCCCACAACCTGTAAAGGGGATCTGATAACCGTTTCTGATTGAGCAGTTACGAGCTGGTTAACCATTTCCAAAACCTCACTCATCGTTGGTCTTGATTTAGGGTTTCTAGAGAAACACTTGTTTGCAACCGTTGACAACTTTAAAGCAGATCTCAACGAGTATTTGCCTTGGAGTTTATTATCAACTATGAGTGGGAAGTTTTTGTCATCCAAGTATGGTCTGACCCATTCTAGAAGCTTCTGCTCGCCCGTGGGTCGGTTTCGGTCCATTGGGCGCCGACCCGTGATGAGTTCATAGAGAAACACCCCGTAACTCCATACGTCGTTCTTGGATGTGAGTCGGCCCGTTTGGAGGTATTCTGGAGCAGAATATCCCATTGTTCCTACCACCTAATCACATTTAAGTTTAAAAACTTTATTATAACAATAATAATTAAAGTAAATTAGAGAGATTGTCACTGTGGTTTTAGTTTTTCTGATTTTGTCACTATACTATGTTTTTCGTGATTTTTATCTCTATGGTATTCAAATTTCATATTTTTTGTCCATTTCGATATAAAATGACCAAATACCCTTGCAAAAAAAAAAAATTCAGAACTTTTTAACGAATAAATTAAAATAAAGGTAATTTGGTTATTTTAGGTTAAAATGGACAAAAAAAATGAAATTTAAAGACCATAAATTATAGGGACAAAAATGATGAAAAACAAAATTGAGGGACAAAACAGAGAAGGATAATTTAATTAATTTACTTTAATAATAATATTAATATTCTTTAATTCATATATCCGTATTGTGTTTGCTTACAGCTGTTGTGACATGGGAATAGCCTTCTTTAGGACCTAAACGAGCTAACCCAAAATCGGAAATCTTTGCATTCCATTGATCGTCTAGAAGAATATTTGAAGATTTGAAATCTCTAAATATAATCTATACAAAAATCAAAGACAAATCAAAATTAGCAATTTAAAACTTGTAAACTTTTACTTCAAATTATATATATAAAATAAAAATACCTGAAAGCCCATTCCTTCATGTAGGTAAGCCAGGCCACGGGCAGTATCTTGAGCTATTTTCAATCTTGTTGACCACGAAAGTGTGGTCCCTGATCGACTAGATAAATGATATTCCACACATCTATTTGGCATATGTTCTTAAACTAAAAGTCGTTGAATTCCTGTTTCATCATCTTCTGCACAATAACCAACTAATTTAACAACATTTTCATGTTGAGATATCCCAAGAACGTTCACCTCTGCTACCCACTCTTTGTGCCCCTGTTCAATCACACATTATTCATAAGATATTTTATATTTAATCTAAGAGTTAATTGCAAGAATGGTCCATGTGGTTTGGCCAAATTGCACATTTGGGTGCCCATGGTTTGCAGTTTTGGCATGTTTAACGGTGTTAAATTCCATCTGTTAGTTGACTAGAATGACCCTCAACTAACGGAGTTGAGTTAACACCGTCAGGGGAGGGACCATTCTTGCAATTAACTCTTAATCTAATTTCAGGAATATACTATCCTAAACTACTTTATCAAATATTACCTGAAATCCTCTGGTACCAAGTTGTTTGACAGCCACTTTGAGATCTTTTTGTGAATCCTTAATGGTGCCTGTGTAGACAGAACCGAACCCACCTTCTCCAAGTTTCACGGAGAGATTAAAGTTTTTTGTAGCAGATTTGAGCTCGGAGAATTTGAATTCTCTAAGATGACTTGGCATTCTCGAGAAACTGGGTTGTTTAGATTTTTTTAATTTTGTTGTTGGATCAGGGTCACTTTGGTAATTTGATTCTGAACCTAATGTGTTAAAATCGGCAGATCCAGAATTTAACGAATGGATCGTACTAACTTGTGTTGGAGTTACTGGGGGCTCGTTCTTGTCATTGCAGTAAGGGAATTGAAAGCACATCATAGTTTCTTCAAATTCCCTGTTTTGGGGATCAGAATCTAAATTAAGTTGGAAATATAAAAAATGGTATATTCTTGATTTGATTACTAATTAAAATACAAACTTTCTACACAAATTGAACAACTCAGTAGCAATTAATCATGATATTGTGAATTTCAAAGAGAAATATCAGAAACCATACAAAAGAAAACCCAAAACAGCTGACGGTTATGAAATTGAAGAGAAGGAGTTACCTGCAATCAGCTGACAGTTGGAAAAGATTTAATCTTTACTGTAAAAATAATGAAAAACGGAAATGGAAGCAACTGGATATAGAAAGGGGACGCAAATGGAAGTCTTGACTTTGCCAACCAAACGAAAAATATAAAATTCAACCCCAACGACTGAAAGTGGCTATGAATTTATGTTATTTCATTAATTTAATGATATGGATAATAGACAAATATGATTTATTAATCTCGTCTCGACTCCTAACGGACCTCAAAGATAGCTGATTTATAGGCAACAAATTAGATTTATCATTTATAGGCTTATAAACGAACCAAACGAACACGAACGAGACCCTATTCGTGTTCGTATTCGTTTGTTAAGGAAAAAATGTGTTCGTGAACGGTTCACGAACACTTATCGAACAGAATTTTCTGTTCATGTTCGTTTGTTAAGAAAATTTAGTATTCACGAACGGTTCGTGAACGAGGGTAACAAACATAAACGAACACAAACGTAGACAAACAAACATAAACGTACACAAACGAACATAAACAAACACAAACGATCACAAACCAACAAAGTGCTGGAAAAAGAAAGTCCAAATTTAAGGGCTTTATATATTTACATTTTTTATTTTAATTATAATTAATCAATATTATGAATAATATTTTATATTTAACTCAAGAATAAACGAACATGAACACAAACGAACACGAACAGATGTTCATGAACGTAAACGAACCAACGGGCCTTTGTTCGTGTTCGTTTGTTTAGCTAAACGAACTCCCGCCGAACGGTTCACGAACAGTTCGTTGAATGTTCGGTTCGTTTACATGCCTAATCATTTATGTTATCAAGTGTTTGTATAATGAGATTTTTTTACTTATTATTATTTCCATGCAACAGCGAATCCTGGATAAAATTATAGATTTGTTATTTAGAAATTTAAAGTGAAAAAGTAATAATAGTAAACGGGTCAGTTAAAGGTGGTTCAATAAATGATATTTGACAACAGAACCATAAGTCCTTAAGTTCCGATCAATGATAATTGATAACCATTTGTTTTCTGTTAAATTCGGTTTGGATATTAATTCAACTTTGGAGATTTGGGCTTGCACGAGGGTTTACTTTTTTCACATCACTCAATTCCCCCTTTTACACCCCACCAATGGGCCGTCTTCAGTCATCTTCGATTAGCTTTGAAAACTGCCAAAAAATATCAAAAAATGGTCATATACTATTCAGTTGCTTTGGGCAGATGTCATTCTTATATACTCATAAAAAGACTAAAGAAATACTCAATTTTTATATATCATAGAAAAAATATCAAAAAATGGTCATATACTATTCGTTGTAATATTAAATGAAAATTGGTCATAGAACATGTGCCCAGTTGTTTTATTCAGTACTAGTACTACTACTTTAGTACACAAAAGACAAACAAGGACCAGAATGTGATTTGGTTTCATTCGTTATTTTCCTAATATTTGTCAAGCAATTGCATTTATTATGTTTCAATAATGAAATATTTAATTTAGTGTTTTTGGTTGCTTCTCTTTTATACTTTTTGCTCTCATTCTAATGTGACACATCGTGCTAGAGGACTTTCGTATGTGCAATTTAATTTCTGTTATAACTAAAGGTATAAACAGGGTAATTAAGAACAAGTTGCATATTATGATAATTCAAACTAATATAAACATGGTAATTAAGTAAGTACAAGTTAAAGCATATAGGTTCAACATAATTAATCACCACTGATACATACACTTTATATATTACAGCACACTTTAACCGGATTCAACATAATCAACCCTTTGTTTTCCCTCTCAAATTCGTCCTTAACGAGAATCAATTCATCCACTTCCATTATCAATATCAGTAGCAGTATCAGTACCAGTATCAGTATCATCACCAGCATCACCACCGCCTTGTGAATTATAGTTTTGTCTTGGAATATTGTGGTGGTTGTCTACGAAGCTATCGGGATAAACGACCATGTCTTTGTGAGCTCTTCCCTGAACCACCAGGCAAGAACACAACAACATGGTCACCAAAATAAGCACCACGGGCTTCATTTTTCGCTTCTTAATTACTACCTGCTCAATGGTCAAACAAAAACGTTATTAAAAGTAATGACCATGACTCATGATTCATGAAATAGGATGGTTGTACCATATGCATAAGAAGCGGTACCTTGTGATTCTATATATGTGTGCAAGAATATATGATGGTTTTTTGGAGTATGAACTTATAAATGCACCTGGAGATTAGATGGGTTTTATAAGGTGAGATCTGAGATGTAGTGGGGGATTGTTAGATTGTGGTAAAATCTTTAATCACTTTTTTTGTCGGGAAATAGTGCAATAAGCAAGTGGTCTGTGACAATTTAGTTTATTAGCTTAATAAGTCTAAATAAATTTAAAAAGTCAAACTTATTAAGCTAATAAGCTAAAAAAACCCTTTAAATAAGCTTTTCGAAACATACCTACAGTGCATGTTCATAATAACCATATTTATGTTTTTTTTTTCATTCTATATAATATATGAAAAATCTAAAATCAAAATTCTTATTTATTAACTCGAGTTTTTTAAAGTTATTTTATTGTAGAGACTAAAGTATACCATATCAATAGGGACTTAAAGTCATCACCACTAGTTTATCACCAAAAACCCTAAGTAATATGTACTATATATCCAAAGGTCAATCATTTTTTGTCCATATTATTAACCATAATAATCGAAAAGCAATGTTAACAGGGAAAGTCCACTTTGTAAGTGGGATTAAGACTCACAAAGTCAATCGAGCATTATGGTGTTCCTGTATAAGTTGCTTCATGATATCATGGATAGCATCAATTTAGAAGTGGATTAATTTTATTCTTATGACCTAATAAACGTTCAATTGGAGCTGAGATCGCTTTACTTCTGTTTTCCCCTAAAAAATAGAGATACAGCACATTTATACATACATATATACATATTAGTGTATTTTCTATATGGAAAACAAATTAATCATTCACCTATGTTTAAGTTGGATCTTGGATACAAATTCACTTGATCGATTGCAGTCTTGCAATGGCGGAACTAGTTAAAAAACTGATGGGTATCACTGGTTTCATATTTTTTTCGTTAGAGGTATCATCCTGATAAAAAAAAATAATTTTTTAAACACTATATTGATACTATGCGGAAAGTTTTGAGACATGGTACCTCGTGCTACATAGTAGGTGCGCCTTGAACTATATATATTACAACTGAGTTATGATTTACGCAAGGATGGATGATGACAAATGCTAGATCATGGCCAATTTTAAATAAACTTAGTACAACTTCATGGTATTTAAATCTTTCAAATGGTCATATGAGGTTTAAATTTCGATCGACCATTTAAGAAAAAGATTTTAATCAATAAAAAGACATACCATCTTTGTTGGAGTAAATCACAGGTCAACTTAATACTGATGCTGCAGTTAGTACTGATCATGGTTACTACTGGTGACTACTATGGTTGATACTGATGGGGCAGAAACTTACTACTGATGAAGTTGATACTGGTGAAGTCTATAACTTAGTTACTACTGATCAAGGCATATTGAAGATACTACTGATCAATAGTAGTTACTACTGACGATAGTTTTGGACTTACTACTGGTCACCAGACTTACTACTGACGTTACATATTTACTACTGGTGATTAGTTTTACTACTGATACGCGCTTATGGAACATATCAAGTCCGAGATCTTCGCAGAGATAGTTATAGAATGTAATTCAATGTATATCTTTTATAATTCGAATGTAAATCAAGTCCTAGAATAACTAGGGTAAATAGTTTAGCTTCAAGGACTACTATAAATAGTTCCTTACGAATTGTAAACGTACGAGTGTATTGTGATTCAATAATATACATTGAAGCTTTTTGTGAAACTGTGTTCTTAACATTTTCGCATATTGTTTTACAGTTCATTGTTCTTAATACATTGATATAGTGTTGATCCGCTGCAACTTCTATTATCAATTAGATCTAAGGTGTTTATTAACTCTTCATAGTTAATCGATCCTGACAAGTGGTATCAGAGCTTATTGGTTCTAGATCTACTATTTTTAAGAACAACAAAAAGTTTTAATTTTTAAAACACACACATTATTAATCATGACTGATAATAATGAAAGCACTCAAGCTAACAAAATCCCTATACTCACTCCCAATAACTTTGGGATGTGGAAGAATCGTATTAAGCAATACATGCTTATTACTGATTATTCTATGTGGGAGGTTGTTATTGAAGGCAACAAAACTGGTCCTGGTCAAGCAAGCAGTTCTGCAACTGAAGCAGACAAACTCAAATGTGAGAAGGAGAAGAAAGACAAAGGAATCGAACTTAAAGCTCTAAGCACTCTCCTACTGGCCATTCCTAATTACTATCAACATCTCTTTGTTGAGTATGATGATGCAAAGGTGCTGTGGCAAGCACTGGAGAAGAGATTCGTTGGCACCAAGAGCACCAAGAGGAACATGAAATCTGTTCTCAAGCAAGACTTTGAAAACTTCAAAGGAAAGCCCAATGAGACACTTACTCAAGTGTTTGACAGATTCAACAAGCTAATTGGTGAACTTAACCATGTTGGGGTTAAAATGGATCAAGAAGATGTCAACATGAAGTTCCTAAGGTATCTTAGTGAAGAATGGGCCATGTACACAGTGATGTACAGACAGAGAGATGCACTAAAAGAAAAGGAGTTAGATGAACTCTACAATGATCTCAGAGTATTTGAAACTGAGGTAAATCAAAAGAACCCTTCTATTTCTTCTAATAATGCTGCATTTGTATCTAGTACAGGTCAAGGTCAAGAAACTGCCACATGAAAGGCTACAGATTGTGAAGATGCTGCAAGAGAATCCTTCTTCACTAGTCATGTGCATACTGCACTAATTAGTGATGATTTGGAACAATTGAATCCAGATGATCTTGAGGAGATGGATCTCAAATGGCAGATGGCTATGTTGAGCCTTAGAACCAAAAGGTTCTTGAAAAGGACTGGTAGGACAAGTCTCAACTACAACAAAGGTGACAAAGCTGGATTTGACAAAACTAAAGTCAAATGTTACAACTGTAACAATCTTGGTCACTTTGCAAAAGAATGTCCCCAGCCAAACAAAAGATCAAAATCAACTGCTCTTGTTTCACAACAAGGACAAGGCTATGACTGGAGCTTCCAACCAGAAGAGCATGCTCAAAATCAAGCTCTTATGGCCTTTACTGACAGCAAATCTGAGGTAAAACCTAAACCTTGTACTTCTGAATGCATTAAAATTATTAAAAATATAGAAAAAGAAAACACTAAATTAAATGAAGATCTTGCAAAAGCATTAAGAAGAAATTATGAATTTGATGGTGTGATTGCTGATCAAGAACATCAGATAAAGGTGTACCAGATGATTGATCAAAGGATAAAGGAAGAATTGCTTCAAGCTGTAGATGAAAAGACTTCTATGAATTAAAAAATAAAGAATTAACAAGTAAAATAGAAGAATTTCAACTTGAAATTGAACAAAATAAATTGACAATTAAGAAATTTGAAAGAAGCACTAAAATTCTTGATGAATTAACTAATAATCAAACTACAGAAAAAGTTGTTCATGGAGTGGGATATCATGCTGTACCACCTCCATATAAATTCATCCCTCCACTTAAAGATAGTTCAGAAAGAATCATAAATGAATTAAAAAGTGAAAATCAAACTGAATCTAATAATGAAACATCTGAATCAAATGATTTTTCTGATGATGATAGAACTACAAACTCAATTGAATTTACAATCTTTCAAACTGAATCTCCAAACTCAATTGATACAAGTTTTCACACAGCACAAAGTGAAGAAAATTCTCCTAAATATGATGCAGAAAATATACCAAAAATTTTAAAAAGGGGAAATCAAAGAAACAGGAATCAACTCTTAGAACAAAGAAAAACCATAAGGGCTAAAGATAATAAATTAAAATGTGTTATTTGCAACAAAGTAAATCATTTAGCAAAGGATTGTCACTTCAATCCAATAAATTGCAAAGAGTTCAAGGAATTTAAAAATTTTAAAGAAAAAGCAAAAATACAAAAGTTAAAAGATACTACTGGTCCTTCAGTAGTGAATAAAAATAAAACTCCAATTGCTGAAACACCAAGATTTGGAAGAAGTGCACCAAGATTTGTGCAAAACAGAAGAGTTGGAAGCCCACAGAACAGTAATTACTTCATGAACAATGGAAAATCAAATCAAAATAAACAATATTTTAAATTTTCCAACACAAGTAAAAACTGTAACAATTTTACTACTGGTGTTAACCCTAATTATAATGTTGTCTGGTACCAGTACAAAAACACTACTGGTAAAAACCCTATTTTTAAAAATACTACTGCTGCAAAACCATTTGCTCAAAATACTACTGATCATTTTAAACATGGTAAGTCTCCAAATACTACTGGTCCATCAGTAGTAAAGTATTCTAAAGCTAAAAACAGTGGGTATAGACCAAGATCAGTAGTAAACTCTGAAAAATCCAAAAGGGCAGTAGTAAAACAGAACACCAGTACTAAAAAGGTATGGGTACAAAAAATGTTTAAGGTTAACTGTTCTAAATCTGATTTCTCAAAGGATGAACCCAAGACATATAAAGCTTGGGTTCCCAAAATCAACTAACCTTTTTATTTACTTGTGCAGAGCATTCAGATCCCAGAAGAAGGAAGAACATGGCACATTGATAGTGGATGCTCAAGGCACATGACTGGAAATCTGCAAATTCTAAAGGATTTCAAGTCATTTGATGGAGGTTATGTAGCCTTTGGTGAGAACCCAAAGGGAGGTAAGGTTACAGGTAAAGGTACTGTTACAAATGGCAAAATTACCTTTGATGATGTATTTTTTGTAGCTGAACTAAAATACAATCTTGTCAGTGTGTCTCAAGTGTGTGATAAAAAGAACAAAATTCTTTTCACAGACATTGAGTGCATCATTCTTTCTCCTGACTTTATTTTAGATGAAAAATATGTTGTTTTAAGAACTCCAAGGAGAAACAATGTGTATTGCCTGGATATAGGGGGAGAACTCATTTCTTCAAATGAGGTCAACTGTTTTATATCCAAGGCAAACACCACTGAATCAGAACTATGGCATAGAAGGATGTGTCAGACAAATTTCAAACACATGAACAATTTAGTAAAAAGAAATTTGGTCATTGGACTACCTCAAAAGCAATTCATGTGTGATCATCATTGTGTTGCATGCCTAAAAGGTAAACAACAAAAGACTTCTCATAAGTCCAAATCTGTGAACTCTATTTCTGTTCCTTTACAACTCTTACATATGGACCTATTTGGACCTACAAATGTAATGAGTATTGGAAAGAAACAATATTGTCTTGTTATAACTGATGACTTTTCCAGATATACATGGGTTTTCTTTCTCAGGACAAAGGATGAAACAAGTGAACTCATCAAGAACTTAATTGTTAAACTGGAAAACACATCTGATCAAAAAGTTAAAGCCATAAGATGTGATAATGGCACAGAATTTAAAAATGCTAACTTAATAAATTTTTGTGATCTTAAAGGTATTGACAGGCAATACAGCTCACCTATAACTCCTCAACAAAATGGTGTAGCTGAAAGAAGAAATAGAACCATCATTGAAGCAGCAAGATCAATGCTAGCAGATTCAAAGTTACCAATCACTTTTTGGGCTGAAGCTGTTAATACTGCCTGTTATGTTCAAAACAGAGTATTAATAGTGAAGCCACATTATAAAACACCATATGAACTTTTTAATAAAAGAAAACCTTCTGTAAGTTTTTTAAAATCATTTGGTTGTCCTTGTACCATTCTGATTACAAGAGAACAAATTGGGAAGTTTGACTGCAAAGCTGATGATAGAATCTTTGAGGGATACTCTACTCAAAGCAAATCATACAGAGTGTTTAACAAGAGATTAAGGATAATTGAAGAAAGCATCAATGTATCCTTTAATGAAAATGTTCCTAATGAACAAGGAAATGGTCCAGATTAGCTATTTAACATAGACAATCTAACCAAATCCTTTAATTCCAACATGAATTTAAATGCATGTGATTCAAATTATCACACTCAAAAGGAAGGAACATCATCTGTTAATACTGGTCAAGAAAAGATGAGATACATAGTAGTTGATACTGCTCCCATAGTTAATACTGAGGACAGTAATAACTCAAATTCTGGAACCAGTAGTAACTCTGAGAATGAGGACAGTAGTAATTCAAATACTGCTGGTACCAGTAATAGTACTCAAAATACTACTGGTCCTAGCAATAACCTAAATTCTCAAGATACTACTGATCTCAGTAACAACAACAATACTACTGATCTCAATGAAGATAACAGCAGTAGTAACTCTGACCAAAATGATGATGAACCAAACATCAATGACAATGAAGGATCACTAGAGGAGCAAATGCCTGAGACAAATGAGTCCAATCTTGAAAATCAACTAGTGGTTGATAGAGCTACAACTACAAGGACTCAGAAGAACCATCCTTTAGACCTTGTTCTAAGTGATGTTAACTCACCACTGCAAACAAGAAGCAAATTAAATAAAAGCTTAACTGCAAACATGTGTAACATAAGTTTAATTGCTAATGAATGTATGTTTGAATGCTTTCTGTCTCAGGATGAACCAAAGAAGATTCAACAAGCAATGAAGGACTCAAACTGGATTGAGGCAATGCAAGAAGAACTCCTTCAATTCAAGTTACAAGCTGTTTGGACACTTGTACCTCTACCCAAAGGAAAAAGAGCCATTGGAACAAGATGGATATTTAGAAACAAAAAGGATGAAAGAGGTATAGTGATAAAGAACAAAGCCAGACTTGTAGCCCAAGGATACACTCAAGAAGAAGGAATAGACTATGATGAAGTATATGCTCCTGTTGCTAGAATTGAAGCAATAAGAATATTCTTAGCATATGCTTCATTCAAAAAGTTCAAAGTCTATCAAATGGATGTGAAGAGTGCATTCCTATATGGGAAGATTGAAGAAGAGGTCTATGTCTGCCAACCTCCAGGTTTTGAAGATCCAAAACATGGTGATTATGTGTTCAAATTAGATAAAGCTCTGTATGGCCTACATCAGGCACCAAGAGCATGGTATGACACATTATCATCATATTTATTAAAGAATAATTTCAAAAGAGGAGCCATTGACAAAACTTTGTTTACAAAGAAAGTCAAAGATGATATACTACTGGTACAAATCTATGTAGATGATATCATTTTTGGTTCAACCAATGATTTATTATGCAAAGAATTTGAAGAACTGATGTAGATTAAATTCAAGATGAGCTCTATGGGTCCAATGAACTTCTTCCTTGGACTCCAAGTCAATCAAAGAACAGATGGTATTTTGATAAACAATTCAAAATATGTTAAAGACATCATGGAGAAGTTTGATATGAAAGACTGCAAAAGTGCAAGTACACCAATGGAAACACACAAACACCTACATCCAGATGTTTAGGGGGAGGATGTAGATGAACACTTATATAGATCAATGATAGGCTCTTTGATGTACTTAACTGCATCAAGACCTGACATTATGTATAGTGTTTGTGTGTGTGCAAGATACCAAGCAAAACCTAAAGAACTACACTTGCAGGCTGTCAAAAGAATAATTAGATACTTGAAAAGCAAACCATCACTTGGTCTATGGTATCCACATGATTCACCCTTTGAACTCATAGCCTACACAGATAGTGACTATGGAGGTGAATGTCAAGATAGAAAGTCCACTACTGGTGGATGTCAATTCTTTGGATCAAGACTGGTGTCATGGCAATGTAAGAAACAAACAAATGTATCAACATCAACTGCTGAAGCAGAGTATGTAGCTGCATCTGCTTGTTGTGCTCAAGTACTCTGGATTCAAAACCAGCTTCTAGACTTTGGTATCTCTATCCTTCAAACTCCTATTTTTATTGATAATCAAAGTGCTATTAGTATTGTGAACAATCCAGTAAAACACTCTAAAACTAAACACATTGAAATAAGATTTCATTTTATAAGAGACTGTAATGAAAAGAAATTAATCAAAGTAGTTAAAATTCATACTGATGATCAATTAGCAGATCTTTTTACAAAAGCAATTGATGTAGGAAGATTCAACTTCTTGGTTAGCAGTATTGGAATGATTTTGATAAATAAAAAATCTCACTTAAAATCATGTGTAAAGTTTTTGTTGTAAAAAGTCATTTATCTATTTAAGTGTTTTACTACTGGTAGGTCTTTATTATTGGTGTGTATGAATATGCACAGAATACTACTGGTAGATCAATACTACTGGTGTGTATTAGTTTTACATAAGTACTACTGGTAAGTCAGTACTACAGGTATTCACATATACTACTGGTCCTGTGTGTTAGTAGTTACTACTGATGTCTATAGTTACTACTGATGTAAAATTCTTAGTTACTACTGATGTTCGTAGATACTACTGATGTTTTCTTACTGGCATCTAATTTAATACTGGTATTACACATCAAAATTACCAAACTAACCCCCGTGAAAATAACCGTTATGCTATGATTCGAAGGGCAATTTAGTCTTTTTGCAGGCTAAATCGAAAGATATAAAAGGCGGCAGTCGATTAGTTTAGCATTATCTTCACTTCGATTTGCTAAAACCTCTCGACAAACCCTAACTTACGATCAAAAACCCTTCATCAGTAACAAAAATTCTTACTTGTTCCTCTCAAATCAAAAGATCAAAACATCAAAATCAACAATAATGGCAACTCTACAATCTCTCAATGTTCAAACAGATCTTAAATACTCAGAGTTCCACAATATGTGTGCGTTTCTACGAAATCCAGATGGTACTAAAGACTTTCGACCAATCGTACAATTCTTGAAGAACTCATACATTAAGTTCGCTTTATCTGTAAAACCGAAAGCATATCAACAGCACTCGGTGGATTTCTGGACCAATGCTGAAAGAACAGAAGGTGCAACTGTGCCTATGATAAAATCATCGGTGGATGGAAAGACGATCACAATCACTGAACAATCTATTCGACACCATCTACAACTACATGATGATGCAGGTATGTTTACACTTCCTAATGAATTCATTGCAGAAATTTTAAATAAAATGGGTTATGAGGGAAGACTCAACATAGTAACTTTTCAAAAAGGTCTTCTCTCCCCATAATGGAAATTTCTTGAACATACTATTCAGCATTGTATTTCTCCAAAACGAAGTACTTGGAATGAGTTTAATAAGGCAATAGCCTCTGCTGTTGTCTGTTTATGCACAGACCAAGTATTTAATTTTTCATACATGATTTTTGAAGGTATGTTGGGAAATCTTAGTTCTTCAAAATTTTTAATGTATCCCAGATTTCTCCAACATATTATAAACTGTGAATTACAAAACTTGTCAACTCCTAAAAATATTTTTATCATTCCTGAGTTGAACAAGAAAGTTTTCTCAAATATGAGAAAACAATTTAAATTTTCGGGCAAGGAAACCCCTTTGTTTCCTAATATGATCAAAGATCAACCACAACTTGGAGAGGGTTCAATCATAGATACAACCCAAATTGAACCTCAACCCACTCCATCACCCCCAAATGCAGCCCAAACACCACCCCAAACAGTCACTCAATCACCCACACATAGAGAAGTCCTGAATGTGTCCCAGGAACTTGAAATAAATCCTCAGAGTGCTACTCTTCACTCTGTGGAAGACCTACCAAATTTAACCAAAAATATTTCCACAATTTATACAAGGAAGAAAACTTCCTTCAAGGACACCAGGGGACAAATTGAGTCAAACTCCAGGCTCCAAGAGTTGTCCTCCAAGGAGGAGAGAGGACATGAGGCGAGGGCTTTCACTACTGATGCCTCAAAGGTGGGTGCACAGGACAATGAAAACATAACTAAGACCCAGACCTCGGCAACTTTAAGTGATGACTCCTTTGAGGAATTACTTAAAGGACCCCGGTGCCAAGAAACCACAAGGGGGGCACTTCTGCTTCTTCTAGGTAGAAGAGAGTGTCTAAACAACCCAATGAATCACCAAGAAGTGATGAGGGTAGATCTTTTGAATTAACGGCAAGGATGGAAAACCTCAAAGCCAATGTACCTGTTAGTAAGCCCGATGATCTTGCTAGATGGAGTAAGGGCAGTATTAAAACCAAACAATTGACGGATAAATTGGATTCTCTTGAATCCACTGTACATGACTGTCTTACATATATCACAAATCAAGGAAAAACAATAACAGTAATGAAGAAGCACATGAATACCATCAACAAGAGAATGAGACTATATGAGCACAGGTTGCATCAACAAACAAAGCTCATAAGGAAATTAAAGAGAAAGATTGAAAGTAGTGAGGCTCCACTAGTTGAGCTCACTAAGGGGGAGAAGGACAACATTCAGAGTATGATTGATGAATCAATTGCAGCAGCAGCAACTTCTCTCCTCAATCTCAAAGAAACGAATGTTGATGAAGGCCCAGAAAGGATGAATGTTGATGATGAGCCTACTACTACTGCTCCTATGGAAGAACAAGCTCAACAAGAAGTATCAGTAGTAACTCCTACTACTGATATCATAGCAGTAGTAAGTCAGGAAGAAGAAATAAAAGCAACAAATACTACTGATGCCCTATCAGTAGTAACTCTTGAAGTCACACCAGTAGTAACTACTTTGGTTACTACTGATGAGGAAGAACTACAACTCCCAGAGTTAATTGAAAGGGAAAGACATGTCATCATCTCCAAACCACCAATTCCTAATCAACCACTTATCATACCTGACATTGATGATAATGTGAATTGGTTTGAGGTAGATGAATGTACACTTCCTCCACACCCAAAAATTTTATCAGAAGATCAACTACACTTGTTTTATCCAAAACTTCTGATTCTGGGTGTACCTGATATGAAATACACTCCACCTCCACCATCTGCTTGTATTGGAAAAGGAAAGGAAATATATGATGATGATTATCCCAACAGAGCTTTAGGTCACCAAATGGTGAACAAAATTAATCATGTCAGATCAGAAAAGCAGTCCAGATGGAGGGTAAAACACAAGAAATTCTTGGAGAATGTGGAGATGTATCTAGCTCTTGAGGAAAAGAAGAAGAAGAAAACTCAAGAAGCAGAAATACATGTTCAAATAGAAGATATCCAGTTAGAAGCTCAAAAGGCAGAATTCAAAAGACTCAGAAAAGTTGAAGAAGAACATATACAATGTCTTGAAGAATTGGTTTCTGAATGCAAAAGAACAAAAAGTGAGCTAACTGATGATGTGTTTGAACAGAAGACCAATATGATTGAATTTTTAAAGACAAAAGGGCACAATGAAAGTCCTTTGGCAGAATGAAGATGATGACAATTATTGAAAAATATTGTGCTGCCAAGAAGAAGGATTTGGCTGATCAAGAAGAAAAAGAAGCAAAGAAATCTAAAGCCCTAATTCCAATCAGTCCAACATTAATAAAAGCTGGTAGTGTATCAACTACTGGTGATTCCTCAACTCCCCAATCAAATAAGAGAAAAGCTGTTACTCAATAACATAGCACTAAAAAGAAGTCAAAAACAGAACAAATCATACCTGTTCTTGAAGTGCCTGTTGCTCCCTTGCAGAACAATCCAATCATCAATTGGAGAGTCATGCCTAACAATGTTATAGAGATTGTAAGGGAAGATAAAATTATACAAAGATTTACTGGATGGTTACCATTGATCAGTTCATGTTCAAGAAGTGATGTAATCAAGCTTCTGATCATTGGAAAACCAAGGATGTCAAAGAAATCATGGAAAGAGTTTGATGTTGGATATTTGACAAGAATGATAGATGCTGCATTTATCCAGACAACTACCCAGAACAATTTACAGATCCAGGAAATGTTTATGCTTGGAATGTGATTCCAACTGCCAATATGTACTTCTTTGAAAAATCAGGCAAAGTATGTGAGCTATACTTATATGAAAAAGAATATCCACATTCTGAAAAGACTATGTATCAGATATTCACAAATACAATGATGAAACCTTATGATGCTGTAATGTTCCAGAATAAATTGAATTATTTCACAAAAAGGAACAGCAAATACATCATTGCTCAAAGACATCAACAAAATCAAAGAACATTTGGAGAAAAGAAAGAAAGAAGAGGAAGAACAAAAGAAACTTATGTGATTAAGGAAGAATCAATAAGTTTAGGGGGAGATTGTTGGAGTAAATCACAGGTCAACTTAATACTGATGCTGCAGTTAGTACTGATCATGGTTACTACTGGTGACTACTATGGTTGATACTGATGGGGCAGAAACTTACTACTGATGAAGTTGATACTGGTGAAGTCTATAACTTAGTTACTACTGATCAAGGCATATTGAAGATACTACTGATCAATAGTAGTTACTACTGACGATAGTTTTGGACTTACTACTGGTCACCAGACTTACTACTGACGTTACATATTTACTACTGGTGATTAGTTTTACTACTGATACGCGCTTATGGAACATATCAAGTCCGAGATCTTCGCAGAGATAGTTATAGAATGTAATTCAATGTATATATTTTATAATTCGAATGTAAATCAAGTCCTAGAATAACTAGGGTAAATAGTTTAGCTTCAATGACTACTATAAATAGTTCCTTACGAATTGTAAACGTACGAGTGTATTGTGATTCAATAATATACATTGAAGCTTTTTGTGAAACTGTGTTCTTAACATTTTCGCATATTGTTTTACAGTTCATTGTTCTTAATACATTGATATAGTGTTGATCCGCTGCAACTTCTATTATCAATTAGATCTAAGGTGTTTATTAACTCTTCATAGTTAATCGATCCTTACAATCTTTGATACTTCTATATGATCTGTCCATTTGGCTTATTCATCTGACCATGCATAGTATCATGCCCTTGAGGGGATGAACCATTTGCTGGAATTCAATTATTTTCTATCTTTTTGTTGTGTGCATGTGTGTGATCTTATCCCGTATATAATGAAACGTTCCGTTACAAAAAAAAAAAAAAAAACACACTATCATGTACGGTGTCCCAAGGACAACAAAGGTAATCAACGTACATTTTGCAGTTCAAAAAAGAATTCTAATATCGAATAAACAAACTTATATACTTGCATATTGGCTGAAAAAGCCCTTTAGCCATTTTCAAACTACTCAAAGCATAAATCACCAGGAGTGGTTCAACAATGATAATCGAATCATCTATAATGAAGGGAAACAAAAAATTCATATTTGATGGTGCATTTTGATCTTGTTGTATCTCGTTTTGATCTTTCAAAAAGAAGAGTTCGGTTCAATTCAAATGTGCATAAACATAAAACTCGAAACCCATCGAGTTAGTCGATCAAGTTAGACAACTCATTTATCGTGAAAAAAGGAAAATGGACCACAAATAGAAGATCAAAAGTGTAAAGTGATTGATTATGGCATTTGGGCCAACACCCACTTCCTACTTAATATAATTTGACAAAACATATTAAATTCAGGGTTAAAAAAAATAGTCTATGTATATATTTGTATCCATGTGTAAGTTCAGTTTAATTTACACTCAATGAAATATTGAAAAACGACATACTAAAGGGCAAAAAAGAGAATCCAAATATATAGTTTTCGGATAGGGTGACATTTTTAATTTGACAGTGTGCTTATTTGGAAAAGAAAAATACTTTAGAACGTCTTTTTTAGGATTTCAATCAAGGAACCAAAAATTGATAGGATTAGCCTTGATTTAATTAGATCATATTATTATAGTTATGCATTAAAAATTATACAATACATATTATTTATTCGGCTCAAGAAAGGCCCAGCCACATTTTCCTGGGCTCACATAATTTAAATATCCCCATACCCTGACTAATTCACTTTACAGCCTAAACATCAGCCCAATCATGCAAACTTTCACTTTCTTAACCATAAAATCAATCTAATTAAACCACATATTACCTCCATTTATGGGTATTTTTTGAACGAAATGATTTAGGGAGGAAAATAGGTTACCAATTAATATCCTAAAATACGAGCCCTAGAAGACTCGTGATTTCATCAAATATATATCTGTTAATTATGGGTCAACGTACTAGTTGAAATTAATGGGCATGGGTTAAAAGTTCTTGGACTTATTTGGTTTGAACTTTGAAGATATTGTAAAATATACATGTTAGATACATACCCTTTCAATCATTTGAGATATTTGTTCGTACGGTTTTCTACATCAATAAGTGTATATATAAATACAATACAATACAACCTCATCACACCAAAATCTAACTACACAATTCTAAAGAAATCAGCAGTCAACCAGTTTCATACCTGCTTATCTATCTCTTTACATACATAAATCTATTGCTTCCTACCTTCTAACATAATCTATCTCTATATCTAAGGGCATCAATAGATATAGATATATATATATACAAAGATCGATAATGAGAGGAAATATTCTCAAGGCATGGGTAAAGAAGTGTAGAAAATTGAATAAATATGCAAAGTGTGATAGTTGCTGGCAATGGGCATTCAAATTGGTGTCATCTTTCATGCATGAAGGAAAGAAGGAAACTGGCATTCCAAGGGATGTACCAAAGGGTCATTTAGTGGTGTATGTAGGTGAAAACCAGAGGAGGTTTGTGATAAAGGTGAAATTACTAAAACACCCTTTGTTTAGCGCGTTTTTGGACGAAACTCGAGAAGAATATGAGTTTAGTGGTGATTCAAGATTCTATATACCATGTAACGAGGAGATGTTTCTTGGTGTAGTTCGGTGTGCTATGACACCACGGGATCGAAGAGTCATGTTGTGTTTTTGAGTCTTGTTTCTGCAAGATTTTGTAATTTGGTGTAAATTAGTGATGCAATTAGCTATAACTGTTATGAACTTTTATGCAAGAAAAATGGAACCTTAATTCCCCCCCTGCTACTACCCTAGTAGACATGTTCCTCCGTATCATTAAAACATTGTTAGTTTCAGGGTGTTCGACAAAAAGTTATAAGAAAGGTTAAGATGGATTAAAGTAAATTGTAAGTAGATGATGAGCCTCACATCTTTTGAGAGACTAAATGAGGCTATAATCAAGCTAATTCATTGAGATATGAGTGATATTGAAGAATTTGTGTGTGTGTGTTCTTGGTGTTTTAGTAGGTGTAAATGAGAGAGAACGATAGCTTTCAGAAATGTATTTCAGTTAATGTGTGGGAAACCTTACATTGTAAGTCAAACATACATCCTTTTATACTCCTACCACTTAACAAGGTAAATGTTAACTAACGGACTTAAAGGTCAAAACTATTACAATAACGGTCCTAATATTATTACAATAATGGTCCTAACAATCTCCCCCTTTTTGATCTTTAATACATCATCCCAGTCTTCAGACTCCAGATTCTTCTCATAATC
Organism: Calendula officinalis; assembly: GCA_963853835.1. Taxonomy (NCBI): domain Eukaryota; kingdom Viridiplantae; phylum Streptophyta; class Magnoliopsida; order Asterales; family Asteraceae; genus Calendula; species Calendula officinalis. The sequence continues at coordinate 76,752,575 of OY970822.1, forward strand.
TGTCTTTGGCAAGAAAATATTTTTCTGAATTTCAATGTCAAAACATTTCATAAATCTGGAAGTTTAAGATACTCAAAGAGGATATGTTTTTCGTTGATACTGTTTGAGTGAGGAAATCCTATAACTGATTTACTAAAGATTTGAAATTTTTAGGAAAGGGAATATCAGTTAAGTAAGGATTTGACTGGGTTTTCAGATAATGCAGAGGTTGTTTTTGGATTTTGTGGTAGAGGATGAGGATATAATGATAATGTTTTTGAATGATTTGTCAGACAAAGCTTTGGATGTGTGTGTAAAATGTAAGAATGATTTGTATCGGTTAAATTTTGAATTGATATGTGTATGGTTTGTATGTAGGAAAGAATGATATGTACATTTAAGATTTGAATGAATGTGGATAATTTTGTATTCGGTATGGAAATGTGGATTTAAACAGTTAAGCTTTTGTATGGATATGATGGTTATAGAATTTGGAAAGAATGATTTAAACGGTTAAGCTTTTGAATGTATGTGGTTGTTACGGAATTTGGAATTTTGGATTGATATGGATGTTTTGTAGTTTGGACAGAAAGATTTATACGATTAAGTTTCAGTTTGAACTGGTTGAGTTTTTAATGTCATGGTTGAGATTTTTTTTGAGAGAGATTTCTGTAAATATGTCGATTTCTTCTTCTTCTTCACTTGTCTTTCTTTTTAAACTTCGTTAATCACTTTCTCTTCCTCTGAATTTCTTGATATATACTATATCTGATTTTACCGATAATTTGAGTACATTAGACATGAATTTTCTTCGTTGATGAGATGTTTGTGGTTCTTCTTAAAGGTGTACATTTCTTGCTCATTTATATCTTGCTCATTTCTCCCCCTCATGAGGATCATGAAAAGGAGCCTCATGTTAATGATGAAGATATGCTTTGTGGAAGCGGAGAGAGGAAAATGTATGACTTTATAATACGAGAGCCAATATAGGATAGTTGTACGATGAAGTTCGGAATCGAGAACCAGTAACATGTAGTACGCATGAAGTATTCAACTAAAATTGATTTTCCAGAATCTTTGAGAAAAATATTTGAAAAATAGAGAATAACAGTGTCAAGAATCACCTGAAGTCATAAACAGATGTAATCTTTACTGAAGAACTTCAGTAAAGAGATCGACGAATTTGACAGACATGATGATTAAAGACATTGTTAAGCAAAGATTTGAGGTTTAAAAGAAATCAATTTGAAGTGGATCAAAGATCAGTGCACAAAAACGATTTTGTGTGTGAGATCATATCAATAATACATAATTTAAATCTGAACCATTTGGAGAAAAATTAAAATAATTTCTCCATTGTTATAGGTTTGTAAAAATTGTTTGATAAATGGTAAGAACAATCAATCCAAGAAGTTGTTATAAACAGATGCAATCAGTACTAATCGAAATTAGTAAAGAGATCGACGAATTTAACAACAGCTTGTGTTGAGTGTTGCAAACAAGTATTTGAAAAATGAAACAGTTATGCAAAATCAGAATAAGGTTTGAAAAATTATGTCAGCAACGCAAGAGAAAAAAGTTGGTCATAAACAGATGCAATCTTTACGAATCAGATTAGTAAAGAGATCGACAAATTTGACCAAAATTTATATCCTACGTTGTGAACACATTATTGTGAGCACAAAGTATGAGTAAAAATTTTGTGAGGAATATACAGATGTTGAGCATAGAATGCCAACTCTGTATGAGAAAGTAAGGTCAATAACGCAAGAGAAAAGAGTTTGACATAAACAGATGCAATCTTTACTAATTAGATTAGTAAAGAGATCGACGAATTTGTCAAAAACTTATATCCTACGTAACTAACACATGATTTGAGTAAAAAAATATAACTAGTTAAGATTGAGTTGTGCTAAAGTTGTAGCAACAACGAAACTCAAAATGTTGAATTTAGTAGAAAAAATTTGAGTTTCACAGGAATATAAAAAATCAGAATGTGATGTCAACAACGCAAGAGACAAAAAGGTGTCATAAACAGATGCAATCTTTACTAACTAAAGTAGTAAAGAGATCGACGAATTTGACAACAGTTTGTATCCTACATTGGTAACATATGAGTTTAAGTAAATTTTTTGAATATAGTGTGAAGTTGTGCCAACGGTATGACAACAACGAAACTCAAATAGATTTTGAAAGATATTGAGTGTAAGTTTGAAAAACAAAAACTGAGGAGATGATGTCATCAACGCAAGAGACAAAAGTATGTCATATACAGATGCAATCAATACTAATCGAAACTAGTAGAAAGATCGACGAATTTGACAAAAAAATGTATCCTACGTAGACAACATATAGTGAGGAAAACATTTTTGAACTAAAAAAATGAAACTCAATTGAACAAATTTTGAAAATATTGAGATTGAGTTTCTGAAAAATTTGAATAATGAATAAAAATGGGTTAACAAGGAGTATGCTCCCCCTTTACCGATGAAGTTTTGTAAAAATGCTCCCCCTTGACGAATGAATGTCAAGTTACTCCCCCTTGACAAGTGAATATTGATTTTCTTCCCCTCAACCAATTAAGAGCTAGTTGCTCCCCATCAACCAATGAAATCATTGAAGAACGGGTTTCAAGCTGATTTACTTGAAATCCATTTCTTTTAAAAAACGGGTCATTCACTGAATTGTGTAAGAGCCATTCTGATGTGGCGCGAGTTATACACTGAATTGTGTATAAGTCATTCTTCTGCAAAACAAATCAAACAACTTTTGGTACCCATCTTTGTTTGGGTCCGACAATGTTAGTGTGAGAATTAAACCACCGATAAGTTGTATCGATTTGATTTAAAGATTGAGAGTTCCAAGAAAAACTGAAACTTGATGTTTCACTTTCAAATAATTTCCGGGGAATTATTTGAGATGTTGGAGTTTTGGGAACCCATTTAGCTTTTAAGATCGAGGATGTTTTGTAAACATAAACATGAGATGTTTTTGGCACTTGTGTAAAAGTTGTTTTAGGTGCCAATGAAAGTAAATCTTTTCTTGAGTATTTTAAAGATTTAGTTTTGGAAAAGATTTTCTTTGAAGGAATAGAATGTTTCAACACGGTTGATGGTTTAGTCTTATACATTTGAGAATGCTGAAGTCTAGAAGAGGAACCTAATTTATTTGGAGTTTTAGGTGCGGAATTTCCTCTAATAACTTGTTTGAGAGCATTCAATTTCTGATCAGAGTTTGGTGGAACCGTGGATCTCCTAGGCTTAGGCGTGGTAAAGGAACTTACATGTGATTTCGGTTTAGGTTTAGAATTTCCTCTATTTACCTCGGATGGTTTGATTGTATATAAATCACGATATGCCATGACAGGAGAAAACATTCTGTTTTTATTACATTTTTTCTTTGCAGTGAAAGGAGAATCTAAGTTCATAGATGCACTAGGCTTCTTAAGTTTCTGAATATACGATGATTTAGATTCTAATTTTTGAATTTGTGCTTGCAACTTTAGTTTCTCTTTATCATAAGATTTATGTGTTGCATCAATTTTATTTTCTAATTCATGATTTTTTTTAAACTGATTTTTCGTTGTCAAACGCCTTATGTATTTCATCTATTTCAGTTTCCAATTGACAAATTTTCTTTTCAAGAATTAGATTTGGTACATAAATCTTTGGTATAACCTTTTGTTGAATAACAACATTTCCCTTAATTTCAAATTCTTCTGGTTTATAATAGGAAAATAATTATCATTTTCAAATTGAGCCTTTTTAGTTTCATATGTTTTATTTAATTCAGTGTAATTGAAACTAATTTGAGCATTCTCCTTTTTAGCTCTGTTGAAGGTCTCAATTTTTTCTTCCTCATCAGTCATCCGAATGAAACGTTGTGAGATTCCATTGAGTAGATATCTTGACTCATATAATGTGGGAGCCATTTTGCACGCGGTCTTAAGGTATTCTGTATTGTCAGCTCCTAGCCCTTCGCGAGAGTTGAAATATTTGAAGTCTTTAGGCTTGTTAAGATGAATGGTTTGATCAGTGTGTCTTCTTTTGACAATCAATTCCTCAAGATGTTTGATATGTGAATTCAATTTAATAGTTTCATGCTTGAATGTGTTTATGATATTTTGTTTGTTTAGCATTTCTTTTGAGGAAATGATGTTTTGTTCATGAAGATTTTCGGTTAATTCTTTGATTTGAGAATTTAATGATTTAAACTGTTGTTCATTTTCATCAAATTCTTGTTGTTTACGTTCCAAACAATTTTTAGTACTTTGATATTCATACCATGTTTTAGCATATTGTTTGTGATTGTGATCATGCCTTGCCGTCAATTCTGATACTTTTGTTTGTAAATTCAGATTCTCTTGTTTCAAAACTTGAGTTTGTTGAATATGATGAACAAGTTGATCACCTAGATGAGCATTTTGTTCATTTTGTTTTTCCAAAATATTTAAACGCTCTTTAAGTTCAACATTTAAATCTTTTTCTACTAAAATTTGTTGAGTTAATAATTCTATTTGAGATATCTGGTTTTGAACAAAACAAGTATCAGAATCAGTGGAAGTACTTTCATTAGAAAGAAGAGAAATATGTACATTGTCATCCTTGTCGACTTCTTCATTAATATGATCAGCAACCGCAACATTTTCAGAATCATCATGGTTGAGTTTAAGTCTATGACTTGTGTGACCAAGTTTGGCACTCATTTCCTCTAACTGTTTGCAATGAGCTTTAACTTTTTCATTATCCCGAGTAATAATTTCTATAATCGTCGATTGACGATTAATTTCTCTCGATGTAGTAATTTTGAGATCGTGGAGTTCGTCAGTTAATTCCTGAATTTGTGAAGCTGACGATTTCAGTTGTTCTTGATATTCATCAAACTTTGCTTCCGTTTGCTTTGACCAGCTTCTTTCCCTTTGCAACTCCTTAGATGCCTCACATTACCATTTGTAGTATTTATCTGAAATTAATTTTTCATTTTCATATATTTTTAAATTTGGATCCATTTTAGCTCTTTTGTTTTTTTAAAAAAAAAATTTAAGTTTCAAAAATGATGTAATAAAATGGTTTGGGTAAAAGTTCTAGTGTTTAAAAGCAAATGAAAATTTTCTTTTAAGATCTAAAAAAAATTCAAAGATTAAAATTGTTTAAAAACCATTTTTACAAAATATTTAAAATGGTTTGGGTTGTGATATTAAAGTGGGCTGAAATCTGGTTTGTTTTAATTCAATTTGGGCCACTAAGTGATTAAAGGTATTTGTTTTAATTCACGTATTGGACTAAAATTTATTGGGTTTGGATAAAACGTGTTTTGGGCTTTGAAATATTTAACTTGGGCTGTTATCTTGCAAAGACCGAAGCAGACGCACACATCTGGGTTATAACCTACATTATACTGGAGCCGAACTTGATACGCAATAGCAATTGAGCCGAACTTGTTGAATTGTTCGATTAATTTCTGAAATCGATTAAGTCGATGAACTGAACGATTATTTCTGAACTTGTTGAACTTGTTGAATTTATGAACGATTAAGTCGTGATTAAGTCGATTAATTGTTGAACTTGTTGAATTTCTGAACGATTAAGTCGTGATTAAGTCGATTAATTGTTGAACTTGTTGAATCAATCGATTAATTTCTGAACGATTGATTAATTCTGTGATCGATAATTTCTTGTTCGTTTGATTGAATTTTGTGAATTCTGGGATCGATCGATTGATAGTTCGTTTGATCGAATTTTGTGAATTCTGGGATCGATCGATTGATTGATCGTTTGATCGAATTTTGTGAATTCCGGGATCGATCGATTGATTGTTGAAACCTTGTTAACCGAACATTAACGAACTTGGGCCGAACTTGTTGGGCCGGGAAGTTCGGGCCGAAGTATTTGGAGGATCTCTAGTTCGGGCCGAAGTACTTATAAAATCTCTAGTTCGGGCCGAAGTTAACACAGTTGGGCCTGGCCGAAGTACTAGTAAAATAAAACTTGGGCCGAACTACTACCTGTGGGCCGAACTTCTCAACAGTTCGGGCCGAACACCAATGTTCGGGTGTTCTTGAGGCCGAACTTCTACGTACGCAACACAGTCAGTCGAAGCTTCTGCAATTCAATATGATTATGCTCAATTCTCAACCGATTTCATTGATTCTTTTTGGTAAATGCTCGAAATCTAATTGCTAACACTTTGATCCGATCACTTTCTTCAATCCATAACACAAAAGCTTCAATTCTTCGATTTTCAGTAAAATTTTCAACTTTTTCACTTTTTCATCAAAATCACAAAATTGAAGTGATCTGTAAACGGAATGGATCGATTTTTGGTTCTATTCTGCTTAGAATTGAAGGAGAAACATGATTCTATAATCAAATCTTCAATTCGAACAAAATTTTTACAACATTAAATTTCACAGCTCGAACAAAACTTTTCTTCAATATTACTCAGATCTTGATCATTTTAGCTCGATTTTGGATCTTCTCACAGAGAGATTTCGCTCTGATACCAATTGAGAGACTAAATGAGGCTAAAAACAAGCTAATTCATTGAGATATGAGTGATATTGAAGAATTTGTGTGTGTGTGGTCTTGCTATTTTAGTAGGTGTAAATGAGAGAGAACGAGAGCTTTCAGAAATATATTTCTGTTAATGTGTGGGAAAGCTTACATTGTAAGTCAAACATACATCCTCTTATACTCCTACCACTTAACAAGGTAAATGTTAACTAACGGACTTAAATGTCAAAACTATTACAATAACGGTCCTAACATTATTACAATAATGGTCCTAACATCTTTTAAAATTATGTTAATGATATTTAAAATTAAAGTATTAGTAAAAAGATTATTTTTACTATATTAGATGATATGGTTAGTTGGTGTGGATGCCAATACCTTCTACCAAATATAGAATAACTATCAAAATATATCATTTATTTTGAAATTAATATAAATGGAAAGTGCATCACTTATTGTGATACACATGAAATATACTTCCTCCGATTCAAAATAAGTGACAAACTTTGGGTTTTACGGTTTTTAAGGCAAAAGATTATAATGATGATTAAATTAGATTAATTGGATTGTTAGTGGGGAATGGGTCCCACATATTTTGAATAAAATGAGGTTAATGAGGTTTAAAAGAAAAAAGTAAGAGTAAAAGAATCATTTCATTGTGTTAAAAATAGATAGTTAGTGGGTGTGGATCTCACTATTTTTTACCAAATAAGATATTTTTTCAAAATGTATCACTTATTTTGAATCGCCCAAAAAAGAAAAATGTGTCAATTATTTTGAATATATACAACTCCAGAATTTAATCTTTACTATCATCCTGCATATATTCAACCATAAAATAAATTAGGGAAAACAAATTTATATGTAAATTGTACCTTAGTTACGAACCGGAGATGATTTGCAAACTTTAATTTTAATAGGGGTATTTAAATTACAAGGTCATTATAATATGGGAGTTGCGTTTAAGGAGGTTCATTATTTTTATGAAGTCCCGAGGAACAAATCTCAACCATTGATCAATAAGATCCAATGGTCAAGATTAATCACATACTTCCTTCGATTCAAAATAAGTGCTACACTTCTACTGTCACGGTTTTTGAAGCAAAATAGTGTAATGGTTGTTAAACAAGATTAATTGAATGATTAGTGGATAATGGGTCCCACACCTTTTGAATAAAGTGGGGTTAATTATGTTTAAAAGTAAAAAGTAAGGGTAAATGAGTCATTTCACATTGTTAAAGTAAGTAGTTAGTGGGTGTGTGTCATACTATTTTTTGCCATTTATATAAAGTGTAGCACTTATTTTGAATCACCCATTTATGAAAAGTGTAGCACTTATTTTGAATCGGAGGAAATATTTTATATATTGAGGGGTATTTTGGTCATTTTTAAAAAAATAAAAATAAAAATAATTTTTTATTTATTTTTTTTTAATTTTATTTCTATATTTTTTATTTTAGAATTTTTATATTTTTTATTTTTTTATTATGAAGGGGTATTTTGGTCATTTGACACTTAAAAAATTTTAAATTTTTTTATTTTTATTATTTTAATTAATTTTTTCATTAAAAAATAATATTTATTTGATAATTACGTGTATGACTTAATCACATGTGATTTTAGTGTAATCACATGTGATTTTAGTGTAATCACATCTGATATTTTAGTCCAATGACATGTGATTTACTATGCAATCGCATTATGTGTTATTAATGAAAAAATAATGTTTTTTTAAAAGATAATAATAAAAAAATAAAAAAATTTAAAAAATTAAATTAAATTAAAAATAAAAAATAATTTTTTTTCTTTTCAAAATGACCAAAATACCCCTCAATTAAAAACTAAAAAAAACAAAAAAATTAAAAATCAAAAATAAAAAAAACAATTTTTTTTAAGTGCAAAATGACCAAATATCCTTTTATGTATAAAATATGTGGTTAATCTTGACAATTAGATTTTATTAAACAATGGTTAAGATTTATTTTTCAGGACTTTATAAAAATGATAGAACTCCTTGAATATTTTTCTATAATATGGGAACAGCAACACGAAACTTGTAATTTATGTATCCCATACAAATCACCTCCCATTACGATATGGTACCAGAAAATCACGGATCATGCGAATAGGATCCAAAATTAAAATACCCACTTTAAAGACGAGTAACCAAAGATTCAATAAGCAAATCCGATCTTGAATTTAACATACCTAAAAGGGTTTTTTGACATCAAATTAGCAACTAAAAATATGAGTAGATAGAGACCACTGTTTTAAAACCCGGGTTGATCCGGTTCAACCGCGACCCGGTGTAAGAGGCGGTTCAACCGCGAAGGGTTTTTGCTTAGAATCGACATGGCTCGACCCGGCCGGGTATTGTGAAAACCGGCGACCTGGGTTGACCCGGTTTTTAATTTTTTTACTTTAAATGTACAAATTTTACTGCATGATGCACACAATTCTTATATAATATTTTTTATATGTTATTAGTTGACCCGATTTTATATGTTTATACTTCAAATATATAAATTTGTACAAATTTTACTACATATTTTATATAATATGTTTTTTATATGTTGTTAGTTGACCCGGGTTGAACCGCCGGTTGAACCGGTTGACCCGTGACCCAGTCAACTTACCCGGCCGATTAATAACCCGGTTTTAAAACTTGATAGAGATACAATCCACATGGAACAATAACTGTATACCTTCCAAATAATTACATGGAGAATTGGAGATGCTACGATTTAAAGAAACACTATTAAGAAAGATTTGACAAAAAGATGCTAGTAACATAATAAACAACAAATTAACTGGCATAGATCGAGTCTATTTAAACTAATTAACAAATTGGAAGAGGAGCACCATTCCAGCCTTGGAGACACTCTAACAACGGATCGATTATTTGACCTTTGCATATCGATGTGAACACCTTATCGAACTCCTCTCCCGGTGAAGTAACATTCTCCCCTGTCAAGTACCCGGTTCCAAGCTCTTTCCTCACGAACCGATACAACGGGTACGACCTACACGCTTCAATCCTGTTCGGGATCGCCAGGTCACCGTTCTCAAACGCACATCGGACACTCTCGACCTCTTTTGGTAAAAGAGCTATTAACTCCTCTTCAAAAACTCCAATCTTTTGGAAGATTGAAGTGCCGGCATTCTTTTCGTTCTCCCCGTTTACTAAAGCGTGGTTTACGAGGACTTGTCGAAGCTTTTGCATCAATGGGTAGGTGGCACTGCACGGGTCGTCAATGTATGCGAACACGTATTCTCTATCGACTACCCGAAGTAAGTCCTTTTCACAGAATCTTGACGGGTGGAGCTCACCGGTTACGCCCGTGGTTAGGACCTTTCTGGCTACATGGCTCACGGTGTTCTTGACAACGGCTTTAAGGTTCTCTTCCAAGTGTCGTAAGTCGATTGATTGGCATAGAGCCACAAGGTATGTAGATGACATGAGCTTCAAGATTTCAACCGCTTCGGCTGTTTTACGGGCGGAAATTAGCCCTAAAGAGTTCACGTCTTGGTTGTGTTGTTCGGCGCTTTGGACATGGTTTGTCACCGGGTTTGCAAGAAACTGGAGTTCGGAACAGTACGAGGCCATTGCGATTTCGCCCCCTTTGAACCCGTAATCCAAACTAGGGTTTCGTCCGCCGGAAAGATTCGATGGTAACCCGTTGTTGTAGAAGTCGTTTACGAGCTCGGAGAATTGGGCAAACATGAGTTTCCCTATAGCCGCGATAGCCAATCGTGTGTTATCCATGGAAACACCAATTGGAGTTCCTTGGAAGTTGCCACCGTGTAAAGCCTTGTTTCTCGAGACATCGATCAAAGGGTTGTCGTTAACCGAGTTGATCTCTCTTTCGATCATTTTAGTTGACGATCTGATCACCTCAATTTGTGGGCCTAGCCATTGAGGTGAGGTTCTTAGCGCGTAACGGTCTTGTTTTGGTTTTTGCAAAGGGTCCATTTCATGGACCTTTTGTGCGGCTTTAACATAATCACTCCCATCCAAAATGTACTCCATAATCGCCGCAGCCTCGATCTGGCCTGGGTGGTGCTTCAGTTTGTGTGTCAAGTGGTCTGTAAACTCCGGTTTCCCCTGCATAACTTCCGCAAAAATAGCCGACAAAACCTCCGACAACAAAGCAAGCACATTTGCTTCAAAAAGGACCATGGAGGCCATTCCGGACCCCACGGCGGTACCATTAACAAGTGCTAGACCTTCTTTAGGCTGTAGCTCGAAGAACCCACTATCAACGCCGGCTAGGCTGAAGGCCTTTTCGGCATTGAGGATCTCTCCATTGGGGCCCACAGCTTTGGAGTTTGGACGGCCGGTGAGAATTCCGGCAATGTAGGACAATGGGACGAGGTCGCCGGAGGCGGTGATGGTCCCACGGAGGGGCAAACAAGGGGTGACATTGGTGTTTAGGAACTTAGTGATTGCTTCCAAGATCTCGAAGCGGATGCCGGAGTAGCCCTGGAGGAGGGTGTTGATTCTTACGAGCATGGCTGCTCTTGTTGCTGAATGTGGAAGGGTGTGGTTTGATTCGGTGCCGTTGCCAAAGATTCCGGCGTTCAAAAATCTGAAAATTCAGTCATAAAAAAGAATCAATGAGAGATTTTAAACCTAATTATGATTAGCATTTTGAACCGTATAGTAAAAAGTGAGCCAAAATACCTTTAAATACACTGAGTTATGTGATGTGATTTAGTAACTTTATATTGTTAAAAATATTATATAAATCGTTGGAAGGTGTTTTTCAAGCATGTAAAATAAGAAACTTCTTTTATTGGTCAAGTATGACGCTATTAGTAAAGTTTGGCAACCAAATTTTGATGGCGAAACTTTGATCATGACGTGGACTTTATATGAGTTGTTTGTGCCATTAATAATTTATTATAAATTTTAAGAATATCACACACATCCACCTAACCCAAAAAGTTTATTTTATTTTCCCATTCTATACCTTTTCTTATCTTACCAGTCATATACAATAGTTTTTCAAAACTTTAAGACGATAAATCTTTATAACACATATCTAAAGATGAAGTTAATATTTATATACTTATAGCCGATGATAATTTACTAGCTTTTGTTCTTTCATCTACAAAGGTGCATTATTTATTTTTATTGATCAAGTAGTACTACCTTTACAAATTAGATAAAATATGCAACCACGAAATGAAATTTATACAACAAGCATTTATAAAGTGTAGACCCCACATATAACATACATATGATATGTAAGTCTATAACACCAACTACGTAGTATTTTATCCAATTAAAGAATATTTAACGAATTTATATGAGGTTTGAATTGATATATAAACTTGGTTAGATAGTATTCTAAAATTCAAAAAGTAAAAAGTTGTAAATTTTTATTAGTTAGAAAAAGTAGCATGCGTTATTAAGTTGCAGGATATATAAAAGAGTGTAACTGTAAACTATAAAAGACAGTTTGTAGTTAAAAAATATATATATACCTAATGAGCTCCTTCTGAAGAGCGCCGCCGTTCTTGGTCCTCCGGTGAGAGGTGGCTCCAAATCCGGTGGTAACACCGTAACTATCCGTCCCTTTGCTCATGCTCTCCATAACCCAGTCACTACTCGCCTTCACACCAGCCCTCGCTGACTCCGACAACTCCACCTTCACGACGGAGCTGTCGCCGGCAGCAGCAATCCCAGCCACCTGAGACACCGTCAACGTCTCTCCTCCCAACTTCACAACCGGCTTCCTGAACTCCGCCACCATTCGTTTCACCTCATCAAGGTGGCTCCCGGTCAACGCCTCCGCTGCCACCCCCCAATTCAATGGATCCTCAATACACAACGACTCCTTTGCCACACCATTTGCATGCCCGTTCTCCATTTCTATTAATGTTTCTCGCACAAACTAATCCCCCACTCTTGTACGTGTATATATACACTTGTCTGTATCTGTATGTATAATCCTCCCATATATATGTGGCTACACATGATGACTTCATGCCACATCATCACAACGCCGGCTTTTGATTGGTGGACAATGCCACGTGTAATTCTGGCATTGGTCCATGCATTCCTCATAAACTTCTCTCTTCACCCGTAATTGTAGGCTTTATTTTTGGAAAAGATGCATTCTTGATAGGAACGTAGTTATTGTAAACCGGATTTACAGGCAACGATATCCTGTCAAAACATGAATTAAAATAAATAGTAATTTTAAAGAATCAACACAATTAATTATCATTCCTATTTTAAATTTCAAAACAATAAATTTAAAAAACTTTTTTATTACTTACCAAGAGCCAGGAGTAATCTATTCCTTTTTTGAAATCAAATCTTATGCCAAAACCCGAATGTAAAATTCAAAACCCATCCACCCCTATATAAAGTGCATACCATAGGGTCGAAGAATGTCAAGTTTCACCCCTGCATGTTTAATTGAAAAGTCAATTTAAAATTATCTAATTTTTTAACAAATATTCCAAAACAAAATTACTTAATTATTATAACCATTAATATTTCATTTAATATTTTCAAACTTTCCTAATGTTTTGGTAAAATATTAATGGTCGATTAAAACATGAATAATTTAATTATTAATAATTGCCATAACTAATTCGCACATATTTGGGAAGGATTTATATATATATCCCTAAATTAGAGCATATTACTTAAGTATATAATCATTAACATAATGTTATATATAAACACTGTATTATGTTTTATTAATATAATAACAAAATTGTTGTAAAAATTTTATTATGTTTTCGTAAAAGTTTATAAAAAATAAAATTAAAGGGAAAGTATTATAAACCGCAAATTACTTTGTATCTTCAGTATGAATATCAACACCGACAAAGGAAAAGCGAAGCTGAACTACCAGAAAACACCAAATTCCTCTGGCGGCAATCTGAGGCGTTTGGCAAGTTCAGGTATATCAATAGGGTCCCGAAGATTCCGTCCCACTGAAAATTCAACACAAAGTCCTGTTAACATGGAAACAACCCAAGGTAAATAAATTACATACATACATTTTTTAATTATTTAGTATATAAGATTATTAACTTCTAAATGTTTATTTCATAAACCTTCAAACAGAAAACCATTACACCAATAGGGAAAATAGATGCGGGGTTACGGAACATATCTGTTCGGGGGAGATGTCTTTCAATCTGGCATTCCCACCGTAAGAACGAACCGCATAACCCATATTCTCTAGACTTAGTTCTGCATGATGATCAGGTATTTACTGTCAATACATCATATAACTTTTTGTGCAATTGATTTAATTAAAACATGCTTAAATTTTGAAATTTAACAGAATGATCGAATCCAAATTTGGATTAAAAGAGAGTTCATGCATAAGTTCGAGCCGCTTTTCGAGGAAGGAAAGTGTTATGAGATTTCAAACTTCATTATTTATCAGAATACTGGAATTTACCCTTTATTACCACATAAGTATAAACTTGCATTTGGGTTCAACACAACTGTTACTCGAATTGATCAAATTGATGATAATTTGTATAGTTTACTGCTCGAACCGTATACTGAGATTAAGTCGGCAGATCGTACTTATGCTGAAAAAGACGTTGTTGGTACGTCCTACTTATATTTTAAATTTAACTTTTATATAATATTTTTATCGCATGGATATATTTAATTTATACATACTGCTTTCAAATATTTTAATCTGTTTCAGATGTTATTGGCTCTGTTGTTGGGATTATGGAGATTGTAAAGGTACCCACGCAAAGTGGTATGAAATTTCGACGTACTGTTGTGGTCGAGGATAACATGTACATACTACTGACATACATATTTATATACATATGAATTATTTTAAGATATTTATATATAATTAATTAAAAAATAAAAACAGGGGAGAACAGCTTGATTTAACATTTTGGGAAGAGTGGGCCATGATGTTGAATGATTATGCCACTGATCCAGAAAAATTTGGACATTTTGTCGTGTTACTACAGCTTGGAAAGGTTAAGTACTTTAAAGGTATGATTTATAGCAAAAATTCACACTTAAAAAAAATCATGTAATTTGATTCAGTTTTTTAATTAAAAATAATCAATTTAAGTATTACTCTTTTTTTAAATTACGTGATATACGTGCCCAAATCCCTAATACAAAGCAAATTCTTTTTTTTTTGTTAATTGTTTTTGTTACACACACGATGCAGAGGCACCGGCGGTCCATAACGCTTTGTTCGGAACAAAGATAATTATTGATCAGGATCACCCCGCTATTCTTGCATTTAAAACAGAGTGAGTAACATTTATTATTGTCAAATAAATGTTTTTAAAAACCATAATTAGTTTAAAATTTATGGTTGGTTTATAATTGTATTTCAGTGCTGAAAATCAGGAGGATTATGATCCAAACCAATTCAAAATTGAGTTCTTCACACCTGATGCTAAAGTGGTTACCGTATCAGATTTCTTTAGGGGTTCGGTTAAAAGCATGGTGGCTCATATTCGTCAGATTCAACAGGTATGTAAAACCATTATTCCAATAACTAATACAATAATACATCTACCTACTGATGGTTTCATTTAATTTACTCTCACGTTAATTTAAAATATACAGGATTCCCACTGCATCGTCTTTGCAACCATTCATTGTGTACACGAACAAATGGGATGGTCTTATATAGGATGCAAGGAGTGCACCAAAAAAGTGAAAGTAAGATCAGCATATAACCGCCATACTACTTACGAATGCGACGACTGTGGGGCAGTACAAACCGTTTCAAGGTAAGATTTCCCTGAATTGACGAAAATTTGAATCTCAACCATAATGACACGTTATCTCCCTATTTTTACTGTTTATAATTTTTTTATTAACAGGTTTAGGGTGGTTGTAACAGTCATCGATGAGACTAGTACGACACAAGTTGTGTTTTTCAACAGCTCTGTTCACAAGTTGACCGGCCTTAGTGTCTGGGACTTAATTGACAAATACAGAAAGGATCCTTCCAAGTACTACCCCGATGAGTTGAATATAATCCTCGGTAAAAAAATTACTGTTAAAGTTGTGGTATTCTAAAGAAAACCATGGCAAGAATAACCACACCTACCGATGTGATGGTATGTCTGAGGATCCTCAACTCATCAAACATTTCAAACAAAATTTTATTGTAGACCGTGTAGTGGCTGATGTTGTGGATGAGGTAACCTTATGCTACTGTATATTTTATGCAAAAACATAATTATACTCAAATTTGTATTATTTTAATAATTATTTGAGTATTTTTTTTCAGCCGGAGGATGAGCCGTTGGAGGATTTCAACACGCCTTCAAACTTGATAAGGAAGGTTAGCATGGCTGATGATAGTGTCAAACGTGTGCTCGACATGCACACACCTTCTTCATGTGATGGGGCTTCTGGCAGCGGCACTTCGAGTAATAAGAAACGCCGTGTCTTTATTAATCTAGATGATCTAGACACGGATTCTGAAGATGAAAAGGCTAACAAAAGCTCTGAGGGGTAGTTTACAAAGAAGTCTTATTTCGTTTGTAAATTTTATGTAACATTTCTTAATGTATCGATTTTTCTACCAATTCATCATTACAGCTACAGCATTATTATGTCATTTGTAAAATTATTAATCTTTGTTGGGATTTTTCTACATACTAAATTTTGAAGCATACCCGCCCATCGAGCGGGTTATGTAGCTAGTGTATGTATATGTATATATATGTGGCTATGAGATGTGTTGAGTGGTGGGTAGCTGAGGGGTGTGGTTTATATAGAAGAAGAGTGGCCTGCTGTGTGTAAATTATGGAGAAATTAGTAGGTAAGCACAAGGCAAGTGGTGGTGGGTTGGTTGACGATTACTTATAGCCGTTGATTATTGTGATTTATATAGCAACGGTTGAGATTAAAAGGATGCGTATGGGGCCCATACGAAAGCAAAGAGAAGTAGTTGAGTTTGTGTTAGAACAAATCACAGTTCAACTTATTACTGATGCTGCAGTTAGTACTGATCATGGTTATTACTGATGAAAACTATGGTTATTACTGATGGGGCAGAAACACTTAATACTGATGAGTTGATACTGGTGAAGACTATAACTAACCTACTACTGATCATGCACATATTGAAGATACTACTGATCATTAGTAGTTACTACTGATGTTTGTTTTGGACTTACTATTGATTACCAGAGTTACTACTGACGATGCATATTTACTACTGGTGATTGAAGTTACTACTGGTACGCGTTTAGGAAGCATATCAAGTCCGAGATCTTCGCATAAGTAGTTATAGAATGTTATTCAATGTATATCTTTTATAATTCGATGTAAATCAAGTCCTAGAATAACTAGGGTAAATAGTTAGGCTTCAAGGACTATTATATATAGTTCCTTACGAATTGTAAACGTACGTGTGTATTGTTAATCAATAATATACATTGAAGCTTTTTGTGAATCACTGTGTTTTTAATATTATTGTTCATTGTTCGTTCAATATACAGTATTCCATTGTTCTTAATATATTAATTCAAGTGTTGATCCGCTGCAACTTCTTGTTGTTAGTAGATCTGGGTTGACAATAACTTGTTTAGTTATTCGATCCTGACAAGTGGTATCAGAGCTTATTGGTTCTAGATCTACGAATTTTAAGAACAACAAAAAGTTTTAATCTTTAAAACACACGGATTGTTAATCATGACTGATAACAATGAAAGTACTCAACCAAATAAAATCCCTATATTCACTCCAAATAACTTTGGAATGTGGAAGAATCGTATTAAGCAATACATGCTTATTACCGATTATTCCATGTGGGAAGTTGTTGTTGAAGGAAACAAAACCGTTCATGGTCAAGCAACAAGTTCTGCAACTGAAGCAGACAAACTCAAGTGTGAAAAGGAGAAGAAAGACAGAGGAGTCGAACTCAAAGCTCTAAGCACTCTTCTACTGGCCATTCCTAATGACTATCAACATCTCTTTGTTGAATATGATGATGCAAAGATGTTGTGGCAGGCACTGGAAAAGAGATTTGTTGGCACCAAAAGCACCAAAAGAAACATGAAGTCTGTACTAAAACAGGACTTTGAGAATTTCAAAGGCCAAAAGAATGAATCCCTATCTCAAATCTTTGATAGGTTCAACAAACTCATTGGTGAATTGAATCAGGTTGGTGTGAAACCAGAGAATGATGATGTCAACAGAAAGTTTCTCAGATCTCTTGGAGAAGAATGGTCTATGTACACAGTCATATATAGACAAGGTGATGCCCTGGAAGAAAAAGAGCTAGATGAATTGTACAATGAGATTAGGGTGTTTGAATCTGAGGTAAGTTCTAAAACTCCTAATTTATCTTCAAACAATGCTGCTTTTGTATCTAGTACAGGTCAAGTTCCAGAAACTACCACAGGAAAGGCTGCATAATGTGAAGATACTGCTAGAGAATCCTTCTTCACTAGTCATGTGCACACTGCACTAATTAGTGATGATTTGGAACAATTGAATCCTGATGATCTTGAAGAGATGGATCTAAAATGGCAGATGGCTATACTGAGCCTAAGAACCAAAAGGTTCTTGAAGAGGACTGGTAGAACAAACCTCAATTACAACAAAGGTGACAAGGCTGGATTTGACAAGACTAAAGTCAAATGTTACAACTGTAACAACCTTGGGCACTTTGCTAAAGAATGTCCTCAGCCAGACAAAAGGTCAAACTCAACTGCTCTTGTTTCACAACAAGGACAAGGTTATGACTGGAGCTTTCAAGCAGAGGAACATGCACATAATCAAGCTCTCATGGCTTTCACTGACTCTCCTACTAAGGTACATTCTAAATCTTGCACTCCAGAATGCATTAAAGCATATAAAGATTTAGAAAAACTTAATAAAGAAACACTTGAAGAAATGATTCTAAATAGAAATAGAAGAATTGAATATAATGGTTGTATAGCTGATCTTGAAAATCAAATTAAAATTTATAAAATAACTGATCAAAAAATAAAAGAAGAATTGCTACAAACCACTTATGAAAAAGAACATTTTGAACTAAAATTAAAAGAAACTTTGATCAAACTAGAAGAATGTCAAATGGAATTAGAACAAAATAAATTAACCATTAAAAAATTTGAAAGAAGTTTTCAAATTGTTAGTGAATTAACAAATAACCAAACCACTGAAAAAGTTGTGCATGGAGTGGGATATCATGCTGTTCCACCTCCAACTAATTTTATCCCTCCTCTTAAATCAAGCACAGAAAGAATTTTAGATAATTTAAAAATGTCAAATAAAACTGAAACTTGTAATGAAACATCTGAATCAAATGATTCTTCTGATGATGATCAAACTACAGACTCAATTGATACAAGTTTTCACACAGCACAAAGTCAAAACGAATCTCCTAAATATGATACAGAAAATATACCAAAAATTTTAAGAAGGGGAAATGAAAGAAACAGGAATCAACTCTTAGAACAAAGAAAATCTGTAAGTGCTAAGGATAAGAAATTAAGATGTGTTGTTTGCAACAAAGTAAACCATTTAGCAAAGGATTGTCACTTCAATCCAATCAACTGCAAAGAGTTCAAAGAATTTAAAAACTCTAAAGAAAAAGCAAAAACACAAAGGTCAAAAGATACTACTGATCCTTCAGTAGTAAATAAAATAAAATCTAAAAAATCTGAAACACCAAAATTTGGAAGAAATGCACCAAGGTTTGTGCAAAATAAAAGAGCTGGGAGCCCAAAGAACAGCAATTATTTCAAAAACAATGGAAAAACAAATCAAAATAAACAATATTTTAATTTTTTCAACACCAGTAGAAACTTTAACAGGTTTACTACTGATTCTAACCCTAATTACAATGCTGTTGGGTACCAGTAGCAAAACACTACTGGTAAAAACCCTAATTTTAAAAATACTACTGCTGCCAAATCAAATGTTAAAAACACTACTGGTCATCCTAAACATGGTAAGTACCCAAATACTACTGGTCCATCAGTAGTAAAGTATTCAAAAGCTAAATATAATAGGTATAGACCAAGGTCAGTAGTAAACTTAGACACCAGTAACAAATCCAAAAGGGCAGTAGTAAAACAAAACACCAGTACTAAACAGGTATGGGTACCAAAAATGTTTAAAATTAAATCTTCTAAATCTTACTTCTCAAAGGATGAACCCAAGACATATAAAGCTTGGGTTCCCAAACTTAACTAATCCTTTACTTACTTGTACAGAGCATTCAGATCCCTGAATAAGGTAGAACATGGCACATTGATAGTGGATGCTCAAGGCACATGACTGGAAATCTGCAAATTCTTAAAGATTTCAAGTCATTTGATGGAGGGTATGTGGCCTTTGGTGAGAACCCAAAGGGAGGTAAGATTACATGCAAAGGTACAGTTACTAATGGTAAAATTACTTATGATGATGTATTTTATGTAGCTGAGCTAAAATACAATCTTGTCAGTGTGTCTCAAGTTTGTGATAAAAAGAATAAAATTCTTTTCACAGACATTGAGTGCATCATTCTTTCTCCTGACTTTATTTTAGATGAAAAATTTGTAGTTTTGAGAACTCCAAGGAGAAATAATGTGTATTGCCTGGATATAGGGGGAGAACTCATTTCTTCAAATGAGGTCAACTATTTTATATCCAAGGCAAACACTACTGAATCAGAACTATGGCATAGAAGGATGTGTCACACAAACTTTAAAAACATGAACAATTTAGTAAGAAAGAATTTGGTAATTGGATTACCACAAAAACAGTTCATGTGTGATCATCACTGTGTTGCATGCCTAAAAGGTAAACAACATAAGTCTTCTCATAAGTCCAAAATTGTAAACTCTATTTCTGTTCCTTTACAACTCTTACATATGGACCTTTTTGGACCTACAAATGTAATGAGTATTGGAAAGAAACAATATTGTCTTGTTATTACTGATGACTTTTCCAGATATACATGGGTTTTCTTTCTCAGGACAAAAGATGAAACAAGTGAACTCATCAAGAACTTAATTGTTAAACTGGAAAACACATCTGATCAAAAAGTTAAAGCCATAAAATGTGATAATGGCACAGAATTTAAAAATGCTAACTTAATTAACTTTTGTGATCTTAAAGGTATTGACAGGCAATACAGCTCACCCAGAACTCCTCAACAAAATGGTGTAGCTGAAAGAAGAAACAGAACCATCATTGAAGCAGCAAGATCAATGTTAGCAGACTCAAAATTACCAATTACTTTTTGGGCTGAAGCTGTTAATACTGCATGTTATGTACAAAACAGAGTATTAATAGTTAAGCCACATCATAAAACACCATATGAACTTTTTAACAAAAGAAAACCTTCCATAAGTTTTTTTAAATCATTTGGTTGTCCTTGTACTATTCTGATTACAAGAGAACAAATTGGTAAGTTTGATTGTAAAGCTGATGATGGAATCTTTGTGGGATACTCTACTCAAAGCAAATCATACAGAGTGTTCAACAAAAGATTAAGGATTATTGAAGAAAGCATCAATGTATCCTTTAATGAGAATATTCCTAATGAACAAGGAAATGTTCCAGATTGGCTATTTAACATAGACAATCTAACCAAATCCTTTAACACTAACATGGATTTAAATGCAGGTGATTCAAATTGTCATACTCAAAAGGAAGGAACATCATCTTTCAATACTGGTCAAGAAGAGATGAGATACATAGTAGTTGATACTGTTCCCACAGTTAATACTGAGGACAGTAATAACTCAAAGTCTGGGAGCAGTAGTGAATCAGATAATGAGGACAATAGTAATTCAAATACTACTGATCCTTCAAATACTACTGATCCCAGTAGTAACTATGAACCAGCAAATAATGATGAACCAAACATCAATGACAATGAAGAACCTCAAGAGGAACAATCTCCTGAGGCAAATGAGTCCAATCTTGAAAACCAACTAGGTGTTGATAAAGTTCATGGCACCAGAACTGAAAAGAATCATCCATTGGATCAAGTCCTGAGTGATGTGAACTCAAGCATGCAGACAAGAAGCAAATTACACAAAAGTCTAACTGCAAACATGTGTAACATAAGTTTAATTGCTAATGAATGTATGTTTGAATGTTTTCTGTCTCAGGATGAACCAAAGAAGATCCAACAAGCAATGAAGGACTCGAACTGGATTGAGGCAATGCAAGAAGAACTCCTTCAGTTCAAATTACAAGCTGTTTGGACACTGGTACCTCTACCCAAAGGAAAAAGAGCCATTGGAACAAGGTGGATCTTTAGAAACAAGAAAGATGAAAGAGGTATAGTGATCAAGAACAAAGCCAGACTTGTAGCCCAAGGATACACTCAAGAAGAATGAATAGACTATGATGAAGTATATGCCCCTGTGGCTAGAATTGAAGCAATTAGGATATTCTTAGCATATGCTTCATACAAGAAGTTTAAAGTCTATCAAATGGATGTAAAGAGTGCTTTCCTATATGGGAAAATTGAAGAAGAAGTATATGTATGCCAACCTCCAGATTTTGAAGATCCAAAACATGGTGACTATGTATTCAAACTAAACAAAGCTCTATATGGCCTACATCAGGCACCAAGAGCATGGTATGATACATTATCATCATACTTACTGAAGAATGATTTCAAAAGTGGAGCAATTGACAAGACACTGTTTACAAGAAAGGTCAAAAATGATATACTACTGGTGCAAATCTATGTAGATGATATCTTTTATGGATCAACAAATGATTCACTGTGTAAAGAGTTTGAAAATCTCATGCAAATCAAATTCAAGATGAGCTCCATGGGTCCAATGAACTTCTTCCTTGGACTCCAAGTCAATCAAAGAACAGATGGCATTTTGATAAACCAATCAAAATATGTTAAAGACATCTTGGAGAATTTTGATATGAAAGACTGCAAGAGTGCAAGTACACCAATGGAAACACACAAACACCTACATCCTGATGCTGAGGGGGAGGATGTAGATGAACATTTATATAGATCAATGATAGGCTTTTTGATGTACTTAACTGCATCAAGACCTGACATTATGTATAGTGTTTGTGTGTGTGCAAGATATCAAGCAAGACCTAAAGAACTACACTTGCAAGCTGTCAAAAGAATAATTAGATACTTGAAAGGCAAAACATCACTTGGTCTATGGTATCCACATGACTCACCATTTGAACTCATAGCCTACACAGATAGTGACTATGGAGGTGAATGTCAAGATAGAAAGTCCACTACTGGTGGATGTCAATTCTTTGGATCAAGACTAGTGTCATGGCAATGTAAAAAACAAACAAATGTATCCACATCCACTGCTGAAGCAGAGTATGTAGCTGCATCTGCTTGTTGTGCTCAAGTACTTTGGATTCAAAACCAGCTTCTAGACTTTGGTATCTCTATCCTTAAAACTCCTATTTTTATTGATAATCAAAGTGCTATTAGTATTGTGAACAATCCAGTAAAACACTCTAAAACTAAACACATTGAAATAAGATTTCACTTTATAAGATATTGCAATGAAAAGAAGTTAATCAAAGTAGTTAAAATTCATACTGACAATCAATTAGCAGATCTCTTTACAAAAGCATTTGATGTAGGAAGATTCAGCTTCTTGGTTAGCAGTATTGGAATGATTTTAATAAATTAATTTCTAACTCAAAATCATGTGTAAAGTTTTTCTGTTGTAAAAAGCTATTTATTTTTTTTAAGTGTTTTACTACTGGTAGGTCATTACTACTGATATGTAGTTGTGTGCACAAAATACTACTGGTAGATCATTACTACTGGTGTGTATTGAATGTACACAAATACTACTGGTATGACAATACTACTGGTAAACAATTGTACTCACATATTGTAACACCGCAAAAACTAAACCCGATTTTTTTTTTTTTTTTTAAAAAAAACTAACGGAAACGTAGAAATAATTAAAGTAAAGTAGTTAACATCAACAGATATTAATAAACAGGCCTTTTACAACAATTATCCAAAATATCAAAAGTGTTTAGACAACCGGCGGCTCGGTTACTATAATATCAAAATCAGAGTGTCGGTCAACCATTCCTAAAACACCCCTTGACCCGCCCAAAAGATAAACCTGCAAAAAGGTCAACGAGGTGGGGATTAGCTAACAGCTAAGTGAATGAACTAAACCGATAAAATTAAACAACCGAATGATAAGCCTTATATCCCAATTAGTTAATTTTGAAGAGTAACGGGGTTCTGCCGAAGCCTTAAATCATTGTTGGCCGAACAATGATAACCGATAGCCCTTTACTCAAAGACAGTGTGTACCCCCTTAGAACAACCAGTGCTTCTAAGGGCGGTACACCTTGTCAATAGTAAACCTCTGCTCAGTAGAATGTTCCAATTACTGACCTCTTCCCCAAATGTGCACTTAATTAACTACCGTTATTAATTAAACCAAAGTATAGGCTTGCAACAACAATTGCAGCCAAGAAAACTACACCCAAGAGAGTTCACGATCGCGAACTCAAGTTCGCGACGTGAACTTGAGTTCACGATCCGTGAACTTCTTCACGACCCTGACCCCAACTGCCTGTCTCGAGTTAGCGACGCGAACCCCAAGTTCGCGTCGTGAACTCTTCCAGATACCAAATCCTGCACCTTTTTACCATTTTGACCAATTTCTAACCAAATTGCCCATCTAAAGTTTGAAGGCTAAATCCACTCACCTTAGCTAGCAATCCGATCTTGAAAACCCAGTATTCTAATTACTGAGTTCCCTTGCCTTTGCCTGTAATAATAATGCAACCGAGTTAGTAACCAAATCAACCGAAATACTTAAAATGCAAAATTCATAAATTATCCAAAACTTGCATAAGTCTATAAACCTTTTTAACCATAAGTCTAAATATAACAAAATCATACTATAAGCCCCACAATTCAAGTATTGCACCAAATCACACATTCTTGACCGATTCTAGTTATTTAGGCCCAAACGGGTCAAAACCAAACTAAACCAACAACACTTACAAAATAGTTACCTTTCTCATATAAATAATACTAGAATCATTTATAACCACTTGATATCCAAATCTGATCAAAACATCTTTTTAGGTTGACTTAGAAAAGTCAACAATGCACAATTAACTAGTTAAGGCCATTTCAAGAAAATTAGCCAAACACCACCCAATTTTAACATCAAAGCACATAAAATTCAGTCAATTTACATCTAATTATGATTCTACACTAGTTAAAACATCAAGAACCCAATTTACACCATTTATCAAATTTGGTGGGTTTTGGTCATCTTCTCCAAAACTCCCTAACTAGGTTTTTAAGGTTCAAGGCTTGAACTTACACTACAATCCAGAATTAGCCATCTAAAACAAACAAGATTAGTTATGAACTTCATAGAAACCCTAGCAATTCATCAATTTCATGGTTTGAGACAAAGAAACTCCATAACCCAAGAACCCTAAGTTTTCTAGCAAGAACACCCAAAATAATGAACAATTAGCATGAATCCTACCTTGTGATGGAGATGATTCCGAAAATCAGAGGAAAGAACAAAACAATTATAATCTTCTTCAATTGAGAGCTTCAAGAAAATGCATGTGTGTGAAATGTGTGTGTTTGTGTCGAGCCAGGGAAGAGAACAAGGAAGAAAAACCCAATTTGACACCTGCCCTTTCTCACGCCCACGTACACCCCTTCCCTCACACAGCTTTAATTTCATTTAACACAGTGTAATACTGAAAGTCTAGATTGCGTTTTATTTATTTAAAAATACATATGCAATTCAGATTTTAATAATGAAGATATTTTCAGAACTGTAATTCAAAGTTTAATAAAATGCAATTTTTATCAATTTTATGCTCCATAAAAAAAATTAAATCTAATTTTAACCCCTTGGTTAAAATACGCTAAAATCCAATTAAATCACATAAATCATATAAAAATAATAACAAAAAGAATTACTTACCGAAAGTAATATATAAAAAAAAATCTAGGCCGGGTCTCAGGATGTTACAAATCTTTCCCCCTTAAAGAGATTCCGTCCCCGGAATCTCACTTTGCTTGAATAAATTCGGGTAACGATCTTTCATTTCGGCCTCGGTTTCCCATGTTAGATTAGAACCTAAACTATGTTTCCATTTGACCAAAACCATAGGAATCTGCTTCTTCCTCAACTTTGTTATCTTTCTATCCAATAATTCAACCGGCTCTTCAATCAACCTTTTCCTTGAATCAACTTTCAACTCTCGAACCGGCAAGATTTGAGATTCATCTTCCACTTTGCATTTTCTCAAATAACAAATATTAAAAGTATCATGAATACCGGACAATTCCGGTGGTAGTTCTAAAGTTACTGATTGATCATTAACGACCCGACTGATACGAAACGGGCCAATGTATCTTGGAGCTAATTTACCACGTTTCCCAAACCGAATAATTCCCTTCCAAGGCGAGACTTTTAAATACACCATCTCATTTTCTTCAAAAGTTACCGGTCTACGTCTCGGATCCGCATACATTTTCTGACGATCTCGGGCCGCTTTCAATTTTTCTCGGGCAATGGCCACTTTTTCGGCCGTCAATTGAACTATATCCGGGCCCGCAAACTGTTTTTCGCCCGCTTCCAACCAACAAGTGGGGGTACGACAACGACGACCATACAACATTTCATAAGGTGGCATCTCAATACTTGAGTGATACGTATTGTTGTAGGCAAATTCAATTAACGGTAAGTGAGAATCCCAAGAACCACCATATTCTAACACACACGCCCGAAGCATATCTTCTAAGGTCTGAATCGTTCTTTCTGTCTGGCCATCTGTTTGCGGATGATACGCAGTGCTTAGATTAACTCGTGTACCCAATTCTCTTTGTAAGCTCTTCCAAAAATTAGAAACAAAACGAGGATCTCGATCCGACACAATCGATAATGGAATGCCATGACGAGAAATTATCTCATCAATATATAATTTAGCTAGTTGATCGAGGGACGCGGTTTCTCTTGTGGCCAAAAAGTGAGCACTTTTAGTTAATCGATCCACTATCACCCAAATCATATCGTGATTTTTCTGAGTACGGGGAAGTTTTGTGACGAAATCCATGGTTATGTTTTCCCATTTCCATTCGGGTATTTCTAACTGTTTCAACGACCCATACGGTTTCTGATGCTCGGCCTTGACTTGCGCGCAAATTTGACACTTTTCAACAAATTGAGCAACGTCGGTTTTCATAGTAGGCCACCAATATAACACCTTTAAGTCGTTATACATTTTTGTACTACCCGGATGGACCGACAATCGAGATTTATGCGTCTCCGACAAAATCAATTCTCGTAGTCCCCCGAGTAGTGGTACCCAAACACGAGACTTATACAATTTTAACCCCCGATTGTCCTCAACTAACTCATCTTTTCTTTTACTCATAACTTCCGATTTTAAATGCTCATTACCCAATGCCTCAAGTTGGCATATTCGAATTCGACTTACCAAATCCGAAACAATTTCCATACGCATAAATTGGATCTTTTCTGAAGTACCCTTTCGACTCAATGCATCGGCTACCACATTCGCCTTACCCGGGTGATAACGAATTTCACAATCGTAATCTTTGATCAACTCTAACCACCTTCGCTGCCTCATATTCAATTCTTTCTGTGTGAAAATATACTGAAGACTCTTGTGATCGGTGCATATAACACATTTGGTGCCATAGAGGTAATGTCTCCATAGCTTCAATGCAAAAATAACGGCTGCTAATTCCAAATCGTGAGTCGGGAAATTCTTTTCATGAGTTTTTAACTGTCTCGAGGCATAAGCGATAACCCGATCCCTCTGCATTAAGACGCAACCTAGGCCCGCGAATGATGCATCACAATACACAATAAAGTCGTCAGACCCATCGGGCAAGGTAAGTATGGGAGCTTGACACAAAAGTTGCTTTAAAGTTTGAAATGCCGTTTCTTGATCATTGCCCCATTGATAAGGTATATATTTACGTGTCAATTTCGTTAACGGACTGGCAATCTTAGAGAAATTTTGAATAAATCTACGGTAATACCCCGCCAACCCCAGAAAACTTTTAATCTCTGACGGTGTTTTCGGTGAACCCCAATTCATCACTGCAGTTATTTTGGCCGGATCAACCTTAACCCCCTCTGAACAGATTACATGCCCCAAAAATTGCACTTCCCGAAGCCAAAATTCACATTTAGAGAATTTGGCATATAATTGCTCCCGTTTCAAAGTCTCTAAAACCTGTCTTAAATGTTGCTCATGATCTAACTCAGATTTTGAGTAAATCAAAATATCATCTATAAATACAATAACGAATTGATCAAGGAATGGTCTACACACCCGGTTCATTAAATCCATGAAGATGGCGGGAGCATTTGTCAACCCGAATGGCATAACCAAAAACTCGTAATGACCATATCGAGTTCTAAAGGCGGTTTTTGGAATATCACTTTCTTGAACCCGAACTTGATGGTACCCGGATCTCAAATCGATTTTAGAGAAGTATGAAGCCCCTTGTAACTGATCAAATAAATCATCTATTCTCGGAAGTGGGTACTTGTTCTTTATGGTTCTTTTGTTTAACTCCCGGTAATCTATACACATACGGAGAGTACCGTCTTTCTTCTTTACAAATAATACCGGAGCTCCCCATGGGGAGGAACTCGACCGAATGAAACCCTTATCTAATAATTCTTGAATCTGAGACATCATTTCACGGATTTCGGAAGGAGCCAAACGGTATGGAGTTCGAGCTACGGGACTGGCTCCCGGAATTAAGTCAATTTTGAATTCTACCTCCCGAATGGGAGGTAACCCAGGCAAATCATCAGGAAAGACCTCCGGGTATTCCGATACCACCCGGATGTCACCAATTGTCTTCTTTTCTTTTCGGACATCAATAGCATAAGCAAGGAAAGACTCACACCCTTTGACCAAAGATTTTCTGGCCTTCATAAAAGATATAATTGGAAAAGAAGAATTCACACGGTCACCGCGGGCCACTACATGTGTCCCGTCGGGCAAAGGAAAAGTAATTATCTTTTTATCACATTTAATATTAGCCCTATTTTTACTAAGCCAATCCATTCCGAGGACAACATCGAAGCCAGATATTGGCATTAATAATAGAAAGGTCACAAATTGCACACCATCGATATCTATACGTGCCCCGGACACAGAGCTTGTGACCGGAACCATATTTCCATCTGCTACTTCTATTTCTAATGGGGTAGTTATCACATTCATAGGTAATTTCAATTTGCCACAGAAAGTTATAGAAATAAATGAGCGATTCGCTCCAGAATCAAACAATACACGAGCAGGAACCGAATTGATTAGGAACATACCGGTAATTACATCATCGGTTGTGGTGGCCTCCTCGACTGTCATCCGAAATGCTCTACCCTCAGGTGGAGGGTGAGTCTTTCTTTTATGGCTCGTGGTCGATAACGATGCCCCACCCGATCCAGAACCCGCACCCGTCTTCCTAGCCGTAGGGCATTCTCCCGCTCGGTGACCCTCTTTATGACAGTTCCAGCATACATTCCCCGGGAAGTTACAGTCTTTTGCTTCATTTTTGAATTGACCACACCGTGCACACCTCAAAGTTTGAAGTGTACATGGTCCAGAATGTGATGACTTGCACCGGGAACACCAAGGTGCTCTTTGATTTGATGTAAAAACCGTGCTTTTGCGACTCGAATTACCTTGCTTTTGATTACCCTGCCACTTCCGGCTTTGTTGAGAGCCTACTTGGGTTGAATTTGACTTAAAGAACCCCGTTCTTTCCCTACCCATTTGATCACTTGCTTTAAAATCACTTTCTGCTGATTTCGCCAAAGAAAATGCTTGGGTTAAAGTATTCGCATATCTAACGGACCCTCGATATTTTGGTAACAATGCATCGATAAAATGTTGTAACTGAGCTTGCTCATCAGGCACCCATTGTTGCACAAATCGTAATTTTCCATTAAATTGTCTTATCAGTTCATCCACAGACATTCTTTCATCCATTTTCAACCCCATAAAATCTCTCCTTATCTTGTTCATCTCGAACGAATTACAATATTGAGCACAAACTTGTTCATAAAACTGGTTCCATGAAATTGAAGCTAATTGAGCGGCTGAGAAATTTGCGGTTATAGTACCCCACCACTGCATTGCATCACCTATTAATCTTCGAGAGGCGTACATTACTCGCCGGTCATCATCACAATTACATGCGTCCAGGGCCCTAGACATCTCCATTAGCCAGTTTAAGGTAACACTCGGGTCAGTACTTCCACCATATTCTGATGGCTTACAATCAAGAAATTGTTTATATGTGCAGGGTTGTTTCTGAGGTGGTGGTGGTGGATAACCGGGGTATGGGTAAGGATAATATCCTTGTGGTGGATATTGATAGTTAAACATTGGGGGTGGCATGTTGGTAGAAGGTTGTGTGGTGGTATTCACGGGTGGAGTTGGTATTGAGTAGGTATGATTTTGTTCGTATTCTCTAACGATATTTCTGAGGTCTTGAAGTTGACCTTCCAACGAGTGAACGTACTCCTCATTGATTACGGGATTACTTCCCGATGGCTGATCATTCCCAGCGTCATTGTTCGGTGGGTTCGGGTGGTTTGTATTATCGTTATCTGCCATACCTGTGACAATCACAACATCTCACGAACAATTAGTGTAATTCGTTAGTACCTACACACTAACTACTAACACCCTAAAGTTCACTCACTAACCCCAAACCTGAACCTAGGAATGTTTGACCAAACTCGAGCCGAGATTTGGGAATATTACACCTAAATGTGCACACATTGCCAAATCATGCTCTGATACCAAATTGTAACACCGCAAAAACTAAACCCGATTTTTTTTTTTTTTTTTTTAAAAAAACTAACGGAAACGTAGAAATAATTAAAGTAAAGTAGTTAACATCAACAGATATTAATAAACAGGCCTTTTACAACAATTATCCAAAATATCAAAAGTGTTTAGACAACCGGCGGCTCGGTTACTATAATATCAAAATCAGAGTGTCGGTCAACCATTCCTAAAACACCCCTTGACCCGCCCAAAAGATAAACCTGCAAAAAGGTCAACGAGGTGGGGATTAGCTAACAGCTAAGTGAATGAACTAAACCGATAAAATTAAACAACCGAATGATAAGCCTTATATCCCAATTAGTTAATTTTGAAGAGTAACGGGGTTCTGCCGAAGCCTTAAATCATTGTTGGCCGAACAATGATAACCGATAGCCCTTTACTCAAAGACAGTGTGTACCCCCTTAGAACAACCAGTGCTTCTAAGGGCGGTACACCTTGTCAATAGTAAACCTCTGCTCAGTAGAATGTTCCAATTACTGACCTCTTCCCCAAATGTGCACTTAATTAACTACCGTTATTAATTAAACCAAAGTATAGGCTTGCAACAACAATTGCAGCCAAGAAAACTACACCCAAGAGAGTTCACGATCGCGAACTCAAGTTCGCGACGTGAACTTGAGTTCACGATCCGTGAACTTCTTCACGACCCTGACCCCAACTGCCTGTCTCGAGTTAGCGACGCGAACCCCAAGTTCGCGTCGTGAACTCTTCCAGATACCAAATCCTGCACCTTTTTACCATTTTGACCAATTTCTAACCAAATTGCCCATCTAAAGTTTGAAGGCTAAATCCACTCACCTTAGCTAGCAATCCGATCTTGAAAACCCAGTATTCTAATTACTGAGTTCCCTTGCCTTTGCCTGTAATAATAATGCAACCGAGTTAGTAACCAAATCAACCGAAATACTTAAAATGCAAAATTCATAAATTATCCAAAACTTGCATAAGTCTATAAACCTTTTTAACCATAAGTCTAAATATAACAAAATCATACTATAAGCCCCACAATTCAAGTATTGCACCAAATCACACATTCTTGACCGATTCTAGTTATTTAGGCCCAAACGGGTCAAAACCAAACTAAACCAACAACACTTACAAAATAGTTACCTTTCTCATATAAATAATACTAGAATCATTTATAACCACTTGATATCCAAATCTGATCAAAACATCTTTTTAGGTTGACTTAGAAAAGTCAACAATGCACAATTAACTAGTTAAGGCCATTTCAAGAAAATTAGCCAAACACCACCCAATTTTAACATCAAAGCACATAAAATTCAGTCAATTTACATCTAATTATGATTCTACACTAGTTAAAACATCAAGAACCCAATTTACACCATTTATCAAATTTGGTGGGTTTTGGTCATCTTCTCCAAAACTCCCTAACTAGGTTTTTAAGGTTCAAGGCTTGAACTTACACTACAATCCAGAATTAGCCATCTAAAACAAACAAGATTAGTTATGAACTTCATAGAAACCCTAGCAATTCATCAATTTCATGGTTTGAGACAAAGAAACTCCATAACCCAAGAACCCTAAGTTTTCTAGCAAGAACACCCAAAATAATGAACAATTAGCATGAATCCTACCTTGTGATGGAGATGATTCCGAAAATCAGAGGAAAGAACAAAACAATTATAATCTTCTTCAATTGAGAGCTTCAAGAAAATGCATGTGTGTGAAATGTGTGTGTTTGTGTCGAGCCAGGGAAGAGAACAAGGAAGAAAAACCCAATTTGACACCTGCCCTTTCTCACGCCCACGTACACCCCTTCCCTCACACAGCTTTAATTTCATTTAACACAGTGTAATACTGAAAGTCTAGATTGCGTTTTATTTATTTAAAAATACATATGCAATTCAGATTTTAATAATGAAGATATTTTCAGAACTGTAATTCAAAGTTTAATAAAATGCAATTTTTATCAATTTTATGCTCCATAAAAAAAATTAAATCTAATTTTAACCCCTTGGTTAAAATACGCTAAAATCCAATTAAATCACATAAATCATATAAAAATAATAACAAAAAGAATTACTTACCGAAAGTAATATATAAAAAAAAATCTAGGCCGGGTCTCAGGATGTTACACATATACTACTGGTCTCAAATTTGGTAATTACTACTGCTAGGGTTGGTAAATTAGGTCAGTATTAAAATTC
The DNA here is from genome assembly GCA_963853835.1 of Calendula officinalis. Classification (NCBI taxonomy): domain Eukaryota; kingdom Viridiplantae; phylum Streptophyta; class Magnoliopsida; order Asterales; family Asteraceae; genus Calendula; species Calendula officinalis. The sequence continues at coordinate 76,785,094 of OY970822.1, forward strand.
GTTAGTTACTACTGATGTCAATAGCTACTAATGATATCAAAATCTCCAGTTACTACTGATGTTAGTCGATACTACTGACATCTCTTACTGATGTCTAATTTACTACTGGTTTTTAAACTATCAAATTACCAACCTAACCCCCATGAAAATAACCGTTGTGTTATGATTCGAAGGGCAATTTACTCTTTTTGCAGGTCAAATCGCAAGATATAAATAGCTGAAGTCGATTAGTTTAGCATTATCCTCACTTCGATTTCTTAAATCCTCTCGACAAAACCCTAAATCGCGATCACAAACTCTGCATCAGTTACAAAATTCATACTTGTTCTCTCACATCAAACGATCAAACATTACAAAATCGAAAACAATGGCAACTCTACAATCTCTAAACGTTAATACAAATCTCAAATACTCAGAGTTCCACAACATGTGTGCATTTCTACGCAATCCAGACGGAACAAAAGATTTTCGTCCAATCGTACAATTCTTAAAGAACTCATACATAAAGTTTGCATTAACTGTAAATCCGAAAGCATATCAACAACACTTGGTTGATTTTTGGACCAATGCTGAAAGAACCGAAGGTGCAACTATGTCTATGATCAAATCAACAGTGGATGGAAAAACTGTCACCATAACTGAACAATCCATCAGACACCATCTACAACTGCACGACGACGAAGGTATGTTCTCTCTTCCTAAGGAACACATTGTTGAAATTTTAAATAAAATGGGATATGAGGGAAGACTTGACATTGTCACTTTTCAAAAAGGTCTTCTCTCCCCACAATGGAAATTTCTGGTACACAATATTCAACATTGTATTTCTCCTAAAAGAAGTTCTTGGAATGAGTTTAACAAATCAATAGCCTCTGCTGTTGTTTGTTTATGCACCGACCAAGTCTTTAATTTTTCAAATATGATTTTTGAAGGAATGTTGGGAAATCTTAGTGCTTCAAAATTTTTAATGTATCCCAGATTTCTTCAACATATTTTAAACTGTGAATTACAAAACTTGTCAACTCCTAAAAACATTTTTATAACTCCTGAGTTGAACAAGAAAGCTTTCTCCAATATGAGAAAACAATTTAAATTTTCGGGCAAGGAAACCCCTCTGTTTCCTACCATGATCAAAGATCAACCACAACTTGGAGAGGGTTCAATCAAAGACACAACCCCAATTGAACCTCAACCCACTCCTTCACCCCCAAATGCAGCCCAAACACAACTCCAAACAGTCACTCAATCATCCACTCAAATAGATGTCCTGAATGTGTCCCAGGAACATGAATTAAATCTGCAGAGTGCTACTCTTCACTCTGTAGAAGACCGGCCTTTAACCAAATCAATCCATAAAAGTTATAAAAGGAAAAAATCTTCCTTAAAGGACACCAGGGGACCCATTGAGTCAAACCCCAGGCTCCAAGAGTTGTCCTCCAAGGAGGAGAGAGGACATGAGGAAAGGGCTCTCACTACTGATGCCCCAAAGGTGGGTGCACAGGATAGTGAGAACATCACTAAGACCCAGACCTCGGCAACTCTAAGTGATGACTCTTTTGAGGAATTACTAAGAGGACCCCGGTGCCAAGAAACCACAAGGGGGGGGGGGGCACTACTGCTTCTTATAGGAAGAAGAGAGTGTCCAAACAACCCATTTCATCACCAAGAAGTGATGAGGGTAGAACTGAAACTATTGAATTGACGGAAAGGATGGAAAACCTCAAAGCCAATGTACCTGTTAGTGAGCCCGATGATCTTGCTAGAAGGAGTGAGGGTAGTATTAAACAAAACCAATTGACGGATAGGATGGAAAACCTTGAAACCATTGTACAAGATTGTCTGAAATACCTAACAAATCAAGGAAAGACCATGTCATATATGAAGAAGCACATTAATACCATCAACAAGAGAATGAGAATGTATGAGCACAGGCTTCTTCAACAAACAAGGATCATAAGAAAGTTGAAAAAGAAGGTTGATAGTAGTGATGCTCCACCAGTTGAGCTCACTAAGGGGGAGAAGGATAACATACAAAACATGATAGATGAATCTATTGCAGCAACAACTTCTCTCCTTAACCTTAAAGAATCAAAAGTTAATGAAGGCCAGGTTAATGATGAAGGCCTAGAAGACATGGATACTACTGTTGAGCCTACTACTGATGAGCCTATAGAAGAATCAGTAGTAATTCCTACTACTGATATCATAGCAGTAGTAAATCAAGAAGAGGCAACAAACACTACTGATGCCCTATCAGTAGTAACTCCTGAAATAACTGCCTTGGTTACTACTGAAGAGGAAGAACAAGAGATCCCAGAGCTAATTGAAAGGGAATATTATGTTATCATCTACAAACCACCAACACCTGATCAACCACTTATCATACCTGACATTGATGATAATGTGAATTGGTTTGAAGTAGATGAATGCACACTTCCTCCACACCCCAAAATACTATCAGAAAATGAACTTCATTTGTTTTATCCAAAGTTTGTAATTCCAGGTGTCCCAGATATGAAATATATTCCACCTCCACCTTCAGCTTGTATTGGAAAGGGAAAGGAAATTTATGATGATGATTATCCCAACAGAGCATTAGGTCACCACATGGTGAACAAAATTAATCATGTCAGATCTGAAAAACAATCTAGATGGAAGGTGAAACATAAGAAATACTTGAAGAATGTGGCTATGTATCAAGCTCTTGAAGAAAGGAAAAAGGCTGAAAAGGAAAGATCAAAAACTCAACAAACTTAAGAAGCTGAAATACATGTTCAACTAAAAGATGTTCAAATAGAAGCTCAACTAGCAGAATTTAAAAGATTTAGAAAAGTAGAAGAAGAACATCTAAACTGCCTTGAAGATCTGGTAGCTAAAAGTAAAAGAACAAAAGGTGATCTACCAGATGCTGTATTTGAACAGAAGAAACTTACGATTGACTTTCTCTAGTCAAAAGGGCACAGTGCAAAGACTTTTGGCAGAATGAAGATGATCACAATTATAGAAAAATATTGTACTGCCAAAAAGAAAGAATTAGCTGAGCAAGAAGCTGAAGAAGAAAAGAAACTAAAAGCTTTAATCCCAATAAATCCAAAGTTAATTCAAACTGGTAGTATATCAACTACTGGTGAATCCTCAACTCCCCAAACCAAGAAAAGAAAGGCTCTTACTCAAGAACAAAGTGCTCAAAAGAAATCAAGGACATAACAAATTATTCCTGTTCTTGAAGTACCAGTTGCTCCCCTTCAAAACAATCCAATCATCAATTGGAGAGTTATGACTAATAATGTAATATAAATTATAAGGGAAGACAAAGTTGTTCAAAGATTTACTGGATGGTTACCATTGATTAGATCCTGTTCAAGAAGTGATGTAATTAAACTTCTGATCATTGGAAAACCAAGAATGACAAAGAAATCATGGAAAGATTCTGGAGCTGGATATTTAACAAACATGATTGATGCTGCATTTTATCCAGATAACTACCCAGAAATATTTACAAATCCAGAAAATGTGTATGCTTGGAATGTACTCCCAACTGCAAATATGTACATCTTTGAAAGATCAAGTAAAAACTTTGAGCTTTATTTATATGAAAAGGAATATCCACACTCTGAAAAGGTCATGTATCAGATATTCACAAACACTATGATGAGACCATATGATGCTGTAATGTTCCAGAATAAACTGAACTATTTTACAAAGAAAAACAGCAAATACATCATTGAACAAAGAAAGCAACAGAATCAAAGAACTCTAGAGAAAAGAAAGAGGGAAGAAGAAGAACAAAAGAAACTTGAGTAATTCAAAAAGAATTAACAAGTTTAGGGGGAGATTGTTAGAACAAATCACAGTTCAACTTATTACTGATGCTGCAGTTAGTACTGATCATGGTTATTACTGATGAAAACTATGGTTATTACTGATGGGGCAGAAACACTTAATACTGATGAGTTGATACTGGTGAAGACTATAACTAACCTACTACTGATCATGCACATATTGAAGATACTACTGATCATTAGTAGTTACTACTGATGTTGGTTTTGGACTTACTACTGATTACCAGAGTTACTACTGACGATGCATATTTACTACTGGTGATTGAAGTTACTACTGGTACGCGTTTAGGAAGCATATCAAGTCCGAGATCTTCGCATAAGTAGTTATAGAATGTTATTCAATGTATATCTTTTATAATTCGATGTAAATCAAGTCCTAGAATAACTAGGGTAAATAGTTAGGCTTCAAGGACTATTATATATAGTTCCTTACGAATTGTAAAGGTACGTGTGTATTGTTAATCAATAATATACATTGAAGCTTTTTTGTGAATCACTGTGTTTTTAATATTATTGTTCATTGTTCGTTCAATATACAGTATTCCATTGTTCTTAATATATTAATTCAAGTGTTGATCCGCTGCAACTTCTTGTTATTAGTAAATATGGGTTGACAATAACTTGTTTAGTTATTCGATCCTGACAGTTTGGCATGCTATCCAACGGATGCAAATGTAAACAAGAGCGGTTTGGTGGGTGTTTTATATTTTCCCATTTTTTCACTTTAAAATAAGATTAATTGTTTGGTAATTAGTAAGTAGATGTACAGTACACATATTTAGGTGAGACTTTTTTTTAAACTAACAAATCTATTCTACTCCTAATTACCATCTATGTTCACATCGGACTTAAACTCCAGATCTCAAGGATGAGAGTCATACATCATACCGCTATGCCAAAGGCCTTTTGGTATATTTAGGTGAGACTTATATAAACGTCCCTGATCCTCCTAAGTCGTGATACAAATTTTTATTGACATTATTAATTTAAATTTATTCAAAATATGTTAGACTCATCATTTGGACTTTCACTAACCATTCAATCTAATCTAGTTAAATTATTATAATGTTTTCTATTAAAATTTATAAAACCAATAATGTACATATCACTTAATTTGAATAGGAGGAAGTACATACTTCACCCGTTTCAAAATACTCGTAATTAATGCATTTGAGGTTTCACGTTTTGTGAGTCAAAAAATTATAATGAAAATTAAATTATGTAGGTCTTATACATTTTAATTAAAGTGAGTTTAATAATATTAAAAGAAAAAGTAGTATAAATAGATCATTTCATTATATTAGATGAAACAAATAGTAAATAAGCCCTACTACGTTTTAAAGTAAACTATAATATAATTTTTATAGTGTAAATATTACCTCGTGTAAATTGTATATATATATCAAAATAAAAGATACGATGTATGATATAATTTTTATAGTGTAAATATTACCTCATGTAACTTATTACACCCATCGTTTCCTTAATTTTGATATAATAGGTTATTTTGATAAGTAAAATTAAGTGGTTGGTGTAGAAATATAAAATAAGATAATGGCATGTAAAAGATGGTGACTTTAATAGTAAAAGTCAAAGTTCCGAGTTCATGATCGGTTGGCTGCCGTCCCACGACGACTACATCCGCTGACTAAAATCATCACATTGTAGTATTGTACTATACTATCGTGTGCCTCAAAATGCAATCTACAACCATGGCAACACAAAATTGATAGTTTTAATTTTTTTTCAAAATTTAATTATATATTAATTAACACTTTAACTGATACATATAATAATAATAGATTTTCACTTATTATTTTCTTTATACTATAGGTTAACCACCTGCTTTGTGGGTAGGCTAGAGTAGACGCACGTGAACCTCCGTGACCACAATAAAGTACCTTTTTTTGCTGCTAGAATAGATTAAACTCGAAACCTTCTAGGAATTTCACACCTTAGTAGACCAAGTTCAACCACTAGACTACCACCCTTAAAAATTTCACTTAATATTTTGCGCGAATTACATATAAGGTCCCTGTGGTTTACCACTTATTGCAGCTACAATCCCTAAACTTCATTAAGTACACTGGGAGTCCCTGGTGTTGCCACTTTGTTGCACCCGTAGTCCTTGAAGCAAACACACGTTAATTAAAGCCGTTAAATCCCCCATGTGCACATCACATGATGGGTAGTATGGTAATTGTCCACCCCTTCCTCATACTTAAACCTGAGTAAATTACATGGAAGGTCCCTGTGGTATACTACTTATTACAGTCTTAGGCATTGAACTTCATTTATTACACCGGAAGTCCCTGGTGTATATACTTGGTTACACACATGTAAGCCTGTAAACGAACCAAACGTTCAACGAATCGTTCGCGAACCGTTAGGCGGGAGTTCGTTTATGTTCGTTCGTTTAGCTAAACAAACAAACACAAATAAGATTTTGTGTTCGTTTAGTTAAACAAACGAACACGAACAAAGGCCCGTTCGTTCGTTTATGTTCGTGAACATCCGTTCGTGTTCGTTTGTTTACATTCGTTTGTTAGTGTTCGTTTGTGTTTGTGTATGTTCGTTTGTGTTTGTTTGTGTTTGTTTCGTGTTCGTTTGTGTTTGCTTGTGTTTGTTTGTGTTTGTTTGTGTTTGTTTCGTGTACGTTTGTGTTTGTTTATATTCGTTTGTGTTCGTTTATGTTTGTTACCCTAGTTCACGAACCGTTCGTGAACACTACATTTTCTTAACAAACATAAACGAACACAAACGAACATAAAGAAACACATGTTTGTTACCCTAGTTTATGTTTGTTACCTTAGTTCACGACCCGTTCGTTCGTTTACATGCCTACATGTGTGTAACAAAGTTTATACACCAGGGACTGCCGGTGTAATAAATGTAGTTCAGGGACTAAGGCTGTAATAAGTAGTATACCACATGGACATTCCATGTAATTTACTCGGGTTTAAATATGAGGAAGTGGTGGAAAATTACCATACTACCCATCATGTGATGTGCACATGGGGGATTTAACGGCTTTAATTAACGTCCGTTTGCTTCAGGGACTACGGGTGCAATAAAGTGGCAACACGATGGACTCCCAGTGTACTTAATGAAGTTAAGGAACTGTGGCTGCAATAAGTGGTAAACCACAGAAAATAATTCGCTCTAATATTTTTGAATTCACATATTGACTTTCAACAAAAACTAAAGAAAGCCATTAATTTGATTCAACGTAGCATTCTCTAATATGTCTTTTTTTTTTTTATAAATATTTTTGTATTTGCTTGTATATCACTCACTATTAAGTATTTATTACTAATTTTGAGCATGCAGATTGTTATTCCATTATCGAATTGGCTTAATTATAAATCAAGATCAACATACACTTCAAAGATATACTACCTTTGTATCAAAATAATTGATATATTTTCTATATAAGGGTGAAACAACATAAGAAATACACTTCTAAAACTTACCTTATTTGGTAAAAAAATGAAATCTTTCTCCCTAACTCTCTATTTTAATAAAGTGAAATTACTCTTTTACCCCTATTTTTACTTTTATACATCATTAATTTCATTTTATTCAAAAGAGGTCGTACCCATTCTCCACTAATTATTCACTTTAATCTATCTTAAACTACCTTTTAATCTTTTGCATCAAAAATTATATTTCTTTAAATATTTCACTTATTTTGATACAGAGATAGTATATAACTTACAAGAAATCGGATTACTTTTATGGTATGATCAATCAATTACATTATTTTAGTATGTTTATAAATAACGTTACAGCTCGTCCTTTGAAAGATGAGAATCATCCAATCGGGACGTACGAGGAACGTTATGGTATGATCAATCAATTACATTATTTTAGTATGTTTATAAATAACGTTACAGCTCGTCCTTTGAAAGATGAGAATCACCCAATCGGGACGTACGAGGAACGTGCGTAGATCCGTAAAATATTCATTTCATATATAGAACCACATATTTGGATCTTGATTATATAAAAAAACCGTCCTGAAAAAACCGAACCATTTAAAAAACCGATGTCAACGGTTTTGATTTTTTGAAAACCCGAATGTTTGGGGCGGTTTTCGGGGGCATATGAAAAACCCGACCAAAAACCCCGCCCCGCCCCGCCATTATATATCTTTCAAATTTTATAAAAATATTCTTACATTTATAAAAATTTGACATTTAATTATCTTTTAAATAAAAAATATAATTGCATTTTTTAGGTGATTTATTCCTATATTTTCTATGGATGAAGATATAGACAAGATCGTTGCGAAAGATTGTTGAATGTTATTCTATTATCAATTTGGGTTTTGCTAATGACAGCCCTTAGGGCTGTCACTAACATGCATAAAAAGTTTGTACATTGATTAAAAAAGTAATATTCCTAAAATTCAGGGGGTTGTCTTTTGTGTATTTTGAATTCTTAATGACAGCCGGCTGTCATTAGCATTTTCCTATTAATTTTATTCAAGTTATATTGTAGTTAAATTTATTATTACATTGTATTAAACATACTAGTTATTTTTTATTTATAACAAAATGTGTTAAGGTAATAAATTGGTAAATTTAAAGAAAAAAAAAACCGAAAAACCCCGAAACCGAACCGAAAAACCCGAAAAACCGAAACCGAAAAACCCGAAACCGAACGGGGTGTAATTCTTAAAACCCGAACTTTTGGGGCGGGATTTGGTTTTAGTTAAAAACCGTTTCAAACCGCCCCATGCTCACCCCTACTAAAATGTCAATAGAACTAAGATTATGGGGTATGAGCATCACCACCACTTGAAAATTTCTGCACCCCACACCATTTTTTTCCAACTCATCATTTCTTTTCCCTTTATTTTAATAAAAACACAAATTACATTTTAATAAAAATACAAATAACAATTTATTAAAAATACAAATAACATTTATTTTAATCTTCGGCTTCATTAGTGTCTTCATTTGGGTTTTGATTTCGGTTATTGTAGAAACGTTCCGCCAAGTCTTCTTGAAGTCTATCGTGTATTGCATTGTCTCGAATGTCAACAATCCTATGCAAATATTCAGCAGTTCCCGGTACATACAACGTATGGCGGGGACCGTCCGACACGTAATGTGAAATATTGTGACCTTTGTCTTCGACAACCATATTATGCATTATGACACATGCATACATAATGGATCTTTAATTATGAAGTTGATAGGTATGCACCACATTTTTAACAACGTGTCACTTTGCCTTTAAAACCTCAAAAGCACGTTCTACGTCCTTACGTGCCGATTCTTGTTTTTGGGTAAACAAGGTTTCTTTTGGGGGTAAGTTTAGATATTAACGCCAAGTATATATGTTTTCTGAACTCTCTCTCTCGATGAGGGCGATTTGGCGGGAAAAACGGTTACACTAGATTGCTAATTCTTCCATCGATTCTACTTCATTTCTTCGATTCTATTGATTCCTCATGTTCTGTAATCTTCTATTCTTCTATTCTCCTCGTATCTGATTGCTGATTGTGATGTCGTCAAGGCGATCGAAGAGGAATGTGAAAATTCCGATTAAATTTGGGGATGCGATCCATAAATTGACGAGCAAAACAACTAATAAGAGTGATGTGCCGTTTAAGGAGAAGCCTGATGATGATAATGAAGGAAGTCAAGGTGGAGTGCTTGTATTTGGTAATGAAGTTGAAGGATCTGGAGTAAAGGAAGGGGAATTTTCTGAATCTGACGCATGCGATGACCTAAGTGGTGATTCTGTAAGTATGAACAATAAATTTGTTGATGAGAATGTGAATATGAATGATAATACTGTAGATAATATGGATAATAAAGATACAAATACCAGTAGCAATGTAGACAATACTGTTAACAATGAGAATACTGATAAAACTGCACAAGTTAACCATAGATAGTATGCTAATGTGGTGAAAGGTGATGAGAAGAAATCTCTTTTGAAAATGCAATACATACCAACACAATTGAATGAAAAAGGTGAAGAGATTGTGATTTTTTATGAAGAATTGGTGAATAAGGGCTGTATACTGTGGAACTTAACTGCCTGCGGATATTTTGTAGGTTATGTTATGAGTGTTAATGAATTGAGGTTTAATCTGAAAAGAATGTGGGGAAAATATGGTCTAGTTGATGTGAAAACACATAGTGCAGGGAATTACATGTTTAAGTTCCGAAATGAGGATGGATTGAACAAGGGTATTGATCAAGGACCATGGATGGTGAATAATAAACCATTATTTGTCCAAAAATGGAGCCCTGAGGTTGGATTGCTGAAAGTTGAACCATCTAAAATCCCCTTGTGGGTCAAACTTTCAAATGTTCCTGCTGAAGCTTGGAGCATGGAAGGCCTTAGTGCTATTGCTAGTAGTGTAGGCACTCCTATGGTGATGGACACTGTTACTGCTAACATGTGTCAGAATGGGGCAGGAAAAATGGAATTTGCGAGAGTTCTTATTGAAGTGGATGTGAAGAAAGGGTACAAGGACAAGGTGGAACTTCAATATAGAGATAAGGATAATCGAATTAAAGGTGGTAAAACTGTGTATGTGGAGTATATGTGGAAACCAGAAATGTACTCATTGTACAGTTTTTGGGCATGATACTAAACGGTGTCATAAAAGGCCCAGAACTGTGGAGGAATAGAAGATACAAAAAATGTAAAAAGTACGAAGCAAATTCAAGAAGAAGAGAAATTTACCGAAGTAGTAAATAAAAGAAATGGGCAGAAGTATAAAAACAATGGTGGGCATTACAAAAGAAAGGAAGGGAAGGGGGAAACAGTGAAAGGGCAGAAAATTGTTACAAGTAATAAATTTACTGCTCTGGAAGAGAATAAAAAGGAGAATAATCAGTATATGGAGCTGCAAATTGTTGAGCAATATATTAAAGAACACTTACAGCCTCCAGAAGAGGTGTTTAGCAAATGGTCCACAGAAATGTTGGATACGTTAAAAAAAGTGGAAGGAGGAATATGATAAAGAGGAAGAAGAACATGAAGAGTATTGCATGGCATGAGTAATAGTGCCAAATTTATGGAAATGAAATGGGTAGAATGGATCATACTGTTTCAAATGAACAATAGTGATTGTATTCAGTCTCTTATATCCAGAGGTTATTTTTCTGTTTATGGATTTTAAAATTGCATCATGGAAAATCAGGAGTATGAATCAATTTAAGAAGCAGAATGAAGTAATTAATTTTATTAAAGAAAAGCATATCCATATTTGCTATGTTTTGGAAACACGTGTGAAGATGGATAATATGAATAAAGTGATGGGAAGAGTTTTTGATAAATGGGATTGGATTTCTAATTCTGATCATAGCAGAAATGGTTGTAGAATTGCTATTGGTTGGGATAAGAGTATTGTTAATGTTACTCCTATTCATGTTGTCACACCCCGCCAAAAATGAGTTTTTACTTCATTTAAAATGTTTTGCGGAAGAACGAGGGTGTAACGTTCATGACAACATAGCAAAAATTAAGTAAACAAACAACCACGCAAAAACGAAAAATAAAGGTTTGTTTCACTTTCAAGTTTCCAAAAATAGCAAGTTTCCTAAAATAGAAATTGTTTGAAATGAAATGATTGTTCGTAAACTTAATGTTTTAATCATGGCTCACGACAATCCCAATGCTCATGTCCTCCAATTCCACTGCACCTAATTACCTGGAAAAACATAAATAGTAAAAGGGTCAACAATAATGTTGAGTGAATCCACAGGGTTAATGTTTATGATAAGAGTAAAGTGATTTGCTACCCAAAATGTTTGTTATGAAAATGGTTTATGACTGAAAATGTATAAGGTTCAACACTCATATGATATGAGTAGTAAGTATGAAAATGTTTAGTATAGTTGTAGAATGTATACAACTACTAGTTATGTTTATGAAAAAGTGTTGAACAAAATGTTGTGTTTGACATCGCATAAACTGTTATCCCCAACAGGTAGCTAGTCTATTGAGTTAATATACCAACCCCTAAGTCCACAATCAACACTTCAACTCTAGTATGTTATGTTATTTTATGGATATACACTCCCGGAGATGTCTTGGATAAACGAAGTAATGATCAAACGTTCGTTGGGAGGATGAGTGTCAGCCAATAGTACTATCTGCATATCCATGGTCTAGATCCACTAGTTAATGATTGCTGGTAACCTTAGTCCGGTATAATAATTGTTTGTCATGCCAAAGCGATAATGAAAATGTAACGATGTTGTACAGTCATAGTAAAATAGTAGCAATTGTGTTTATGTTTTCCACCCCAAAGTTTATAAAACAGTTAAAAGAGTAAAAGGGGTCTGTGGACTCACCTGGCAAAGCTTAGCAACAAGAGACTTAAGACAGAGGAATCCTTGGGAGACTCCTAGCTTCCTAAATGATTTAACTACTGATTAGACTAAGCTAACACAGGCGATACTATATACGATATAAGTTAAGCAATATGTATTACATGTTATGTTTTATGTTTTGTGACATCGAACGAACTTAGGTTATTGGACCTTAATAGGTCGGAATAAAATGAAATGAAATGAAATGAAATGAAATGAAATAGACTACGAAATGAAATGAAATGAAATGGGCTTGGGTTAGGCTTATTGGGCCTAGATTGGGCCTATTGGGCCTAATGGGCTTAATGGGTTGGGCCACTTGGGCCTCTTATTGGGATTAGGTCCACTTAGGTTGGGCCTTGAATTGGGCTTGGCCCAATTGGGTTCGGTTGGTTGGGTATGGGCCAAAGGTTTGGGCTTTGTTTCAAATGGGCTTGGATACTAATGGGCCAACTAATGTTTGGGCCCGATAGACTAAAGTAGATCGATATGGGCCAAGTACGGGCCTTGGCCCAATTGGGTATTCGGGTTTGGGTCCACGGTTTGGGTCAAGACCCGGTTTGACTTATTGGTCAACATTGGTCAAAATTGGTCAACAAAAGTCAACTAAAGCTTCTAGATTTCGGTTAGGGTTTGAGGTATACTATGATTTGGTCAACCAAGGTCAAATTTGGTAAATATAGCTATCAAATGGTCAAATAGTCAATCATGAAAGTCAATTAGGTTTAGGGTTTGGTGAGTTCGGCTAGGGTTTAACCTAGGGTTGGCCGAATGGCCAAAACCCTACGGGTTTTGTGGCTAGATTCGGCTAGGTCGACTTGGTTCAAGGGTTCATAGGTCTAGATCGGTACTAGGGTTCTAGATCTAAGGTTTTAGCAATACAAATGTCGATATCTAGGGTTCTAGGTCACGGGTTTAGCAATAAATCAAAACAAAGATTAAACAAACAACAAAACAATCACGATTTGGGATCAAGGAAGCAACCGTGGACATGCATGTGAGCATGCACGTCGAACATGGGGTTCATGACCTCACCGAGACCATATGGCCATTGGCCATGGTCTCGGGCTTATGTTAATACCGAAACGGAAAGGAAAACAAGCAAAAGGGTTCGGATTTCATACCTAGCAACCGAGAATTGGAAGAGAAAGATCAAGATCGAATTTGGACGGCTTCAATCTCGAACTCGGGACTTGCTCTAGGGTTTGGGACGGCCGAAAATCAATAAAAACAAATGATTGTGTTCATGGGGTTTATATAGGAACGAAATTGGGGTTAGGGTGAAAGAGATTGAGTCAAACAAGGACTCTATCAAGATGGAATGGATAAGATCAAGTTTTAAAACACAAGGCCAACACCACAAGGGTGTTTCGGCCATGAGGAAGGTCACGAGCAAGGGTAGGCCGGCCACATTGGTGGTCGGTCTAGGTTTAGTGTCGGGTTCAAAGCGTAGTTCGATTCGAGTCGCGTTTATATTAAATTGTTACGTTTATTGCTTAACCGGAAATGTTATTGTTTTTAGGAACGTTTTTAACTCAAAGTGTGTCACCATAAGAAAGTAATAATGTTGTGTTGACTAAAATAATCAAACACTAATGTATGGTGTAAAATATGTATGTTTGTTGTGTATAAGGAATGCCAAATATAGAATGCCTATAAGTAGAAACTTTCTAATTGAGGAAAGTTCTAGAAATGAAATGAGGTTACATACCAGAAATATCGAGTTGTCACATTCTCCCCTGGTTGAAGAAATTTCGTCCCGAAATTTAAGACGAAGCACGAACAGGAGAGACAACGAGAAAAAGATGAGGATATTTCTTTCGCATCTGGTCCTCACGTTCCCACGTGAATTCAGGACCTCTTTTGGAGTTCCATCTGACTTTAACGATTTTGATCTTGCTTCTTCGCAACTTTTGCTCTTTCCAGTCAGATATTTCAATTGGTTCCTCAGTGAAATGAAGTTTGTTGTCGATGATAATTTCTTCAGTAGGGACGATAAGCGAAGGATCATGAATGAACTTTTTAAGATTAGAAACATGAAATGTGTTGTGAACATTGCTGAGCTCATTAGGAAGACGAAGGCGATATGCAACAGCACCGATTCTTTCAAGAATCTCAAATGGTCCAACATAACGAGGACTGAGCTTTCCTTTCTTACCAAAACGTACAACACCTTTCCAAGGTGCTACTTTTAGCAAAACGTGGTCGCCAACAGCGAACTCTAAAGGCTTTCGACGATTATCAGCATAGCTCTTTTGTCGATCTCTGGCAGCCTTGATACGATTTTTTGATCTTAAAAATCTTGTCAGTCGTTTCTTGTAGAATCTCAGGACCAGTAATCTGACGATCACCAATTTCAATCCAACAAAGTGGCGAACGACACTTTCTTCCATACAAAGCTTCAAACGGTGCGGCCTTAATAGTTGTATGATAACTATTATTATACGAGAACTCAGCAAACGGAAGATGAGAATCCCAACTTCCACCAAAATCAATAACACATGCTCTAAGCATGTCTTCCAAAGTTTGAATTGTTCTTTCAGTCTGCCAATCTGTTTGGGGATGATAGGCAGTACTCATATCGAGGCGAGTACCGAGAGATTTTTGCAACGATTGCCAAAAACGAGACGTAAAGCGACTATCACGATCCGAGATGATCGCGACTGGCACACCATGCCGAGATACAACTTCCTTTAAATAAATTCTTGTTAACTTCTCCATTTGATCAGTTTCCTTAATAGGAATGAAGTGAGCTGATTTGGTCAATCGATCGACAATTACCCAAATTGTATCATGACCATTAGCTGTTCGAGGCAATTTGGTTATAAAATCCATAGAGATTTCTTCCCATTTCCATTCAGGGATCTCTGGTTGTTGTAGAAGACCGGAAGGCTTCTGATTCTCTGCTTTCACTCTAGCACAAGTTAAACATTTGCTGACATAAACCGCGATCTCTTTCTTCATGTTTGGCCACCAATATAACTCTTTGACATCTTTATACATCTTGTCGGCACCAGGATGAATAGAATATTTGGATCGGTGAGCTTCATTCAAGATAACATTGCGAACACTTCCAAAATTTGGAACCCATAAACGATCCATGAAATAAAGAGTTCCATCCACCTTTGCTTCCAACTGCTTCTCCATACCACGCAAAGCTTCACTTTTGATGTTCTCTACCTTCAAGGCTTCAGTTTGGAATTCTTGAACTTGGGAAGATAGATTAGAACGAACAGAGATTGGAAGGGCTCGAACACGACGAGGTTTAGGTTGCTCTTTCCGACTTAAGGCATCAGCTACCACATTAGCCTTACCAGGATGATACTTAATTTCACATTCATAGTCATTCATCAATTCTATCCACCTACGCTGCCTCATGTTGAGATCTTTCTGATTGAAGATATGTTGTAAACTCTTGTGATCGGTAAATATTGTGCACTTGGTACCGTAGAGATAATGTCTCCAAATTTTCAATGCAAATATAACGGCACCCAACTCAAGATCATGGGTTGTATAATTCTTCTCGTGGTTCTTAAGTTGTCGAGAGGCATAGGCGATTACTTTGTCATGTTGCATCAATACACAACCTAGTCCTTGGTGCGAAGCATCACAGTACACCACGAAATTATCGGTTCCTTCAGGGAGAGATAGAATAGGAGCAGAACGCAATTTAGATTTTAGAGATTGGAAGGCTGATTCTTGCTTTTCACCCCAGACAAATTTCTCATCCTTATGTGTTAACATCGTCAAATCCTTTGCAATCCTTGAGAAATTTTCTATAAATCTTCTATAGTAACCAGCAAGACCAAGGAATTGTCTCACTTCAGTTGGGGTCTTCGGAGCTTCCCAATTCTTTATAGCTTCTATCTTTGCAGGATCAACGTGAATACCTTCTTCGTTGATAATATGACCCAGAAATTGGACTTCCAGAAATTGGACTTCACGCAACCAAAATTCACACTTGGACAACTTGGCGTACAACTTTTCTTTCTCCAACAACTCAAGAATGATTCTTAAGTGCTCTTCATGCTCTTCTCTAGAATGCGAATAGATGAGAATATCATCTATGAAGACGATAACGAATTTATCGAGATACTGTTTGCACACTTTGTTCATGAGATCCATAAACACAGCAGGTGCATTGGTCAAACCAAATGGCTTTACCAAAAATTCATAATGACCATAGCGAGTTCTAAAAGCAGTTTTGGGCACATCTTCATCACGAACTTTTAACTGATGGTAACCAGAACGAAGATCGATTTTGGAATAGAAACTCGATCCTTGGAGTTGATCGAATAGATCATCAATACGGGGAAGAGGATATCGATTCTTAATTGTTACTTTTTTCAATTCACGATAATCAATGCACATTCTCATTGAACCATCTTTCTTTTTAACAAAAAGGACCGGAGCTCCCCAGGGCGAGAAACTCGGTCGAATGAAACCAAGATCAAGAAGTTCTTGTAATTGCGATGAAAGTTCTTGCATTTCAGACGGTGCAAGACGATAAGGAGAACGTGCGATAGGTGCGGCTCCTGGAATCAGATCAATACGAAATTCAACTTGCCTCTGAGGCGGCAGTCCAGGCAATTCACTAGGAAATACACCAGGAAATTCACGAACAATAGGAATGTCCTCAATCTTACGATCTTTGGACTTTGTGTCAACGACATGAGCAAGAAAGGCTTGGCATCCTTTACGAAGATATTTTTGAGCTTTCATAGAAGTTATGATTTTTATGTTTCTGTTTCTTTGTTCACCTTGAATTATTAATGTTTCTGTTTTGGATAAGGGAATTCGGATTTGTTTGGTGTAACATATAATTTCAGCACGGTTTTTAGACAACCAATCCATCCCTATGACGATATCAAAACTACCTAGTTCTACAGGCACAAGGTCTATATAAAAAATGTGGTCATCTAGGTCAAGCTTACAACCTTTAAAAAACTTCACTAGACCTAACAACCTTGCCATTTGCTAACTCGATTTCATAATTCACCTTCAAACGATCAGGATCTAGATTTAAGAAACTTTAAAAGTCGGTCGATACGAAACTCAAGTCGGCTCCCGAGTCAAATAAAATAGAAGCAAAATGATTGTTGACGATAAACGTACCAGTGACGGTATCAGGGTTCTCACGAGCTTCTTGAGCATTCATAACAAATGCACGACCACGACCATTTTGACGATCATTGTTGTTGTTGGCATTGCGATTGTTGTTACGATTGTTATTACGATTGCCATTGTTGTTGTTGCCATCCTGGTTATTGTTGTTCTGAAGTCTAGGGCAACGATTACGATAGTGGTTAGAATCACCACACTCGTAGCAGACAGGATTCTTAGGAGGATTGTTGGATGAACACTTTCTGAAATTATGACCCCAGCGGTCACACTTGAAGCATTTCTCACACTGACCATCATGATGCCAGTTACATCTGTTACACAAGGGCTTGCTTCCAGCATGAGACTTAGATTCTGAATTAGACCGATTGTTGTTCTGAGTAGAGGCTGCATAATTCTTAGTCTTTTGATATTTGTTCCCTTTGTGATCACGTTTGTTGTCGTAGGAGCGCTTTCCATTTTCATTGCTCACATTATCAGTAGATCTGCTAGACACCACTAGCTTATCTTTGAACGATCCACTTCTCATTGCATCATCAGTCAACCTTGTTGCACGATTCACAGCATCTTCGAATGTTGTCGGTTCAGAAGCAATAACATGAGTACGAATAAGATCATGAAGACCTTGAAGATACTTTTCAATGCGCTTGAATTCAGGAGAAACCATATGAGGAACGAGACGAGCGAGTTCTTGAAACTTAGTTGTGTAGGTAACAATATCAGATCCAACCATGGACAGATTCCATAGTTCCACCTCAACTTTTTGTAGCTCTCTCCTTGGGCAAAACTTTTGAGTCAACTGATTCTTGAACGTATCCCAGGTCATAGCATCTACAGTTGCACGACCTAAGACTTGCACTTGAGAATTCCACCAGGACAACGCTTCCTTGGACAACGTACTAGCAGCAAACTTCGTCATATTCTCAGGGGCACATTGAATAACACTGAAAATGGATTCCACCTTCTCAATCCAGTGGATGATAGCAATAGCACCTTCAGATCCAGAGTAGGTCGGAGGATGACAGGACGTAAAGGTCTTAAATGACTGACCCTGACGATTGGGATCTGAAGTTTAAACAAATAAGGAAAGAAATGAGTAATAAGTTAAAATAAGATAGAAATAATGAATCTTCTTTCATGGAGTCGTATATTATACCATTGTTTCCCACATTAGATGCACCAGTGGAATTTCCTCTTGCAGCGTTC
The DNA here is from genome assembly GCA_963853835.1 of Calendula officinalis. Classification (NCBI taxonomy): domain Eukaryota; kingdom Viridiplantae; phylum Streptophyta; class Magnoliopsida; order Asterales; family Asteraceae; genus Calendula; species Calendula officinalis. The sequence continues at coordinate 76,803,608 of OY970822.1, forward strand.
ATTTGAGCCATTGCTTCAGCGATACGGCGTTCCACCATTTGTTCGACAGTCTCAGCGTTTCCTCCTTGAGCCATTGATAAATTGCTGATACAAATGATAAGAAATTAAGAGATGAATAATATAGGAGGACTATAAGGAAAATATGTACTTATAATAGGGATCAAAGAGTAGATACACAATAGACGTAATAGTAGTAGTAGACGTAGATATAAATAGTCGTAATTATAGTAGTAGTAGTAGAGACATATAGGAAATACAATTATAAGAACAATAGAAATTACTAAAATATCACTTTTATTAAACACATTCCTAATACATAGTAGTTTTAAAAGTAGGGCATATATGCCAATACTAAAGAACAAAAATACTAAAATAGCTAAACACAAAATCTAATAATAGTAAATAGAAAAACAAATATTGGCGATAGGTAGATGACTAATCATCTTCTTCTGGCTGCTGGTCATTTTCTTGCTGTCATGTAGAGTTCACCATCCTTCACCAGTCGATAGAGATAAGGACGCTCTCCAGGCTTAAGGTCAGGGGGTCCATTGGGGTACACCGGGATAGGAGGCTGAGTAGGATGAAACCAATCTGCTGACGATATTGGGAAAGGCGTCGGTATAAACACTGGTTTGGGGGACGAAGGAGGCGTAGCACGTCTTCTAGACGTGGCGGTACTCTGATCACTGTCGTATTCTGGCTCTGACGAAATATCAATAACACTTGCTGTCGACATTCTACTAAACACGACGCATAAAAGACTATTAGATTATGAAGTTGTAAGGCTTGCTGACATATGCTAGCTATAACACTAGGGCAATACTAACTAAGGCAAATGTTCTAAACTAAGAACAATGGAACTTCAGGATATGAGACTGAGCATGCCATGATTATTTTGATTTTTTTTTTTTTTTATAAAAGTGTTTGTTTTTCCCAAAAATCTTTTGTAGTTATAGACTAGGCTTGCTAATTCACTATAACTTAAGCTCTGATACCACTCTGTCACACCCCGCCAAAAATGAGTTTTTACTTCATTTAAAATGTTTTGCGGAAGAACGAGGGTGTAACGTTCATGACAACATAGCAAAAATTAAGTAAACAAACAACCACGCAAAAACGAAAAATAAAGGTTTGTTTCACTTTCCAAAAGTAGAAAGTTTCCAAAAATAGCAAGTTTCCTAAAATAGAAATTGTTTGAAATGAAATGATTGTTCGTAAACTTAATGTTTTAATCATGGCTCACGACAATCCCAATGCTCATGTCCTCCAATTCCACTGCACCTAATTACCTGGAAAAACATAAATAGTAAAAGGGTCAACAATAATGTTGAGTGAATCCACAGGGTTAATGTTTATGATAAGAGTAAAGTGATTTGCTACCCAAAATGTTTGTTATGAAAATGGTTTATGACTGAAAATGTATAAGGTTCAACACTCATATGATATGAGTAGTAAGTATGAAAATGTTTAGTATTGTTGTAGAATGTATACAACTACTAGTTATGTTTATGAAAAAGTGTTGAAAAAAATGTTGTGTTTGACATCGCATGAACTGTTATCCCCAACAGGTAGCTAGTCTATTGAGTTAATATACCAACCCCTAAGTCCATAATCAACACTTCAACTCCAGTATGTTATGTAATTTTATGGATATACACTCCCGGAGATGTCTTGGATAAACCAAGTAATGATCAAACGTTCGTTGGGAGGATGAGTGTCAGCCAATAGTACTATCTGCATATCCATGGTCTAGATCCACTAGTTAATGATTGCTGGTAACCTTAGTCCGGTATAATAATTGTTTGTCATGCCAACGCGATAATGAAAATGTAACGATGTTGTACAGTCATAGTAAAATAGTAGCAATTGTGTTTATGTTTTCCACCCCAAAGTTTATAAAACAGTTAAAAGAGTAAAAGGGGTCTGTGGACTCACCTGGCAAAGCTTAGCAACAAGAGACTTAAGACAGAGGAATCCTTGGGAGACTCCTAGCTTCCTAAATGATTTAACTACTTATTAGACTAAGCTAACACAGGCGATACTATATACGATATAAGTTAAGCAATATGTATTACATGTTATGTTTTATGTTTTGTGACATCGAACGAACTTAGGTTATTGGACCTTAATAGGTCGGAATAAAATGAAATGAAATGAAATGAAATGGACTACGAAATGAAATGAAATGAAATGAAATGGGCTTGGGTTAGGCTTATTGGGCCTAGATTGGGCCTATTGGGCCTAATGGGCTTAATGGGTTGGGCCACTTGGGCCTCTTATTGGGCTTAGGTCCACTTAGGTTGGGCCTTGAATTGGGCTTGGCCCAATTGGGTTCGGTTTGGTTGGGTATGGGCCAAAGGTTTGGGCTTTGGTCCAAATGGGCTTGGATACTAATGGGCCAACTAATGTTTGGGCCCGATAGACTAAAGTAGATCGATATGGGCCAAGTACGGGCCTTGGCCCGATTGGGTATTCGGGTTCGGGTCCACGGTTTGGGTCAAGATCCGGCCTTGACCTGGTTTGACTTATTGGTCAACATTGGTCAAAATTGGTCAACAAAAGTCAACTAAAGCTTCTAGATTTCGGTTAGGGTTTGAGGTATACTATGATTTGGTCAACCAAGGTCAAATTTGGTAAATATAGCTATCAAATGGTCAAATAGTCAATCATGAAAGTCAATTAGGTTTAGGGTTTGGTGAGTTCGGCTAGGGTTTAACCTAGGGTTGGCCGAATGGCCAAAACCCTACGGGTTTTGTGGCTAGATTCGGCTAGGTCAACATGGTTCAAGGGTTCATAGGTCTAGATCGTTACTAGGGTTCTAGATCTAAGGTTTTAGCAATACAAATGTCGAGATCTAGGGTTCTAGGTCACGGGTTTAGCAACAAATCAAAACAAAGATTAAACAAACAACAAAACAATCACGATTTGGGATTAAGGAAGCAACCGTGGACATGCATGTGAGCATGCACGTCGAACATGGGGTTCATGACCTCACCGAGACCATATGGCCATTGGCCATGGTCTCGGGCTTATGTTAATACCGAAACGGAAAGGAAAACAAGCAAAAGGGTTCGGATTTCATACCTAGCAACCGAGAATTGGAAGAGAAAGATCAAGATCGAATTTGGACGGCTTCAATCTCGAACTCGGGACTTGCTCTAGGGTTTGGGACGGCCGAAAATCAACAAAAACAAATGATTGTGTTCATGGGGTTTATTTAGGAACGAAATTGGGGTTAGGGTGAAAGAGATTGAGTCAAACAAGGACTCTATCAAGATGGAATGGATAAGATCAAGTTTTTAAAACACATGGCCAACACCACAAGGGTGTTTCGGCCATGAGGAAGGTCACGAGCAAGGGTAGGCCGGCCACATTGGTGGTCGGTCTAGGTTTAGTGTCGGGTTCAAAGCGTAGTTCGATTCGAGTCGCGTTTATATTAAATTGTTACGTTTATTGCTTAACCGGAAATGTTATTGTTTTTAGGAACGTTTTTAACTCAAAGTGTGTCACCATAAGAAAGTAATAATGTTGTGTTGACTAAAATAATCAAACACTAATGTATGGTGTAAAATATGTATGTTTGTTGTGTATAAGGAATGCCAAATGTAACACCTCAATTTTTATTTACACTTTTTAAATCATATTTTTAAATAAAAATATTACAAGTTCATTATTCCCAAAATACGGTTTAACAAAAACCTTAAAAACATTTATCAGAGTATTAAGACCGGTGTTACATTATAATATCATAACCATAGGATAAACGGGATCTACCTACGAGCTCCCGAGCTAATCAACACTAGGCCACTTCTATCGCGACCCTCTAATCCATCGATCTCGAACCTGAGTACATAGCCAAAAACAAAGTAGTACGTGAGACAAAAATAGTCTCGTGAGATACATGGGTTTTCGACCCATTCTCAAAATAATAAAAAGTCCTTACTATTAAATTCTTTCCTTTATTCACTTATTAATTATCAACTTATTATCTTATCGTTTATTCATACTTACTAGTAAGCTAACCGTAAGCTTACCCATCACATAATCACATACATGTAAGCTATCCTTAAGCTTACCCCTTTTATCACATACGCCCCGGATCATTCCAAGGCAAACTCCCCCGATTTGGGTTATCATTAAGATCACATGGTAATTGGGGTTCTCCCAAACTTACCAAGATCATCAAATCCCCCGTCTCGCGGGTTATCGTAATCCCCCTTTTTATCGGGTTATCATAATCCCCCTATTGTCGGGTTATCGTTCACATAGATATACTACCCTTGCGCAGGGAGGTACCGCCCCAAGTAGTAATCTCACTCCCCCATAAATGGGTTATCGTTATCCGGATACTTTTGTTACACACATTGAACATCAAATTCGGGCCTATGCCCCACCAATTCATAATCATACACAAATTAGAATACATCTATTCTAATTATCATATTATTCTCTTTTAGCATAATCATATTTCATTTATCTTTCCTCATCATTATCATCGTATACTTTATCCTTAAATCTACTAATAAGATTCATTTCTTATTATTCATTTTCATAAATATATTACCTTTACATTGACTAGAGTGCATACATGACACTAGTCCAATCATACTTGTTCTCTTAACGTGATAACACTACTTTTATTAGTATATTTTACTAATAAACGTTAATACTTTAAAATCTTTGTCATTTGCTTAATTGTTAATTCTTACTAACAAAAGCCAATTTCATACTCTTTTAGCCATTTTCATTATTAATACTTTTTATCAATAACCTCATTAATCATTTAATCTAATCACACTTACTTGCAAAATCATCAATTTCAATAACTATGTTCTATTAGCAATTCAACCGAATTTCATTATCTTTCCAATCACTTTCTTTATTAAAAATATGTATTAATAAAGACTCGATAGATATTATCCATTTTCAAAACTCTTTTACTATGTACTCAGCTTAAAAGTTCACATGTACTCACCTTGGCCAAGCTAAATCCAAATCGTGTCTAATAACACGAACCCTTGCTTTCCAACTCGTGAAATGTCACCAAACTTTAGGTCTTCTTGACCTACCATCAATATCATCACAATAACTAGTTATTATCCATAACTAATCACTAATCAATCCATATTCACATTCCTAACTACCAAGTTCATCCAACTTGGTGAAATCTCAAACCCTAGTTCAAGATTTCTATCAATAAACCCAAATCAAACTTGTACACATCGATTACAAGCCTACAATGAGTGTTCTACACCCATGATTAGTCATCTTCCCCAAAGATGACATGGTTGGTTCCCCAAACCACCATTTTTACCCATACAAAGCTCACAATCAAGGTAGATGAGCAAGACAATCAAGAATACTTACCCTTGATGTTTAGATCCTTCAAGATGGTGAAGATTTGAGCTCAAGAACACCAAATTCGCCCTTTCTCTCTCTAGAAACGGCTGCACCACGATTAGGGTGAGAAATGAGCAAACCCTAGCTCAAACCCGTTTTAATACTGCTTGACCAGACTTCGCGACGCGAACTTAGTTCGCGTCGCTAACTTTGCATATCGCACGCAATCTTAGCGATCGCTAACACATCGCGAACTACTTCGCGCTCGATAACCAAACTCCCTGGCCCGACTTCCCGATCGCGACCAATAGTTCGCGTCGCGAACTCCTTAAGGCAGCAGGGCTGCACTTTTTCATCTTTATTTCGACCCGGTTTCGCCCATAACTTTCTCGTACGATGTCCAAATGACTCGAAACCAATTCCTACGTGTTTTAAACGATTTATCCTTATTTATCATATTTTCCCATAATTTATTTTATTCAAATTTCGGGTCGTTACAACTATCCACCCCTTAAAAGGATTCCGTCCTCGGAATCAACTCAAGGATTTCCAATCCTCATTCCACTCCCAAATTATGATTCGATAATACTTATGCATTTAATCGCCCACTCGACCCGTTATACCCAAACGGGCCAAAGATCCAAACTTGAGTTCTTAATACCCGAACGGGTCAAAATTTCACAATTTGACCTTAACCTTTCTCATCATTTAACCAAACTCCTTACTCCCATTGGGACGATATGACCCAATCATTACTATTAACCATTTGACCAAAATGATACTCAACCCCTCGCTTTGACCAAATTGTCAACATTGTTCCATCTTTGACTTAGCACAAAGTCAACCATTTCTTGACAATTTCCTTACCCACTAGTGATTCCATTAACCATAAATTCCTTAACAATCGACCTTACCTTCATGGTCCAACAACAATCATACTCGGTTCCTAAATTCAACTCGAAATACCCAACGGTTAAAGTCGCACCCTTTGACTACCATTATTTCCATTAATCCATTACCCACTATCTTACACATGAAGATGATACATCACGCCCTTATCCTTGACTAACCAATTTAAACGAAAGTCAAAACCCAATTTTGACTGAAGTCAACAATCTACTAGTTGACCAACCTTGACTTATGATTAAAGTCAAACTTACTTTGCAAAATTTCCATATTCTTTATTACTAAGGCATCGCTTCCCAAGCTTTTCATTCCCGATCCCAATATCTAAATTTCCTTTCTTAATTGTTCCTCCTTCCTTCGATTTCAATTTCCACAATCGATTAACAATTTTCATTTAAGGCAATACCAAATCTCTATTACCTTTTTAACTTTCATCCAATTACTTATACCATTTATAATCTCCTTCAAACATCCTTATACCATACTTGAAATTCCCGATTACCGGCCCTAGAGCCTCAATGATATCCAATTTGTGGTCTAACCACCCATTATACCTCTTTCACCACTCATTGGTTACTAACAAACTTTGCTTCCTAAAAGCATTCCCTTTTTCATAAACCATGAACTTGTAGGCATCTCCGACACCTACTTATACTTAAACACTACCCGTGTTTTCAACCCAAGTTCTCACTTGCCATAAAAATCATAACAACAACTAACCATACGGTTCTTCATACGTCAGATACAAACATCATATCCCTTATAACAAATTATACTTTAACTATCTTATCGAGATGATCGGAAAGCCTCCAATCCGTCACGACTCCAAACTATCACAATGATCGGAAAACCTCCAATCCAAAGCGACTCATCAAATCTCGTTAACCGGAAAGCCTCCGATCTAACAAGATCCATTCAATACCATTCTATCTTGCATACAATTCATGTATGCATCATTCACTTAGCATCATGCTAACATTTTCTTTCATAACTAATCACATTCTCTATTCAATTTACATTTCCTCACATTTCACATAACATTACTTTCTAAAGTCATATTCTTTTCATAGACAATTACTCCCACTTATCCCTTTACACCACCCGGTATACACATAACATTTCTCATGCTTTCCACCAATCTACTCTTTTACCAATCGTCTTTAGTCGATTCATTTTCTCATCATTAAAATTCTCAATCTTTCTTTCACCACTTAGGTAACCACCATTTCATTCCATTATCCATATTTTACCGAATCACCCAGCCAACTCGAGTCAACTAATTGACTCCAATCCATAATCCAAACATAACCTATTACATTATTTCCATATCTTTTTTCCAATATTTAAATATTACCCTTCACTTAGCATATCATTCCTGGGACAATTTACCATTAATTAACCTTTTTCCCTTAGCATCGAATCTATCATTCATTATACAAACTTTTGTCATGACTAATTGTCAATTTGTTTACTCAACCATTTTCGAATACTAAATTCTGTCATCCCCGATGCTTATCCCTTCCAACATATTTTCTATTCACGAGTTTGAAACTTCACTATATTTTTCATCATTCTCTTCCTTACCGTTATCGAATGGTAATACCACATCACTTATCCTTATTCCCGCCAAGTGCTACAATTTTACTTTTGAACTTTTTCCTTACATGGTTTCACATCCATATATATCATTCTCACCGGGTCTTAGTACTTTCGCGTACTACCACCCTTTCATTGGAATATTTAATATTCCCGAGATAATATATCTTTTAATATCCTAATTATTCGCGACGTACCAATCGCCAACTCACCTAGGCATATTATTTCTTTACACGTAACGAACCGGGGAAACCGTCCCCCGTGTACAGTTCCACACCAAACGATTTACCCATACTTATACATACCATTTCACTTAAGCACCAATTTGTGCAACAATTACCCAACAAACCACGAACCTCATACCATCAATTTTATAATTGAGGAAAGTTACCACACTTTTGCACCTTTCACATCAACATGATTTGACGAACTCTGAACGAGTTTTTCTTCCTTTGTTGACTCCAAGCTACCATCGAACTTCCTCTTTTCTCCACTTGATGACGATTCATTGATCCTTCGTTAAATTACCTTCTCCACATTCCTAGCAATAAATTCTCTTAGAAATTCTTCCAAGTACTCTTTCGGGGCAAAACTTCCCTATCAATCTATTCGCGAACTCCTTCCACGACATCTGGTACCATATTCTCTTTTTATGCTTCGAACATCGCATTCCGCCGCGACCACACATCACTCTCCCAGAAGACGAGCTGTAGAAGTCACCATATCTTCCTCCTAACACTTGCTGATCTTTAGCACTTGCTCAATTTCACGAATCCACCGAACCACGGCCTCCGGTTCCGTACTTCTCAATTACACATCCAACTTACACGCCATCAACGTCTTGAATGAACATCATTCCTTTTCTACTGATTCGGAATCACTACCATCATCACCGCGACATGACAAAACTCAATTATAATTTCTCTCCTTGTCTTAGAGGAGCTTGTCCTCTTCTCGCGTTCACCCTTTTGTTATACCAATATTTTCACAATCAAGATTCAAACGATGACCCAACGGTCGAATAAGACACATTTATACCAAATCATGACATTTCTCTTAGGGATCGACCCTATCATACTCGCACTTTACAATCTCAAAAGACTAATCATGGACATCCTATGGGAACATATGGTCCTACTTAGCATAGCTTAAGACTAGGGAGGTCAAACCTACCTAATTCACTTAAACTATAGCTATGATACCAAGTTGTAACACCTCAATTTTTATTTACACTTTTTAAATCATATTTTTAAATAAAAATATTACAAGTTCATTATTCCCAAAATACGGTTTAACAAAAACCTTAAAAACGTTTATCAGAGTATTAAGACCGGTGTTACATTATAATATCATAACCATAGGATAAACGGGATCTACCTACGAGCTCCCGAGCTAATCAACACTAGGCCACTTCTATCGCGACCCTCTAATCCATCGATCTCGAACCTGAGTACATAGCCAAAAACAAAGTAGTACGTGAGACAAAAATAGTCTCGTGAGATACATGGGTTTTCGACCCATTCTCAAAATAATAAAAAGTCCTTACTATTAAATTCTTTCCTTTATTCACTTATTAATTATCAACTTATTATCTTATCGTTTATTCATACTTACTAGTAAGCTAACCGTAAGCTTACCCATCACATAATCACATACATGTAAGCTATCCTTAAGCTTACCCCTTTTATCACATACGCCCCGGATCATTCCAAGGCAAACTCCCCCGATTTGGGTTATCATTAAGATCACATGGTAATTGGGGTTCTCCCAAACTTACCAAGATCATCAAATCCCCCGTCTCGCGGGTTATCGTAATCCCCCTTTTTATCGGGTTATCATAATCCCCCTATTGTCGGGTTATCGTTCACATAGATATACTACCCTTGCGCAGGGAGGTACCGCCCCAAGTAGTAATCTCACTCCCCCATAAATGGGTTATCGTTATCCGGATACTTTTGTTACACACATTGAACATCAAATTCGGGCCTATGCCCCACCAATTCATAATCATACACAAATTAGAATACATCTATTCTAATTATCATATTATTCTCTTTTAGCATAATCATATTTCATTTATCTTTCCTCATCATTATCATCGTATACTTTATCCTTAAATCTACTAATAAGATTCATTTCTTATTATTCATTTTCATAAATATATTACCTTTACATTGACTAGAGTGCATACATGACACTAGTCCAATCATACTTGTTCTCTTAACGTGATAACACTACTTTTATTAGTATATTTTACTAATAAACGTTAATACTTTAAAATCTTTGTCATTTGCTTAATTGTTAATTCTTACTAACAAAAGCCAATTTCATACTCTTTTAGCCATTTTCATTATTAATACTTTTTATCAATAACCTCATTAATCATTTAATCTAATCACACTTACTTGCAAAATCATCAATTTCAATAACTATGTTCTATTAGCAATTCAATCGAATTTCATTATCTTTCCAATCACTTTCTTTATTAAAAATATGTATTAATAAAGACTCGATAGATATTATCCATTTTCAAAACTCTTTTACTATGTACTCAGCTTAAAAGTTCACATGTACTCACCTTGGCCAAGCTAAATCCAAATCGTGTCTAATAACACGAACCCTTGCTTTCCAACTCGTGAAATGTCACCAAACTTTAGGTCTTCTTGACCTACCATCAATATCATCACAATAACTAGTTATTATCCATAACTAATCACTAATCAATCCATATTCACATTCCTAACTACCAAGTTCATCCAACTTGGTGAAATCTCAAACCCTAGTTCAAGATTTCTATCAATAAACCCAAATCAAACTTGTACACATCGATTACAAGCCTACAATGAGTGTTCTACACCCATGATTAGTCATCTTCCCCAAAGATGACATGGTTGGTTCCCCAAACCACCATTTTTACCCATACAAAGCTCACAATCAAGGTAGATGAGCAAGACAATCAAGAATACTTACCCTTGATGTTTAGATCCTTCAAGATGGTGAAGATTTGAGCTCAAGAACACCAAATTCGCCCTTTCTCTCTCTAGAAACGGCTGCACCACGATTAGGGTGAGAAATGAGCAAACCCTAGCTCAAACCCGTTTTAATACTGCTTGACCAGACTTCGCGACGCGAACTTAGTTCGCGTCGCTAACTTTGCATATCGCACGCAATCTTAGCGATCGCTAACACATCGCGAACTACTTCGCGCTCGATAACCAAACTCCCTGGCCCGACTTCCCGATCGCGACCAATAGTTCGCGTCGCGACTCCTTAAGGCAGCAGGGCTGCACTTTTTCATCTTTATTTCGACCCGGTTTCGCCCATAACTTTCTCGTACGATGTCCAAATGACACGAAACCAATTCCTACGTGTTTTAAACGATTTATCCTTATTTATCATATTTTCCCATAATTTATTTTATTCAAATTTCGGGTCGTTACACCAAATATAGAATGCCTATAAGTAGAAACTTTCTAATTGAGGAAAGTTCTAGAAATGAAATGAGGTTAATTTTCAAATCAGCTGGAAAAAGGCTTCCACACTTGACTCCACCTTTTGGGAGATGCCATTCCTACTTCCCAAAAGGGAAAGACCAAACAACGACTTCCCGAAAGAACTCAATACCAGAAATATCGAGTTGTCACACATGTTTCTAGACAAACAATCTTATGTTTGATTGTTTTGAGACACAATAATAAGAGTATGTACTGCAACTTTGTTTATGCTGCTAACACTGGAAGAGACAGAAAGGAGCTATGGAAAGACTTGCACATGGCTAAAAGCATCTCTGATGGTTATCAGTAGATTCTTATGGGAGACTTCAACGTTACAATGAAGTGCAGTGAACATACTGTGGGGGGTTCCTTCATTAATAATGATATGCAAGACTTTGTGGATTGTACAAATAATGTTGAAATTGAAGATATTTGTAGTACAGGTCTGTTGTATACGTGGATCAAGTCTCCTAAAAACCCGTGTAATAGTGTTATGAAAAAGCTGGATAGAGGGATGGCAAATAGTACATTCATTAGTGATTATGGGCATGCTTTTGCACAATTTCTCCCTTTTGTTACTTCTGACCACAACCATGTGGTGGTGGTGATCCCTGAGAAGCTTAAGAAGGCTGGGAAGCCGTTTAGATTTGCTAATTATCTTTCTACTAAAGATGATTTTGTGTAGATTGTGAAAGATAATTGGGATGTTGACATTTCTGGTAGAAGAATGTACATATTGGTGAAAAGGTTGAAAGCTATGAAAATCCACATGAGACAAATGAATTGGAGAAAAAGGAACCTTTTTGAACTTGTTAGCAGTCTGAAAGGTAAGGTGAAAAAAGCTCAGAGTGAAATGGTGGCCCAACCTCATAATGCCCAATTAAAAGATCAGGTGAAAAATCTGTTAGCTGAATATTCTGATGCTATAAATGATGAAGAAATGTTATTGTTTCAAAATGCTAAAATTAGATGGTTAAAGGATGGTGATAAAAATACCAAAATTTTTCAACAAACCATTAAAAGTAGGAATCACATAAGCAAAATTATGAAGATTTGTGATACCCATGGTACTAAATTTGTAGGAGATGATATACCTGAACAAGTTGTCAATCATTTTCACAGTTTTTTGGGCCAAACAGGGGACTGCAGCCCTATAAGTAATATTGAGAATCTTTTTGAAAAGGTTATTAACACTGAAGAAGCTATTGATATGATTCATGATTTAATAGATGATGAGATAAAAAAAGGCCATATTTGACATTGATCAGAATAAAGCCCCTAGCCCAGATGGTTTTACATCTGCTTTTTTTATAAAAGCATGGGATGTTGTTAAAAATGATGTTTGGAGAGCTATAAATGAGTTGTTTAGAAATGGTAAATTGTTGAAAGAAGTTAATGCTACCATTATCACTCTGGTCCTTAAAGTTCCTGCCCCTAAAACAGTAACTGATTTCAGACCAATTGCTTGCTGCAATGTTATATACAAATGCATCAGCAAGATTTTGACAAATCGAATAAAGAGTGGGCTGAAAAAGGTAGTCAATGAGAACCAAAGTGCTTTTACCCCTGGTCGGATGATTCAGGATAATTTACTGGTTGACATAGCTAAGGCCTATGATACTGTAACGACCCGAATTTTTGTGCTAAATAAATTATGAAAAAAATATGATAAACAAGGATAAATCATTTAAAGAACGTAGGAATTGGTTTCGTGTCATTTGGACATCGTATGAGAAAGTTACGGACGAAACAAGGTCGAAAAGGGCACTAAAACGCTATCTGGTAAATAGCGTCGCTAAAAGTGGCGGGGGTGCAACAGCGACCCGAAATAGCGACCATGGTGCTGAATAGCGACGCGATTTTCTGATCTGGTGATAAATATCGGGATTTTGGCCATTTTGAGTTCATTCTTCGTCCTAACTCTCTCTCTCTCTAGAACCTTATACATATTTTGAGTGAAAAGGTTGTTTGGAGCCGATTTTGGGGTCCAAATCAAGTGATTTTGCTTCCATTGTTGAAGATCAAGGTAAATCTTCACTCCTTTGTAGTTGTAGTTGTAGCTTTAGATCTATGAATTTGTAAGCTTGGGTTTGAAACCCTAGTTCTTGGGTTTGTGATTAATGGTTGAATAAAGGTTGTATACACTTAATAGATGGTATTTTAACAAAGAAAACAAGTGTATGCTTAAGATTTGTAAGAATCTTAAGATTGGTTAAACATAGGGTTTTAATTGTCACCAAAATTTGGGGGAAAGGGTGTTGGTGACTAATTAGTGTTATGAGACTAATATTGGAGACTAATGATGTCACCCTGGGTTGTGGTTGGGTTTGGGTTTCGTTGGTGAAACCTTGGAACTAAGATTTTGGGATTTCCACCAAGTTGGATGAACTTGGTGGTTAAAGATGATAATAGAAATTATGTGTTGTCTAGTTATTAAGGATAACTAGAAATGTGATTATTATGTTGCTAGGTTACAAGGACCTAAAAGTTGGAGATATTCCAAAGGCGGGAAGCAAGGATTCGTGTTGATAAACACGATATGGATTTAGCTATCGCTAAGGTGAGTACATGAGACTTTTAAACTGGGTACATAGCAAAGAGCTTTTGAAAACATATATGATAATTTTATGGGTCTTTATTAATAAATAATTTGATAAAGATAGTGACTTAAAAGATAAGTAAGTAGCTATAATGTGATACTAGACTATGTCTAGTATAATTGACGATTTTAAAGGTAAATATGACAAACTAAAGTAAGTAGCAATGATTTTATAGTAATGAATATTTATTAGTAAATTATACTAATAAAAGTGAAGAACGATTATGTAATGAAAACGAGTATGGTATGACTAGTAATAAATATGTATTATAGTCAAATAAAAGAAAAAATTATCATGATATTGATAAATAAGAAATGTATCTTATGAAATAAGTAAGTATGGGCCTCCTAGGGTTCATAGATGTAGAAGTAGTGGTGGGTTGCTTATGATCGGGTCCATGGGACCGTACAGGTACGTTCACATTATGTTGAACTAGTTATATATAGTTATTATTAGATAACTAACTTGTTTTATGATTGATGTGATAGCCGAGAGCTAGATTGACATAACCGTTGAGTTATGGTAAGAATAAGATGATGTGATGACACGGGCGACTCCCGGTCATGAGGTGTGGATTGAGGGGCAGTTGGGTGGATTCCATCGACTCATCCACGTAGATGATGTGATGACACGGGCGACTCCCGGTCATGAGGTGTGGATTGAGTGGCAGTTGGGTGGATTCCCATCGACTCATCCACGTTAGTAGTCTTGCTACCTGGACGTATTCCGGCGAGCAAGGCGGGTATCGGTAGCGTGGGCGACTTCCTATTGCCGGTATCTTGAGCCTCTAGCTAGTGCGGGGACGACCCGACAGTTAGATATGTTGAGCCTCTAGTTAGTTCGGGGCCAACCTGATAACTAGATATGATTGCTAGGAGAGCATTGGATCGATAGGGTCACTATAGGGTGGCTAGCCTATATTGGTGTGATATATATACGTGCTTATATATTTTTGAAATGATTATTATTAATGATTGTGACTAAAACTCATGTATCTCACGAGACTATTTTGTCTCACGTACTACGTTTGTTTTGTAGCTATGTACTCAGGTACAAGTTTGAAGTGATAGAAGGTTGCACTAGAAGTGGCCTAGAGATGTTTAGCTCGGGAGCTCATAGGTAGATCTCGTTTGCCTATGGTTTTGATATACTTGGTGACACCGTATTTTTTTTGTAAACTCTGATAAAGGTTTTAAAGTTTTTGTTAAACTATATTTTGGACAAGATGTCAAATATTGGGAAAAATGTATTTTAAATTATTTAAATGATGTTTTAAAAGTACGGGCGTTACAACTTGGTATCAGAGCTATAGTTTAAATGAATTAGGTTGGATGTCCATCTTAGTCTTAGACTGTAGCAATAGGAATGTAAGATTCCTTGAGATCTATAGGTTGACCTTGAGACTTTATGTTAAGTTTAGGGTTGAACCTAGGGGACCTATAGAAGTTGTTATGAATTATGCAATGTGTCTTTTGAAACCGTAGGGCATTAGTATGGTAGGGTCGACCACTATGAGAAATGCCATGTTTTTATCTACTTGTGTTGTTTTCGACTGTTGAGTTGACCGTTTGAATCTTGTTTGATGGGTACGTTGGTATGGCGAAAGAATGAATGTGAAAAGTGGACGAGCTCCATTAAATTGGGAAGTGTTATGAATGAATGAGGATAGGCAGAATGATTCCAATGCCCGTATGAAGGAAGAAGAGTCATCGAATGGCGAAGTCCGTAGTGAGAAGTATCTACATAAAAAAAAGGTAGCAAGACCTAGTTGGAAGAAATGGAATGATGTTGTATAAGACCTTCATAGCGTGTAAAACCGTTGTGTAATTCGGAAGTTCTGAGCCGGAGGTCACGATGTGATGGACTCGGTAGATTGAGCAAGTGCTAGAGAGTAGCAAACGAAGGAGGAATGATATGGTGACGTTGGTATCACCATTGTTGAAGGATGAGGCGCTGACACAGTGGAATGGGTTGTATGAAACTTTGAGAAAGAGAGCGCGGTACAAGATGTTGTGAAAGGAACTCGCGAATGAGTTGAAAGGGGTAAGTCTGCCCGGAGTGAAATCTAGAGACGGTTCTTGATGCAACCTCGGAGATCTAGGTGAGGATTGATGCTATGTAATTATGGCTTAATTGTTTGGTTGTTGCAGGAATTAGTGCTTATAGAAATTGGAGATGAGTCGTATGACGTGGAGATTTATTTTTGGGAATAGTCTTCCTGGTTAGTTATGTGTATGGAAGTATGTATTGGAAAGGATTATAGACAAGCGTGTCACATGTAGTAAGGATATAAGGGTTGATGCTATTATGTAGTATCAAAGGAAGAACCACGAGGATGGTAAATGTGTTCAACAAAAGGATAGTTGTACAATGAAGTACTAAGTCTTGGTAAGAATTGTTAGTATGGATGAGAATTTTAGAAATAGAAACTTGGGAATTGGAACTTGGATATCCGACGGGAATCCAGATGAGTAATGAAATATTATTATACATGAGTGGTAAAGAAAATGATTGCTAAAGGTATAGTGATGCCTTGAAACTCATGAATGGAAAATATGTGGGAAAGGATAAGTGTCGGGAATGACGAATTTTGATTGTTGGAAATGGTTCAGTAAAAGTTGGCATATAGCCATACCTAAGTTTTGTGTCCGGAATGATGGATTCGATATTAAGGGTAAGAAGACAATTATTGGTAAGCCGTCATAGTAATGTTATGATAATATATGACATAGTGTAGTGTAAGGCTACGATTCGGAAAGAAATATTTCTAAGTCTCGCGATGTATAAAGAATAGAATATCGAGTGTTGGGCAATTGGGTGGTAAGTCATGGGTTACAAATGGAGACCGGAGTCGATTGGTTGACTCAAAGATGACCGGGTTGACCGGTGAATTGTGGTTAA
Source organism: Calendula officinalis (assembly GCA_963853835.1). Lineage (NCBI taxonomy): Eukaryota > Viridiplantae > Streptophyta > Magnoliopsida > Asterales > Asteraceae > Calendula > Calendula officinalis. The sequence goes on from OY970822.1 coordinate 76,820,445, forward strand.
TGGAATGGATTGTTGGTTACTCTAGTGGTGTCAAAAAGATTTGGAAGTTTGGTAATAAAAAAATGAACCGGCTAAGGGTGGTGAACGTGTAAGTGAAACGGTTAAATAGTAATTGGAAATTTTATTAGTTTACCCGCGAGGTGCAATGCATGTGCGTTATGTGATGGCCTTTGAAGGCATATGATAATGGGAAGGTAATGTTATATGTAGCGTGTAAAGTAGTATGTCAAATGGGAAATATGCTAAATATGAAAGAAAGTGATAATGTGGTATTATGGCAAATGTGCTAGATTGCATGATGAATAAATTGACAATTGAATGTGTAAGATGGTAGTGAAGTTATGTGATGTGAAAAGAGGTATACTAGTATGTAGGGCTGTCAAAAGCTGACACGACATGACAAAAATACACGAAACGAAACGAAATTGGCACGAAACTGAAATTTGAATTCGTGTTCGTGTCGTGTTCCTGTTGTGTAAAACAAACACGAAGTCGTATCGTGTCGTGTTCGTGTTCAGAGATTAACACGAAATTAACACAATAGTTATGATTTTGTCGTGTTTGTCGTGTTTTTCGTGTTTGTCGTGTTTTTAGCATGTAATAAGTAAGAAATTTGTTATTTATTTTGTGTTGTCGTGTTTATCGTGTTTCTCGTTTTTTAATCGTGTCGTGTCCGTGTTACCAAAATAAAACACAACTTCGTGTCGTGTCGTTTTCGTGTTGAACGAATTCGTGTCTTGTCGTGTCGTGTTATCCTGAAACACGAAACGATAGCACGATTTGACAGCCCTACTAGTATGGTACCTAAGATCAATAGAATAAGGAAAAGATGATGTGGTAGTTCGGGGGATCCCCAGCTACTATGATGTTTGGGGGTGGAATCGGTTGGGCGAATCCCAATGGTTCCATTTCGTGATGGGAGATGTTCCAATCACCGTGACAATTTGGATCTTGATGGATTGGAGCTTTCCGTTAATCTCGATAAAATAGTTAATGTATGAATTGTTGTGTCAGTATAATAGTGTTTTTTCTATATATGTGATGAATGTAGAACCACGTGGTTAATAAGTATTGTTATTATTTTATAACAAGTGAGAATTTGGTTTAAAATGCGGATTGCATTTAGGTTGTGTATGTGTAGGAGATGCCTATGATTTATAGAGTAGGAGGAAAGAAAAACTCCTAGTGAGAAAATTCTATTGGTGGCTAAGATATGGGAAAACTGTGTGAAATTGTCGAATGTGTTGCGGTAGGAGATCTAATACTAATAATTGAGAATGAAAGTTATGAAATTGATCGATGTGATACAAAGATGGTTGAGAGAATACTAAGCGATGGTATGAGTGACCAGATGAAGGACAAGGAACAGTAAAGGTTAGTATGACCTTAAGTAAAGGTGGGACTCTCAGATTATTTGGGGGAGAAAATTGAAAGTTTGGAAAAAAGGGAACGATTGTTAAGGAAACAATAATTAGTAGAACCGGAAGTGATAAGTTGAGAATGGTATCACGTGAGTACAGAACGTGTAAGTTTGGAAAAGTATGGTTGACTTTATGCAAAAGTCAAGGTTAGTCAACTTGTGATCGGTTGACTTGGTCAAAGATGGGCTTTGACTCTCGTTTTGAATGACTAGTGTATGATGAGAGCATAATGTATCGACTGTGTGTATATGAAAAGGTTAATGGAATAATTAAAAGAGATATAGTCGGATTATGCGACTTTGACCCGTTGGGTGTTTTCAAGTTGAATTTGGGAATCCGGTATATGATGGTTGATGGATCATAATTAAAAGTCGATGGTAAAGGAAAAGATGATTAATGGAATCTTTAGCAAGTAAAGAAATTGTTAAAGAGTAGTTGACTTTGTGCTTAAGTCAAAGATTAGACAATGTTGGATTATATCGACTCGGTCGAAGCTAGATTTTGATATCCGTGTGGATCGATTAGATGATTGTAATGATTGGTTCATATAGCCCCTATGTGTATAGAGAGAGTGGTTGAAGGATTGAAAGTGTTATGATTAAATTGTGAAATTTTGACCCGTTTAAGTATTATGAGTTTAAGATTGATTTTTGACCCGTTCGAGCCTAACGGGTTTAAGTGAATGTTTAAATACATATTGTTGACAAAATTGGAATGGGAAAAGTTTGATGATAATGACCACAAGGGAATGAGAACGGAATGCTCGGTCGAAAGTGGGTCGAAAGTTTTCTAGTGATTCCGAGGACGGAATCCTTTTAAGTGGTGGACAGTTTTAACGACCCGAATTTTTGTGTTAAATAAATTATGAAAAAAATATGATAAATAAGGATAAATCAATTAAAGAATGTAGGAATTGGTTTCGTGTCATTTGGACACCTTTTGGGGTCCAAATCAAGTGATTTTGCTTCCATTGTTGAAGATCAAGGTAAATCTTCACTCCTTTGTAGTTGTAGCTTTAGATCTATAGATTTGTAAGCTTGGGTTTGAAACCCTAGTTCCTGGGTTTGTGATTAATGGTTGAATAAATGTTGTATACACTTAATAGATGGTATTTTAACAAAGAAAACAAGTGTATGCTTAAGATTTGTAAGAATCTTAAGATTGGTTAAACATAGGGTTTTAATTGTCACCAAAATTTGGGGGAAAGGGTGTTGGTGACTAATTAGTGTTATGAGACTAATATTGGAGACTAATGATGTCACCCTGGGTTGTGGTTGGGTTTGGGTTTCGTTGGTGAAACCTTGGAACTAAGATTTTGGGATTTCCACCAAGTTGGATGAACTTGGTGGTTAAAGATGATAATAGAAATTATGTGTTGCCTAGTTATTAAGGATAACTAGAAATGTGATTATTATGTTGCTAGGTTACAAGGACCTAAAAGTTGGAGATATTCCAAAGGCGGGAAGCAAGGATTCGTGTTGATAAACACGATATGGATTTAGCTATCGCTAAGGTGAGTAAATGAGACTTTTAAACTGGGTACATAGCAAAGAGCTTTTCAAAACATATATGATAATTTTATGGGTCTTTATTAATAAATAATTTGATAAAGATAGTGACTTAAAAGATAAGTAAGTAGCTATAATGTGATACTAGACTATGTCTAGTATAATTGACGATTTTAAAGGTAAATATGACAAACTAAAGTAAGTAGCAATGATTTTATAGTAATGAATATCTATTAGTAAATTATACTAATAAAAGTGAAGAACGATTATGTATGAAAACGAGTATGGTATGACTAGTAATAAATATGTATTATAGTCAAATAAAAGATAAAAGTATCATGATATTGATAAATAAGAAATGTATCTTATGAAATAAGTAAGTATGGGCCTCCTAGGGTTCATAGATGTAGAAGTAGTGGTGGGTTGCTTATGATCGGGTCCATGGGACCGTACAGGTACGTTCACACTATGTTGAACTAGTTATATATAGTTATTATTAGATAACTAACTTGTTTTATGATTGATGTGGTAGCTGAGAGCTAGATTGACATAACTGTTGAGTTATGGTAAGAATGAGATGATGTGATGACACGGGCGACTCCCGGTCATGAGATGTGGATTGAGGGGCAGTTGGGTGGATTCCCATCGACTCGTCCACGTAGATGATTTGATGACACGGGCGACTCCCGGTCATGAGGTGTGGATTGAGGGGCAGTTGGGTGGATTCCCATCGACTCATCCACGTTAGTAGTCTTGCTACCTGGACGTATTTCGGCGAGCAAGGCGGGTATCGGTAGCGTGGGTGACTTCCTATTGCCGGTATCTTGAGCCTTAGCTAGTGCGGGGACGACCCGACAGTTACATATGTTGAGCCTCTAGTTAGTTCGGGGGCAACCCGATAACTATATGTGATTGCTAGGAGAGCATTGGATCGATAGGGTCACTATAGGGTGGCTAGCCTATATTGATTATATATATATGTGCTTATATGTTTATGAAACGATTATTATTAATGATTGGGTCTAAAACCCATGTATCTCACGAGACTATTTTGTCTCACGTACTACGTTTGTTTTGTGGCTATGTACTCAGGTACAGGTTTGATGTGATAGAAGGTTGCACTAGAAGTGGCCTAGAGATTTTTAGCTCGGGAGCTCATAGGTAGATCCCGTTTGCCTATGGTTTTGATATACTTGGTGACACCGTATTTTTTTGTAAACTCTGATAAAGGTTTTAAAGTTTTTGTTAAACTATATTTTGGATAACATGTCAAATATTGGGAAAAATGTATTTTAAATTATTTAAACGATGTTTTATAAGTACGGGCGTTACAGATACTGTCAATTGAGAATTCCTAAGGATGATTCAGGGTCAATTTGGTTTCCACAGTAAGATGGTTGGGTGGATTACGGAATGTGTGACCACTGCTTCTTTTACTATATGTATCAATGGTGAAAGACATGGCTATTTTAAAAGTGGTAGGGGTCTTAGACAAGGGGATCCTATATCTCCATACTTATTTTCCCTTGTTATGGAGATATTCACTCTCATGATGAAAAGAAGAATAAAATGCAATCCTGGGTTCAAATACCATAAAGGGTGTAAAGAACTGGAACTTACACAACTTTGTTTTGCAGATGACTTACGTATATTAAGTCATGGTGACTTTAATCCAGTGAAAATCATAAAAGATACTCTTCTGGAATTTAGTAACTCCTCTGGTTTGGTTCCTAACATTGGAAAAAGTACTATTTTTTGTAGTAATGTGAATGATGCTACCCAGGCTAAGATATTGGAGGAATTACCATTCTTAGTTGGTAAACTGCCTGTCAAGTATTTGGGTGTTCGCCCTTTTGACAAAAAGCTGGGAATTAAGGATTGTAAACAATTGATAGACAAGATAAAATGCAGGGTTAACAATTGGAAAAATAAATTGCTATCTTTTGCAGGAATGTTGCAACTTATTGCTTCTGTCATATCTGCAATGCATATATATTGGGCCTCAATTTTCCTACTCCCTAAAACTGTGATTAAAGAGATTGAGAAAATTTTGAAAAATTTTCTATGGAACCAAGGAAATATGAAGAAGGGCAGTGCTAAGGTGGCTTAGAAGGTTGTGTGTACTCCTAAAGATAAAGGAGGATTGGGTCTTAAAAAACTTGGACCTTGGAATACTGCTCTTATTAGTAAACATGTCTGGAATATTGTTGCTAAAAAAAGCACTCTGTGGGTTGATTGGGTTAACAGGGTGAAGTTAAAAGATAGGAATTTTTGGGATGTAGTCCCTAGCCAGAAGGATAGCTGGATGTGGAAAAGTTTGTTGAGCATTAGAGACAAAATCTGTGATGCCATTGTGTATAAGGTGGGAAATGGTAAAAATGTGTCTATGTGGTATGATAATTGGGGCATTATTGGGCCTTTGTGTTATATTATCAGCAAGAGATGCATTTATGAGGCCAGGTTGAATGATAATGCCACGGTTGATGATATGGTAAATAATGGTAGATGGAATTGGCCTAGGGAATGGTTGATCCAGTTCCCTATTCTGCAGACTGTGAATGTCCCTATTATTGATGCTCATCAGAATGATACTATTAAATGGAGGTTAAATGATTGTAATTTAGTTGATTTTTCTGTTAAAAGTGCTTGGGAAAATATCAACAGTGGTGGGAATACTGTGAATTGGCACAAGCTAGTTTGGTTTTCTCAAGGCACCCCAAGACATGCTTTTATTATGTGGTTAGCAATTCGAGGGAGACTGCTTACCCAAGATAGGATGATGAACTGGTGTAATAATAGGGTTCTATTATGCCCTTTCTGCAATCAAACAAATGATTCGCATAATCATTTGTTTTTTGAATGCAAATATCTGAATTTTGTTTGGAAGGAGGTAATGTCTATGTGTAATATCAATCATATTGCCAATGACTGGGACAATATTGTTGATCATTTGGCTAGGCTTTCTTGCAATAACAGCATCAATTGTGTGACCAAGGTAATTGTAGTAGCTACAACGGTTTATTTTGTCTGGAAAGAAAGGAATGATAGATTGTTCAAAGCAAAATGTAAGCCTCCGGAAGTATTGCTGAATTTCATTAAAGATTGTATCAGATTACATCTTATGGGAATTAAGGTGAAAATGTACAGATATGTTTCAAGAGTTGCTGCAGTATGGAATGTTAATTTTTCTGTTTAGAAGTTAGCATTTCTTATTAGCTGTTTCTTGGTTGTATTTGGTTGTATGAAACTGTTTTGTAATTTGCTGGTTTTATATAATATATCATGTGGTTGGCCTGGTTGGGGTGATGGTAATGCCGAAGCTCTAAACTAGGTTATCCAATTTTTGCAACAAAAAAAAAAGGTTTCTTTTGGGTTTCATGGATGCCGATAAGCCTTCACAAATGTAGCATGACGGGGATATATTCCATCGGTAAGGTAATAACAGAATCTATAGTGATGGTCATTCACAACGAACGGAGCATTTGGTGCCCTTCTTGATAAGATCTCGTTATATATTGGTGATTTATCAAGCACGTTGACATCATTGTTCGAACCTGCAACCCCAAAAAAGGCATGCCAAAACCATAGATCCTGTGAAGCAACTGCTTCTAGTACCAACGATGGCCTTCCATGATGACCTCCAATGTACTCTCATCTCCACGCTTGAGGGCAACCCCTTGCGCAAAGTTATACATATTTTCCCTAGCGGTCCTTTCAGACATGCGTAGGTACTCGTCAAGAGAATCAATGCACGAACTGTAAGCCATGGATCGGATTGCTGCAGTACATTTCTGTAACGGAGAAAAACCCCTCCTACCTCTAGCATCATATTTAAGTTGAAAGAAATGATACCTGTTTTCTAATACACTACATATGCGCATGAACAAACTTTTCCTCAAACGAAACCGTCGTTTGAATTCTCTGTCGTTATAAACGCTATCATCCGCAAAATAATCTCGATAAAGCCGTCAGTGTCCAGCGCTACGACTACGGTTGAGCTTCGCCGTCCTACTGTCGAAGCGGGCGGTGCTACTTTCCGCCAGTGCATTCAAATGCGCCGCGCAATACACCATCAGAGCCATATCGTATGTGTCAGATGATGATGACGACGACGATGATGATGATGATGATGATGATGATGATGATGATGATGATGATGATGATGGTGGTGGTGGTGGTGGTGGTGGTGGTGGTGGTGGTGGTGGTGTAGCCATGTTTAAATGTAGTGATTATAGGTTAAAAAAGATGGTAAGAAAATGATATATAGATTGTGTTGTAAGATGGGTATTTATATTATGTTGTGATTGGGTATATATATATATATATATATATATATATATAGTGGGCAATTCAACACATAACCCATTTAAACTACAGAACCGCAGAACCCAATCTTAGACCTTTAAATTTTAAAGTTAACGGTCAAGATCAATCGTGGCGGTTTCGTAAATAAAATTCATTATATTTGTAGTAAGAAATTAAATATAAGGGTAAAATGGGAATCGTACAAAAAAAATGTTAAGACCGTCCCCCTCATTTTCTGTATTTCTCTCTCTTAAATCACCCCCAATTTGAGAAACCCTAAATTGTAAAACACGTAGTCTTGTTCTTTTTTAGTTACAGTGAAGAAATCTTGAGGTGTTGTGTGTTGTTCGATTTTAACATCATCATCAAAACCATCAAGCATGGCCTCAATTCCACCGCTTCTAGACCCCCTGTATGTTTCTCAGTTCCGTTCCGCCACCGTCTTCCGCCATTAACTGCCGTGTGTAATCTCATCTCCTTCGCCACTTATCCCTACACCATCGACTACTCGCCTATTGTCAGTTTCTCGTAGAACTAATCTCACCTTTTCCGCAGCAGCTAACTTGACGGGTAATTCAATACAGGTACACTTTTTTCTCAATTATTTTGCGAATACAATATCTTATTTTGATGTATACACAATCAAATGATCAGTTAAATTTTCGATGTCTTCAATACAGTTTCTATTGACATCTATCACTAGTAATTACGATTTAAAAAAAATGAGTTCTGATTTGCACGTGATGTTGCAGATCTACAAATGGGTTTTGTTTTGATTTGAGTTTTAATTTGCTTGTGAAGTTTATTACAATTTATCCTTTAATTTGAGTTTTAATATGCTTGTGAAGTTTATTACAATTTATCCTTTAATTTGAGTTTTAGTTTGAGCTAATTTGACATAAAAATTGTTTATTGAAATATTTTATGGGTAATTGATCATAGATGTTTAGGCCTCGTTCGACAATGCTTTATTACTGATTTTGTGTTTACATTTATCAAAAAGTGAAAAATGGGCAAAGAACGGTGTTTACCAAATTAAGTTTTCAGCCAATACTTCGAATTGAAAGATGCTGTTTCTGGAGGATTGACGGTTCCTCTAAGTAAGTTTTTTTTTTTTTTTTGCTTAATGTTTCCTTGATTGTGTTGTTTTATTGTTTTAGATGGGGCTTTTCAAAGGCTGAATATCATTTCTTATCTTGATGAAGATATTTAGTAAGTTAATAGTTTATATAATTTTAATTTTGTTCATTATTTATAAGAAATGCTTATTCATATAATATGAGACACAAATGGAGTCTGTTTTATGTTAGAAACGTATGATGTAAGCATCCCTTGTATGCAGAGTTACATTGACGTATATAGATACATTGATGTATATAGATACGATACATCGATGTATATTGATGTACATCGATGTATATCGATGTACATCGATGTATATAGATACGGTACATCGATGTATATAGATACGGTACATCGATGTTTATAGATACGGTACATCGATGTTACCATATCTATGTACATCGATGTTACTCTACATACACACATGTATATATTATTATTTCATGTTTTCCATCTTGCAGGGTGTTGGGTAAAGATTGTTGAAGATTATTATGAACATGGAGACGGTAAAGATTGTTAAAAATCTACAAAGATGAAGATCAAAAAAGATGATAATTTAGAAAGCACATATGTTCGTACATACGTTTTATTTAATTTTTTTGTACATAGATGTTGAATGTGCATTTGTGTTATTTTATATTTTAAGACACATAAGTATTATTTTGTACATATATTTTATTTAGTTTTTTTATTGTTATAATAAATTGTTTGTTTGATTAGTCAAAATAACCTCAAAATAACATAACTGTTTTTTTATACATTAGTGTCATCTTGTACATTCATGCTGACCCGCAAATATAACATTAATGTATTTTGAAATTTATGAATTTTTATTCCTACAGTTTAGGAACATTACTAAAAAGGAAACCAAAAATAAAGATGTATAATGTCAAAAATACACCTGGACCATTAAATGAATTAAATAATTATAAATTAAATTACTAAATCATGATTGGTCAAAAAAATAGTTTTGCGGTTCTGTAGCTTAAATAGGTTCTGCGCTGAATTGGCCCCTATATATATATATATATATATATATATATAGTGTCCGATTCAGCGCAGAACCGTTTAAAGGTGCAGAACCGTATAACCATTTTAATTTTTAATCTTGGCCCTTGATGATCTGATCGACGGTTGAGGGGAAAGATCCCTTTTTATATTTTCTAGTCAATTAAAAAACCGGATATTTAATTTGTGTAAGGGTATACTCGTAAATTGACATACTCAAATAATTCAAAGGGATTAAAAACCGAATAACTAATCCATTTGTGTGCAGATTATTCGGAGATCACGTACCAAATACTCCCAATTTCACGCTCCTTCCATTTCACCGATTCTTCAAAATTCTAAACGAAATCTTCCAAATCTTCTACAATATATGAGTTTGTATACCATATCGATTGAAATTACGGCTGATACAACTCGAATCACAAGTCATTATCGTTCGAATTAGGGTTTTTATGCGGGGCTGAAGAAGGAGATAAAGTGAAATTGAAGGTTCAATATAGATGTCTGGTTAGTAATCTACTAGTATTTGTTCTTTCATTAATGGATTATGTTAATTTTGATGTGGTTTTCTTCCGAAACCCTTATCCCCATTATCGTATATCTTGTTCAGTCGATATGAATGTTTGGTTTTTTTAGCTGTTGTATAGCTAAAAAGTAGTTAATAGTCTTTCTTGTAATCGTTTTCTTATATTATTTCACATATGTCCGTTAGTTTTGAAGTGAAATAAATGTACACCTTTACATGTTCAATACAGTCGACTATTTTGTTAATTATGACTGGTAAAAGATATATGTGTTAGAGTCATACATGTTATGTTATATGTCACCGTATTATTTTGTGATTAAATCAAGTTAGGTTGTGTTATGTTTGAAACTACAGGTGTTAGAAGAAGCGGTAGGAAAAAGGCGAGATCAGTTAATTACAACGAAAGTCGGAGGCCTAAACCGGTTGTCATAGTCGGTATGTTGGTTTGATTTATTATTGTATGTATTTAATCTAATGTATATTATTTGTTCAGATTTAGATGATGAAGAAAAAGATCGACTTGATCATAAACGGAAAGGGAAACGCAAGGTTGGTGAATCATCTAACCGAGATGAAACTAATGTTATTCTTGCAGCAATATCGTGTTGAATCTTAAAAATTCTTAATCAATATCGTGTTATACATTTGATGTTTTTGATATTACACTTGATGTTTCTGTCATTACTGCATTTGATGTTTTTGTCATTATTAAATTTGATGTTTTCGTATTTGATATTAAATTTGATATTACATTTGATGTTTCTGTCATTACTGCATTTGATGTTTCTTACATTGGATGTTTACCCAATATAGAACACATATTTTTATTAACCTTGTCATTTAATATCACGATCATTCAATGTATAATGAATAAGTCTACTTACAGGTCGTGAACATCCAATGTTTTGAACTTGGAAATTACAGATTTACCCAATATACAATGAATGTTTATTTTCTAGAGTGTGTTGCTGATTATAATCTTCATCCATGTTTTCTGCTGCGTTTATTGAATTTTCTTGCTCATTATTCATCTTTATTCTGGTTAGATTAATGAATTTTGCGATGTTTACGGTTTATGGAAAAACTACGTTGATTAGAAACAATAACTGCATAATTGGTTTTATGATCTTAAATTGATTACGGGAAAAAGGAAAACAAAACCCACTTGCCATGTTTTTAGGGATCCAGCACAAGATTTATTAGTTTCCATATATTTCTGGGTTTTTTATTTGACTAAACTACCCTTTTAGACTAATAATAATAAATAGATAATAATTAATATTTGCTGCAACGTGATTGGTCGATACATGGTTCTGCGGTTCTGCACCTTTAAACGTATCTGTGCTGAATCGCACCCTATATATATATATATATATATATATATATATATATATATATATATATATATATATATATATATATATATATATATATAGGGGAGCGTTCATGCGAGAACCTATATAATTGCGAGAACTGCGAGAACCATTTCTGATCATTGGTTTTTAAGATGATTGGATGAGATTAAAGGGAATCTTTAAAATTAAGGAGCCTAGTTATTAAAAAAAAGCTAGCTTCAAGGGTATTTCGGTCAAAAATATGTGCGTTCAATAAGGAATATATTTCCTTTAATTTAATAGAATTACATATTTCCTCAATTTATCAACAAACCCAGCACCTTCCACGCTCTCGTTCCAAGATCCATAGGCGACGAAGAGGCACAAATCCGGCGAAAAACACTGAAATCAAACAAACGAATCCAAAAAATGACAATTCCGGGTTCGGGATTCACCAGAAGAAAGATAATAGGTACGATTTAAGTTTTGTTCGGATTCATTTGACGATTTAGGGTTTGGATTTCAGCTTTATTTACGATTTCGTTTACTGGCCAAACCGCTGGCTGTTTTTTGTGGGTTTTTAAGGTTAGGGTTTACATTGTTCATCGATTGTTCAGTTTTGTTTTTATGATTTTATTATAGAACAAAAGGCAGACGTTTTTTTGTGGGTTTGTAAGGTTAGGGTTTACATTGTTTATCAGTTTTTCGGTTTATGAATTAGGGTTTAGTTATTGTTCTTCGATTTCCGATGTATGAATTGTTTAGTTATTGTTCATCAATTTTAAGTGTATGAACCAGGGGTTTTTGAGGGTTTTTTGTTTTCATTTTCTGGGGTTTTTGAAAGTTCTGCTTGGATAAAATTGTTGACCCTTTTTGAATATCCAAGCTCTTTTTCGACAATTAAGTTTATGAATTAGGATTTTAATGAACAAACATTGTTGGTTTGGGTGTCTTTAAAGTTCATATATTTAATATTCAAGTAAAGGTGTATTAATGATGTAGATTTGACAACTTTTTTTTTGTTTGGGACTCTTTTGAACAAAAACAACAATTAAAGAGCGGAAAACAGAGAATAAGGTTAAAGCAAAGGCGATTAGAGGTGAACATTTAGGTGTATAACTATTTACATTGTACGAATTAGGTAGCATTGACAGTCATTACTAGCAATTTAAAATGTTCATTAACGACTAATTTGAGTATTCAATTTGAGAAACAGGTGGTGTGAAACAGAACAAGTTGCAGAAAAGAGTGAACAAAATATTCCAAAGGCAATAACAGGTGTGCAGATGACAAAAGCTACAGGTATGTTTATGTAATGTAACTTGTGAATCAGCCGGTGCGGAAACCTGTTGAAGGAAGCAGTGAACAAAATATTCCAAAGCAGTGAATAAAATATACCAGGTATATGGTTGGTGATTGAAAAGTTAGATTTGTTCAATTACAAATAAATAACATATTAAGGTTTACGTAACATGATAAAGAGTTGCTCGAATAAATCCGGAAATAAGAACCAAGAAAAACAAGAAAAAAAAGAGAGAGTTCAAAAAGAAACAATGGTAAGAATGAAGAAATTAAGACATAAGTATGCTTTAAAGATGTTGTTCGAACATACATGTTACGTAACATGGTGATGAACGAAGCTGAAGATACAATGGAACGCGTTGCATGATGAACATTTCAAAGTTTCTGTTATTATGACTATTTTTTTATTTAAATTGTTAAGACCCACGATTTGTTTACTTTATGACACGTTTGAGATTCGTTTTTTTTTTTTGTTTAATGACATTGGATTCAAGGGTTTTGAAATTTATTTATGTGTGTTAGTTGAAAATTACAGCTTTTACTGATACTAATTTTTTTATAGTCTGATAGATTATAGTCGATCAACGGTTAACATTTAAACTGATGAACACCATGTTGAGCAGTTATATATTATTATGTTCATTTGATTTTCATAAAGTGTATAGGTGATAATAGAATTGATTGTAGGTAAGTGATAATAAACACCGGTTAACTGATTGTGATACAATATTTAATTACACATATGAGAGTAACTAACATATAAGCATCAGTGAACAAATAGAGAGATCACTTGATTGAAATATTCCAAATTCTCAAATTATGCTGTGTTAATGTTAACATTCCATTGCTTCTCAATTTCTTGTTGTGTCAATGTTAACATTCCAAACAAGCTTGTGCAATCGTTGCCTGATATTCATATTATATTGGTTATCACCACTAACCTGTACTTAATAAATGAAACTTCAGAAATGTTCATTACTGAATGAAATTTAAAAATTAAAATTGTACATAATGAAAATCAATGTACCAACAGTTAAAAATGTTCATTAGTGAACATCATTTGAAAACATCATTTTGTTCAATTAAAATTGCTGCATATAACAAAATATTAAAAATATATTTTTAGATAGAAAATTTTGTTCACTAGTGAACATTAATAAAAACGCGATCCGGTGGTGATTCGAGAACAGATCTGGTGGAGAATTAACATGCCAAATCTACAATGAAAAACCAAAAAACATCTCGATCAATAACATTTATCTACAACATTAAAATGCCAAAAATCAAAAAATAAAAATTAAATTACTTGCAATTATGGTGAAATTTATCTTCAAGACATGGAGTTTATCAACAATTGTGAAGCTAATATAAGCAATTCCACCATCTCAAAACCAGTAGCGGACACACAATAACTTTTTCTGCACTTGAAACACCATCTTCATCATCACATGATAACCAACTAACAAGAAAAGAACTATCAAGTGATGTTTTCAACAATTTTGCCTCTGTAATAACTTATGTTCTCGCATGAACGCTCCCCTATTTGTTATACATGTTTTCTGCTTCATGAAGAGAATTAAATACGGTATCTAACACTGGCTTGGCGTCTTCCGGAACGTCTGGAGCCCAATACTTTGACCCATTTGGTGATACAACATTACTTGTACTTTGTGCCTCACTTTCATAATCTGCTTTATCATCTAAAAATTATGAACATATTCAAAATTAGTATATACATTAATGATTACCGGAAAAAAAAATATGAATCAAATAAAATACTAAATAAATATTATTCAACAGAAACTTATGTTCAATAATGAATGATAATAAATAAAATATGAAAATTCTGAATAAACATAGTATGAACAAACATAATACCTATTATATCATAGCTCCAACTTCAAAATTACACTAATTAGCATAAAATATGAATGAAAAGCATTAAGAATACTTGAAGAAAATAACTCACTGGGGTCACAAAAATCATTTTGTGAAGAATGTATTTGAGTATTCGACGAAGAGCGGCTATTATTATAATCTTTTGAATGTTCACTTGCTATTGACATGTTCTTAGTTCGCAGATTTTTGTAACGAAAAAATGCAATATATGGCATACGCCAAATGTTTCTGATTATGAGATGAAATCGTCGGGTTAGCGAAATTGATGGTAATATCGTGTGATTTCAGGGTGAAATCGTCGCCCTCTACTTTGGTGAGATCGAAATTATTAGGGTTGATTGCAGGTATTTTTGATGCAAGATGTTATGAAAAATCAGGTATTTTAGACGCAAAATGTTTCTGATAATGAGATGAAATCGTGTGTGAGTGAAGTCGTATGGAAGAATGTGTGATTGCAAGGTGAGATCGTCGACGTCTGCTTGTATGAAATGGAACCGTTTAGGGTTGATTGCAGGGGTGATGGATACAAACGTGTTATTTTACCATATAATTAGGATAGTTGGTTTAGGGAAATTCGGTTACCATAATTAAAAGATATTAATTAATTAATAGAATCATTCAATGACGATCTTATCCCTATCCGGATTTTATTAAATAAATTAAATCCTATGGCCAGGATTGGTTCGCGCAGTTCTCGCAATAACTTAGGTTCTCGCATGAAAGCTCACCTATATATATATATATATATATATATATATATATATATATATATATATATATATATATATATATATATATATGTAATATAAAATATATATATTTTTTAATATATAACAGTTCAACGGTAAAAAAACGCTCCTCCCCTCCCGTTACAAGCCATCTCCGTCACCACCACCGAGCACCACACGCCCCCACGCCGTGTAGGGGGGTGGTGTCCCCCTCCCCTCCACGCCGTTGGCCTGCCTATACCTCAGCTCCCGCCCACGCCACACAGGACCATATCGTGCAGCCTAAGGAAAAATGCTAAACAAGACATGCGAAATATATAGCCGATATCCTTTTCCGGAAAAAGGAAAAAGGAAAAAGAAAAGAGAAAAGGAAAAAGACATGATGTTGTAAACAAAATAGTTATCATAGTATTATACTTTATTCTCATTATCTATAATATCACTTCGTATGAAAAGTGTTATTATCTATTAACAGTTAATGAATGTGTTTTTTTATTAATTTTAAAATATAATATGTGCTATGAATAATTTAGTTTATAGATATGATATATAATTTTACATATCTGTTATGTATTATGAGAACATGATCCTCATCATAGTGAACCTAGCTAGCTAACAATGAACCTCGCATGTCTATATCAAATATCCTTTGCAAGAAAAAGCGGGGTATATTACTTCCTCCGATTTAAAATAAGTGATACATTGTTAGTTTCACGGGTTTTGAGACAAAATATGATAATGATAATTAAGTTAGATTAATTGGATAGTTAGTGGGGAATGAGTTGCACAAATTTTGAATAAGGTAAGGTTAATGATGTTTAAAAGTAAAAGTAAGGGTAAAGATGTCATTTCACTTTTTTAAAGTAGATAGGTAGTGAGTGTGATTCTCATTACTTTTTATCAAATAAGGTAAATTTTCAAATTGTATCACTTATTTTGATACACTCAAATATAGAAAGTGTATCACTTATTTTAAATCGGAGGAAGTATTTATTTATTTTTAAAGTATAAGATAATCTTGTTTCTTATTTTATGCTCATATTTATTTACATTTTTATATACTTCCTCCGTATCACAATAAGTGATACACTTTCTTATTATGGGTGTTTCACAATAAGTGATACACTTCAAAAGTTACCTTATTTGGTAAAAATGTGGGTCCTAAATTCCACTAACTATCCACTTTAATAAAGTGAAATTACCCTTATACCCTTACTTTTACTTTTACAACTAATTAATATCACTTTATTCAAGAAAAGTGGGACCCATTATCCACTAACTATCTATTTTAATATATTTTAATCATACTTTAATATATTTTAACATTATTTTGATATTTTACCTCAAAATCCGTGATCTTCTAAATGTATCACTTATTGTGATACAGAGGAAGTATAATTTAGATTTTATTGTATATGACTATTTTCCTTGTTTATTGGCAACCAACAAAACTGATTCCTGCATCTTGATTCACACGTCCTTCCAGATTTTTTTTTTAACGGCTAGTTAGTAAGTTAGTGGTTCGAGCCTAGACAGTGACATCCACAAAAGGCAGTATGCCTTCCCTCGAACCTTCCACCTTTTTGTCCACGACGGGACTTGAACCCATGACCAATAGGTCATGAGCAAACACCTTAAATCCTCCTTAGATACCACTAGACTACAAACCTTACGTCCTTCGACATTATATAGATCTTAGAAAACGAGGCATCTCTAATTAGTCGTACATGCCACATGATTTTATATTGTTGGATTTTAGGTTGAAATTTATTTATTATTTTATTCAATTAAAATCAACAATGACAACTAACACATACAATACATAAGGTAATTATTTAATTAAAATAATATAAAATGAATATATAATTTTTTTATAGCATAAGACACGTGGCTTTCTTAACTTCTTGCTACAAGTCAATGGCGTTGATCAAGAAATGGAAAAAAGGTATTCAACTTTGAGGGACACTTCACAAACTCCAAAATTTATTCATGTTTGGATAATAACATCTCTTAGATTTTGTATGTGTTTAAATATAAGACTTATGATTATAGTCTTATGTTAATATTTTCTGGTTACCATTTTGGATATAAAAATGCAAAATCACTGTATATAAAACTTATGATTTTCGAGAAATAGTGTTAAATACGCATTTTTGGCATCTATATTTTCAAAACCTCTCAGTTTTCTTATTATGTCTTAAAACTACAAAAAGAAAAGTTAGTTAACGAGACTTTTATATATTGACTGTAGTGTTTGGTCGTCCAGCGACCACAATCCCAACTGCGTCCCTCTTATTATGCGACAAACGACAACCACAATTAAACCCATTTTTTATTTCAATTTGATGATGCAGGCGACCGATGATGGTTGCTTGTACTTATGTCATGGTCATTTGTATATTATGTATAGTAAGCGATACTCCGTACATGTATTAATTGTTGGGTTGCGTACACATTTACCGTCACTATGTTCGTTGCGGAATTACGAACAATTAATACGATAAACTACGAAGCTTAAGGATCGCTTATGTCTACGAGTCTAAGGCAACTAGTAATAAATAAATACTTACATTAGCGGTGCTCGGCGATGCAAATCCTTGCGAACGAGTACGAGCCAGAAGTTGCCAACGAACTAGTATTCAAGTAAGAATCCCTCTACTTGATCACACTCGAGGTTGACAACGAACAAGACGATTCACCACAACGTAGCGTAAAGTACCCTTGAGAAAACCCAAACGAAACACCACCGAAAACGATTTCGGCGGCGGCGGTACGGCGGCACTACGGCGGCGGTACGACGGCCAGCGGTAGTCGACCGAAGGGAGAGAGGGGGCGGCCGAATAGGGTGCAAGGCAAAAGCCAAAAGTGTGTATTAGGTCAAGATCCCAAGCACCCTATTTATAGGTTTTGGGAAAAACTAGTTTCCTTATTTGAGTCGGCTCAAATTAACCTAAGCCCGTCTTGTTTAATTAAACCATTAATTAAACCAAGCCCAATATGGAATAACTAGTTAATTACCCATTAACTTATTCTAGTCCACCTAGCCCGTTATACATTCGATTATACATTTAATCAATGTCCGGTTCGTTTATTCTCGTGTTCGGTTGTGCCCCAAGAGCAACCCCAGTTGGACTTTAATTTACGTTGACCAAGTCAAACCGTTTATTTGATGACGTTGGACACCATTTCCAACAGTCTCCCACTTGGACATCTCATCAACTATAAACGTCTGTCAAGCATACTTTTAAAGTGTGCAATCAATGCAGCTGCTGAACTCTGAACTTAATCAGAATACAGTTCCTAGGATAAGTGATCATATGTCCTTCACTTCGCGATATCTCGTTAACTAGAGACACGGACAAACGTCAATCTCTAGTCACGACTATGTTTCCTGATCAAGATTTATGATGACTGATTAGACCACTAATTGAAGTTTCAATTTGGTCATGACCTGCGCAGGTTCTTTAATTGTCACATCAAATCAACAGGGGCCCCACAGATATCTCTTCTTTCATCCTATTGAAAGAAGGAGTGAATAAACTTCGACTTACATTGTCTCTGCCATAATTGTTACATGACACATGGAAGTACTCTGTATAGCTATCAGTTACGAATAGCGTTGGAGCAAACCAATGCATCACGAACTCTCACTAGGAGACTAATGTATCTAGGTTTTAAGACCTATATGATATTACCGTCTCACTATTACCTTTGAATTGTCCGTGAGGAAATACTCTGAGCATGGGTTGGTCCAACATTTAAAATCTCTGTTTAAATGCTCATGAGAGTAGCAACAATCTCCATGCTATGTTCAATCTTATGAACATTCTACTTACTCTCCATGACATCTTAATTCATTTCTCATTCCCATGAGAATGATCGACTGTGGGTGTTTAAATGATCTATTAGATCATTTTAGATTTTGTTCTAAACATGCAAAATTGAAACTCAAATTTTAAATAGTATATGAATGATAGAACACTTGCATATTATTTAATCACCATAAATAATTCATCAATCCATACAATTTAATATTTGTGATATAGTTTCAATAAATAAACTAATACAAGTCACTTGGAAATCTAATCCCTATCGTCCTAGCGTGAGCATCATGCTTGGATCGACTTAGTGGCTTTGTGAATGGATCAGCCGGATTCTCCTCCGATGATACCCTCGTCACGATGACGTCACCTTCCTCAACACGTTTTCGCACATAGTGATACTTTCTGAGTATATGCCTGGTTTTACTGTGATCTTTGGATTCTTTAGTCAATGAGACTGCACATCCATTATCACAGTAGATTTTCAATGGGTCCTTGATGCTTGTTACGACACCAAGGTCACCGATGAAATTCTTTAACCAGGTAGCCTCTTTTACTGCCTCACTAGCAGCAATATACTCAGATTCACATGTGGAATTAGCAACCGACTGCTGCTTGGAGCTTTTCCAAGTAACAGCTCCACCATTAAGTAAGAATACCCACCCAGATTGTGAGCACGAGTCATCCCTGTCAGTTGGGAAACTCGCGTCATAATAACCTTCCACAACAAGTTCGTCTTTCCCACCATACACTAAGAACATATCTTATGTTCTCCTTAGGTACTTGAGAATCGCCTTCACCGCTGTCCAATGATCATTGCCAGGGTTGTCCTGATATCGACTCACCATGCTCAAGGCATAGGAGACATCAGGAAGAGTACATATCATGGCATACATGATCGATCCTATAGCCGAAGCATAAGGGATACGACTCATTCTATCCCGCTCTAATTCAGTGCTTGGACTTTGACTGTGAGTCAACTTTATGCCATGGTTCATTGGTAAATAACCTTTCTTAGAATCAAGCATATGAGACCTCTTCAATACTTTGTCTAAGTATGTACTCTGGCTTAATCCTATTAGACGTTTTTTCTCTATCTCTGTATATCTTGATTCCAAGTATGTACGCTGCATCTCCTAGATCCTTCATTGCAAAACACTTTCCCAACCAAGACTTCACATCTTGCAGTGTAGGAATGTGGTTTCCAATGAGCAATATGTCATTGACATATAGCACTAGGAAGACTACATTGCTCCCACTAGTTTTGATATAAACGCAGGACTCATCTTCGCTTTTCGAAAATCCAAACTGTTTGACTCTTTCGTGAAAGCAAAGATTCCAACTACGAGATGCTTGTTTTAATCCATAGATGGAGTTCTCAAGCTGACACACTCTCTGGGGATGTTGCTTGTGGATAAAACCTTCTGGTTGTGCCATATAGACATCCTCAGTTAACTTTCCATTTAGGAAAGCGGTTTTCACATCCATCTGCCAGATTTCATAGTCATGAAACGCAGGTATTGCAAGCAATATCCTGACATACTTTATCTTGGCTACTGGTGAAAAGGTCTCGTCATAATCAATTCCATGAGTTTGAATATAACCTTTTGCAACCAGTCTAGCCTTATAAGTGTGTACCTTCCCATCCATGTCTGTCTTCTTCTTAATGATCCATTTACACCCAATGGTTTTAGTGCCAGGTGAAATGTCAACCAAGTTCCATACTTGATTGTCATACATAGACTGAATCTCGCTCTCCATAGCCTCTTTCCATTTATCGGCCTCAGGGCCTTCCATAGCTTCCTTATAGTTTGATGGCTCATCATCATCGACTGGTATACCATGATCAGTCGATGCATCGCCTTCAGCAATATGGTATTCATAATAATCACCAAGATGCTCAGGAGGGCGAACAACTCTAGAGGATCTACGTGGAATGGTAGCAGTTATATCATTTTGTTCAACAGGAGTCTCATCCTCAGGTTGAGTACTAGTGTCAACTATAGGTTCTGATTCAATTTCATTGGTTGATTCTTGAGACTCTTCAAGATCAATTTTGCTCCCACTGTCTTCTTTGGATAATAGCTCTCTCTCAAGAAAGAATCCTCTTCGAGCTATGAACACTTTGTTCTCAGTCGGTTTGTAAAACCAATATCCAAAAGACTGGCGAGGGTAGCCAATGAAATGACACTTCTCTGATTTTCTTTCCAGTTTGTCGTGAGTTTCTCGTCCCACGTAAACCTCACAACCCCAGATTTTCAAATGTCGGGGCGAGGGAGGATTCCCTGTCCACATTTCAGAGGGTGTCTTGGAGACCTTCTTAGTTGGTACAAGGTTCAAGATATGAGCTGCTGTTTCTAGGGCGTAACCCCAGAAGCTCACTGGAAGAGTTGAACGACTCATCATCGATCGAACCATATCTAACAATGTTCGATTTCTCCTTCCAGACACTCCATTAAGTTGTGGAGTTCTAGGAGGTGAGAGTTGGGATACTATTCCACAACTCTTTTTGGATGATCCATGAACTCTTGACTAAGATACTCTCTACCTCTGTCAGAGCGGAGCATCTTAATCCTTTTGCCCAATTGATTCTCAACTTCGTTTTGATAAACTTTGAATGTCTCAAAAGTTTCTGATTTATGTTTAATCAAATAAACATAACCATATCTACTGAAATCATCAGTAAATGTAACGAAGTATCTCTCACCATGTCTAGTGCTTGACTTGAATGGTCCACACACGTCAGTGTGTACAAGATCCAACAAGTATTTGCCTCTTTCACAAGTCCATGTGAATGGCGCCTTAGGTGCTGTTTGTTTTTTCAGAGTAAAAAGATATGCGGTCTGCGGACCACATCTGCAGTGAGCTGAACCAAAAAGCTGGACCAAAGATCTGCCAAAAAGAATTTTACTTTTGTTTGTTTTTTTTTTTTCTAAAAATCTGCACAAAATACGTTTGGGGGAAAATTAGGGTAAAATTAATATGATCCAAAATTAAGGCAAATTTACCCAAATTAGGACAAAAATTAGGTCTGAGAGAGAGAGAGTCGGAAGGAGAGAGAGAGAGAGATCGGCGGGGAGTGAAACAGAGGCCGAGATGGAGGTGATGGCGGCGGAGCACGGCGGTGGGGAAGCGGAGGTCGAGATTTGGCTCCTCTTCGCCGGAAAAGATGAAGGAGAACGAGTTCGGATTCGCCGGAGAAGGAGACCTGCGCCGGAGAAGGAGACAAATCGAGATCTCACTTTACATATCGAACCCTCGCTGGAGAACGAGTGCAGAAGGAGAGAGAGACCAGTGGAGGGAGAACTTCACCTTGGCGGAGAGAGAGAGAGAGCAACAGAGAAGGGGGAGAGAGAGAGAGATTGATGTGGGGGGAGAGAGAGAGAGAGAGAGAGAGAGAGAGAGAGAGAGAGAGAGAGAGAGAGAGAGAAGGGTTACCTTTCGCCGGAGAAGGAGGCTGGCCGGAGTTGGGCGGAGGTGGAGGTCTGCCGGAGATAGAGGAGAAGGGTGTGCGTGGAGGCTGAGAAGAGAGGAGAGGAGGTCGTGACCTCCCTCTTTTTTTTTTCTTTTTTTTTAATCTTGGAAGATACAAAAAGCTATGTTCAATGTCTGTGTGGTGCAGACATCAAGCAGACTTTTTTTTGTCTTCAAGCTTCCAAAAAACAAACACCTTCAGGAGAGCTTTTTTGCTCGTGGTCTGCGTGGTGCAGACAAAAGACCTCGCGCAGATCTTTTGCTAAAAAGCAAACAGCCCCTTAGTCATCTTGCCAAGTAAACAAGATTCGCATACATCAGGTCAAATGATTCTAGTACTCCATCCTTTTGGAGTTTGGCGATTCGTTTCTTGTTTATGTGGCCTAAGCGACAATGCCATAGACATGATTTATCCAATACACCTTTGGACGAATCAACATTCAATATTAGATTTCTATTGTTAACGCAAACAACACTTTCATATATGCCAGAACAAGGAATAGCTTTGAAAATAAAAACATCATTTTTATAAACTAAAATAGAACCATTTTCATTATCAAAATCAAATGTAAAACCATCATTAAACAATGCATAAAATGAAATAATGTTTCGTGCCATGCAAGGCGAATAACAAACATCTAATAAAGTAATTGAAATAGTAGTACTAAGCATGAGCTCGTAATCTCCAATCTTGGTCACAGCAGCCGAGACTCTGTTCCCCATGATTAGATTCAGCTCGCCATACTTCAGCTTCCTGCTATTCTTTAGTCCCTGCATATCAGTGCAAATGTGAGTACCACACCTTGTATCAAGAACCCAAGAATTTGACATAGAAGCACTATGTAGTTCAATCATAAAAGTACATGATGGTCCAGACTTTTGGACTTTCTGATTCTTCGAATCATCCAAGTTGTAACACCGCATTTTTTTTTGAAAGGCAATTAAGTATTAGTCTAAGTACGGAAGCATCTAGTTAGTTAGGTTTACAAAACGTGGTCCCACAAAATATTACAACCAAAGTTAGTTAAAAAGACGGTATTACTAAACACGGCTCATTTTACAAAACATATAATTTAAGCATGGTCAAACTTCCCGTCCAAGCCCGACCCGTTCAAGCCATCCAACCTGAAATGTGTCAATAAGGGAGGGATTAGCACAAAAGCTAAGTGAATGAATTCCTAACACTACCAACTACACTAAACACTTAAACACGGAAGTTAAAGAACATCTCCGGTTAGGTAATCACTTATCTGAGAGGATCGGCGGCTTTGCGGGCCTTAAACTATGGTCGCCCAAAACCACGGTAACCGATAGCGTTTTGTATCCAACACCCGGGCAACTCCCTCCCCTTAACCATGTAACGCATACAGGTGAGGTCGGATACCCTATTAGTCGATACACTGTGCCCAGCCGTTATCCATCCGACACTGACCTCATCCCGATTGTGCACATAGTCATGTATGGTATTCCCTAACACTAGGCATACATAACAAGTAGACTAGCCACGAAAAACACCGTGAAAAACGTCACAACAGAGTTCCCGATCGCGAACTCCAGTTCACGATCGCGAACTAGAGTTCACGACATGAACTCTGATCGTGAACTACTTCGCGACCATCGACCAACTTCGCTGGAGCTACTTCACGACGCGAAGTGGAGTTCGCGTCGTGAACTCTCCATGTCTGGTAATTCCTGCGATTTATTTACCAACAAGCCAATACCAAATGCAATAACCGAAACCCGAGTTTGTAGGTCGAATCCACTCACCTTTCAACTTCCGGTTCCTTAACTCAGTGAGCTAGTATCACTGAGTATCCTTCCCGGTTCCTGTCAACAATATACCGAGTTAGTGATAATCCACCGAATTGTCAAAATCAACAATTTCCACAAATAATCACACAAGACTCATAAAATGCACATTTTATGACCTTTACAACTAGCACAAATCCTTCATCAATACAATTGATCATTTTGACCATTTATCAAGTATTTACGACTAGTTGATCCAAACGGGCCAAAAACCGAATATGATCCTAACACTTCCATATTTCCATCAACTAGCAATTAATCTATAACTAGCAATTCACTATCATTTAACAATTCCATCAACTAGCAATAAATCTATAACTAGCAATTCACAAACATTTAACAATTCCATCAAGATCATAATCATCACAATTCCAAGTATGATACTTCCAAGTTCACTAGTTGATCAATTTGACCCAAAAACCAACTAGATAAATTCACACAATCGACTATACTAGGTTTTCACCATCCATAACTTACCAAACATGATTTCACAACCTAATAAACAATTCTATCCAACCAAAACTCAAGAAATCCAAGATTTGTCAAAACCCACCTTCAACTTCCACCATTAATGGAGGTTGAAGGTGATTTTCACCAAATCTTGTATTCCCTCAACAATCAACCATACAAATGATGTAAAAGCTTGTATAAACACATAAGACAACATCCATTTCAAGATTCATCCACAAATTATCAAACTACATAAACCATAGTTCAAGTTCAAGCTCAAGAACAACACAACAAGCAAAGGAGAAGATGTAACTTACCACTAAGCTTCTTCTACACTAACTTTAGTAAAGATTTCGTGTCCACCAAGAGATTTGACCACCAAAACCCAAAACAAGCAAGAAGAGAAGATGGAGGTTTTTGGGAGAGAAAACAATGGAATAGTAGATAATGTTTGAAATAATGAAGTGTAAAACAAAAGAGAGGGTTTCCCCTCTCTCTTCTCAAAACCGGCCAACACAAGGGGTGGGACCCCTTTGTGGCTATTATTTTTACTTTAACAGTATACGTCTGAAAGTCCCTTTCGTAATTAATTAATTTTAAATAGTAAACGGACTCCAATTTTAAAAACGAAAACATTTACGGAAACGATATTTAACAAGGAAACCAAAGATATAAAAATCACGTTTTCATTCCAAATATAACACAAGTCGGGTATTTTAACCCCTTGGTTAAAATACCGCAACAGACAGCAGGCTAATTAAATTAACTAAGCATTTAATCAGATAATCATTTAATAAGATACCTTAAGGTCAATAAACTACTAGGCCGGGTTTTGGGATGTTACACAAGTACTTTGGGCAGCTTCTTTTCCAGTGGCCCTTCCCTTGGCAGTAATAGCAAGTGGCCTCTTTCGGATTCTTAGATGGTGCTACGTCAAAATCGACCTTCCTTTTCTTATATCCCACTTTGGCTTTGCCACTGGGAGTAGGTCGCTTCTTCTTCTTAGTACCACTAGAATGAATACCCAGCACGTGAGCATTAGGAGTGGAAATCTTAGCTTTCGCCAAGCTTGCCTCGGTAGTCTTTAACATACCATGCAATTCCATGAGTGTCTTGTCCATATCACCCATGTTATAGTTAACTATAAATTGCGAGTAGGACGGTGGAAGCGAGTTCAGGACCATGTCAGTAGTCAACTCCTTCGGCAGTGGGACACCCAAGTTCTCCAGCCTGTCTATGTAGCTTTTCATCTTTTGGACGTGGCCACATACAGGTTGCCCCTCTTGTAACTTACATGCTACAAGGGAACTTACAACATCGAAACGTTCTTGCCTAGCTTTATTCTGAAACATCAGTTTGAGCTGTTGGTTGATCTCAAAAGCACCTAGCTTCTCAAAACCCTTTTGGAGTTCAGAAGACATGGTGGTGAGCATCAGGCAAGCAACCTTTTCCGACTCAGCATAATGTTGCTCATAAGCTTTGATATCATCTTCTGTCGAGTCATCAGTGATCTCAGGAATTTCTTCGTCAAGGACATACTCCTTGCCCTCGTACCTTAAAGTAATTCTTAGAGTACGAACCCAATCAATATAGTTGGGTCCGGTGAGCTTCTCTCGTGATAACACCGACAGGAGATGGAAGTTAGAGTTTTGTGGTGGTGGTGGTGGAAGTTGTAACACCTCAAATTTTTAATATAAAATATTTCCGTAAAATCCTTTTAAATTTAAATCATTTAGAGTATTGTCCCAAAATATGGATTTACAAAAACCTTGGTATAAAATAAAAGTCACTAGTGGTGTTACAAAATATATCATAACCAAAGCCAAACGTAAATCCACCTTGCTATCTCTACTAAACCCGTGCGCCTTCACTAGGAAACGCACCTAATCCTTAGCTCCCGAACCTGAGTACATAGCATCACAAACAAACATAGTACGTTAGACAAAATTGTCTCGTGAGATACATGGGTTTTAGACCCGACATTAATATATAAATGATTACACATACTAAATATATATATATAGACATACATATTATATACTATGGTTACCTCCGCGGTACCCCTAACACATTCATATACATCGATCACCTCCTCGGTAATCCCATCACATTCAATCATAGCCTAATCGACCCGTCAAGTTGTTCGGAATGCCTCCAATCCAACGAGACCCCATTTTTATGTCCTACTAACCAGAATACCTCCAGTTCAGTAGAACCCCCTTTGTCACCTTGTCCAAGCAAGGTGACCCATCTTATCTCACTAATCAGAATGCCTCCAATTCAGTGAGATCCAACATCGTGTTGGGTGATCGGAATGCCTCCAATCCACCAGTTTAAAGATACCATGATAATTCAGAATGCCTCCGAATCTATCATGTACCTGTCATGTTTCAAACTACCCGTCTTAACTATTTCATGTGACTATATGTCACATCCATCATCAATGCCATAAGGCCAACATGCAAACTATCCATATACTAGTCTCACTTAGTATTCACAAAATCAAGCAACTAGTTAATATAGAGAAATTAAATAACTAATTTATCATTAATAGTCACATATTAAAAATACTTCTTTACCGCTATGTACCCAGTTTTAAAGTTCACATGTACTCACCTTAGCAATAAAATGCTCCAACCGTATTCCTTACGTCAATCTCCTTGCTTCACGATTCGGTCAACCTTCTAAGATCTCACCAAATGCCTAAAACAATAATCATAAGATTATCAACATCACATACTACTACTATTGTGTTCATCTATCTCTAGATAACACTTATTAACACATTTACCCCAAATATGGTGATTTACCAAACCCTAGGTTTAACCAATCCTTAAGATTCTTACAAATCATAATCATACACTTGTTTCCTTTGATAATACACCATCTATTAAGTGTATCCATCGTTTATATCACCATAATCCATAACCCCATGAACTAGGGTTTCAAACCCTTACATCCAAACACATAGATCTTAAGCTACAAAGATCAAAGAGTGAAGATATACCTTTAATCTTCAACTAGGAGTGAAATCTACCAAAGATTTGTGAAGGATTCGACCTCAATCAGCCTCCAAGCTCGGAAATCGCCAAAGAAGAAGCTAGGGTTTCGATATGGCATCAAATGAGCCAAAACCCGACTTAAAGCTGCTCGACCATAGTTCACGACGCGAACTAAGTTCGCGTCGCTAACTTTCCCTTGCACGCGAACTTCGCGATCGGTAACCAGTCGTGATCTCCAATCGCCAGATACAACAATCCCTGGAGGGAGTTCACGATCGTGAACTATAGTTCACGCCGTGAACTTCCCTCGTACAGCAGGGCTGCACTTTTCGGTCTAGGTCTCGACCCGGTTTCGCCCATAACTTTCTCATACGGTCTCCAAACGACACGAAACCAATTCCTACGTTCTTTAAACGATTTATCCATAATTATCATATTTTTGCACAATTTATTTAATACCAAATTTCGGGTCGTTACAGAAGTGGAGGTGGTGGTGGAAGATTTTGATTGTTGTTGTTGTTTTGAAGATTGGCCATCTACAAAGAAGACAATTTCTTTGTTAGTTTATTTATTAGATAATCATTAACATTATTTACCTAATAATCAAGTTAATGCTAGGATCCAATATTACGTTATTTGATGTGAAGAGGGATGCCGTAATTCACACCGAATAATTTCATAAGGAAACATTCTATTGTTAATTTCAATCACCATGAAATCCCTAGATCTTTTGGATTCATTTTAAACTATTAAAATGGCATGTTAATCTTGATTCTATGCTCGTCACATAATTCATGACAGGGATACCGTGGATCATGAATTTGACGGTGAATCTACCATGAAAGCACTAACGAAGATTCCCGGCTCAAGTTCGCTTGGGTATCGCGAGAATCTTTTCACACATAAGTATAATCTCAAAATTAGCGTACTGGCTCAATTGCACGCGCTTCGTTAATCAGATTATACCTCGAGTGCGTGTCTCTCATGGAGAGCACAATCTTTCACATTTAACATCAAACGGGAAGTTTTGTTTAATGTAATTACTTTAGTTTTACATTATATAAACTTTTATAATATGTTTTAAATTAAAATTTTAATTTATGTTTAACCAAAGTAATATGTATATATAATTCTTTTAATTCTATTAAAATGCGAGTATGCAACTTTTAATAATTAATTAATTATATATAATTATAATATTTAAATATACTTTTATTTACATAACATTATAACGGAGGAATATATCAAAAACTATTTTGATATATGGAATTTCGAAATTTTCGAGAATATATATATACATACATATAAAATTATACTATTAATTTAATATATATCTATTATATACATATTATAATTATCTTTTAGATTCTAGATTTTATCTCATTGGAGATATTTTATATTACTATATATAAATACAAAATCAAATCTAGATAATAAAGGAAAAATCCGAAATCCATAAATTTTTATAAAATTTTCGGATCTATACACATTGTGTATATCCTTAATTTAAATTGACATCTTTATTTAAATACTACTTTTAAATAATTATCTATATTTACCAAATTCTTTTATTTGAATATATATACACCGAAATCTATATATCTATCTTTTATTCAAATACATCTATATACATATCCGAAAATATGTATACATGTATAATAAATTTTGATTTATTTAAACATTAAATAAATATATATTTATATATTAAAACCGAAATTTTAAATATATAAACACAATCTTTTATTTAATCTAATTTTAAATAATTGGTGAGATAATCATTGGTAAAGTATCTTGAAAATCTAAAACCCTTTAAATTTATCTACTTACCATATTTTAATTTAAAAACTATTTTACAAAATTAAAATATATATTTATTTATTATTATTTCCGAACTTAAATACCGAAATAAACAAAAACAAAATTTTAATTTTACTTTTTCGAATTTCGAATTTCGGATCTAACACTCTTAGATTCGTAGACCAACGCTCTGATACCACTGTTGGGTTGCGTACACATTTACCGTCACTATGTTCGTCGCGGAATTACGAACAATTAATACGATAAATTACGAAGCTTAAGGATCGCTTATGTCTACGAGTCTAAGGAAACTAGTAATAAATAAATACTTACATTAGCGGTGCTCGGCGATGCAAATCCTTGCGAACGAGTACGAGACAGAAGTTGCCAACGAACTAGGATTCAAGTAAGAATCCCTCTACTTGATCACACTCGAGGTTGACCACGAACGAGACAATACACCACAACGTAGCGTAAAGTACCCTTGAGAAAACCCAAACGAAACACCACCGAAAACGATTTCGGCGGCGGCGGTACTGCGGCACTATGGCGGCACTACGGCGGCGGTACGACGGCCGGCGGTGGTTCTTTGTCGACGGCAGTCGACCGAAGGGAGAGAGGGGGCGGCCGAATAGGGTGCAAGGCAAAAGCCAAAAGTGTGTATTAGGTCAAGACCCCAAGCACCCTATTTATAGGTTTTGGGAAAAACTAGTTTACTTATTTGAGTCGGGCTCAAATTAACCTAAGCTCGTCTTGTTTAATTAAACCATTAATTAAACCAAGCTCGATATGGAATAACTAGTTAATTACACATTAACTTATTCCAGTCCACCTAGCCTGTTATACATTCGATTATACATTTAACCAATGTCCGGTTCGTTTATTCTCGTGTTCGGTTGTGCACCAAGAGCAACCCCAGTAGGACTTTAATTTACGTTGACCAAGTCAAACCGTTTATTTGATGACGTTGGACACCATTTCCAACATTAATAAATTTAACTTTAAGATTTCATTGTGAGTTTATTTAACATAAGAGAGGTTTTGTAATATGTTTGGTTTGAGTAAAGAAGTTGATGTGGCGGTAATATGGATCAAAACTTTCTGTTTTATTTATTTTTTATAAACATTACGATTTACGAATAGTATAATTTTGTTCGTTATCCAATAGTCTTAGAAACTAAAAAGGAAAATTATATTCGATCACCTTATAATTCTTTTTTTATTGGGTGTAGACAGAACTTATAATTTTATTTATTTAATCTATAAACATTGGTAAGACTATGTAAAGTCTTAGTCCAAGTACACTCCCATGAAGACTATATTTCTCATGTCTTAAGAAATTTGTGCAAATTTTGTAGAATGAGATATTTCAACTTTTCTTTTTTTACTTATTTCAAATGGGAATGAACACCTTCCAACAATGAACAACAAGAAGTCATAAAGTAGTGTGGGTTCATATTTTTATTTGTTTTATAAAAAAACTTATACAACAAAACAAGTATTGTAAAAATAAAGTAATGTCGGTTCATACTTTTATTTGTTTTCTAAGAGACTTATACAACACAAGAAGTATTGTAAAAATTGACTGCAATTTTCAAAATTGATCATTTATTTTATTAAATTTCAAAATTGATAAACAATAATTTGACTATTATTTATTTATTTGTATTTAGATATCAAGGTCTTCATCAACGGTCGACAAAACCCGCTTCACTATAGTAAGTGGAAGCAACATTGGGCTATGCTTTTAAATACACATGCTTGCAATTTTAATCAATTTGGGCCTACTTCTGGCCAAGGTAGTCGAGTTTATGCTCGAATATACAAGAGTTAACCATTTTCCTGCGTATTTTTGAATCTTTTCTTAATCATCTAGTAAATCTTTAATCGTGGAAACGTATAACTTCAAGTGCAAACAATAATTTCAGGACCTTGTGTTGCCTTTTGAACAATTTTTTTTATTAAATTTCACAAGCTAAATACAATGTGTTTACAAACCATTTGAAACGTAGACTTCAAGTATAAACAATAATTGAACTTAAAACTATACTTGTATGTTTACAACGACTATAGGAAACATTTACGACTTATGTTACGGCCGTTATTTATTGTTGGTCGAGGCTTGTGAATGAAGTTGAACTCCATATGGTGGTGCGGGAGCTCCATAATATTGAGGAGTTGTTGCCTCCTTACGAGCATGAGCTTTTCCAAAAAGGTAACAACCGATAGCCATGATCAATAATAGTAGTATCAATGGCAACGATATCACAATGATAAATCCCATGAAAGCTTTTGTAGCTCAAACCAAGTACAATGTCGAGCTCCTACAATCACATGAACATTTTATAAAGATCCGTCGTCATATTTTTTCTATATAATTTGTTGACGGCAAACTCTCACACGCACTACACTACACATTTTTAATCATGACTATGTCGTAAATGGGATTTAAACCAATAACCGTTAAGCCAAAAGAGAAAAGAGGCATTCGTCAGCGTAGGAAGGCCAACCGAGCGAAGCTCCTTTGGCCGTTCCGTTAAGTTCAATTCTATCGTATGTTAATTAGAGAGGTTGGCGAACTACTACGATCTATAGATTCCCCATCCATATCCAGTAGGTAATTTTGTTTCTCTTACACGAAGAATACAATTTATGGAGCTTGTTAATTTAGATATTATAGGATTTATATTTAATTATTACATTATGGGCAGAGACGTCTCCGAGATCTCGAAGACCCTGTGCGAATATAAGAAAATGGGCCCCTGAATACATGATATATTAAAAAATATTGGACTTTCTAATTTTTTTCATGTTAACTTATTAAGTTAACTTAAAACTTTAAGATTATAAATAGGATGAATATAACAAATTGGGCCCCTCCGAAATACGGGCTCTGTGCGGCTGCAACTGTTGCACCTCCTCAAAAACACCCCTGAATTTGGATCGTGGATGGGATAAGGTCCACCCATAGTCCACACAAGGTCCAGGAATTAACAGCGTGTAACAAAACACAACACACAAGAGCAATAAATACTTCTGTATTCTCAATTACTCAATTATGCATCAATACTTCAAATCAATAGGCCCATTTCATAAAAGATCCATACTTTGTTTTAATTTATTACTCCGATCAATCATTAATTAATTAATTTTGATCTTAAACTTCATTGTGGTAATGAATTGGGGCATCAAAACGACTGAAATCAACCAAATTGGTGTGTTTTCTTTTCTACCAATCACCGAATTGAATGAATTCATACAAAAACAAAATTGGAAAGCAGAGAACATGAATAGCTGACTGAAAGTGAATACAACAAAATTACGATAGATTATAAATTTATAGATAGATAGATAGATGTACCTCCAGATTCTTCAAGGAGCTCTGCAACTGTGTGTGAGAGAGGGAGAGATACCAATCAAGGGGAAATTCGTGAAGAAAAGATACTTCAGTTCTGGACTTGCGGTGCAGTTAGGCTAGTGGGTATGGGCACCACTGGTGCCCTTTTCTGCCACATCATCGCCACCTCATACACCACATCACCACCACACCACATCATTTGGTGAAAATACCCACCACACCACACCACACCATTTTATTTTTCATCTCATCATTTCTTTTCCATTTATTTTTCACACAAATAATATTTTATATAATTTAAAATTACATTACATTAAATAAAATTAAAATGACAATACTTTAAATTAAAATGAAAATACTAGAAATTAAACATTAAAATACTAGAAATTAAAAATTACAATAATTAAAATAAATTATTACTCTTCATCGTCTTCATCGTCGGCATGTGCGTTGTTGTAGAGATGGTCCGCCAAGTCCCGTCGAAGTCGTTCGTGTGTTGTTTCGTCTCGAATGTCGACAACCCTGTGCAAATACTCTGCACTTCCCGGTACATACAAAGCATGTCGGGGACCGTCCGGCACATATGGAGAAATCATCCGACCATTATCTTCGACAACCATGTTATGCATTATAACACATGCATACAAAATATATCTTAATCTTTCAAGGTCATATGAATGGGCCGCGTTTTTGACAATGTGCCACTTCGCCTTTAAAACTCCAAAAGCCCATTCCACATCCTTACGTGCGGATTCTTGTTATTTGGTAAACAAGACCTCTTTTGGATCAACTGGATGTCGGTAGGCTTTGACAAACGTCGCATGACGAGGATATATACCATCGGTAAGGTAATAACCGAATCTATACGGATTGCCATTCACCGTAAAAGGAGCATCGGGTGCCTTTCCTGATAACAAGTCGTTGAATATTGGTGACTGATCAAGCACGTTAATATCATTATTAGAACCCGCAACCCCAAAGTAAGCATGCCAAAGCCATAAATCTTGGGAAGCAACAGCTTCTAATATCAACGACGATACTCCATGATGTCCACCGGTGTACTCACCTCTCCACGATTGTGGACAGTTCCTCCAATCCCAGTGCATACAATCAATGCTACCAAGCATTCCAGGAAAATCATGTCTCTCTTCGTGTGCCTCATATAATTTTTGAACATCGGTTACTGTTGGTTTTCGCAAATAAATAGGTCCGAATATTTCCAAAACCCCTTGTGAAAATCTATACATACCTTCCCTAGCAGTTATTTCAGATATGCGTAGGTACTCGTCAAGAGAATCAGGGGATGACCCGTAAGCCATAGATCGAATTGCTGCAGTACATTTTTGCAAAGCAGTGAATCCCCGCCTACCTCTAGCATCATATCTCAATTGAAAAAAAGGATACCTGTTTTCTAATGCGGTACATATGCGCATAAATAAATTTCTGGACAGACGAAACCTTCGTTGGAAATTGTTGTCGTCATAAACAAAATCATCAGCAAAATAATCTCGGTATAGCATGTCGTGTCCAGCTTCTCGATTTCTATTTAGTTTCGCGGTTCTAGTATCAAAGACTTCTTCACTTTCATCGGAGGATATATCATCGAGGAGTTCTGAGTATATTGTTAGCATAAACGCGTCATCGTCGTGAGATGATGAACCAAGATAATTCATTATTTATGAGTTGGGATATTTTGGTAGAGTTGTGGTATGTTTTGGTAGTGTTTTGGTAGTGTTTTGAGTGTGTTTATATAGGAAATAAATAAATTAAATTAATTAATTAATTTTTTATTTTTTTTTATTCACCAACGGCTATAATAGCCGTTCAACGGCTATATTTTACACATCCTTCGATCAAACAACCGCGTGGTCCGCCGTTGCCCGTTGCGTTGTCCGGCCACGCCGACCCCCAACGCCGTGGGGAGGGGGCGGTGTTCCACGATTTTGCCACGCCGTGGTCGCTAGTCACACCCCCACGCTCGAGGGGCGTGGACCCATTCCGTCTAGCCTTACGCGGTTTGTTTCGTCTTTTCCACAAAATAGACGTTTTCTCGACTCTAAATACTTCGTATATATTTTCCGAGTTTCAATTAGAGAGAAAAAAAGATCAGATAATTGATAAAAAGGAAAAAAGAAGATAGGATTTAAATAATGATGGTATCACATGAATACAGAATACTTGAGGGTTAGAAAAAAGTTTTGAACAACATAATATATATAAAAAGAATTAATTACCAATTTAAACAAAAAAAGGTGAAAGACTCTCATTTAATACTGATACACTTTAAACTTACCAAAATACCTCGTGCAACTTGGGCGACTTGAGCAATATTAACTGGGAGCAGCACTAACGAGCAGCACTAACTGGGAGCAGCACTAACGAGCAGGACTAACGGAGCAGCACTAACGAGCAGGACTAACGGAGCAGCACTAACGAGCAGGACTAACGGAGCAGCACTAAGTGGTGAGCAGTACTAACAATCAGTAGTAATAAGGTTGAGCAGTATTAACGAGCAGTAGTAACAAGGTTGAGCAGTATTAACGAGCAGTAATAACTATTTGAGCAGCACTAACTCTGACACGTGGCGGCGTTCTAGTGGAGTTGCACGATTGCACGATTCAAGTGGAGTTGCGCGGTCTATTTTGAGAAAGATTGAAACTTAAGTCTATTATAAAGGAAATTTTATCTCATTTGGTCTAAATTAGGAAATCACCATTTTTTAAATTACTCATATATATATATTTAAACATCCTTTAAATTACTCTTATATCTACACTAATAGACTTTGCTCAAACAATATAAGATGTCTCGAGATGTTACTCATTGGTATATGATCATGTAAAATCTCTTATTTCATTGTATATAATGAGTGCTATAATGAATCATAGCTAGCCGTAGAAATATTAATCGGGTCAGATTGGTTGGGTTTAAGATGAAAAAGTTCTAATCTAAAACCTGACCTTCCGTGGCAATAGGCCAACCAAGTAGTGCCTTCACTCACCTAGTCACCCATCACTTGGGTTTAACTCTTTTTTTATTAGCATGAGATAAAATATCTGCCGGAGATTTTCCCCCATATTCCAACCTTGATAGCCAATTAATATTTAATTTTTTCCCCATATTTTGACTCCTCTTTTTCTCAGTTGATCTTCAATTTATTAATTTGTGTTTCCAAAATTAATATTTAATATCTAAAATTAATTTTTGATATTCTACAACTTTTTTATTCATTACGTATCATGTCTAACATTTAAAATATGTGAATAATTTAATTTTTAGTATGAATTTAACAGGTCAGTTTCCAGAATATAATTATGATCACAAAATTGTCATAAACATTATAACTTTTAAGTTACCCACCACAGAAGTTGTATTGTATATTTATATAGCCTACATTAACACTTCTACAGTGTGATACACCGTATAAACATTAAAAAATGTGGTATAATAATTAATTCTTTCAAATAATATAAAATAAATCTCTAGTTTTTCTACAATATTTGTAGAGTAAATTACACGGATAGTCCCTGTGGTTTGATAAATGTGCGGGCGGGTATCCAAACCACAGTGATCATGAGTGTAATTTATTATATTTAGGGACCAAATCCAAAATAATTATACAACTACGGGGACAATCCGTGTAATTTACTCATATTCGTAATACTTCATTGAGATCTAAAAAAAGTTAGCAGGTTCAGGTAATAGTTGGTTCACTGTCACGAAGTATTGACAAGAAAGTTTAATGGATGTTAAGATGACAGGAAACAATATAAGACACCAATCCTAACAGTAACATAAGCTGACACTTCAGTTTTTGTCAAATCAACGTCACGTGAACTCACACTTCAACCGATATTCAATTGACATACTCAAACCAATAATACACTCTGTTAGGTACTATAAAGTTGTAATAGATAGTCTAGGGGGTAAAAGTGAAACATTGTATAGATGTTAAGTTTTGTTTAGGAATTAGTCCTAACTAACCAAGTTTTAAGCCATGGTATAAATACCAACATGTAAGGCTTAAAACTTTAACTTTTGCCATTAATCAAATTCTCATTTCCAGCAATTGTTCTCTCTACCATCTCTCTAACTTTCTCTCTCTAAAACCCTAATCTCCTTCTTCACTTTTATCACCAAAATCATCATCAAACCTCACTAAATGGATTGAATCAGTGTTATTGTGCTTTTCAATTGGTATCAGAGCATAATTTCATCTTGAAAACGATCCAAATCCATCAATTGGTGTTAAAATCAGAAGAATCAGTGGGTTTTTGAAGAAAAAGGGGTTTAAGATCAAAAATCAGATTTAAGGTATTATTTCTTGTTATTATGGATTGAATAGCTTCCTTTTATTGTTATATTAAGCTTAGAATCAAGCTAGGATCGAATCTAATCCATACTGATGAAGAATTAAGGGTTTTAGGAAAAACCATTAAAGCTTCAAAAACCCTCTAAATTCAAATTTTCGAATAGATCTAGGTTGTTTTTGAGTAATATAGTTGCAATGGATTGAAGAAAATAGTATTTGGGTCAGTTTGCTATAAGAATCAGTGAATTTGGGCAAGAAACGAGCATTTTAGGATCAAATTAGTGGGTTTTCAGGGTCTGCTCGTAACTGTTCTGCTCAAGAAATTGTTCGGCCCGAGAACAGTAACAAGTTCGGCCCGAACTTCATCACAACTTCGGCCCGAACTTCATCACAACTTCGGCCCGAACTTCACACCACAACTTCGACCCGAACTACTACCCAACTTCGGCCCGAACTTTAACCCTTCTTCGGCTCGAACTTCTTTCACTACCTCGGCCCGAACTTCTTTTGAACTTCGGCCCGAACTTCTTTTACACTTCGACCCGAACTTCTTTTGTACTTCGGCCCGAACTTCTTTTGTACTTCGGCCCGAACTTCTTTTGTACCTCGGCCCGAACTTCTTTTGTACTTCAGCCCGAACTTCTTTTCCATATTTAAATATTTTTTTTCGGTCGTTCTTTCTTCCAACAAGATATGACTTCCAAGGACGCCTTGTCCATTGGATCAGACACGAAACCACCTGTTCTCTACCAAGGAGAATACGGTCAATGGAAGAAACGGTTTCTCCATTTCATCCTGAGCCAACAAGCTGGTCCATCTATCCTTGAATCCCTTACAACCGGACCCGCTAAGTTCTATCGTGCTGTGGCTCCAGCCCTAAACACCGAACCAGCAATACCTGGAGGTGTAATCGAAATTCCCCCGGCGGAATACACTCAAGAGCAAAAGGATAGGGCTAGGGTGGATGTGCTCGCACACTCCTACATGCTACAAGGCATAACAAATGAAATCTACAGCAGCCTTGATAGCTTCAGCACGGGGAAAGAGCTTTGGGATGAAATTCAAAAGCAAATGGAGGGTACTGACCTGGGTAATAAAGCAAAGATGGTTTCGACCTTAAACGCCTATGGTCAATTCAAAGCTACCCCAATGGAAGAACTAGGGGAAACGTATCTTAGATTCTGCAACATGCTCAACGATCTCCGAAAGAACAACCTCATCAAAGAGAAGCTTGAGATCAACATCAAATTCATCCAATCCCTACTACCGGAGTGGGAGATGTTTGGAAACAGTGCAATGCAGCACAAGGATTTGAGCTCCATAGATATTCATGAACTATATGAGTACCTACATCAAAACGAGCCTATGGTGAAAGGAATCGTCAAAAACAGGCAAGATATGACAGACACCTTGGCAATGTTGACCAAACAAAATCTGGCTCTTAACAAAGGTATCAACGAAGCAATGATTGCAACACAAACAAAAGAGGTGGTACATGAAGGACCAGAAACTCTGATCCCAGCGGGGTCACAAGATGAAATCGACTCAGTTCGTCAAGCCTTGGCTCTCATTTCCTCCTATAACAAAAAGTACTATAAGAAACCAACCAACAACAATCTTAGATCATCCTCAAATTTCAAATTCAATTCCTCTTCTCAAACCCCGAACAACAAATCCTCATCTTCCTCCACCGAGCCACCTAAGAAATGTTACAATTGTGGTCTGACTGGCCATTTTGCCAAAGAATGCCAGAAGCCAAAGGTGAAGGACTCAGAATACTTTAAACGGAAAATGCTCATGGCCAAACAAGTTGAAAATGGGAAAGTTCTACTGGCTGAGGATCTACAGTGGTTGGAGGACTCTGATGATCAAGAGGAAGAGGAATGCACAACAAGCCTGGCTCTCATGGCGAGATCTAACGAACTCAGAGCTGCACTGGGCATTCCTGAGAATGATGAAAATGAGGTACACTCTTTATTAACTGATTCAGACACTGATGAATCAGAAAATTCCTTGTTTAATGAAAAACTGTTTACTAAAATTGATGAGAAATCACACTTGACAAAACAAATAACTGATTTGGAATCTGAAAAAGATCAACTCTTAAATGATTTGAGTGAATTAAGTCAAGTTTCTCTTCAAATAACTCAAGTAAACAAGGACTTACAAAATCAGTTGTCTACATCAAAATCAGCTTTTCAATTTCAAATTACGGAGTTACAAAATGATCTACAAACACAAATAAATACAACGAATGCATCAAATACACAAATCCAAAAATTAAAAGATGAAAATTTAACCTTCCGTCGCCAACTTGAAACTCTTGTTCCTCAAGTAAATCAAATTAATAATTCAAATCAAAAAACACAAGAGTTACAACAACAGTTGTCAGCATTTCATGCTGCTCACACCAGTGAAGTAAATCGTCTAAATCACTTAATTAATACAAAAAATCTTGAAATATCAAACCTAAAAACGATGAAGACGGTATCAAATGACAAAGACGACTCCAAGCAGCTGATAAATGACTTAGCTATCCAACTCAGTCGAGAGCAAACATGGATGAAGTCTGCTGACATCAAGATGAAGGATTACCAAGATAAGTTGAAGGCAGCTGATAACGAAATTCAAAAACTAAATGAACAAATCACAAACATCACAAACAATTTTAACAAGGAAATCGATGAACAATCAGCAACCATACACAGTCTTACTGTCAAGAAAGAAAATGCTGAAGAACACATCTCCAAACTGGAGCAGACGATTGTGAAAGCTGGTCACACCGAACAAACAATAAAATTAAATCAACCAAAAGAGTTCAGATCTTTCAAATCAAAAGTGGGTCTCGGCGCTGAGAACTCCCGTCCTCTGGAAAAAGCTGCTGATGTTGTTCCCACACTATACAATTACGATTACATGAACTTGGGAATATGGCAAAGCTTTCTTCATATGCCGGACGAGGAAGCAGAAATCGAGAAATTCAACAGAGAAAAGAAGGAACACGCTCAAATCAGCTTTAACTATTCTGAATTGAACTATACATATGAAAAGAATAAAGCAAAATTTCAAAACAATGAGTACTTCCCGATTGTCACTCCAGAAGAATTTTCCATTTCTGATAATGAAGTTTTAAAACAAACAATTGAACCAAAGCTTTATGTTCCACCATTGATTTTAGAAAAGAAAATTGTTCAACTTGAATCTGAAATTGACGACACTCACAAGGCCTTTGATAAAGAAAAGGAAAAACTTCAAATCAAAATACATAATTTAGAGGACACCATTTTAGAATTAAAAACTAAAACGAGCAATGCTGTTTCCAAAAATTCTAAAGCCTCTCTATTAGGGCCAGCACCGACAAACCCAGTTCCAACGATCTTGAAGAGAAGCTCTAATCCACCTATTTTGAATCTTGCAGATGGAAGATTAGAGTCCAGAGGGAAGAAGTCCATGAAGCAACCAGAAGTCAACAGAGCCACACAGTCAAAGAAGTCTATTCAGACTGGATCCAGTATGCTTAAGAAGCCTAGTCTACTTAAGAAGTCTAGTCCACCTAAGTCTGTAGTTTCATATTTTTCTGTTCAAAATAAATGTAATGACTCTAGACAGTTTATTTCTCCAAAAGAAGCTCATGGCATGTGTAAAAACTCTAATTTTGTGAAAACTATTTTAACAGCTTTTAGAACAGACTATGATTCTACTGTTTATCGTCCTGTCCGTTACTCTCCTAATTTTGGTGATGTGTATGTTAAAACTGACAAATATGGAACAAAAAGATTTTTTGACAAAATTACAAAGAAACAGATAACTCAAACTGATAAACGTTTTTTTGTAAAACTTGATGCACCTTGCAGTATTCATAAGAACATCGTCTCTCATAAATCTGGTAAACTTATAAACACATGCAGAACGTGCTATCCATATCTATGCAAATCACACGTCACTAAACCAGCAAAATCAACTCAAAAGATCTTATCATCTCCGGTTTTCAAACAACAGAAGAAATCTTCTCAAACTCCACAAACTTCTGTTTCTAACAAAAGATCAAAAGCTCAAAAGCTACCCTCAAAACAATCAAAGATGCCGTCTAAACAACCACAAATTTCTGTTTCTCACTTCTCTTCTAGTCGCACATCTCCTCAGGGTAAAGCTGCACAAAAGCCAAAACCGTCAGTTCTCCCAAAATTCGACAAACCATCCATTAAAACGTCCACTCATGTGAAATATACTTGGGTTAAAAACGAAAAATCTCATTGGATTATCCAATCCTCTGAAAAATCTCTCAAATGGATCATCAAATCTGAACTGCCTCCTAGCAGTTCCCAAAAGCTCTAAATTGATCATCTCATAATATCTGCATAAAACATATGTCTCTAATCGTTCTGGATCCATACAAGATTGGGTACCTAAAATGTTTTATTTGTTTTATGTAGAATGTGTGGTACCTCGACTCGGGCTGTTCGAGGCACATGACAGGAAACAAAAATCTCCTGACCAACTTTCGTGAAAAATACTTAGGAACGGTCAAATTTGGAAATGATCACTTAGCAGCCATCTTAGGTCTTGGTGATCTTATCTGCCATAACCTGATAATCAGAAATGTTGCCTTTGTCGAAGACCTCTCACATAATCTCTTCAGCATCGGAAAATTTTGTGACAAGACTCTAGAAGTAAACTTTCGCACAAAGAAGTGTGCCATTCGGACATATGACGGGGATGAACTTCTAACTGGAACTCGTGACACAAACCTCTTCACTATTGATCTTAATGACCTGAGTACAACCGAAGAAGTCTGTCTCGTGTCTAAAGCTACTGCCAATGAGTCATGGCTATGGCATCGACGTTTGTCTCATCTCAACTTTAAAACCATGAATAAACTCGTAAAAGGAGGTCATGTGTCGGGATTGCCTGATGTTGCCTTTGACAAAGATCACAAATGTTCTTCGTGTGAAAAAGGGAAAATGACCAAAAAGTCTCACAAACCTAAACCTGCTCCCAGTACTTCCAAACCTCTTGAACTTCTTCATATGGACTTATGCGGTCCAATGAGCGTTCACAGTCTTGCAGGAAAACGTTATGTTTTGGTTATTGTTGATGACTATTCCAGATACACATGGGTTTATTTCCTTCGTTCAAAGGATGAAGGCGCAGAGATCATAATCTCATTTATCAAGAAAACTCAAGTAAACCTGGAATTAAATGTTCAAACCATCCGTACCGACAATGGTACTGAATTTAAGAATCGGGTCCTTGACTCTTATCTTGAATCTGCTGGCATCACCCATCAATTTTCCGCTGCACGAACTCCTCAACAGAACGGTGTTGTTGAAAGACGAAACCACACTTTAGTGGAAGCTGCTCGTACGATGCTTTCATTTTCAAAACTTCCTCTGTCGTTATGGGCAGAAGCCATCAGCACCGCCTGTTTTACACCGAACCGCTCAATCATAAACAAAACATACAACAAAACTCCTTATGAGCTAATCAACAATCGAATACCAAATGTTAACTTCTTCTACATCTTTGGTAGTCGATGCTTCATCCTATCTGATAACGATAAACTCAACAAGTTTGAAGAGAAAGCCAAGGAAGGAGTCTTTATAGGCTATTCAAAGGATTCAGCCTCATTCAGAGTATACAACCGCTCTACAAGAATGGTCAGAGAAAGTGTCAATGTCTCATTTGATGAAACATTCTTGCTTGATTCAAGCTCAACTGGCATTGAAAGACCTCTACCCACAACCTCCACTAACCATTCATACTTCTGAATGATCTTGAAATCCTATTCCAACACTTCCATGATGAATATCACAACGTCAGACACCCACCCCCACCCCCACCTCCACCCCCACCCCCACCTCCGGCAGA
Source organism: Calendula officinalis (assembly GCA_963853835.1). Taxonomy (NCBI): domain Eukaryota; kingdom Viridiplantae; phylum Streptophyta; class Magnoliopsida; order Asterales; family Asteraceae; genus Calendula; species Calendula officinalis. Next base: position 76,863,489 of record OY970822.1, read on the forward strand.
TGCTCAATCAATCACAGCTCCGGAAATCAACACTCCATCCCCAAATGAGACCCCATCACCTACCTCACCTGCTCCAAACTCACCAATACCCACATCAAGTGCAGGTCCTTCAATATCAACACAAGGAACTCAATCTTCACCAGATGATCCCCCACCTCCATCAGATATTATCGCTCCACTGGTGATTGATTTCTCTAAATTTCATCTTCCTCGAGTCGATCCACCAACTCAGATCAATCCTCATAATACTGAAACTGCAATCATACCACATCCTGCTTTTACTGATAATTCCAACGTTAACCCTGGTCAACTCCCACTTCCTCACTCTACGAAGTGGACAAAGGAACATCCTTTGGACCAAATCATCGGAAACCCGGCCTCCTCGGTCTAAACTAGACGGGCTTCAGCGGATGAATGTCATCATGCATCATTCTTAAGCTCCACTGAACCGAAGAAAGTTTGTGAAGCGCTTTCCGATCCAGACTGGATAATTGCGATGCAGGAAGAGATTAATCAATTCGAAAGATTAAAGGTCTGGCGCTTAGTTCCTAAAACACCGGGATCATCAGTCATCGGAACTAAGTGGATTTTTAAGAACAAGAAAGATGAAAATGGAATCGTCATTCGTAACAAAGCAAGGTTGGTAGCTAAGGGTTACGCTCAACAGGAAGACATTGATTACGAAGAAACATTTGCTCCTGTTGCCCGCATAGAAGCCATTCGCATTTTCTTAGCATATGCAGCTCACAAAAACTTTACTATCTATCAGATGGATGTAAAGACTGCATTCTTAAATGGTATTCTAAAAGAGGAGGTGTTTGTTCATCAACCAGAAGGGTTTGTAAATCCCAAACATCCAGATTATGTCTATGTTCTCGACAAAGCTCTCTATGGCTTGAAACAGGCCCCTAGGGCATGGTATGATGTTCTTTCCCAGTTCTTAGTTGAAACTAGTTTTTCAAAGGGAAAAGTTGATACCACCTTGTTTATCAAACGACACGGGGAAGACATCATCTTAATTCAGATCTACGTCGATGACATTATTTTTGGGTCTACAAATCCGAAATATTGCAAACGTTTCTCCGATCTCATGGTAAAACGCTTTGAAATGAGCATGATGGGTGAGATGAACTTCTTCCTAGGCCTTCAAGTTCGTCAACTTCCAACTGGCATCTTCATCAATCAATCAAAGTATATCTCTGATCTGCTGAAGAAGTATCTCATGGACGACTGTAAACCTATCGCAACACCGATGTCCACGACTGCCAAACTAAATGCTGATCTGGATGGTAAACCGGTAGATGTGAAAAACTATCGGGGTATGATTGGATCACTACTTTACTTAACGGCCAGTCGTCCGGACATTATGTTTTCAACATGCATCTGTGCTCGGTATCAGGCTGCTCCCAAAGAATCTCACTTTCTGGCAGTCAAACGAATCTTCCGTTACCTGAAAGGCACCAGAGATCTTGGTCTTTGGTATCCCAAGGAGACCTCGTTTGATCTTTCTGCCTTCTCTGATGCTGATCATGCTGGGTGCATGCTGGACATGAAGAGTACATCTGGGGGAGTTCAATTTTTGGGAGATAAGCTAGTCAGCTGGTCATCAAGAAAGCAAAACTGCGTCTCATTATCAACAGCTGAAGCAGAATATGTTGCCGCCGCTAGCTGTCTGTCCCAGGTGATATGGATGCAATCACAATTAAAGGACTACGGCTTTTCCTATAGCCGCATTCCTTTATATTGTGATTCCAGAAGTGCAATTGCAATATCTTGCAATCCAGTTCAACATTCTAAAACCAAACATATCGATCTTCGATATCACTTTATCAAAGATCACGTTGAACTGGGCAATGTTGAATTGTACTTCGTCTCCACCGATTTTCAATTAGCAGATTTGTTTACCAAGGCTTTGGACGAAAAACGTTTTAATTATCTTGTCTCAAAGCTTGGTATGCTAAATCTCAAAACTTAATTGTCTACAATTCATATTTTTCAAATTGTTAAATCGTTGCATTCTTCGTATCATCACAATGGCTTTCAAGAAACTCGTCTTGAAACCCGGTCGTCAAACAATCGTCAAATGTCGAAGGAGAGATTCAACTCACCTCATCAGTGTCGGGGGAACTGATGCTGCATTACTTAAATTCCGTCTCTCGACATTAATTAGGATTTTTCTATATTTTCACCAAATTTTTAATTTTTAATGCTTAATTTTCCTTTTGTTTTAACTTTCTATTAAAAAAAAATAAAAAAATAAAAAAAAATAGGTTCCCCCGACACCGAGAGTTGAACAAGGTAACTATTAAGAACCGTTACCCGTTGCCGAGAATTGACGACTTATTCGACCAATTGCAAGGTGCTAGTTATTTCTCGAAAATTGATTTGAGGTCGGGTTATCACCAAGTTCGGGTGAAAGAAGGCGACACCGAGAAGACGGCTTTTCGCACACGTTATGGTCATTATGAGTTCCTAGTAATGCCGTTTGGTCTTACAAACGCGCCGGCTATTTTTATGGATTTGATGAATCGGGTTTGTAAACCGTTCCTTGATAAGTTTTTGATCGTGTTTATTGACGATATTTTGATTTATTCGAAAACCGAAGAAGAACACGAAGGTCATTTGAGGCTTGTTCTAGACGTGTTGAAACGGGAGAAGTTGTATGCTAAATTTTCAAAGTGTGAGTTTTGGTTGCGGGAAGTGCAATTTTTAGGTCACGTGGTGACGTGTGATGGTATTAAGGTTGACCCATCCAAGATTGAAGCGGTGTCAAATTGGGAGCCTCCGAGGACTCCTACCGAGGTTAGAAGTTTTCTTGGGTTAGCCGGTTATTACCGGAGGTTTATACAAGATTTCTCGAGAATCGCGATTCCACTCACGAAGTTAACGAGAAAAAGTGAGAAGTTTGTGTGGGAGAAGAAACAAGAAGAGGCGTTTAAGTTGTTAAAAGAAAAGTTATGTAACGCGCCGATCCTCACGTTACCGGATGGTATGGAAGACTTTGTGGTTTATAGTGATGCTTCAAATCAAGGGCTCGGTTGTGTGTTGATGCAAAGAGGAAAGGTGATCGCGTATGCCTCGCGACAATTGAAGAATGCGGAGTTAAGGTACACGACACACGACTTGGAATTGGCGGCGATTATTTTTGCCTTGAAGTTGTGGAGGCATTATTTATATGGCACTCGGTGTACATTGTACACGGATCATAAGAGTTTGCAATATGTGTTTACACAAAAAGACCTTAATATGCGACAAAGAAGGTGGATCGAGTTGATAGCCGACTATGATTGTGAAATTGTGTATCACGCGGGTAAGGCGAATGTGGTGGCCGATGCCTTAAGTCGAAAGGTTTATGAAAATCCGAACCGAGGAATTTTATCACGTATAGAAGTTGTCTCGAGTATTATTGAAAGGATCAAGAATGCCCAACGAGAGGTTATGGGAAAAGACGAGTTAAGACAAGAACGGTTAGGTAAGAACCAACATTTCCTCGAAAATGCACAAGGGTTGAAGACCGTAGGCGGTCGAATTTGGGTTCCTAAGTTCGGTGGTATCCGAAAAGAGTTATTGTATGATGTGCACAAGTCGAAGTATTCGATTCACCCGGGAAGTACAAAGACGTACCAAGATATGAAACGGGTTTATTGGTGGCCCGGAATGAAGGCGAGAGTGGCCAAGTATATCTCTAAGTGTGCCACGTGTGCACAAGTGAAAGCCGAGCATCAAGTACCGTATGGGGTAGCTCAATCATTAGTTGTACCGGCCGGGAAGTGGGAAGATATAACTATGGATTTCATAGTAGGGTTACCAAAGACAAGTAGAGGTCACGATGCCATTTGGGTCATAGTTGACCGGTTGACCAAAAGTGCGTTATTTTTAGCAATTCGGGAAACATTGCCACTTGAGAAGTTGGCTAAGTTGTATGTTGATGAAGTGGTTCGACTCCACGGGGTTCCGTTATCGATTGTGTCCGATAGAGACGCGAGGTTCACCTCGAGATTTTGGCGGTCATTACAAGAAGAGTTGGGTACAAAGTTGCGGTTGAGCACGGCTTATCACCCGCAAACCGACGGTCAAAGTGAAAGAACAATTCAAACGGTTGAAGATATGTTGAGATCGTGTGTGTTAGATTTCGGTGGTAAATGGGATGAACATTTACCGTTAGTCGAATTCTCGTATAATAATAGTTATCACTCGACTATCAAGATGCCGCCTTATGAGGCGTTGTATGGAAGAAAATGTAGAACTCCATCTTGTTGGTTGGAAGCGGGAGAGACGAAACTCACGGGTCCCGAGATCGTGAGAGTGACAAATGAAAAGATCGGTATTATTCAAACCAACATGAAAGTCGCCCAAGATAGACAACGAAGTTATTCGGGTTTGAAGAAAAGGCCATACGACTTGGATGTCGGTGATATGGTCATGTTGAAAGTGTCACCTTGGAAAGGTGTGATGCGGTTTGGTAAAAAGGGAAAGTTAAGTCCAAGGTATGTTGGACCGTTTAAAATATTGAAACGGGTCGGGCTTCAAGCTTTTAAGTTGGAACTTCCACCCGAGCTTCAAGGTGTGCATGACACCTTTCACGTGAGTTATTTGAAGAAGTTTATCGGGGAAGTTGAAAATATTATTTCGTTGCAAGAGTTGCGGGTTGACGGCCCGAACCGATTGATTGAGGAGCCCGAGGCTATATTAGAAACGAAATCAAAGAAGCTTCGGAATAAAGAGATCGAGTTGGTGTTGGTCAAGTGGAAGCATTCACTTGGGCCGAATTTGACTTGGGAAGTCAAAGACGAGATTCGGAAGAGGTACCCGGATTTCGTGAACTATGATGAGATTCCGAGGACGGAATCTTCTTAAGGGGTAGATAGTTGTAACGACCCAAAATTTGTAAATAAATAAAATATGATAATTATGGATAAATCATATAAAACACGTAGGAATCGGTTTCGTGTCGTTTGGAGACTGTATGAGAAAGTTATGGACGAAACCGGGTCGAGACAAGGAACAAAAGTTGCAGCATGCCTGGAAAGCAGAGTTCGCGACTCGAACTCTAAGAGTTCGCGACTCGAACTCTAAAAGTTCGCGACCCGAACTATAGTTCGCGATCGCGAACCTTCGACAGGGATTTTGGGGTTTCTGATTTCGAGAGTTCGCGACTCGAACTCTAAAAGTTCGCGACCCGAACTTCGCGCGTACCAGAGTTCGCGACTCGAACTCTGAAGTTCGCGAAGCGAACTTCGTCAGACAGCAATAAAAACGGGTTTTGGCTCATTTGATACCATTTCAAGCCCTAGTTTCTCTCCCAACGAGTTTGTATACGTTTTTGAGTGGAAAACATCATTTGGAACCGATTTCTTGGTCAAATCTCGTGAATCTTCACTCCTAGTTGGAGATTAAAGGTAAATCTTCACTCTTTGATCTTTGTAGCTTTAGATCTATGGATTTTTGGCTTGGGTTTGAAACCCTAGTTCTTGGGTTGGTGATTAATGGTTAAATTAAGGTTGCATACACTTAATAGATGGTATTTTAACAAGGGAATCAAGTGTATGGTTTGGATTTGTAAGAATCATATGGGTGGCTCAACCTAGGGTTTGGTAAATCACCATAATTGGGGGAAATGTGTTAGTAGGTGTTATCTAGAGATAGATGGACACATTGGTAGTAGTATGTGATGTTGATCATCTTGTTGTTATAATTGTTTTAGACATTCGGTGAAGTATTGAGGTGGACGAATTGTGAGCAAGGGACCGGCGGAAAGAATACGGTTAAAGCATCTTTATTGCTAAGGTGAGTACGTGTGGAATTTACTGAGTACATAGCCCTTTTAAATATTTTCATTACTTGTGTTATGGTCTATTTGCTTAAATGTGTAGACTGGTAGTTGATAGTTAGTTATACCGATGATAGTATTGAACTAACTTGTTGATGATGAAAGTGATAGCCGAGAGCTAGATTTGCATAACCATAGGGTTATGATGAGATTGAGATGATGTGATGATACGAGCTACTCCCGATCATGAAGTGTGGATTGAGGGGCAGTTGGGCGTATTCCCATCGACTCTTCCACGTTAGTCATGAGATGACACGGGCAACTCCCGGTCATGAGGTGTGGAGTGAGGGGCAGTTGGGTGAATTCCCATGTGAATTCCCATCGACTCATCCACGTTAGTTATGCGATGTCACGGGATACTCCCGGTCATGAGGTGTGGAGTGAGGGGCAGTTGGGGTGAATTCCCATCGACTCATCCACGTTAGTTGTGATTGCTAGGTAAGCAAGGTTGTTAGGGTCACACTAAGGTGACTAGACTGGATAGTTGGATATATATATGTATATTGATTGGTTATATGAAACGTGACATTTCATTTTATTATCGGGTCTAAACCCATGTAGCTCACGAGACGTTTTTGTCTCACGTACTCCTTGTTTTGTTTTGCTATGTACTCAGGTTCGGGATCGAAGTTTTAGGTACGCATGGATAGAGATGCGGGGCCTAGAATAGAAGAACTTTAGATTGGATTTATGCTTAGCTTTGGTTTTGATCTATTTTGTAACACCAAACTTTATACTCTGATTTTCATACCAAAGGTTTTTGTAAATCCATATTTTGGAATAGTTCTTCTATTTATGAAAAATGTTTTATTTTGGGCAAATTTTTTGTGTTTAAAATTTGAGGTGTTACAACTTGGTATCAGAGCTATAGTTTAAGTGAATTAGGTTGGATGACCATCCTAGTCTTAGACTGTAGCATTAGGAATATAAGATTCCTTAAGATCATAGGTTGACCGTGAGACTTTATATTAAGTTTAGGGTTGAACCTAGGGGACCGATGAATTTGATATGATTTTGAGTATTGAGTCGTACGCGACTAATGGGTTGTACACAAGGTACTAAATGTTTAATGTCTTTCGTATAGTCTTGATCGAAAGAAATGGTGAACACTCGTAGGAGTGGGAAAGCCCCGGAGAACCGGGAGGAGGAAGTACCTCCTGTTGAGAGGGTGGATGAGCAAGAAAGTCAACCATCAATGCATCGGGTTGACGAATCGGAGGTCGGAGCTAATAGAACTCCGGTGACCATGGCGGATCTCCAAACTATTATCGACCAAATCAAGGGGACGGTGGCCGAGGAAGTGCACCGAATCATTGGAGACCGTGAAAGGTCGGGTGGAGACCGTGAATCCGAATCTAAGTCGGATGAGAAAACCGGAGGTAGTGGCACCGGGGAAGGGAAGTCCTCCACGGGTGGCCAAAGTGATGCTAGGGCTAGGCCCGTTGTGAAAGAAGGTTGTTCATTTAAATCCTTCATGGCTTGTAAGCCAAATGTGTATGCGGGTAGTTCGGACCCGAAAGTAACCATGAGATGGATCCGGGAAACCGAGAGGGTGATCGGTAGTAGTAAATGTAAGGATGCCGATATGGTGACGTATGCGTCACAATTGTTAAAAGAAGATGCGATGGTTTGGTGGGACATCGTATATGAGACCCTAGGGAGGGAGGTAATTGAGAAGATGTCGTGGGATGAATTCACCACGAGGTTGAAAAAGAAGTTTTGCCCCGAAAGGGATTTGGAAAAGATGCACGAGAAGTTCGTGACCCTCAAAAAGGGTGATATGTCGGTGGAGGAATATTCGAGGGAATTCACGGGATTGCTCCCGTTTGTTGCTAAGACCTATTCGGATGAGAGGTTGAGGGTGGTCCGGTATGCTAGTGGGTTACCGTGGGACTACCAGTTGGAGGTGAAGAGGGCGGTTTCACTAGATGAGGTCATTAGTGCCGCCCGGGGTGTGGAAGAGGTGAATGTGGCACGTGTTGCCGAGAGGGCCCATGTGGGCGAGAAAAGGAAAGCCGAGAGCGGCTCTAGTTCGTTCAAGAAAGGGAAGTTCACCTCGAGCTTTTCTAAGCAAGGTAGTGTTGGCTCGTGCAAGAAGTGCGGGAAGACTCATACCGGCGGGTGCCGAGGAGAGTCGAAATCTTGTTTTAATTGTGGAAGGGCGGGGCACATAGCCCGAGATTGTAGGGCCAAGTCGTTGGCCGATGTTGAATGCTTCTCGTGTCACGAGAAGGGGCACTATAGCAATGTGTGCCCAAAGAAGGGAATCGAGTCGATGGTGTCCACGGCTCAAAAGAAGGTAGAACCGGCCAAGGTGAAGGGACGATCCTTTCAACTCACCCGAGAGGAGGCGAAGGAGGCACACGATGTGGTGTCAGGTACTCTATTCATTAACTCCTTGCCAACTCATATTTTGTTTGATTCGGGTTCTAATTATTCGTTTGTGTCTTATGAGTTCGGTTGTAAATTGAATGTGCCGTCCGAAATGTTAGATGAGGTTTATGAAATAGAAGTAGCCGACGGGAAAACGTCTATGGTTGAATGTATTTATAGAAATTGTGAACTAGAGATAGACGGTAGAAAGTTTAAGGTGGATTTGTTGCCCATGGGAATTAGGGCGTTTGATGTGGTTATTGGTATGGATTGGTTGGGTATGCACCAAGCCAAGATTTTGTGTGGGAAGAAAATTGTGTCGATTAGGACACCCGAGAACGAGAAAGTGTATGTATACGGGGAGAAACGACATCACATGCCTAATGTGATTACCGCTATTAAGGCGAGGAAAAGTATATCAAAAGGTTGTGCATCGTTTATCGCATATGTATTAGATGGTCGGAAAGAAAAGAAGTCAATGGACGATGTCAAAATTATTCGGGAATTCCCCGAGGTATTTCCCGATGACTTGCCCGGTTTGCCACCGGAGAGACAAGTCGAGTTTAAAATTGATTTAGTTCCGGGGGCGACGCCGATTGCTCGTGCTCCCTATCGTTTAGCTCCCACCGAGATGCGGGAATTGATGACCCAATTGCAAGAATTGTTAGATAAAGGTTTTATTCGTCCGAGTTCGTCACCGTGGGGTGCACCGGTGTTATTTGTTAAAAAGAAAGACGGTTCGATGAGAATGTGTATCGACTACCGAGAGTTGAACAAGGTAACTATTAAGAACCGTTACCCGTTGCCGAGAATTGACGACTTATTCGACCAATTGCAAGGTGCTAGTTATTTCTCGAAAATTGATTTGAGGTCGGGTTATCACCAAGTTCGGGTGAAAGAAGGCGACACCGAGAAGACGGCTTTTCGCACACGTTATGGTCATTATGAGTTCCTAGTAATGCCGTTTGGTCTTACAAACGCGCCGGCTATTTTTATGGATTTGATGAATCGGGTTTGTAAACCGTTCCTTGATAAGTTTTTGATCGTGTTTATTGACGATATTTTGATTTATTCGAAAACCGAAGAAGAACACGAAGGTCATTTGAAGCTTGTTCTAGACGTGTTGAAACGGGAGAAGTTGTATGCTAAATTTTCAAAGTGTGAGTTTTGGTTGCGGGAAGTGCAATTTTTAGGTCACGTGGTGACGTGTGATGGTATTAAGGTTGACCCATCCAAGATTGAAGCGGTGTCAAATTGGGAGCCTCCGAGGACTCCTACCGAGGTTAGAAGTTTTCTTGGGTTAGCCGGTTATTACCGGAGGTTTATACAAGATTTCTCGAGAATCGCGATTCCACTCACGAAGTTAACGAGAAAAAGTGAGAAGTTTGTGTGGGAGAAGAAACAAGAAGAGGCGTTTAAGTTGTTAAAAGAAAAGTTATGTAACGCGCCGATCCTCACGTTACCGGATGGTATGGAAGACTTTGTGGTTTATAGTGATGCTTCAAATCAAGGGCTCGGTTGTGTGTTGATGCAAAGAGGAAAGGTGATCGCGTATGCCTCGCGACAATTGAAGAATGCGGAGTTAAGGTACACGACACACGACTTGGAATTGGCGGCGATTATTTTTGCCTTGAAGTTGTGGAGGCATTATTTATATGGCACTCGGTGTACATTGTACACGGATCATAAGAGTTTGCAATATGTGTTTACACAAAAAGACCTTAATATGCGACAAAGAAGGTGGATCGAGTTGATAGCCGACTATGATTGTGAAATTGTGTATCACGCGGGTAAGGCGAATGTGGTGGCCGATGCCTTAAGTCGAAAGGTTTATGAAAATCCGAACCGAGGAATTTTATCACGTATAGAAGTTGTCTCGAGTATTATTGAAAGGATCAAGAATGCCCAACGAGAGGTTATGGGAAAAGACGAGTTAAGACAAGAACGGTTAGGTAAGAACCAACATTTCCTCGAAAATGCACAAGGGTTGAAGACCGTAGGCGGTCGAATTTGGGTTCCTAAGTTCGGTGGTATCCGAAAAGAGTTATTGTATGATGTGCACAAGTCGAAGTATTCGATTCACCCGGGAAGTACAAAGACGTACCAAGATATGAAACGGGTTTATTGGTGGCCCGGAATGAAGGCGAGAGTGGCCAAGTATATCTCTAAGTGTGCCACGTGTGCACAAGTGAAAGCCGAGCATCAAGTACCGTATGGGGTAGCTCAATCATTAGTTGTACCGGCCGGGAAGTGGGAAGATATAACTATGGATTTCATAGTAGGGTTACCAAAGACAAGTAGAGGTCACGATGCCATTTGGGTCATAGTTGACCGGTTGACCAAAAGTGCGTTATTTTTAGCAATTCGGGAAACATTGCCACTTGAGAAGTTGGCTAAGTTGTATGTTGATGAAGTGGTTCGACTCCACGGGGTTCCGTTATCGATTGTGTCCTATAGAGACGCGAGGTTCACCTCGAGATTTTGGCGGTCATTACAAGAAGAGTTGGGTACAAAGTTGCGGTTGAGCACGGCTTATCACCCTCAAACCGACGGTCAAAGTGAAAGAACAATTCAAACGGTTGAAGATATGTTGAGATCGTGTGTGTTAGATTTCGGTGGTAAATGGGATGAACATTTACCGTTAGTCGAATTCTCGTATAATAATAGTTATCACTCGACTATCAAGATGCCGACTTATGAGGCGTTGTATGGAAGAAAATGTAGAACTCCATCTTGTTGGTTGGAAGCGGGAGAGACGAAACTCACGGGTCCCGAGATCGTGAGAGTGACAAATGAAAAGATCGGTATTATTCAAACCAACATGAAAGTCGCCCAAGATAGACAACGAAGTTATTCGGGTTTGAAGAAAAGGCCATACGACTTGGATGTCGGTGATATGGTCATGTTGAAAGTGTCACCTTGGAAAGGTGTGATGCGGTTTGGTAAAAAGGGAAAGTTAAGTCCAAGGTATGTTGGACCGTTTAAAATATTGAAACGGGTCGGGCTTCAAGCTTTTAAGTTGGAACTTCCACCCGAGCTTCAAGGTGTGCATGACACCTTTCACGTGAGTTATTTGAAGAAGTTTATCGGGGAAGTTGAAAATATTATTCCGTTGCAAGAGTTGCGGGTTGACGGCCCGAACCGATTGATTGAGGAGCCCGAGGCTATATTAGAAACGAAATCAAAGAAGCTTCGGAATAAAGAGATTGAGTTGGTGTTGGTCAAGTGGAAGCATTCACTTGGGCCGAATTTGACTTGGGAAGTCAAAGACGAGATTCGGAAGAGGTACCCGGATTTCGTGAACTATGATGAGATTCCGAGGACGGAATCTTCTTAAGGGGTAGATAGTTGTAACGACCCGAAATTTGTAAATAAATAAAATATGATAATTATGGATAAATCATATAAAACACGTAGGAATTGGTTTCGTGTCGTTTGGAGACTGTATGAGAAAGTTATGGACGAAACCGGGTCGAGACAAGGAACAAAAGTTGCAGCATGCCTGGAAAGCAGAGTTCGCGACTCGAACTCTAAGAGTTCGCGACTCGAACTCTAAAAGTTCGCGACCCGAACTATAGTTCGCGATCGCGAACCTTCGACAGGGATTTTGGGGTTTCTGATTTCGAGAGTTCGCGACTCGAACTCTAAAAGTTCGCGACCCGAACTTCGCGCGTACCAGAGTTCGCGACTCGAACTCTGAAGTTCGCGAAGCGAACTTCGTCAGACAGCAATAAAAACGGGTTTTGGCTCATTTGATACCATTTCAAGCCCTAGTTTCTCTCCCAACGAGTTTGTATACGTTTTTGAGTGGAAAACATCATTTGGAACCGATTTCTTGGTCAAATCTCGTGAATCTTCACTCCTAGTTGGAGATTAAAGGTAAATCTTCACTCTTTGATCTTTGTAGCTTTAGATCTATGGATTTTTGGCTTGGGTTTGAAACCCTAGTTCTTGGGTTGGTGATTAATGGTTAAATTAAGGTTGCATACACTTAATAGATGGTATTTTAACAAGGGAATCAAGTGTATGGTTTGGATTTGTAAGAATCATATGGGTGGCTCAACCTAGGGTTTGGTAAATCACCATAATTGGGGGAAATGTGTTAGTAGGTGTTATCTAGAGATAGATGGACACATTGGTAGTAGTATGTGATGTTGATCATCTTGTTGTTATAATTGTTTTAGACATTCGGTGAAGTATTGAGGTGGACGAATTGTGAGCAAGGGACCGGCGGAAAGAATACGGTTAAAGCATCTTTATTGCTAAGGTGAGTACGTGTGGAATTTACTGAGTACATAGCCCTTTTAAATATTTTCATTACTTGTGTTATGGTCTATTTGCTTAAATGTGTAGACTGGTAGTTGATAGTTAGTTATACCGATGATAGTATTGAACTAACTTGTTGATGATGAAAGTGATAGCCGAGAGCTAGATTTGCATAACCATAGGGTTATGATGAGATTGAGATGATGTGATGATACGGGCTACTCCCGATCATGAAGTGTGGATTGAGGGGCAGTTGGGCGTATTCCCATCGACTCTTCCACGTTAGTCATGAGATGACACGGGCAACTCCCGGTCATGAGGTGTGGAGTGAGGGGCAGTTGGGTGAATTCCCATGTGAATTCCCATCGACTCATCCACGTTAGTTATGCGATGTCACGGGATACTCCCGGTCATGAGGTGTGGAGTGAGGGGCAGTTGGGGTGAATTCCCATCGACTCATCCACGTTAGTTGTGATTGCTAGGTAAGCAAGGTTGTTAGGGTCACACTAAGGTGACTAGACTGGATAGTTGGATATATATATGTATATTGATTGGTTATATGAAACGTGACATTTCATTTTATTATCGGGTCTAAACCCATGTAGCTCACGAGACGTTTTTGTCTCACGTACTCCTTGTTTTGTTTTGCTATGTACTCAGGTTCGGGATCGAAGTTTTAGGTACGCATGGATAGAGATGCGGGGCCTAGAATAGAAGAACTTTAGATTGGATTTATGCTTAGCTTTGGTTTTGATCTATTTTGTAACACCAAACTTTATACTCTGATTTTCATACCAAAGGTTTTTGTAAATCCATATTTTGGAATAGTTCTTCTATTTATGAAAAATGTTTTATTTTGGGCAAATGTTTTGTGTTTAAAATTTGAGGTGTTACACCACCAACTACTCAAATTCCTCTCAACAGGGATTTGTTTCATTTCATCAGGGGACGTAGCACAAAAGCTACTGACTACTCATTCGGAGTATGTCGGTATTGAATAATAATAACCTCCTGCCCCGGGTTAAGTCTCTTTGTATGCACAGTGTGTCTAGTTCTCACCCCCAAGAATATTTCCAATATAGGACACCTGCACTACAAACATGGATCTCCGTGAATCCATCGGAACACTCGTAGTGGCATCACAATATGATGTTTCACGAGGATCGAGTGGAAATCCTGCTAGAGCTAAAATCACGCCAACTCTAAACGCAGGTCACACATTTGAATCAACGGTTGTGCAAACGACTACAGATTCATACCGTGTGCCAACGGATACTCTATGTGAGTCCGGTGTTACCTTAAAAGAACAAAGTTGCTGTGCCTTAAACTTCAAAATCATTCAGGCAACAACTTATACCGGAAACACATAAAATTCCGATGAAAAATCCATGTGAACTAAAATGCAACATCTTGAAAGCTGATTAAAATGCACATGAGCGTAATAGTCCACTCTCAAATTACTCCTATGATCTGCTAAACCCAGCATGATCTTCCCCGGAGCCACCGACAATATAGGAACTAAAAAGTGAGGGTCCCTAGGTCTAGGTGAGCAGAATCAAGTATCATGGGATCTTGATTGGGGTGCGCTGAGGTAAAAATTGAGAGGGGGTATGAAGTATGGGGTGCAAATCAGCTTATCACATGGTAAAAACAAAAACGAGGGTGTGGTTGAAAAATGAAAAAGTGAGTTGAGTGATAAGCGTGTGTGAAAGGGTTAAAAGAAAACGGAAAACCCTCCCTAAACCGAACAAATGACCGGGTAACCTCATCTATATCAGATTGCATATGTTGCTTTCTGATTAAGACATCATGGACCCAGTGATGCAATGCACAACCCCCACTGACCACTCAAGTACAAAAAGTACTTGTTTCAAAATCACGGAGATTACCACATCCACTATCGACATCTCATTTGGAGATTGTTGATATTGAAAAAGAGGACCCACCTCCAGTCCTCGCCTTCGTTTGTCCACGTATAGAGTCTAGAACCGAATTAAATTTCATTAGGACACAGGCACTCTACCAAGCATATCTTTGAGATATTGCCGGAACATTCATAGTGATACCAAAAATATTGGTATTCCACGATGATTGAATGGAAATCCTACCAGTGCTAACATCAATGCCAACACTGAACGTAGGTCACACAGTTTCTGTAACTGTTGTGCAAACAGGCAATCTATGTGATCCTGGGTTACCCTGATACCTTCTCGTGCGAAGATCAGACGACCGTACTCCATTGTTATCAACAACGGTCACTATGTCTGATAGAAAATCTGATGACTGTATTTCAATCTTATTAACAACAGTCAACACATCAGATAAGTGATTTTATGACCGTACTCCAACATTATCAACAACGGTCAGAAAATCCAAAACATATAAACATTCCGCACTGCTTCAACTCCAACAAACATCAGGAACCAAGGATCTGCAGCAAATCGACAAATGCCACAACTTCAAGAAAGGACTTCCGCTGCTAACCGCTCTATCTATGGGTCTACATTCAGTCGATGTGCATGAAGTCTTCTGGAATACTTTATATTGGTTGAAAAGCCATTTAAAAGTATGTCTGTCAACGATGATCAAAGGCTGATGCTGTTTTATCAACATAACTGCTCAACGGTTCAAATCTCAGCTCCAGCCTTACAAACACAGAAGTCTTCAAAGATATGCAACCTAGTCTACTATTACAAAGGGGGAGATTGTTAGGTACTATAAAGTTGTAATAGATAGTTTAGGGGGTAAAAGTGAAACATTGTATAGATGTTAAGTTTTGTTTAGGAATTAGTCCTAACTAACCAAGTTTTAAGCCATGGTATAAATACCAACATGTAAGACTTAAAACTTTAACTTTTGCCATTAATCAAATTCTCATTTCCAGCAATTGTTCTCTCTACCATCTCTCTAACTTTCTCTCTCTAAAACCCTAATCTCCTTCTTCACTTTTATCACCAAAATCATCATCAAATCTCACTAAATAGATTGAATCAGTGTTATTGTGCTTTTCACACTCTTTATTCAGTTTCTTGGGTTCCATCATTATAAAATCCACAAAAAAATAAATAAATACAATATAAACTGAATTAGCCCCACCTCTCGCTCGTCCAATGTCGCCATCTAACGAAGTGTGCCAACGATTGGCATCCAGCGGTTGGCAAGCCGATGCCTTTGGTTTACGCCGTTGGTTGGTTAAACTATCTAGTTTAAGACATACGTTTATTAATCCCATAAAAATCAAGTCACTAGCAATTGCTTAATTTGACCTTGTCTTCTACGAAGTATAATCTTCCATACCTGGAAAAACATCAAGAGAATAAATCATAACGAAAACTATTAATGACACAAAAATATAAATAAGTTAAAAATTTTATTTTACTTTAATTAAATTTTTTTTTTTTTGAGTATCAAATGTTTATTATCGTATACGGTATATCATGTTTAAAACATAGGGGATAATTTTCATAACACATCTGTTAAGTTATCTACCACAATTGTTGCTTAACATGCTTATATAGTAAGCTGTAAAAGTTGTACAGTGTGGTATAAAAAGTAAAAGTTATGTTATACAAATGAATTCCCTTAAAAACATAGTAGGCCACATGGCAGTACCAATCTCATAGCTCTAACGAGAAGAAGAAATTAGGTTTTTTAGCAAGGGAGATGATAACTTGAAACTTCATTGCTGATCCATGCGCCATTAGGTGAAAGGTTTTTATCAATTTTTTTTAGCACGATAACTGAAAGGATATATTTTAGGTCTTAGCTGTGGAAAAATTTTAGGTTATATAGAAATTGGATTTCATTTTTATGCATAGTTTAATTTTGGTCAAATTACAGTTTATTTAGACGGTCTTAAAAAAAGAAATAACAGTTTTTTTGCAGACTACAGACCTTTGGTCCATCTTAGAAGCTGTAGCTGCTGGTAGATATAGTATGCAGAAAAAACAAACAGCACCTTAGTCCCTCTTGTTTTGTTGCAATCGATCAACTCGGTTGTTGAGTCAACTCACTTCTGAACCTTCAACTTGACACTAGAACAGTAAAACCCTAAACATACCCGCACATTCCCGTTCGGCAAATTCACCCAAAATGGCTTCTTGTTATATCGTTTTGTCAAAAACAAGACTTCTGAAAGACATCATCTTCCCCAAATTCCTCAGAATCTCCACACCCCGCTACCGTTTCTGTTCATTTGCAACCAAACCCCTAAATGAAGAAAATCCAGACCAGAAACCACATCTTCCGACCCATGAAAGATCAAGAATTTCAGGTGATTCTAATCCAAGCTCGGGTAATATCGAAGATTCAATTTGCAGAATGATGGAAGATAGCGATTGGTCGACCCGTTTACAAAGCTCGATTCGAAATTTAGTTCCTTTGTTCGATCACAATCTTGTTTCCAGTGTACTACATCGGAACCCTAATCGTGCTTTAGAATTCTTCGAGTGGGTGGAGGAATCAGGGTTTAAGCATGACAGAGAAACACATTACAAATTAATTGAGATTTTGTGTAAAAGTCGAAGACTTGAGGATGCTAAACGGATTCTTTTCGGTACGTCTGAAAAGGGTATTGTTTACGATGAAGATTTGTTTATTCTTTTAGTTCATGGTTATGCAAAAAGCAACCGAAAATGGGACATTGTTAAGAATTGTGTGAAAATTTTCTCAAAAATGGAGGAATTGGGAGTAATCAGAACAATCAAATCGTACAATCATTTACTAGAGGTGATCGTAAGTGAAAACAAGTACACAATTGCTGAGAAATTATTCGATAAAATGTTGTCCGAAAGTATAAATCCATCTCCACATACTTACAATCTCATGATTTCCGGTTTCTGTCGTTCATCAAGAGTTGAGACTGCAAATCGGTTCTTCCAAGATATGAAAAATCAAAAACTTTTACCCGATTTTGTAATTTATAACACGATGATTAACGGGTTTGTTCAAGTGAAGAAAATGGAAGAGGCAGAAAAGCTCTTGATGGAAATGAAGGAACAAAAAATCGAGCCATTATTGGTTACTTATAACTCGATGATTAACGGGTATTCAAAAGTTAAGAAAATGGAATATGCAGAGAAGCTTATGGCGGAAATGAAGACAAAGAATATCGAGCCTAATTTAATAACTTATAATACGATGATTAATGGATACACTTTGGTTAAGAACATGGATGATGCACAAAAGCTTGTGGTGGAAATGAAGGGGAGAAAGATTGAGCCGGATTTGGTTACTTATGTGACTATGATTAAAGGGTATATTATGGTTAACAAATTAGATTATGGTTTGGAGTTGTTTGAAGTTATGAAAAGGAGAAGATTTGGGGGGGAAGTGGATGTTTATTCGTGTTTGGGTCGATTGAAAGATGATTTTGATGTCGAGAAGATATCGGTTGATCAGAAAAATGTGTTGCAACAAGTGGAGGATTATGTTGAACGGGTTGAGTTATTGGCAATGCGTGATGCTGCCCGTGAGTTGAGTGAATTGGCGAAACAACGGGTTGGTAAGTTGAAAATGGATAGAAATAGAGATTAATGTACTCTTCGTTTGAAAGACTAGAAATTGTTTGATTTAAAAACAAGCTTTTAAGTTTTTGTTGTTACTTTAACCTGGTGATAATTTAATTTAGTGATGAAAGTGTTTGAAATGATCTTTTAGAGATTTTTAGTAAAAATATTTATCAGATGACTAGAAAAAAATTCAGAAATTATCATGACAACATTGTTGAAATGATCCGGGTTGACTGAATAATCATTTTCCTTTTTGTAATGGTTTGGTTTGGATTCTTGTAAGTATAAAATCCTAAAAGAGTAAATACAAATGGAAATGGAAGGAATTAAACCTAAAAAGTAAAAAGAGAAATGGATATACTGAAGAACGTTGAGATAAGATGTTAATGGGTCGGGTTAACCCATAAGTAAACTAACATATATAAACCATCTGTTCCTTTACACTGAAAAAATATCCCTTATCTCCTTCTCTACCTTATCGTAAAACCTCCGTTAAACCTTTACCTTACCCATAACCATGGCTTCTTCATCTACAGCTTCCTTTAATCTCCTGTCTGTAATAACTTCATCTACAACCCTATCTTCTACTTCTAAGACATCTTCAATTTGCATCTTCCCGTCCGCCATTAATCCTTTTCCCAAGCTTTTTTCTACACCCACTGCTAGTAAGCTTTTTGAACCCAGCTCGTCCTCTCGATTTGTGCGAAATCTAGCGGTTGCATCTCCGTACGAGTTGGATGAAGAGGATTTATCAATTGATGGTGATGAAGAGCAACAACGGTCTAATTTTTCACCTGATCTCAAAGTTTATGTGGGTAATTTGCCATGGAATGTTGATAGTGCAGCTCTTGCTGAACTTTTTCAACGAGCTGGAAATGTTGAGATGGTTGAGGTATAAAATTTACTCTTTTAAACCTAATTTTGCATTTTAATTATTGAATTGCAGGTTTTTTGTGTATTTACGTATAATAACTCGTTTAATCCTAAATTTGCTTCTAGTTTCTGCCAAATACGTTAAATTGAATGGATTTATAGTCAATTGTATAATTTTTAGTTTGTAAATTGCCATAATTATAAATATTTATTTATACTAATGTATTATTTTGACATTATAAAAAGGTACTTTAAACATTAAATTAATATTCATACACTTTTTTATTAATGCAGGTTGTATACGATAAAGTTAGTGGAAGAAGCAGGGGTTTCGGCTTCGTAACTATGTCAACCGTCAAAGAAGTTGAGGCAGCTACTCGACAATTCAACGGTTACGTAAGTGCACAGTTATTCAAATCTACATTTTCCACAACAATTATCATGAATTTCTAGTTTATAACATATTACAATTTCAGGAACTTGACGGGAGACAAATTCCGGCCCACCGCCAAGCAAAGGAGAGTCTTCTTTCAGAGGTCAAAGAGCTTTGGCGGTGATGGTGGTGGTGGCCGGAGTTCTGACGCCAATAAGGTTTATGTTGGAAACCTTTCATGGAGTGTGGACAATCTTGCCCTTGAAACATTGTTTCAAGAACAAGGAAATGTAATGGAAGCTAGGGTTGTTTATGATAGAGATAGTGGTAGGTCAAAGGGTTTTGGTTTCGTTACTTATGCTTCTGCTGATGATGTTAATAAAGCAATCGAATCGTTAGACGGACTTGTAAGTATTTTCATAATCTCGTGTTCGATTTTTTTTATAATTTTGTTAATTTTATTTTTTGTGCAGAACGTTGATGGGAGAAATATTCGTGTGACTGTTGCTGAACCCAGACAGAGGCCGTCATTTTAAATAAAATTGTGTTGCAAGTTGTAGAAAACGGTGATGGTTAGTTAAATCAATGGTGCTACCGTTGGAGTTTTGTCTCTCTGACCTCTAGACAAATAGATGTAACGTTTTTTAATTTCGCAATTTTGTGTTTCTGAGTATGCTTTTCGTTTTGTAATTGGTGATTTGGTGTAGGCGTATGGAATACGTTTGTGGTAAGGTGATAGCATCCTCAACTTCTCAGACTTTATGCAAATTAAATGTGTAAAAATTGTTAAAACACATCAATGACACAGAAGAGTAACACATACCTGAGCAAAAGGATCCTGATTATTTATATCGTTAATTTGCAAATCGTCTATCGTTCTGATTTTGGTAAATAAAGCATGTATATGTTTTTGTTAAAATGGTTATATAAGATGTAACATCATTCTAGTTAGAGTTAACTTTGCACCAAAAAGATAAAAAAGACATAAGAAATTAGATTACCGAGCAACTGTTTGTATATTTATTTTGTTGCTAAGTCCTATCCCAGTAACCTCTTTCTTTCAGTTTACTTTTTATTATTTAGAAATAATTAAACCCACGAGTTTTGCGGGCCTACACATTCTTTCACTCCCTCTTCAGTAAACTGAAGGACAATAAGAGGAGTGCCAACGGTGGCATCTTCCACACGTCGGTAGCCAATTTTGGCACATCCTCTACTGACGACGCCGTTGGCACCAACCCGTCAGTAGCGCGCGTCAGTAGAACACGTCCTTGTGACGACGGGTTTGAGGGTTGCGTCAGTAGCTTTGTGTGTGTGGGAGGGGGTTAAACGTAATATTTTAAGGGTTAGTGATGGGTTATGGTTGGCATGACCGTGTCAGTAAGGATGAGATGATGTGGCGCTACTGACGGGTTTAGTGGCGCGTCACGGTTGGGATAGGCCTAAGCGATTAAATGGTGCCAATTGTGTCAGTAAGTGATTAAGCAGCCGACAAGTTGCACAAAGTTAGTTGGCATGTCTCTCCTTACCATTAAGGTGAGGCCCTTGAAGCTAGCTAGTACTATACAAATGGGCCTCAACAGTACAACTGACAGCCCTGAACCATATGGCCCGTGTTTGCGGTTAAGGCTAAACATCTGGTCAATCAACCCTACATGTGAGCCCAGATATTAATGAGCTATATGATAATTTATGGGCCCATGAAGCCCTGCTTGAACTCAAGTCCAGCTAGTAGGGGACAAACGTCAATGACTCTAGGCGGTTAAAATAAAGAAACAAAATGACATCTTAATTAATAACTAGTAGGTACCCGCGCAATGCGGCGGCGGGTACACTAAGTAACTATATTTTGTTGCGAATACATACTGCTCGGTAGCGAGGTTGGTGGTATGTATGGTTGAAAGGAGGTTCAAAATAGATGCATTTGCATTAGTCTTGACGTAAAAACCAACTTGACATTTAAATACAAAACTAATTATTGTAAATTGGATGTACAATCTAACGCATCCAAAACAAATTAGTGACGTCAAACTGATGCTCACAAGTGATTAAATTTTTTTGGCCACTTGGGGTTGCATCTTTTATACAAAACGTCGTTAACATGGTGTGCATCATGTTATGATACTTGTAGTTAGAGCACCGAAAGTGAATTCATGACCAACAGTCAACAAAAACAATTTGTTTGTCAATAATACCAACATTCAACGTTAGTTGATATATTTTGTTGTTCAAAAACTGTATTTACATTATTGTTAACTATCAAAGTGAAATGAATGCTGCTATAAAATCCTTAATATTAAAAAGGACAATAAGTTGGATTCAAGAAATGATGGTAAAGGGAAGTAAATACTGGTAATAGAAACCAAAAAGAAAAAGAATGCAAAAAAGTCTCTGTTCATATTGTGACATCATTCGAACTTCCAATGCAATCTTCTTCACCATTCTCCATTTACGGTTATTAGAGATGGTGAATTGCTACATGGAAAGAAAAACTCCCAATGCAATCTTCTTCACCATTCTCCAAAATTACACGGGTTAAATGGTTTCCAAAAGTCTTTTCCACTGGGTTATTTAGTCGGTCATTTGGTTTCAAAAAGGTTATACAATTTAGGTCTATGAGGCTCAATTTATCTACCATTTTATAACATTATATAAAATTATGAACTTTATGGAAGTTTATACCTCACAAGTCAAATCTGTGTTTTGGGTGTCTGTTTGTTCACAACATAAGTTCCAAAACATCCAAACTTTCTGCAAGTGATCTCCATCAGTGGTGGACCTAGTATGGTGCACAGGGTTGTCCGTGCAACCCCTGAATTTTGTTCAAATAGTGATAAATTAGTGTTAAAAATTTTAATTTTTTATTTTATTAGTGTATGTGACACCCCTGAGGAAAAAAATATGCAACCAGTGACACTCCTTAACTTTTTCTCTGGGTCCGCCATTGATCTCCATCCTCCTGCAATTTTTTAAAATTATCAATTTTAATCACAAAAAGTAGGTATAACACAAAAAGTCAAGTGGATTGAACTGGTCCGTCAAACGATTTAATTTTAGTGCATAATAGTTATATTCAAAATTTCATATTGTTCACAAAACAAGGGGAATTTAGCAAGAAAAGTAATTAATAATAAAATATTATGGATGGTGATATGCTGGGATTATTTGACGTGTTTATTGCAGTATTATTATTGACATCTGGATAAACTATATCAGGATATATTGAGTTTACATCTGATAGAATCTGTGAGCTAAAAACCCAAGGCTTATAGCCTAGTGGTTGTGGTAAGAGGACTAAGGTGTTTCCCATGACTAATTTAGTCATGGGTTCAAGTCCCGTCGTGGACAATAGGAGTAGATTAGGTGCCATTAAAAAAAACGTGAGCTAAAAAAGTTAAAAATCTTAAAAATTTGTCATATTTAAAAAATAATACAAAAAGTACTGGAAAGAAGCCCGAATTACCAGTCTGCTTATAGACAATGTCGCAAATGCCAGTTCAGCAATAAGAACAACTCCTGCAACTGCAACTCCAGTTATTGCTGAAAATTTAAAATTTAAGCATTCGTTCTGTTCTTACTAAAAAAGGTGATTAAAAAAGGGTCTTTCTATAAGTGCTGCAACAGGTAGGTAATAAAAAAGGTCGGTAAAATGCTTCCAATCATTTGCATTTCCTTACACTCAAACATGCATCACATAATCCATATCTAACATCATAAAAAACGAACGTCGGTAATAAAAAATTAAAGAATGTGATGAACTTTATATGAATATAAAGAGGATAATTAATAATAACAGTTAACCTTAAGCTATTGTAAAAATTGTTCAACATGCATAATAATACTCAATCCCGTTGATGAACAGGTAGCTTAAACCACTTGAACAAGTGCATAAGTTCCCAACTACAACCGAAGCTGCAAACAAGATCAATTAGTAAGAAAAATCATAAATTTCAATGAACCAATAATTTGCATAAAACATGTACCGATTGCATTCAGGCAATGAAACCCAGGAAATGCCAAATCTGAGTTGCAATATTTTGGGGATACCACTGTAAATAGATCCGAAAATTATTGGAATTCTAGAACTGATTGATTATAAGTATCAAATCAAGCAATTGAACTTTTAAATGCCAATAAAATACCAAATGGATTACCTGAGAAATACGATGGCTTCCTCTGCCTTCTTTGAACGTATAAGTGTACGGCATTCCAGGTTTCACTTCAATACCTAACGGATAATAATGAAATCCTCAGAAAATTATAATAAAAACAACAAGCGTTAACCTGATGATACCAAATTCGAAACGGATGTCGAAAGATTTAAGGAATTTATCAAACTGACCCGAGAAAACCATGATTGGAACTTGCGAGTTGGATTGCTAGGGTTTTGAGAACACTGTACTTCTATTTCTTTCTTTGGCGTTATTAGGCTTTTTAAGAAACCCTTTAACATTACTGTATAACATCCAATTTTGATACCATCTCCATAACATCTTTGAGTTCACGTGAACCTTTATTTTTGAAGAAATCGAGGGGTTTGGAATTGAATCGACGGGAGTGTAGGTTACGCGTATTGAGGAAGACTCATGAACGAAGAGGCAGAGATTGAAGGAATCGAGGGGTTTGAAAGAAGCAATAAAGTAACTGAATCGACGCCTAAGGCGTGATGAGGACCCTGGTAAGGAGAGTGTAGGTTAGGTTATATTAGTTGATTGGGGAGAAATCAACATACTACCTCATATCACAGTTGGTTAGCACGCTTGTTTATGTAATCTTGATCCTGAGTTCGAGCCTCATGAAGGTTTTTATTTTTTAAATTAAATTGTTGACAAAAAAGGAAAGTTATTGGCTGAATTTTTAAAAGGTTATTTAAGGAAAGGTCCTAAATGCTTTATAAAGTAGTAGAGATAGGTGCATGGACCACTATAATATACTTCAGTAAACAATCCGTAATTACACACTTAAGCCAATACTTGAAGCAAATCAATTTTTCTTAGGATGGTTGTAGTGGTGCGTCGGTGCCCACTCTATTGCCGCCTCTCCGCCTGTCCCTCATCTCCGATGCGTTCCCCCTCGATGAATGATGTTGCCGACGCGTCTGATAAGTTGAAATTTGAAGGTTCATTCGCTAGGGCGACCGGTGTCGGTTACCTAATTTTCTCCATCTACTCTTTTTTTAACAGTCACTTAGGGACTTAAGGTTTAGTCACTAATACGTGAGTTTGGTCAGGTTTGCATTAGTGATCATTACATGTAGTCTTAGGTAGCCACTTTGACCCCATGAATTACTATTTTAAAAATTAGTCTAGAATATCCCCTAATGCCTCTCTTAATAGTGACACATCACTAAACATTCACTATCGACGGGTTACTAACGAGATCGTACCAACATCAACACATCACTAACTTATCACTAACTCACCCCTTTAAAAAAATATTAAAATATTAATCCCAAACACTCTCCCCCGCACTGTCCCCCATGACGCCACCCTCCCTGACGTCTTCTACACGACGGCATGCTACCGACACGATGGCTTCGTGCCAATGATGTCAAGCTACAACAGATTGAATTTGGTTGTGACGCCAGGTTTCTCACTTGGTTGTGACGCCAGGTTTCTCACGTGCGTTGGCACGGTACTAATAATGACAAGATACATGTTGTGGACTAACTATTGGCCACAATGATATGTAATGATGACAATGCACAAGTACATAACTTTAGATTAAAAGTTTGTATTTCATGAGATAAATAAATTATTTAATTGGTACATGTTAATGAGCTTTATGCAAATAGCTAGAAGTATGTTAATAACTAGTGTTTTAAAACTCGGGTTCGACCGGTCGGTCCGACTGAAAAATTGAAATATTCCGGGCAAAATCGACCGGTTTAAAGTTCATTGATGAACCGCTTCAAACTGGCCGGGTTAACTGTGATCCCCGTCGGACCGTCCGGTCGAACCGGTTGGTCGAACCGTACTTTTAATTTTGATCTCATTTTTAAAAAAATTAAAGTGAATATTTTTGTACTATTTTTTATACTTTTGAATCTTATATGTTTTACAGTTTAAAACACAAAGTTTCCAGTTGAATTTTAGGTTTTATGTCTCTTTTTTATAATAGATTACAAACTCAGTGTTGAATTTTGTTAGAAAAATAGTTTTTGCAATTTTTTATATATTTATAATATTTTTTTTGTAACTTGTTAGGATATTTTTATATTTATGTATCTTTTACAGAACTGATTTAATATAAATTTTTAATAACATTGTAACCCGGTTGAACCGGTCTGACCGGTTCGACCTGTTTTAGAGCATCACCCGGTCCGTTTCAAAATACGAGTTTTAAAACATTATTAAAAGTGTGACCTCAATGATTCCTTTATGCCTTTGTTAACTTTGACTAAAGCCAAAGAGTGGCATTATCGTACTAAGCCAAACACTATGCGCCCCATGCATGTCAGACAGAGTTGAGTAATTGAGACTTAGGTGCTGTTTGTTTTTTTGATTAAAGGTTTTTCTGGGGTCTTTTGTCTTCGAGGCGCAGACCACGCGCAGAAAAATGCTCCCGCAGATGTTTATTTTTTGGAAGTTCGCAGATCTTTTTATGTCTGCAGAAGGTCTTCTCCAAGAAGCTTTGGCCATTAGCTTCTTGGGTCTTCCAAGCCTAAAAAAATACATCTCCTCCAAATAACATACTATATTAATGTATGGATTATTTTAATGTTGTTAGATGTAAGATATATTAAATTTTGATTTATTTAAGCAACTCTACATATGTTAAAAAACAAACAACAACTTTCACGCAGAATGCAGACCTTTGGTCCATCCAGAAGTTGCAGCAGTTGGCAGATGTGGTCCGCAGACAGCAGATCTTTTTGTTCTAAAAAAACAAACAACACCTTAATCATTGTGTTTTCACTTAATTATTCTTATTATCACTTTTTAGCCTCTTATAGAAAGGGTTGAATATTATGTTATCTTTTTACAAAAAAAAAATTGAATGGCAACAAAGCAAACTGAGAGAGAGTTTCGGCAAATTTATCACCCCTTCTTTTTGAACCTCGAAAAACTGCAATGAAGTAATTAGCAAAGGGCTAGCACCAACTGTACAACAACAAACCAGAGAAAAAACAAAGAACAAATAATTGCAAGAATAAAAACATCACCAAAGTAAACTAGAAGAGAACACCTAGGACACCAAAATTATTGACAAGAGAAACAAGACTTTGGGTCTAAAAGCCACATGCCCTATTTAATTATCCATCGAGATCCTTCCCTTCGATTGGCATTTGAACCAGAAGAAGGTAATCACCTGAATATGAGAGAGCACCTCCGCCAGGTCCGTACCACGATAAAAGACATTACGAAAAACCCGAGCGTTCCTTCATTTCCAAACAAACCAAAAAAATGTATATATGACACCCAAGAAAGCATGAAGTGTATCTCCTTTAACATTCGACCTATGCCCGCATGACAAAAGATCAAGCACATTAGAAATCACGCTTTAGAGATTCCTCACCAGCGACCGATTTCGGCTATAGTAATTAGTAACGCGCCAAAGAACAAGAGAAAAGGTGATCTTCCGACGTCACACCGCGATTATTGAGATTGATCTTAGAAGACATTCTTTTCAAAACAATCCTCCAAGCATTTATACAAATAAAAGCCTCGGCATTGTCACTTTTCAAACCAAAATCATAAAAAAGCCCGTCTCGAGGATTTAATCGAAAATAAGCCATCCGACTCCAAAACCCAACCGATTCTAGAATTATTCTTTTGGAACCAACAATCCAATGGGATGTTGACCTTGTGGAAATCCTTATGGATTTTATTAATATTGTGCCACAACCCGAGAATTTTACCACAAGAGTTCAAACCCACATGCAATACCCCTGTTGTTACCAAGAATAGAAATAATAACATTTTTTCACAATGAACCAAGATCCGTCTTAAATCTCCAAACCCATTTAGAAAGGAGAGCTAGATTTTGAGATTTAAGACTACCAACCTCAAACTACCATGCTCAATGTCATTTAAAATAATGTTCCAAGCGACCGAAGATATTTTCCATTCCTCATTTTTAGAATTCCAAAAGAAATTTGCACGCAAGCTTTCAAGTTTATCAATAATTTTATCCGGAACTTAAATTAAAGAGAAAAAATAAATACCAAAACTTCCAAGAACCAAATTGAGGAGAGACAATCGACTGCAACTTGAAAGCAATTTGCTTTCCGATTAATTAAACGAAACATGAATTTGCTAATAATCAGGGCCCACGATTCACATTTATTCATCTATACACCAATAGGAATTTCATCGTTTTACACTTAGAC
Source organism: Calendula officinalis (assembly GCA_963853835.1). NCBI lineage: Eukaryota > Viridiplantae > Streptophyta > Magnoliopsida > Asterales > Asteraceae > Calendula > Calendula officinalis. The sequence continues at coordinate 76,891,046 of OY970822.1, forward strand.
ATAAATAATCTTTAATCATCTTTCTAAAGCTCTTTACTTCATTGGTGTAATAGAAGAACCCCGTCAAGGTATGTACTTTTACGATCCTATTGGTTATAAAATCAGGTCTCACTTGGTTTTTTTTCTTTTGCAAACAAACTTTGGGATTGATTAGTGCATGTTACTCTCAAAATTTTTAAAGGATTTGTGCACATTTCTAGACTTTACTTGCTAAAATTATGCTTTTGATCACTTGATTACTAAGTAGACTGTAAAATAATGGAGTGGAATGTTGTTTGAACCAGAATTGTGGTCAAATAGTGGTAAGACTTGATCTTCAAAAAGGATGAAATATACCTACTTGTGGTTACAGAAGTTCATATGTCCTGAATACAGGCTACCCACAAAGCATGTGATCACTCAGGGTTTAGTCTGCTAACAAAGCAGGTTGGAACCAGATTACCTAAAATAGGTGAGAATTTGGAAGAATAAGTTATTGGGGTACGAACATGACATCATTGATATACATTCGAGTACTGAAAAAGATGAGGTACTTTCCTAGAAAGAAAAAAAATGCTCATCTACGTGTTGTGACACAACTAGACACTTAAAAAGATTGCAATTGGTGTCTACTCTTTTCTCTTATTCTTTGATTGTAGAAAGTTAGTGGTTTGTTGACAGGCTTTCCACGGGAGTAGCCAAATTGAACATGCTCATTATACTTATTCTCCCCGTTTTCGCTCAATTATCCTCATCACTTAAAAGATAAAAAAAAAAGAAGAAATTATATTATTTTCAACTCAATATTGCTATTTTATCTTTCTACCCATAAAATGATTACTATATGAAATCTACTAAACTTTTTACATAATCTCATCATTTAATTTGGACAATTATATTGATCAAATGAGTAGAAATATATATAAATAAAATTATTTGGTAGAAAGCAGTACCATGATAATAATTAATAACTAAATAGTAATTATTGGCAGTTGGCATATGAAAATTTGAATATCATTATTTATTTTTTCCGAAGTTAATATGAATGTGCAGAAGGGCAGTGGTTAGAGTTAGACAGAGTGATGAGAGATGAGATATAAGCCTTTAAAGTGAGACAAGCTCAGCAAAAGGAGAGACAATTTGGGTCCCGAAACTAGTCACAAACCTCATTAATTACTTCTTTCTGAATTTTATAATCATTTTGAGTTGTTGCGTACAAGTACTTTCATTAAACAATATACCAAAAATTTCTCATGTACAGACAAATAAAAACACAATAACAATACGCAATCCTTTCTAATTAGATAATGAATGAGATAGAACATATTGGTAAAAGTTTACACTAAAATATATACTATCTCTGTATCAAAATAAATGATACACTTGAGGATTCACGGTTTTTTAGGCAAAAGATTAAAATGTGGATTAAGATTATTTAAAGTAGATAATTAGTGAATAGTGGGACCACTCCTTTTGAAAAAAATGATATTAATGATTTTAAAAGTAAAAGTAAGGGTAATATGCAATTTCACATTATTAAAGTAGATAGTTAGTGTAGTGTGGGTCCCATTTATTATCAAATAAGGTAACTTTTAGAATTATATCACTTATTTTGTTCCACCCTTCAATGAAAAGTGTATAACTTATTTTGATACGAAGGTAGTATAACGTACTCCCTCCGTCCCACAAAAACTTCTCATTTCACCCTAAATTTTTGTCCCACTAAAAACTTCTCATTTGCTACATTTGATGAGCTCCACATAATAAAATATTATTAATACTAAGGACCCCACAACTTATTATCCACTTACAATATTTCTCTCTCCAAACCAATCTTGTATTTTAATTAAATTTATTACCAATGACCCCACCACTAATTATCACCTTAAAACTTGTGCAAAAGTGAAATGAAAAGTTTTTTGTGAGACGGAGAGAGTATAAGATACAATACTTAGGGGGTGATTGGGAAAACTTATTTAGAGGGGCTTATGACTTATAAATTTTGTATAAGCCTTAATAATCTCCTTTTAAAAGGATTATTTTACAAGTAATAAACCCCTCAATATAAGTTTTTCCAAACACCCCTTATTCCAAAAATAACCCATTTAAACAATCGGACGACTTAATTATCATTTTTACACATTTAAAAAGGTTAAACTGTTAAATATCATTTATAAAATAAAAATTGAAATACATAACCTTAAGTAGATACTAGATTATAATACATTATACTTTAATACGGTTTTTGTTATATTTATTAAAAAAGTTTTGATAATGACAGTTCTAAGGGCTGTCTTTAAGCGCATAAAAATTATACATTAATTCATGGGAGGAAGTGATTTCTAAAATTTAGGGGATAGTTATAGATTAATGTACAAGTTTCTGATGCGTGTATATTGATAACCCCTTAGTATTGTCATTATTAAACCATTATTAAGTAATTTGGAGTTTGATGGAAATTGGATGATAGTATTTGAAGGTGAATTGTGGCGACAGGAAGAAAGTAATGGGGTTGTAAGTTATTGGCAATACGTGGCAAGGGGCATGACCTTGAATAAACACGGTACCACTTTACGGACACAATACTCCCTTTGCCTTTGACCCTATCCCATTTTGATTTTATGTCCTTCGCTATTTTACAACTACCATATATGTGCTATAAAAATTTAAACAAAAATATATATTAAATAGTTTGTATTTAGGGTGAGCAAACAAAGAAGAGAACTGTAATTGGAATCGGAACCGTTTTGAAACCGCTTTGAGGGTTCCAGTTCCGGTTCCTAAAATCAATGAACCGTCCTACGAGAAATTTCCGGTTCTCAAAAATAAACTGGTACCTGTCAGGTTCCTGGAACTGGCGGATATAATTAATTTTTTATAAAAAAGCATTAGATAAAATTATAGGAAATTTGAACAAGATTAATTATTTTGACCATGTCCTCCACCCTTTTTATATTGCATTCTTTCATGCTTATTTATTTTAAAAGGTGATATGTGACAATAACAAAGAAACTTCATCCCACGTTGATAGAATACACATCCCTAACAAAGATTGGACTTCTATATAATTTAACAAGTCATCAAATAATATAATTTCTCCGATTCAAAATAAGTGTTATACTTCTACTTTCACTGTTTTTAAAACAAAATAGTGTAATGATGGTTAAATTAGATTAATTGAATGATTAGTGGATAACGGGTCCCACACTTTTTAAATAAAGTGGGGTTAATGATGTTTAAAAGTAAAAAGTAAGGGTAAATGAGTCATTTCACTTTGTTAAAGTAGATAGTTAGTGGGTGTGAGTCTTACTATTTTTTTTTGCCATTTATGGAAAGTGTAGCATTTATTTTGAAATCACCCATTTATGAAAAGTGTAGCACTTATTTTGAATCGAAAGAAGTATAACATTAACAGTGGCAGACACGTCTAATTTTTTTCCTCTCTATGGCCGCCGTTTTTGACTTTGTATCCACATGCCTTCATTTTAATAACTTTTTACGCTTTCTTTATTATATTTATGTGAGTTTTGTTAATGACAGCCCTTAAGACTATCATTAACATACATAAAATACTTGTATATTAGTTAAAAAAATATTATTCCTAAAATTCAGGAGTTGTATTTTGCTATCATTTTCCTATTTATGTTCACCTCCTTAAAAAAATTTTGTGAGTCTTACTATTGGTTTCATTCTTTCCAATATTTTCATTATTATCATTAATCAAATAAATTATTAGCTACATAAAATCAAAATATAACTTATTTCTAATCTAAATATTTTCATTCAAAATCTTTAGATTTCATTTAAGTGTAAATCAATTGTACTTCCTCCGTATCAAAATAAGTGACACAAATTGCCTTACACGTTTTTTGAGGTAAAATATTAAAATAGAGGTTAAAATAGATTAAAGTACATAGTTAGTGGAGAATGGGTCCCACTTTTCTTGAATAAAGTGATATTAATGAGTTTTAAAAGTAAAAGTAAGGGTATAAGGGTAATTTCACTTTATTAAAGTGGATAGTTAGTGGGTATGGGTCCCACTATTTTTACCAAATAAGGAAAATTTTCAAAGTGTGTCACTTATTTTGATACACCCCAAAATGGAAAGTGTGTCACTTATTTTGATACGGAGGAAGTATTATAAATGGACCTACAACCGGCCTGAACCGCCAAACAACACCGAACTGAATTGATTTTACACCTCAAATTATATATACCTAAAATTAAGCATCGCATGAACTGTAGGTTACCAATCACATCGTGTCAGCTCTTAATAATCATTTTTTATTTATTCGTTATATGCAAATTAAAACCAAAAGGGAGTTTGGCCGGAGTGTTAGGACACATGCATTAGTGAGCTAGAGGCTAGGTGTTCTCTACTCCTATTTTTTAATCCTTTTTAATCAACTTTCATAATATTGCAATTTACTCTCCGAACTTTAACTTTTCTAAAATAACATGTATTCACCTAAACTTTAACTTTTCTTAAATAGCAATTTATTACTCTAAATTCTAATATTCAACACCTAAATCTTTATTAAAAATTTTAAATCAACTTTCTTAATATTAAATCTTTATTAAATTTAATATTTTAAATCAACTTTCTTAATATTAATTTTTTTTGGGCCATGTAATAAATTCAATTAACAATCTTTGGGATGTATTATAAATATTAACAAATAATCTTTTCGGTATCACATAAAAATTCCCCGCGGAAACGCGCGGGGTAACAACCCGCTAGTTAATAACATGGAATAAAATATTAATTGTTATTTTTTTCAAAAATGTGAACCGGATAATCCCAATTTCACCTGAGTAGACTTGATTTTCAAAACATTATGAACCGATAAAAATGTTCCGGTTGCGGTTCCAAAAATTGAGGAACCTGTACTACATGTTCCAGTTCTGGTTTCGAGATTACAAGAACCAACCGTTCTAATTCCGGTTCTGGTCGGAACCAACGTGTATCCACCTATGCTCACCCCTATTTGTATCCCCGGATATATATTATACTGCCTTAGTCTTAAAATTATTATTTATGAAACAAAAAGTACGTACATTAATTAATATTTCAATTTTTTTTATTGGTTGAAAATTTACAAGTATATAATTATTTTATGCAATATTTCAGTATAGTAGAGTGGAAAGATAGACAATAATTGACGCAGAGGAATATAATTCATTTGTGTAACATCCTAAAACCGGCCTAGTAGTTTTAGGTATATATTGACATTTGATAAATATCTATTTGACCTTATGTGGAATAAATTGATTAAATGATAATAGAATTGTTTGGTCTTTTGTCCTTTTGTGATATTTTAATAAGGGGATTAAAATATCTGATTTCTGAAATGTTTAAATGATTGTATGATTTTTTATATTTTTGGATTCCCCTTTTAATTTCGTTTCCGAATATATCTTCGTTGCTAAAACAAAGCTCGTTTGGTATTTTAAATAAATTAAGTATGAACGGGACCTTTTGTGATGTATTGTTTTAGAGATGGAAAAGGCAAACAAGTGGGGGCCCCTTGTGTGATCGGCAGCCAAGGGGAGGGGGGCAACCCCTTCTTCTTTTTCCTCCTCCTTTTCATTCTCACATTTCTCGATCTCTCTCTCTCTCTCTCTTTCTCTCCGTTATCCTCTCTCTCTCTCTCTCTCTCTCTCTCTCTTCCTCCATGACCTCACAGATCCGGAAGTATCTGCAGGAAGGGCCACTTCCGGAGGATAAGAAAGAAGCCAGGAAGGTACGAATCAATGCAAGCAAATACATGGTTAAAGAAGAAATTCTGTACAGGAAAGGATAATCGACCCCTTGGTTAAGGTGTTTAAGCAAGACGGAAGGAGCTCGAGCCATAAGAGACATCCATGAAGGTCTGTGTGGCAGGCACTCCGGCTCAAGGGTGTTAACGCAAAAATTATTTCGAGCTGGATACTTTTGGCCAAACATGTCCGCAGATACGAATGAGTATGTCAATAAGTGTAAACAGTGTCAAATGTTTCGGACATCCCAAACAGGGCGATGGTTAAACTCACAAGTATAATCAACCCATGGTCGTTCTGCCAATGGGGGATAGATATCGTGGGTCCTTTCCCAAAAGCACTCGGAGGAGTGAAATTTTTGGTCGTTGCGGTAGATTACTTCACCAAATGGGTAGAAGCGGAAGCTTTGGCGTGCATATCCGGCTCTAATATTGTGAAATTTTTATGGCAACAGATTGTTTGTAGGTTCGCTCTCCCCCACACAATCGTAAGTGACAACGGGAAGCAATTCACCAGCAATCCTTTCAGAGAATTGTGTGCCAAACTATCCATACGTCAGAATTTCACATCTGTAGCACATCCTAAGGCCAATGGTCAGACGGAGGTCACAAGCAAGACAATAGTGAAAGGAATCAAGAAATGTTTGGACAGAACGAAAGGAGGATGGGTCGACGAATTGCAGAGTGTTTTGTGGGCGTATCGGACAACAATCAGGAGTGCCACCGGGGAAACCCCGTATAGCTTGGTGTACGGATCCGAAACGGTGATTCCTCTAGAAACAATGTTGGCCTCTCCAAGGGTAGGTAACTTCCGGCTGGACGGTAATGAGGAAGCTATGCGGCCACACGCCAGGCGACATACAAGCTATTAACAGAGAATCACTATAACAAAAGGATCAGGGGGTTGGCGTGCAAGGTAGGAGATTTAGTGTTGTGAAAGAATGAAGCAAGTTTGCAGGTGAGGCCGGGTAAGTTGAGCCCAAATTTGGAAGGTCCATACCGCATTAAGGAAGTAAGAAGGAACGGCTCATACGTCCTGGAAATGATTGACGGAACGTTGATTCCGCGAACGTGGAACATGAGGAACTTACAAAAGTTCCACTTTTAAAAAAAAAGTTAATCAAATGTATTGTAAACCCCACCCATCGTTTGTATAGGGTTTCGAGGGGCTTATTTTGTAACGAATTAATGGAACGCATCTGCTGAAAAGCAGAGTTTTTGTTACGAATGACTTTCCAAGTGTGCAATTAAACGAATAAAAATTAACAAATGAATATGCATAATAATAAACGAATAATACTCATAGCTATGAAGGGGCTTTATCTCACCGAAAGGTATTTACAATCCTGAGCCCGGACGAAAACCAGACCTTCGACGAAGAATAAAAATTCTAACGATTGTGAACTTTTAACTGGGGACACCTTGTTAAAAGCTAGCAAACTAACGCGTTCGTAAAGCGACGAATGGCTTGAAAGCCGCAATGTATAAGAAAGCATGACACAGTGTGCGTAATGAAAGAAAAACATAAAAGTTCATTGATTCAAGAAGTACAATAAAACATAGCAAAAGAAACAACCATGACGAAACAAAAGTAAATACAACTAAATTACGATAAACAAATCAAGTTTCGAATTGGCCCTACGATGGACAGCCAGAACTTTCCCCCACACCTTCGGTTCCAGTCGGGAGTTTGGCAACAAGACCTTTTAAATCATCCAAGCGAACGACACCTTCTTCAAATGACCGGATCAGATCATAGTCAGGTGATACCAAAGCTTCAAACAAACTCATTATTGTTGCTTGCCCTCCAGAGTAATATTGAACCAGCTTCACATGACCAACAAGGTCCGGATACGTCTGCTTAGTATCCACACACTCCTGAAGACGACCCAACTTTAATGTTTCTTCCTGCAAAGCTGAGTTCTTGTTCACAAACTCGTCGGAAGACAGGAGTGTTTCCATGGCACCAGGCACACCCTTTTGAAGCAACCATTGCACCTTCTCACGCTCACAATCCGCTTCCTTCTACAACAATTCCTTGCTCGCTTCCGTCTCGGAAGCACGATGGACGGATTCCTTCAATTGCATATCTTTTTCGAGAAGAGAAGCTTCCAACTCTGCAAAACGGGCGGCGGAAGACCGGTTCTGGTTTTCAAGATCTAAAAGCTGGGCATCTTTGGCCTGAACGGAGTGACTCAAGTTTTCATGCTCTTGTGATAACTGCCTCAACGACCCTGCCAGTTGATTTTTCAAAAAAATTTACTCATAAAGATCTTTCACGGTTTTCATCAACCCGGATAACCGAGTGAGCTCGGCATTTAGGTTTAGGGAAACCTACTCTTGTTGGGCTCTTTGGGCTTGCAGATCGGTTAGAAGGTCGATGGTACTTAGTAAGCCGGCTTTAGCCCTAAGAATGGCATCGTCAGGGGTGAGCTTCATAAAACCTTCCGTGAAGGATGTTCCATGAACAACCACTTGTTTTGCAGCAGGGGCGGAGGTAAAACCAAACGGAACTTGAACTTGAGAAACGGGCGGATTTCCAGCTTCAATGTTTTTTGAACCTTCGAGAGATACGGATGTCACAACCACAGGTCGGGAAGTGGAAAATTGAGCAAAACCTGTTGAAAAGAACAAACATATATAGGATTCGCAATAAGTTAAGGTACGATGGGTAAAGAACATGCAAACGTCAGAAAAAGTACACCAGACTTGAAGTCGAAGGTGCGGGAACATTAGATTGGCTCATTGCAGAATGAGGAGATAAGGAGCCTTGGTCTGGTGAAACAGATTGAGCAGCAGAGCTAAATAACCAACTTCCATGAAGGATTTATGTGCACAGTTAGTCAACCTATGATGATACATCCATGCCTACGAAACACTTAAGGGTCACACCGGTGAGTGCATGTAATACGAGCAAGTTATGCAACGATTTCACGAAGAGGAATGATTCATAATAGTCATTATGAATCAGTTAAGTATTAAGTTAAGTTTAACTTATTACTAGATTGGTTTAACTAACTAATTAATACAAGTACTTGTACATTTGCTTTTTGAGTAAATATACAATGTGTTAATTAAAGATTATCCATGATATGATTTAAAGCCATTAAATCATATAGTAATTGGATAATATTGTTGTATAAATTATATAAAGGTTATTATATAATTAATTATTAAAAGTATAAATACGAGTATATAATTCGTGTATATGGGTACCGAATTATTTGTGTATTAATACTAGACATTTGATAGTTAAGTGCAACAATAATAAACTAGTTAAACTATAAGGGATGGAAGTGTAAAAGGATAAGTTTAATTAAGAGATTAATCTTAATTAAACTAGAAGGGTTTTAAGTGTAAAATATTCTATTATAAATAGAAGGCTTATGACTAAACCCTAGATGTTGATTCTTGCCTCCTTACACACGAAATTCCCTCCCCTCTCTCCCATTCGATCAACTGAGCAACAAGGGTAGAACACAAGTCTTGTGTTCTTCGTGTTCTTCGAGTTTCGAAGATCAAGGATCGTTGCAAGTGATCATCTAGAGGATCGTTCGTCGTGTTCATCATCAGTGGACTTATCTTAAGCATTAACCTAAGGTATGATTCATGGAACACTCTTCCTCCTTCTCCTTTTGTTCGAAGTCGAACCAAGAACCCTAGGGTTCTTGGTAGTATTCGACGAACACACAGAAGTATGTGTGTGTGTTCGAGTTCTTCGTACAAGGTTTCTTTCTTGTTAACCTAATCTAGATTTCCAACATCCCAATCCTTTAGGATTTAAGGATTAGGTTTAATCCCAGTTCCGCATTTAGGGATTAAATCAGCTAGTTGGTTTTAACCGGTCAAGAACAAGTTCATGTTCTTGGTCAGCAAGGTTCGAACCAAGTACACTAGGTGGTCGACCCAAGTGGTTGATCAGTCGTATGGTGCGTAGTAAATCCCTACAGTGGTATCATAGCGTTGGTTTAGAGATCTAGACTAGATTAACAAAGATTGTTTGTTTACTTTAATTTTAAGTTTTTTTTGTTTCAAGTATTTTTTCTTCTTCTTCATAATTTTCGAAAAAGGGAAGAACCTTAGGAACAAGAATATTAAACTAGTCTAAGTTTAATTGGTCAAGAAGGTTTCTAAGAACCCTAGCAATTTTTGAAATACTAGGAAGAACCCTAGGATCAAGTATGTTAAACAAGATATGTTTAATTGATCAAAAGGATTCTTTCCTTACTTCCTAGAATTTTCGTGGCCTAGGAAGAACCCTAGGATCAAGTATGTTAAACAACATTTGTTTAATTGATCAAAAGGATTCTTTCCTAAACCCTTAGGATTTTCGAAATCTAGAGGATACTTGGACACCAAGTTTATTAAACTAGCCTAGTTTAATTGGTGAAAAAGTTTCCTAGTCTTGAGATTTTCGAAACCCTAAAAAGAACCCTAGAAGTTTAAACTAGTTTAAGTTTAATAGTTTAAAAGTATTAACTAGGATAATAATCTAAAACCTAGTTAATTAGACTAGTTTATGTCTAATAGGTTTAATTATTATTTTGATAGATTTATTTAACTAGTTCTTTAAACCTAGTAATTTAGACAAAGTTTTATTATCTATAAGGTTTAAATAAAAAAGTTTAAATAAATTTATTAAAGGTTATAATCTATCTTAGAATTTAAACAAAGTTTATTGTTTAAATAGGATTGATTAAAATTAATCTTTTAACTAAAATAATGTCTTTAATCAAGAAAGTCAAAACCCTAGTTTTGATTGATCAAAAACAATATTAGGGTTCATCTAATTAATTTAGGGAATTGATAAAGAGGATGTTAATTTTTAAGTTCTGAAATTAACAAGGTGTATTTAATTATTTATATATATGTATTAAAATTTTCGGAATTTTTAATTATTAGGTAAAATTGAATTTTAAAAGATATAATAAGTTTTTACGTATTTTAATTAGATTAAGTTAAAATACATATGTATAAATTAGATGTAATATTCTTATTAGAATGTTACAAGTTTATTATAAAATATACATATATACGAATACATTAAAATACAAGATAAAATTGGAACAATTAAAAAGGATAATTTTATTTTGATCTTTAAAAGATAATATTATAACTAGTTATTGTATAAGTTATAATATAACTAAAACTAGAAAGTACAAAGTTATGATTTCATTATAACTAGAAATTGTACAAGTTGAAATTATATGATTAACTAGAAATATACAAAGTTATATATATTATCATATATTCAGATGTATAAAGTTATAAGTTATTATAACTAGATAATTATATAAGTATAATATAAGTATTTTACAAGTCATGTAATATACTAGATTAATGATCAAGTAAAAATAACAAGAACCTATATTTAACTTAACTAGTTCAAGTTAAATATAAGAAAGGTTTAAACAAACTAAGAATTATTATATATATTCTTTATATAATAAGTTTATTAGTTTCATCAAGTATAAACCGGTGATTGTGTTAGCTTAAGTTCCATCATGGTTGTTGGAGCTAGTGAGAGCTACACAAGAAAATCACAAAGTTTATAAGTGTGTCGTTAAGACATAAGTCTTGGTCGAATCTAGTAGGTCAAAACAAATGTTTAATTTCATTATTAGACATATGAAGAACTAGGTATGTTAAACTAGGTTTATGTTTCAAGTTCATGGATCATAAAAGAATTTAAAAGTTTAACATAAGTTTATAAGTTTTTCAAGTAAGATAAAACAAGTAAGTTTTATTCTAGATAAGGTTTTTCACAAAATCTAGTAAAACGTTTTGTACACCTCGTTTTTGGTATACATGTAAGATCGTGCAAATTCTTGAAACTATAAGTTTTAAAGAATAGTTCTTAAGTTTTAAAAGGGTGTCTTGTAGAATTCTTAAATTCACAAGTCACACATTTTAAACAAGGATTAAGATTGGAATAAAGGTTTAAGTTTAGTTTAAGATTTAAACAAACCCAAGAAAATCTTAGATCTAAGTACTATCCACCTAATGGAACACCTCACTTGTTAAACTATTCATATTGTAAGGATAAAGAAGCTTAGATATGGATTCAAATCATTGAGAGTGTTAGGGTGCGTAAGGTTCTGTGATAATCGGGAGTCCCGGCGCAGAGCATCGCACTGTCTTAGATGGTCTGATCTACTTTGGTGATAATCAGGAGTCCCGGCCCAAAAAGTACTTGAGTAGAATAAACATACTAGACTTTATTACTAACTTAGAAATGTACAATTAGATTGTACAAAGTTGTAATAAGTTATAAGTCTAAAGATTCTACGACCCCTAGGAATCGTGTCAAGTCTTGATACGATCGGTAAGGACGTTACCTACCAGAAATAGCATGTCTCATCGGGAAGTGCCCAAACCTTGCGGCGAGAATGTGATATACGGATCCTAGGCCTAAAATATTAATTATGGGTTTATAATATATTTTAGAATGTTTATTGATGATTACTAATTAAACTGGGTTTGATTTGTAGATGGCAGCAACAAACGTAACGACACGTACCAACAATCTCTCACTACGCTTGTTTCTAGAAAAGGACGAATTGACTGGGTCAATGTTTCTCTATTTGGAAGCGTGATCTTCGGATTATGCTTGCGCATGAGAGAAAAGGAAATGTCCTAGAAAGAGCAATACTAAGTACTCCTGCCGCAAATGCTAGAAATGAACCAGGATAAGCATATTACGCTGATAGGGTGTTCAAATCTCGCAAGGTGGTTAAAGGATCATCAGTGAGTGCTCACGTCATGAAAATGAAAGAGCACATGGATCATCTTGAATGATTAGGACACCCAGTATCGTTGCAGTCAGCAACAATAATGATACTCAACTCGTTGTTAGATGACTATAAGTCTTATGTAGTCAACTACAATATGCATAACATGGAGCAATCCATTGTTGAGCTACATTCTGTGCTCAAGACTACTGAGTTGATTTGGGGACCAAGTTTAAGAATGATCTCGCAGTAACCGATGATGGTAGTGATCAGAGAAAGAGGCGCAGTGGAAAGGGAAAGGATAAAACCGATCCCAGCCATGGCGTGCCTAAAGGGTAATGGAGTCAAACAAAAAGGTCAAGAAGGTAAAGCCAAACAAGGACCGAGAAACGGTGTCTTGGTTGTGGCAAGGGTCAAAGGGTAGGAGGCAATGCTTGCTCCTTAGTTGACTTGACCAACTTCTAGATACTCGCTTCCTACTTGTAAAAGTTTATTACAAGTAACTCAACTTTAGCAATCGTTTATTGCATAAGATGATAAGTGAGATGACCGGCATGAGATGGAGATGATACCACGAGCACCAAGTTCTTTATAATTCAGTATTTTATGGATTCAGTAAAATAATCTTATTTTATTGTTTGGATAATTTTTATTTTATACTAAAACAAGTTTTTTTAGTTTTAATAAATTTCGAATCCATGGTTGAATTATATTGTGTGCATGTGTGATAATTACACTAGTCAAGGTTTATGACTAGATTGTAAGTCAAGTTTTGATTTACTTATATTTCATGTTTATATATATTTGTTTGATTGTTGTATAAATAATGTCTTGATAGCTCAAGGTGTTTAGATAGTTTTTCTAATGAAAGTATTTAAGAGTTTTATGGAAGCATAAGGTTCAAGGGTTGTTGAACTTAGTTAAAACATCTTAAGTAATAGTCATTACTTATGATAGAAAGTTTTAAAGTATTAGTATTAATATAGTAGATTATATTGGATATAATCAAGATAGAGTTTAAGAGTATTATTACAAGTCTTTTATACTTGTAGTAAAGAATTTAATGAAGTCATAATTCCCTAATAGGAATAATTACATATTCGTATAATCCAAGTAAAATGACTTAGACATTAAATGACTCTTAAAAGGGACAAACTGTATTAAAAGTATTTAAGAATTAAAAGGTATTATTGCAAGTCTTTTATACTTGTAATAAATACATTATTTAATCAAGTCATAATTCCCTAATAGGAATAATAGATATTTGAGAAATCCAAGTGATTACTTTGGCATTAAATAAAGTTCTTAAAAGAATACTAATATGTTTAAGAATTGGAAGTATCGTTTCAAGTGTTTTATACTTGTTAGATACAGTAATCAATAAAATCATAATTCCCTAAACAGGAATGTTGGATATTCGCAAATCCAAAAGGATGATCTTAATTATTGATAGAATTCTTAAAAAGATTAAATTACAAGTTATTGACTAGGTCAAAGTAGTTTAAGAGATGCTTAAATTCCATAAAAGTAAGTGGGAGCTAAGACTAACGTAATTCATTAAAGATGTTGATGAATTCAGTAAGTTAGTAAGATATTAACAACAAGGTTTTACCAAGTCGTTAGCCAAAGAGTTAAGAGAAATAATAAATGATCGTTAATTAGATTATTGCAAACCTAATAGCGTGATCACAAGTCTTGTGATTAATTATTGCATATCTAATAGGTTGTTAACCCTTCAGTGGATAACATAGTCATTTAAGGAAATTTCTTTAACTAGTAAGAATATCTACAAATCAAGTAACTAAAAGAGGCTTTAGTTACAAGGATGATTTTATGAATTCAAGAAACTAAGGAGTTAATTTCCAATCCTCCTATGTTTACCGAATTGCATAAAAGGCAAGACTAGAATATGTTCTAGATTGTTGCAAGAACAATATCTAGCAAAGGCAAAAGTAATAGTATTCCTAAATACTCGTCTTAGGTCTTTAATTTAATAGAAATGATTGGTTTAGTGATAAAGTTACAATTAAGTTTGTAAGAATCATTAAGTAATCAACACGAACGAAAGGAATAAGTAATGATCCAGTAATAATTCACTATCTATGTCCAGTGAGGAATAATACATGAGTTAGTATCATTTTTATTCAGACTTTGTATGTTTTACATTATCCATGAATAAAAGTCTATTTATTCAAAAAGATATAAATCCGTGACTACTCGTCTTGGTGGGAACCTTGATGGGACGTTAACGTCATCGCGGTATTTGGTGGTAGATTCGAAACTCTTCGAAGATAGCTACACAAGTTTTGTGTAAACCAAATATCGGTGATATTCTGTTGGAGGCTCAACGAATATTGGATTGACCACCGTGACAATACTTCGTGGTTGAAAAAGTTCAAAAGTATTGTTCACTAGGATTGTCCTTAAGCATGGGGTATTTGGTTTAGGATACAATGACTAATGTGCTTTGGTTCAACTCAGACAATTTTGAAATACGTTTGTCATACGAGGCGATACTGGGTACAAAGGAAGTTGTGTTTTAAATCGAAATATAACAAGATGGTAATTTCACCTCCTCTTTAGGAGAGATATTTATAGGTCCTTTGACATGATGAGAAACTGGCAAGTGCACGGCCGTGCCCAAACGAACTGATTTGTTCTTTGTTGTTTATCACAGCAGTTTGAGTCATGAAGTCATAAAATGATTTCGAATACACGAGTTGATAATTTCTACCATGCTCGTATTCGTTATCACAAATATCGTGCTGCAAGGGATAAGCCTAACAACGTTACCCAAGAAGTAAAGACAGAGTGTTCTTTACTAGGAGAGGCTATTAAGAGTTTTTCATAAAACTATACCAAGGGTTACATAAGCTGTTTTTATGGGGTTGGTTACCTACATGCCCATCTAGAAGGCCACTGTAGCTCGTATCATTAACACAAAGGTTACGAACTTGCACAAGTGGGAGTCTGAAGGATTTATGTGCACAGTTAGTCAACCTATGATGATACATCCATGCCTACGAAACACTTAAGGGTCACACCGGTGAGTGCATGTAATACGAGCAAGTTATGCAACGATACTACGAAGAGAAATGATTCATAATAGTCATTATGAATCAGTTAAGTATTAAGTTAAGTTTAACTTATTACTAGATTCGTTTAACTAACTAATTAATACAAGTACTTGTACATTTTCTAGTTGAGTAAATATACAATGTGTTAATTAAAGATTATCCATGATATGATTTAAAGCCATTAAATCATATAGTAATTGGATAATATTGTTGTATAAATTATATAAAGGTTATTATACAATTAATTATTAAAAGTATAAATACGAGTATATAATTCGTGTATATGGGTACCGAATTATTAGTGTATTAATACTAGACATTTGATAGTTAAGTGCAATAATAATAAACTAGTTAAACTATAAGGGATGGAAGTGTAAAAGGATAAGTTTAATTAAGAGATTAATCTTAATTAAACTAGAAGGTTTTTAAGTGTAAAATATTCTATTATAAATAGAAGGCTTATGACTAAACCCTAGATGTTGATTCTTGCCTCCTTACACAATTCCCTCCCTTCTCTCTCATTCGATCGGCCGAGCAACAAGGGAAGAACACAAGTCTTGTGTTCTTCGTGTTCTTCGTTCGTTCTTAGTGTTCTTCGAGTTTCGAAGATCAAGGATCGTTGCAAGTGATCATCTAGAGGATCGTTCGTCGTGTTCATCATCATTGGACTTATCTTAAGCATTAACCTAAGGTATGATTCATGGAACACTCTTCCTCCTTCTCCTCTTGTTCGAAGTCAAACCAAGAACCCTAGGGTTCTTGGTAGTATTCGACGAACACACACAAGTATGTGTGTGTGTTCGAGTTCTTCGTACAAGGTTTCTTTCTTGTTAACCTAATCTAGATTTCCAACATCCCAATCCTTTAGGATTTAAGGATTAGGTTTAATCCCAGTTCCGCATTTAGGGATTAAATCAGCTAGTTGGTTTTAACCGGTCAAGAACAAGTTCATGTTCTTGGTCAGCAAGGTTCGAACCAAGTACACTAGGAGGTCGACCCAAGTGGTTGATCAGTCGCATGGTGCGTAGTAAATCCCTGCATTCCAAACCTTGCGACGGCGGAAGAACTCGGGGGTGCAGGAGGAAGCCTACGCAGTATAATTGATCCCTCATACGAAGAAGGTGGGGGAACGTTGATAGCAGCAGTAGCAGGAATGACTAACGAAGAAGCTTTAAAAGATACTGATGGAGATAAAGAAACTTGACTTGTTACACCCAGAGTGACAGCAGTCGCTAAAGCTTGTTCAGACAAACCTGCATAACTCAACAACTTATTATTATGGTGTGTCAAGAAAAACATGCAAGGTAAGCAAATATAAAAGGAAAGACTTTTTTACCTTCCGATATGACGCGGGGCCGCTTCTGAGAGGAGGACGGAGCATCTCCCCGTCTTCTTCTCTGACGGAGCCCTTTGGATGTAGAAGTTAATGCACCAATAGAGCGAACCTTGGGGGGGAATGATGGTTTCGGTTTGAAAATCGGATATTATTGTACCTTCAGTAGTAAAATCGGGAACAGGAGGGGGTTCAAGACCAAGAGAAACGGTCGGGGAGCTAATCTCTTCTACACTTAAGCGAGCAGTAACCTCCTTTTCAGTAGGATCAAGAGATAGGGTTTCCTCAGAACTAACATCTTCAACAACAGGAATATTAACCGGGGCTAACCCTCCGTCATCCACAAACACGACACTCTCCAGATAGGAGCCTTTCGGCATCCGTAA
The DNA here is from genome assembly GCA_963853835.1 of Calendula officinalis. Lineage (NCBI taxonomy): Eukaryota > Viridiplantae > Streptophyta > Magnoliopsida > Asterales > Asteraceae > Calendula > Calendula officinalis. The sequence continues at coordinate 76,908,311 of OY970822.1, forward strand.
GCGATGAATAAGTAGGATGGCCTCCCCGTTCAATTTCCACGACGGACGAATCCCCCTGGAAGCATAAAATGGGCTCAAATCGGCCATTCCGAGAAGCACCTCGTCCGGATCCTCCCATTCCACCTGAGCAGCATTGAGACTTGCTATGTACTCTGATTCTTGGTCAGATAATTCAGGGAGTGGATCAGAAGGACGCCCAACAACCCTTCCCCAGGGTAAGGTGACATCACGGAAGGCAGAACGATTCACGTAGAAAAACTGAAACTTCCAATCATGAATTGAGTCTCTTAAGCCAGAGATCCGCTCACTTTGGCCAGGACGGAGGGCAAATATGGCCCAATCACCACGACCGGTGACGATATAGAAATAGTGGAACAGTTTGGCAGAAGGAGGGATGTCTAATCCACGGCAAAGCATGATAAAGCCAATGATTTTACGAAAGGAGTTGGGTACAAGTTGGGCCATATGGATGTCTAGATCCTGAAGTAGAACCAAGATGAAATCGTCAACAGGGAATCGGAGACCCCCTTGCAAGTATTGTAGATATACGGGCTCATAGCCATCAGGAGCGGACCTTATGGTTCCACCCGCGCCAGGAACTCGAAGATCAAAGCGCGGGTCGATGTGATAATCGTGAATGATCACGGGGAGATCGCCAGGTGATAAGTTGCAAAAAGTGTTGAAGGCCGTTCTTTTTTCTTTGGTGGCTTTGTCAGTTTTCTCTCGAGCTTGCCTATCTTTCTTCATAATTACGACGAATTACGAACAAAGACAAGGGGGGAAAGGGGGAAGCAAAGAAGATGTTTTGGAGAAATAAAGAGGATGATTAAGGAAAGCAGGAAAGATGGTGAAAAGAAGCAAACGATCTACAACGGGTATAAGTAAGAAGGGGATACCAAAAGGCGCGAAGGTGGAAGTCACGGGTAACGGACATATTCTAGTCAGAGGAATAACGGTAACTATTCTCGAACGGTTAGGATCCCTCAGTAAAGCGAACGAATTGACGCAAGATCAAATTAGAACTAATTAAACTAGAACGTTCAATTCGCTTCTAATCTGAGGGACTTAATGAGATATGGTACGAACCCACTTGTATCTGGAAGACCGGACGCTTAGACGGACGGAGCGATTCGCATATTGTCCGAAGCAGGAACCCCAGCATAGCCATCATTGGATTACAAGTCCCAAAGCTCTTGTTGAAGCGTGGCCGGGTTTTGGGGAAAAGCTACCTCGAGCCATGCTAGCATTTATTGAGGTTAAGGCTTGATATTGACCGGCGACATTATCCAACGGATGCAAGTTGGTTGTTAGCAAAGGACCGGAGGACAATGAGATCTACGGACCAAAGGTCGTATCTCATTTTCCCGCTTCCAGGGTTTGTCCCGTTTTCCCGCTCGAATCAACCGGTCCATAAATAGATGGTAAGCCTCAATGAAGAAGGCATTCAATGTATTCGCCATTTTATTACTCTCACCTATAATCCATTATTATTGTTCATATAGACCTTACGTCGATCAAAATAACTTACTTACGCTTCGGAGTGTCCTTCCGGAAACCCCTTCCGGAGGACTTCTGACTTAGGGTTGCTTTTGATTTCAGGTTCCCGGCATTGGAGATCATCCGGCCCGGAAACTCCGAAATTGGGATGCAACAGTAATCAATTGGTTTAGTGAATATTTAACTAATATGTCTCATAAATACAACATTTCACTATTGTTATGTATGACATGTTATAAAATATTTACTTACTTACCTAACCTCCTTACAAAAGATCTTTAGTTTAAAACTCACTATTAACAGAATTTTGGGATGGTCAAAGAATGGTCAAGAAAAGCCGCATTGAATCTGTAAGTTTATAAAGTACCATCATAAAACCAATAAGTTGTAGGAGGAGTAGTACATGATCCTTATAAACATATTACTGGTTCATTTCTTGTCCAGTGTGGGACTTCTCAACAAGCCCCCTCACGTGCGGCGTCCTTTTTTTCTCGTCTAATACGTGGATATTTATAGGTTAATTATATGGGGTCCGTGTGGCCGTTTGACCAACTACGGGTGAACCTTGCTCTGATACCATGTAAGTTTGTGGGGTTCCATTTTAAAATCAATTGGTTGTAAGAAGAGTAGCACGGAACCCTCTAATAGATTCGTTGGTTATGTGTCACATACGTCTGAGTTAAAAATTAATCCTTTCCGGAAAATCTGAATAAGGAAAACATCATCCATATACCGTTTTGTAACAATTAATAAAAAAAATCCATGTAAATTGTGTTTTAAGCTTTACGTATTGCTAGAAATTAAGACTAGTGTAAAGCAAATAGAATAACGGACTTGTCTTTTCTAGTGTCCCAAGTTAATGGCATATATCATGTTATGATTAACACTAGTGTTTATTTGGTTGGGGACCAAATTAAAAGCCTCGATCTCCTTCATTTTGTGTGGTCTTTTGTACCCTATCTTCTGTTAAAACCATACCAAACAAACGAAAACTTAACAAGTGGGTATCTACTTGACAATTGTCACTTGTCTTTAAGTGAACAATGATCATATTTGATGGTTTGTAGAAAAGAAAAATATATCCTCGTAAAAAAAGTAGTATATATCGATTAAGATGGTATTAAAATGTAATCACAAGTGTGTGAATATGCTGCCACTAAACTTTACAACGAATATATGACAAAATAGATATAGACGTTATTATGTAATGATTATTGATTACATATTAAATCGAAATATATGCTGTCACTAAATTCTAATAAAAATAATAAATATAAATTGAGTTGCATGGATAAAGACGCAGTGTGTTTTATTCTAAACACAAGAAAACATGGGGGTAATGAACCCGCATGCAAAAACAAGACGCGCCTATATACATGATAATGATTATATAATCAACCATTAAACAAATGATATATTGATGAAACAATATATTAAAAAAATAAGTGAAAAGAACCGGGGCAGAAAGGCTAATTTGGATATGTAATCTTTGAATTATTATAAAAAAAATTATAACAATTCTATAACTTATAACCAACTCGAATTAGAATTACCCAATTAATATATAACTTTTATACATTTAAAGACAGTCATCATTAATTATATTTGGTTAATGTAATTACTCATACTTTTACAATTCTTCTTTCTTTAGAAAGGCAACATACTTTTACAATTCTTATAAATTTGTAATATATTACTGGAAAGATGGGGAAAATAGGTTATACTGAGAAAGTATTTCACTTTGGTTAATGACAATTTGAAAATAAAGGTAATTTTAGGAGTAAATTACATGGATAGTCCTTGTGATTTGACCTAAATTTTGGATTTAATCCACAAGTTTTAGAAATTATATCGGTGGTCACTAAGTATAGGACTTCGTATCGGTTTTGGTACCTAACGTTAACTATCGTTAAAAATGGCTGTTAAATTTAAACATGTGCAAAGCACATGAGGGTAAAAATGTCATTTTATCCCTTTAGTTTATATTTCTCATTTAATTTTTAATTTATTCAAGCACATGAGATCCAAATGCCCCCTCTCTTCAACTGGAATTCAAGCACATGACATCCAAATGGCTGTCGGGACACATCAAAATTCAACAGCCACCGTCATCGTCACCGTGTTACCATCTCCGGCGAAATTTCTGATGACACCTACCTGCAGCAAAAAACACACCCGCATCACCCCTGCAAGTGGGTTTGTTGTATGAATTGATTTTCTAGGTTGATTTTAAAGGTGGGTTTGAAAGTGTGAATCGATTTTGCATACGATTTCACCTAGAAACTGATTTCGTTTAGCTTTCTCTTCCCCACTCCACTGTAATCTCTCTCTCCAGCTCCGCTCTCTTGAAGATACTGAAATCCAACATATCCAGCCAAAAAAAAAGTGGTGTTGCTTCTCAACAGTGATATCAAATCTAGTTCTTCTCCGCCTGTCTCGAGCCAAACTTATCATCGTCTTCATCTCTATCGATTAATTGCGTAGTCGGTAAATCAAAGATATTTGACGAAATTACGTCAACAGAGCTGCTAGTATACCCATGAGTTCGAATCGGAGCTGATTTGCGAGAGGTAAAACCGACGCTCTCAGATCCACCGGCGGATTACAAGTCGGAGATGGGAGATGGTGTTGTTGCAGGTAGGTGCCGGCGGCGTTGTCGATTTCGTTGTTTTGGTGCCTCCTATCCTCACTACGGCGGGTAATTTTTATTGTAATGGGGAAATTGATAGTTTAATTGTTATTACAGGTCTGTTTCTCTCAAGAAGACAATAGCAGAAAAAACAAATTTGGTGAGAGAGAGAAAGTGGTAGGTGGGTGTTGGTGTCGAGAAAAAGGTGAAGGGGTACAACTTAAATGACATAAATACCCTCATGTGCATGGCACATGAAAGGTTTTAACGAAAAAAATTAACACTTGTTAGCCTTAGGTACCAAAACCGATATGAAGTTCGATACTTAGTGACCATCGGTGTAATTTTTTGAACTTAAGGACCAAACCCAAAACTCAGATCAAACCACAGGGACTATTCGTATAATTTACTCTAATTTTAGGCTTTTAGCCTCAAAAAACTAACACGCTTATTATAGAGTTGCATAATACGAAGTATGAGAACATAAGTGAACATTAGGTTGATAAAACTAGATATGCAACAAAATAAATATTTCCTATTAGCACATTATCTTTTCCCATTTTCCGTATTTTTATACAAAATATGTACAAAACGTCATCTGTCATTAATTATTTGTTTTATTTAAATGACGTCTAATTTACTTGGATTTGTTCATGGCGGAACTTGAACCCATTACTTATGGAATGTGATTTGTATGGAACAACTTTTATCTATGTTATTTAATTTTATATGAAATGACAGTCATGTCTCTAAAAGGAGGGGTGATAAGCAAAATTTAGTAAAATTGAAATGAATGACATAATTATCGTTTGCAGTGTTGTAAAACTCGGCCTACTCGGCCGAGTAGAGTACTCGCCGGGTAACCGCTACTCGGTAGTGTGCCAAGTCATGTAGGTCCTAACCGGTCAAATTATTCGGTCAATAGTGAAAACTCGGACAACTCGGTCAAAACTCGGCTAACTCTGTCAAAACTCGTCCAACTCAGAAACTCGGTTAAAGCTCGAAAACTCGGTCAAAACTCACAAACTTGGTCAAAACTCAGATGTTCGGTTAAAGCTCGGTTAATTTCTCCAAAATATGTTAAATTTTTAAGAACTAGGGAAATTATAAGTATAATATATTTTTTAAAAATTTATATATAAAAATGCCAATCCGAGTACTCAACGAGTAACCGAGTACTAACTACAAGGTCGTCGAACGAATGAGTAGTGTCAGGATCGATTAACTATGAAGAAGTTAATAAACACCTTAGATCTAATTGATTATAGAAGTTGCAGCGGATCAACACTATATCAATATATTAAGAACAATGAACTGTAAATAATAAACTAAAATATTAAGAACACAGTTTCACAAAAAGCTTCAATGTATATTATCGAGTTAACAATACACACGTACGTTTACAATTCGTAAGGAACTATTTATAATAGTCCTTGAAGCTAAACTATTTACCCTAGTTATTCTAGGACTTGATTTACATTCGAATTCTATAGATATACATTGATTTACATGCTATAACTATCTCTACGAAGATCTCGGACTCGATATGTTCCATATAAGCTCATCAGTAGCATTCTGCAATCACCAGTAGTAAATAAGTAACGTCAGTAGTAACTTTGGTGATCAGTAGTAAGTCCAGATCCATCGTCAGTAGTAACTACTATTGATCAGTAGTATCTTCAATAAGCTTGATCAGTAGTAACTAAGTTATAGTCTTCACCAGTATCAACTTCATCAGTAATAAACAATTCTGCCCCATCAGTACTAAGTATGATCAGTACTAACTGCAGCATCAGTAATAAGTTGAACTGTGATTTTGTTCCAACAATCTCCCCCTAAACTTATTGATTATCTTTCAATCAACTAAGTTTCTCTTGTTCTTCTTGTTCCCTTCTTCTTTTCTCAAGGGTTCTTTGATTCTGTTGTCTTCTTTGCTCAATGATGTATTTGTTGTTCCTCTTTGTGAAATAGTTTAATTTATTTTGGAACATAACAGCATCATAAGGCTTCATCATTGTGTTTGTGAATGAGGATATTCTTTTTCATACAAATATAGCTCACAGACTTTGCCAGATTTTTCAAAGAAGTACATTTGAGCAGTTGGAATCACATTCCAAGCATAGACATTTCCTGGATCTGTAAATTGTTCTGGGTAGTTGTCTGGATAGAAAGCAGCATCAATCATCTTTGTTAAGTATCCAGCACCAGAATCTTTCCATGATTTCTTTGTCATTCTTGGTTTTCCAATGATCAGTAGTTTAATGACATCACTTCTTGAACAGGATATGATCAAAGGTAACCATCCAGTAAATCTCTGCATAATTTTATCTTCCCTTATAATCTCTATCACATTATTCTGCATAACCCTCCAATTGATGATTGGATTGTTCTGCAAGGGAGCAATGGGCATTTCAAGAACAGGTACAATTTGTGTTTTTGATTTCTTTTTAGAGCTTTGTTCTTGATCAACAGGTTTTCTTTTCTTTGATTGGGGAGTTGAGGTATCACCAGTAGTTGATACACTACCAGCTTTGATTAATGTTGGACTGATTGGGATTAAGGCTTTGGCTTTAGATTTCTTTGCTTCTTTTTCTTCTTGTTCAGCCAAATCCTTCTTCTTGGCAGCACAAAATTTTTCAATTATAGTCATCATCTTCATTCTGCCAAAGGATTTTGCACTATGCCCTTTTGTTTTCAAATAATCTATCATATTTGTCTTCTGTTCAAATACATCCTCAGTTAATTCACTTTTAGTTCTTTTACATTCAGAAACCAATTCTTCAAGACATTGGATATGTTCTTCTTCAACTTTTCTGAACCTCTTGAATTCTGCTTCTTGAGCTTCTATCTGAATATCTTTAATTTGTACAGGTACTTGAACAGGAATTGCACTTTGAACTTTCTTCTTATTTTCCTCTAGTGCTTGATACATTTCAACTTTCTCCAAAAATTTCCTATGTTTTATTCTCCATCTAGATTGCTTTTCTGCTCTGACATGATTAATCTTGTTTACCATGTGATGACCTAATGCTCTATTGGGATAATCATCATCATATACTTCTTTTCCTTTTCCAATGTGAGCAGATGGTGGAGGTGGAATGTATTTCATATCAGGGATACCAGAAAGTAGTAGTTTTGGATAAAACAATTTAAGTTGATCTTCTGGTAATATCTTGGGATGTGGAGGAAGTGTGCATTCATCTACCTCAAACCAATTCACATTATCATCAATGTCAGGTATGATAAGTGGTTGATCAGGAGTTGGTGGTTTGGAGATGATGACATGTTTTTCTCTTTCAATTAGCTCAGGAAGTTGCAATTCTTCCTCTTCAGTAGTAACCAAAGTAGTTACTACTGGTGGGACTTCAGGAGTTACTACTGATAGGGCATCAGTAGTATTTGTTGTTTTTACTCCCTCTTCTTTACTTACTACTGCTATTATATCAGTAGTAGGAGTTACTACTGATGTTTCTTTTTCAGTTTGTTCTTCCATGGAAGCAGTAGTAGGTTCATCATCAATAACCATCTTTTCTGGGCCTTCATCAATGTTTGTTTGTTTAAGGTTGAGGAGAGAAGTTGCTGCTGCTGCAATTGATTCATCAATCATATTCTGAATGTTATCCTTCTCCCCCTTACTGAGCTCAACTGGAGGAGCCTCACTATCATCAACCTTCTTTTTCAATCTTCTGATAATTTTAGTTTGTTGATGAAGCCTGTGTTCATATAGCCTCATTCTTTTGTTGATGGTATTGACATGTCTCTTCATAACTGCAATGGTTTTTCCCTGATTTGTTAGATACTTAAGGCAATCTTGTACAGTAGATTCAAGAGAATCCACTTTATCCGTCAATTGTTTTGTTTTAATACTGCCCTCACTCCATCTAGCAAGATCATCGGGCTCACTAACAGGTACATTGGCTTTAAGGTTTTCCATCCTATCCATCAATTCCACAGATCTGCCCTCATCACTTCTTGGTGATTCATTGGGTCTTTTAGACATTCTCTTCTTCCTAGAAGAAGCAGAGATGCCCCCCTTGTGGTTTCTTGGCACCGGGGTCCTTTAAGTAATTCCTCAAAAGAGTCATCACTTAAAGTTTCCGAGGTCTGGGTCTTAGAGATGTTTTCACTGTCCTGTGCACCCACCTTTGGGGCATCAGTAGTTAAAGCCCTCGCCTCATGTCCTCTCTCCTCCCTGGAGGACAACTCTTTGAGCCTGGGGTGTGACTCGATTTGTCCCCTAGTGTCCTTTAAAGATGTTTTCTTTCTTTTATAGATTGTGGATATATTTTGGGTGACATTGGGCAGGTCTTCCACAGAGTGAAGAGTAGCACTCTGAGGATTTATTTCAAGTTCCTGGGACACATTCAGGACTTCTATATTTGTGGGTGATTGAGTGACTGTTTGGGGTGGTGTTTGGGCTGTATTTGGGGGTGATGGAGTGGGTTGAGGTTCAATTTGGGTTGTATCTATTATTGAACCCTCTCCAATAAGTGTTTGATCTTTGATCATATTAGGAAACAGAGGGGTTTCCTTGCCCGAAAATTTAAATTGTTTTCTCATATTAGAGAAAACTTTCTTGTTCAACTCTGGAATGATAAAAATGTTTTTGGGAGTTGACAAGTTTTGCAGTTCAATGTTTATGATATGTTGGAGAAATCTGAGATACATTAAAATTTTTGTAGAACTAAGATTTCCCAACATACCTTCAAAAATCATGTATGAAAAATTGAATACTTGGTCTGTGCATAAACAGACAACAGCAGAGGCTATTGCCTTATTAAACTCATTCCAAGTACTTCGTTTTGGAGAAATACAGTGCTGAATAGTATGTACTAAAAATTTCCATTGTGGGGGAGAGAAGACCCTTTTGAAAAGTTACTATATTAAGTCTTCCCTCATAACCCATTTTATTTAAAGTTTCAGCAATGAATTCTTTAGGAAGAGTAACCATACATGTATCATCGTGTAGTTGTAGATGGTGTCGAATTGATTGCTCAGTGATCGTGATCGTCTTTCCATCCACCGATGATTTTATCATAGGTGCAGTTGCACCTTCTGTCCTTTCTGCATTGGTCCAAAAATCCACCAAGTGCTGTTGATATGCCTTTGGTTTAACAGTTAGAGCAAACTTTATATACGAATTCTTCAAAAAATTTACTATTGGACGGAAATCCTTTGTTCCGTCTGGATTGCGTAGAAAGGTACACATATTATGGAACTCTGAATATTTGAGATCGGTTTGAACGTTGAGAGATTGTAGAGTTGCCATTGTTGTTGATTTTGAGAGAAAGATGTAAGAATTTTGTTACTGATGAAGGGTTTTTGATCGAAAGCTAGGGTTTATTGAGAGGATTTTGCAAATCGAAGTGAAGATAATGCTAAACTAATCGACTGCCGCCTTTTATATCTTTCGATTTAGCCTGCAAAAAGACTAAAATGCCCTTCGAATCATAACATAACGGTTATTTTCACGGGGGTTAGTTTGGTAATTGTGATTCTGAAAGACCAGTAGTAAATGAAATACCAGTAATGAAACGTCAGTAGTATCTACTAACATCAGTAGTGACTAAGGATTTTGACATCAGTAGTAACCACCAACACACAAGACCAGTAGTATATGTGAATACCAGTAGTACTGACTTACCAGTAGTATTTATGTAAACCTAATACGCACCAGTAGTATTTACCTACCAGTAGTATTTTGTGCACATTCCTACACACCAGTAATACAGATCTACCAGTAGTAAAACACTTAAACAAATAAATAACATTTTACAACAAAACTTTACACATGACTTTCAGTGAGATTTTAATTTATCAAAATTATTCCAATACTGCTAACCAAGAAGTTGAATCTTCCTACATCAAATGCTTTTGTAAAAAGATCTGCTAATTGATCATCAGTATGGATTTTAACTACTTTGATTAATTTCTTTTCATTGCAATCTCTTATAAAATGAAATCTTATTTCAATGTGTTTAGTTTTAGAGTGTTTTACCAGATTGTTCACAATACTAATAGCACTTTGATTATCAATAAAAATAGGAGTTTTAAGGATAGAGATACCAAAGTCTAGAAGCTGGTTTTGAATCCATAGTACTTGAGCACAACAAGCAGATGCAGCTACATATTCTGCTTCAGCAGTTGATGTTGATACATTTGTTTGCTTCTTACATTGCCATGACACCAGTCTTGATCCAAAGAATTGACATCCACCAGTAGTGGACTTTCTATCTTGACATTCACCTCCATAGTCACTATCTGTGTAGGCTATGAGTTCAAAGGGTGAATCATGTGGATACCATAGACCTAGTGATGGTTTGCCTTTCAAGTATCTGAATATTCTTTTGACAGCTTGCAAGTGTAGTTCTTTAGGTCTTGCTTGATATCTTGCACACACACAAACACTATACATAATGTCAGGTCTTGATGCAGTTAAGTACATCAAAGAACCTATCATTGATCTATATAAGTGTTCATCTACATCCTCCCCCTCAACATCAGGATGTAGGTGTTTGTGTGTTTCCATTGGTGTACTTGCACTTTTGCAGTCTTTCAAATCAAACTTTTCCAAGATGTCTTTGACATATTTTGATTGATTTATCAAAATACCATCTGTTCTTTGACTGACTTGGAGTCCAAGGAAGAAGTTTATTGGACCCATAGAGCTCATCTTGAATTTAATCTGCATCAGTTCTTCAAATTCTTTGCATAATACATCATTTGTTGAACCAAAGATGATATCATCTACATAGATTTGTACTAGTAGTATATCATCTTTGACTTTCTTTGTAAACAAAGTTTTGTCAATGGCTCCTCTTTTAAAATTATTCTTCAATAGATATGATGATAATGTATCATACCATGCTCTTGGTGCCTGATGTAGGCCATATAGAGCTTTATCCAGTTTGAACACATAATCACCATGTTTTGGATCTTCAAAGCCTGGAGGTTGGCATACATAGACCTCTTCTTCAATCTTCCCATATAGGAATGCACTCTTCACATCCATTTGATAGACTTTGAACTTCTTGAATGAAGCATATGCTAGAAATATTCTTATAGCTTCAATTCTAGCAACAGGAGCATATACTTCATCATAGTCTATTCCTTCTTCTTGAGTGTATCCTTGGGCTACAAGTCTGGCTTTGTTCTTGATCACTATACCTCTTTCATCTTTCTTGTTTCTAAAGATCCATCTTGTTCCAATGGCTCTTTTTCCTTTGGGTAGAGGTACAAGTGTCCAAACAGCTTGTAACTTGAATTGAAGGAGTTCTTCTTGCATTGCCTCAATCCAGTTTGAGTCCTTCATTGCTTGTTGGATCTTCTTTGGTTCATCCTGAGACAAAAAGCATTCAAACATACATTCATTAGCAATTAAACTTATGTTGCACATATTTGCGGTTAAGCTTTTATTTAATTTGCTTCTTGTTTGCAGTGGTGAGTTAACATCACTTAGAACAAGGTCTAATGGATGGTTCTTCTGAGTCCTTGTGGTTGTAGCTTTATCAACTACTAGTTGATTTTCAAGATTGGACTCATTTGTCTCAGGCAGTTGTTCCTCTAGTGATCCTTCATTGTCATTGATGTTTGGTTCATCATCATCTTGGTCAGAGTTACTACTGCTATTGTCTTCATTGAGATCAGTAGTATTATTGTTGTTACTGGTATCAGTAGTATCTTGAGAATCTAGGCTATTGTTAGGACCAGTAGTATTTTGAGTACTATTACTGGTATCAGTAGTATTTGAGTTACTACTGTCCCCATTCTCAGAGTTACTACTGGTTCCAGAATTTGAGTTATTACTGTCCTCAGTGTTAACTATTGGAGCAGTGTTAACTACTATGTATCTCATCTCCTCTTGACCAGTATTAACAGATGATGTTCCTTCCTTTTGAGAGTGACAATTTGAATTACCTGCATTGAAATCCATGTTAGAATTAAAGGATTTGGTTAGATTGTCTATGTTAAATAGCCAATCTGGACCATTTCCTTGTTCATTAGAAACATTTTCATTAAAGGATACATTAATGCTTTCTTCAATTATCCTTAGTCTTTTGTTGAATACTCTGTATGATTTGCTTTGAGTAGAGTATCCCACAAAGATTCCATCATCAGCTTTGCAGTCAAACTTACCAATTTGTTCTCTTGTAATCAGAATAGTACAAGGACACCCAAATGATTTTAAAAAACTTATAGAAGGTTTTCTTTTATTAAAAAGTTCATATGGTGTTTTAAACTGTGGCTTTACTATTAATACTCTGTTCTGAACATAACAGGCAGTATTAACAGCTTCAGCCCAAAAAGTGATTGGTAACTTTGAATCTGCTAGCATTGATCTTGCTGCTTCAATGATGGTTCTATTTCTTCTTTCAGCTACACCATTTTGTTGTGGAGTTCTAGGTGAGCTGTATTGCCTGTCAATACCTTTAAGATCACAAAAGTTAATTAAGTTAGCATTTTTAAATTCTGTGCCATTATCACATCTTATGGCTTTAACTTTTTGATTAGATGTGTTCTCCAGTTTAACAATCAAGTTCTTGATGAGTTCACTTGTTTCATCCTTTGTCCTGAGAAAGAAAACCCATGTATATCTGGAAAAGTCATCAGTAATAACAAGACAATATTGTTTCTTTCCAATACTCATTACATTTGTAGGTCCAAATAGGTCCATATGTAAGAGTTGTAAAGGAACAGAAATAGAGTTCACAGTTTTGGACTTATGAGAAGTCTTGTGTTGTTTACCTTTTAGGCATGCAACACAATGATGATCACACATGAATTGTTTTTGAGGTAGTCCAATGACCAGATTTCTTTTTACTAAATTGTTCATGTTTTTGAAATTAGTGTGACACATCCTTCTATGCCATAGTTCTGATTCAGTGGTGTTTGCCTTGGATATAAAACAGTTGACCTCATTTGAAGAAATGAGTTCTCCCCCTATATCCAGGCAATACACATTGTTTCTCCTTGGAGTTCTTAAAACAACATATTTTTCATCTAAAATGAAGTCAGGAGAAAGAATGATGCACTCAATGTCTGTGAAAAGAATTTTGTTCTTTTTATCACACACTTGAGACACACTGACAAGATTGTATTTTAGTTCAGCTACATAAAATACATCATCAAAGGTAATTTTGCCATTAGTAACAGTACCTTTACCTGTAATCTTACCTCCCTTTGGGTTCTCACCAAAGGCCACATATCCTCCATCAAATAGCTTGAAATCTTTAAGAATTTGCAGATTTCCAGTCATGTGCCTTGAGCATCCACTGTCAATATGCCATGTTCTTCCTTCTTCTGGGATCTGAATGCTCTGCACAAGTGAGTAAAGGATCAGTTAAGTTTGGGAACCCAAGCTTTATATGTCTTGGGTTCATCCTTTGAGAAATAAGCTTTTGGGGATTTAACTTTAAACATTTTTGGTGCCCATACCTGTTTATTACTGGTGTTTAGTTTTACTACTGCCCTTTTAAAAATGTTACTGGTGTTTGAATTTTCTACTGATCTTGGTTTATACCCATGATTTTTAGCTTTTGAATACTTTACTACTGATGGACCAGTAGTATTTGGGTACTTACCATGTTTAGAATAACCAGTAGTGTTTTTAGGGTTGACACCAGTATTATATTTGAAAGTTGGTTTAGGAGCAGTAGTATTTTTGTAATTAGGGTTTTTACCAGTAGTATTTTTGTACTGGTACCATACAACATTATAATTAGGGTTAACACCAGTAGTAAAATTGTTAAAGTTTTTACTGGTGTTGGAAAACTTAAAATATTGTTTATTTTGATTGGATTTTCCATTGTTCTTGAAGTAATTGCTGTTCTTTGGGCTTCCAACTCTTCTGTTATGCACAAACCTTGGTGCACTTCTTCCAAATCTTGGTGTTTCAGCAATTGGAGTTTTTGTTTTATTTACTACTGAAGGACCAGTAGTATCTTTTAATTTCTGTGTTTTTGCTTTTTCTTTAAAGATTTTAAATTCCCTTAACTCTTTGCAGTTTATTGGATTGAAGTGACAATCCTTTGCTAAATGATTTACTTTGTTGCAAATAACACATTTTAATTTATTATCTTGAGCCTTTATGATTTTTCTTTGTTCTAAGAGTTGATTCCTATTTCTTTGATTTCCCCTTTTTAGAATTTTTGGTACATTTTCTGCATCATATTTAGGAGATTCATTTGGAATTTGTGCTGTGTGAAAACTTGTATTAATTGATTTTGGAGATTCAGTTTGAGAGATTGTAAATTCAATTGATTGATCATCATCAGAAGAGTCATTTGATTCAGATGTTTCATTATGTGATTCAGTTTGATTTTCAGTTTTTAATTCATTAATGATTCTTTCTGAACTGTTTTTAAGTGGAGGAATGAATTTATATGGAGGTGGTACAGCATGATATCTCACCCCATGTACAACTTTTTCTGTAGTTTGATTGTTAGTTAGTTCATCAAGAATTTTAGTACTTATTTCAAACTTTTTAATTGTTAATTTATTCTGTTCAATTTCAAGTTGACATTCTTCTAATTTACTTGTTAATTCTTTATTTTTTAATTCATAAAATTCTTTCTCATCTACAGCTTGAAGTAATTCTTCCTTTATCCGTTGATCTATCATCTGGTACACCTTTATCTGATGTTCTTGATCAGTAATCACACCATCAAATTCATGATTTCTTCTTACTGCTTTTGCTAAATCTTCAGTTAATTTACTGTTTTCTTTTTCTAAATTATTAACAATTTTAATACATTCAGAAGTACAAGGTTTAGGTTTTACCTCAGATTTGCTGTCAGTAAAGGCCATGAGAGCTTGATTTTGAGCATGCTCTTCTTCTTGGAAGCTCCAGTCATATCCTTGTCCTTGTTGTGAAACAAGAGCAGTTGATTTTGATCTTTTGTCTGGTTGAGGACATTCTTTTGCAAAGTGACCAAGGTTGTTACAGTTGTAACATTTGACTTTAGTTTTGTCAAATCCAGCTTTGTCACCTTTGTTGTAATTGAGACTTGTCCAACCAGTTCTCTTTAAGAATCTTTTGGTTCTTAGGCTCAGCATAGCCATTTGCCATTTAAGGTCCATCTCCTCAAGATCATCTGGATTTAATTGTTCCAAGTCATCACTAATCAGTGCAGAATGCACATGACTAGTAAAAAAAGATTCTCTTGCAGCATCCTCAGAATCTGCAGCCTTTCCTATGGAAGTTTCTTGACCTAGACCTGTACTAGAGACAAATGCAGGATTATTAGAAGAAATAGAAGGGTTCTTTTGATTTACCTCAGTTTCAAATACTCTGAGATCATTGTAGAGTTCATCCAACTCCTTTTCTTCTAGTGCATCTCTCTGTCTATATACCACTGTGTACATGGCCCATTCTTCACTAAGAGATCTTAGGAACTTCATGTTGACATCTTCTTGATCCATCTTAACCCCAACTTGGTTAAGTTCACCAATTAGCTTGTTGAATCTGTCAAACACTTGAGTGAGTGTTTCATTGGGCTTTCCTTTGAAGTTTTCAAAGTCTTGTTTGAGAACAGACTTCATGTTCCTTTTGGTGCTCTTGGTCCCAACGAATCTCTTCTCCAGTGCTTCCCATAGCACCTTTGCATCATCATACTCAACGAAGAGATGTTGATAGTCATTAGGAATGGCCAGTAGGAGAGTGCTTAGAGTTTTAAGTTCGATTCCTTTGTCTTTCTTCTCCTTCTCACACTTAAGTTTGTCTGCTTCAGTTACAGAGCTGCTTGCTTGTCCAGGACCAGTTTTGTTTCCTTCAAGGACAACTTCCCACATGGAATAATCAGTGATAAGCATGTATTGCTTAATACGATTCTTCCACATCCCAAAGTTGTTGGGAGTGAGAATAGGGATTTTGTTGGCCTGAGTGCTTTCATTATTATCAGTCATGATTAATTATGTGTGTGTGTTTTAAAGATTAAAACTTTTTGCTGTTCTTAACAAATAGTAGATCTAGAACCAATACGCTCTGATACCACTTGTCAGGATCGATTAACTATGAAGAAGTTAATAAACACCTTAGATCTAATTGATTATAGAAGTTGCAGCGGATCAACACTATATCAATATATTAAGAACAATGAACTGTAAATAATAAACTAAAATATTAAGAACACAGTTTCACAAAAAGCTTCAATGTATATTATCGAGTTAACAATACACACGTACGTTTACAATTCGTAAGGAACTATTTATAATAGTCCTTGAAGCTAAACTATATACCCTAGTTATTCTAGGACTTGATTTACATTCGAATTCTATAGATATACATTGATTTACATGCTATAACTATCTCTACGAAGATCTCGGACTCGATATGTTCCATATAAGCTCATCAGTAGCATTCTGCAATCACCAGTAGTAAATAAGTAACGTCAGTAGTAACTTTGGTGATCAGTAGTAAGTCCAGATCCATCGTCAGTAGTAACTAATATTGATCAGTAGTATCTTCAATAAGCTTGATCAGTAGTAACTAAGTTATAGTCTTCACCAGTATCAACTTCATCAGTAATAAACAATTCTGCCCCATCAGTACTAAGTATTATCAGTACTAACTGCAGCATCAGTAATAAGTTGAACTGTGATTTTGTTCCAACAAGTAGCGAATAACGAGTTCTGCAACCATGATCATTTGGGATCAAGTTGATATGTACCAATCACCTCTCATTACCTATTTATCGCTATTAGTAAATAAAATTTAGACCGTTCATTTTACTGTGTTGCTACCTGACCCTGAAAATAGAAAGAGTGAAATTATTTATATAGGACAGATGGCAGGCAAATGTGATTGGACGATGAGAAATAAGCAAATTAGAAGGATGGAGATGGGGACAGACACCACGGTATTGCTTGATGAGGTGTTTATGGTTATGGGCAAAATGGGGAAAAACAAAAAAATAGATGTTTCCTTTGAATACGGCAACTGTCCAGTAAGGGAAGCTGGATTAGGGTACAAACTTTAAAACCCAATACCACATGTTTCTAATATTAAAAAAAAAAATTACTATAAGTAAAAACATGTTATTAGAGAAGATAATCAATAAATTCTACAAGTCGCTTATCTTATGAGTAAAAATAATGTGTTTAACTACTTGCTAAGTAGGTTTTGTTCTTTAGAAGTAGAATCCAGTGAAAACTCAAAAAACAGTGGGTACTCGAGAGAACACCTCAAAAAAAATTTAAAATTTTCTGAAATATATATATATATATATATATATATATATATATATATATATATATATATATATATATATATATATATATATATATATATATATATATATATATATATATATGTATATATACACACAACTCACCATGATTATTACTACATTTGACCAAAAAAAAACTTTTAAAAAAAAATTATGATCTACTATTTTTTTGTGCATCATAATAATGATCCATATTTTTTTGTGTATTAAAATTATGATCCAAATTATTTTTTTTGGATCATTTTTGAAAATTTTCTTTTTTAATCTTATAGGCTGTGATTTTTATGTTTAAATATTTTTTTTTGAAAAAAATTTGTTTTGGATAATTTTCAAACTTTTTTGAAGTCCTCGTAGTCCTCACCGGATCCGGACCCTTGTCTTTATAATGCATATTTTCCGTTTCCAAATAAAAGAAAGAAATAAATGTGAAAAGATAAGTACATAGGTTATTCTCTTTCACAAATTGGTTTTCGAGTGGAATTTTATGTATACTTAAAATATTGAGAATTATGATAGGCTAAATAAATACTATTTATAAAAATAATAAGGTGTTGTCCATGACCTATAATAGGTAATCGGCTCAAGTCCCGTCGTGGATAATTAGGTGAAAGGTTCGAGGGAAGTCATATGACCCCTTATGGATATCAATGTTTAAGCTCGAACTACTAATTTACTAACTAGTCGTTCAAAAAAATAAAAAAGTAAAAAATTAGCTATTCTAATATAAAATTATATAAGATAAATTTTAATGGATCTAGAGTGTATCTATAAAAGATGTTAGGCCAATTATGTTGAATAGCTAAATTTGCTACTAATTTTTTTATATCTGTATAATTGATGTAGATATTTTAATTATTATTAAGACCTCCTTGTCCGACTAA
This sequence comes from Calendula officinalis, assembly GCA_963853835.1. Classification (NCBI taxonomy): domain Eukaryota; kingdom Viridiplantae; phylum Streptophyta; class Magnoliopsida; order Asterales; family Asteraceae; genus Calendula; species Calendula officinalis. The sequence continues at coordinate 76,926,544 of OY970822.1, forward strand.
GATGAAAAAGATGTTAAATTATTACTTAGATTTGAAAATAAATGACTTACCTAACACTCCGTATCAAAATGATTACAATGTTGTCTCTTAATGAGATGTAGCATTGATTTGTAATAAACTGATGACATTAGTTGTGTTACTGTCGGAAGTGGTCTTAAGACCATGCGTATTGCACGACCAAACGATCGGTCGCGACCTCCACATCGGACGACCGCGACGCGTCGTCCCCGTTACGGCCTCCCTTGGTCGACGCGTCGACCCCCTTGAACGGTCGGGGAGTCGACCGTTGGTGAACACCGGTATTTTGCCCTCTTTCTCTTATACATATACGGATATATATATATATTAATAATTAATAATTTAATAATATATTATATAAAAATAAATATTATATTATATATAAATTAATAAAACTGAAAAAAAAATTAAAAAAAAATTGGACGCCGATTCGGTCACCCGTTACGGGGGTTTGGTCGCTGTCTGGTTATGTGTTTGATCAGGAGAGAGAAAGCTGATGTGGCGCAGAGGTGGCAGGGGTGACCAAACTGGGTTTGGTCACCCATTACGCACAGTCTAACAATCTCTTTTGCTAATTACAAGTATTTCTTTGTAATTTTATCAACTAAAAGATTTTTTTTTAGTTTTCTGTTTTAAATATAACTTATACTGTATGGTGCTTCATGTATTATGTATTTGCTGCAATGACATTTATACTATATGGTGTCATATGTATGCACCATACTCTATGTGGTACAAATGGCCACCTACTCCGATTTGCCCATAAAATGAGTACATATGCGCATGCACAAGTTTAAGAATTCGATCACCCATTTCACTATGTCCATTTTTGACCTTTTCCTCATTTTAAAATAACAAGGCAAAATATATTAATATTTAATGTATAATATATATAGCAAGTGACGTTATTTTTAAAATACTAAACCCATGTGGGAATTACAAATTCAAATATTTAAAACAATTTATAACCAATTATTAACCAAATATTACATCATCTTAAATAAAATGACGATTCCCACTGAAGCATTCTCATTCAACGATCTTCACTATTCTTCATAACTGTTATATAGATCTTTCTATCCACGTTTAATTGTGCGACTTCAACTTTGATGTTTCTTCAAAAATAGAATAATGACAAAAATTACAACTATTATACGGAGTATTTTAATTTTCTCTCTATTTAGACAAAATGAAATATTCATTTTTTTTAAAGTTTACCACTAAAAAAGTTAATGAAAGTTGATCACAACAAGCCTAATAATACAATACTTTTGATTTTTAAGTATTTTATAAAACATGATTATATTTTTGCATAAACATCATATTTTGGCAATTCGAATAAAAACAATTTGTGAGTTAAATTTTGATAGTAACATGTAACTAATAATCAAAAAAGTTTATGTAATCATATATTTTGATATTTGTAGCATTAGTTATTATATAACATTCTCTACAGTATTAATATTTAAACGAGATTCTCTAAATTATAATATCATGTGTATATACATATTTTATTTCCTCCTATGTTATTGTCCAAAACTGAACCCGTTTCGTTGGAAATGGTTAATTTTTATATCAGTAGTTGACATGCTAAAAGTTGAACTACTTTACGAAACTTGAATTAATTTTGACCAAGTCATAATCTAACTTCTTTCTCCTAATTAATCACATCAATTCAAGCATGAGTCGTAATGTTTTGTGCTCTTAATGTTGTTAAACATCATCCGATTAAGGTCCACGTCAATGATCTTGTCAATTAGTACTTTTTGGTTCATTCACCAACCGGTTGTTGCACTTGTTTAAACTGACAATTACGATGATATGTAATAATAGTGTTTTTTTTAGGCAAACATATTTTCAAGTTCGGCTTTAGTACGTTTAAGATCGCTTAATTTCAATTCTTTCAAACGCAATTTCAGTACATTCTTGATTTTATCTCAATTATGGAAGGAATAAATGAATAATCGAGTTGTTTAGTTCAAGTTAAGAATTGCAATCTTGATGTAGTTTGAGAGTGACATTTAACATCTTTATAATTCTACTTCAAATTGGATCCCTATTTTTTTTTTATTCTATTGAATATAATTGAAGTTTTATTTTTCTTTTGAAAAAATGCTGTAATCTTACAAATAGAATTACTACAAATAGAAATAGAAAAATAAAATTAATATAAAAAATTGGATACACCTCCTTTGGTCTGAATTAATACGACTTACATTATGAATATGTTTGACGTAACTCCCTAGTTATTAAAAATGTGAAGATGTATGAGTATCTTAGTTAAATTCATAGAATTTATTATGTATGGTCCCCACACGTGCTAGCTTGGGTAGGCACTCACACTCACGTGCCAAAATTTATTTATAAATAACAAGCACGGTTGATGAGTGGTGAAGCCAAAAAGGACTAAAAAAATACACAATCTTCCCCAACCCCTCAAATGTTTTTCATTTTTATACTAATCACACTACAATTGTGCTCTCTTCTGTCACACCCAATTTTGGGCTCACTCTGTGTTTCCTGAAACAGAGCAAAATTCTGATTATTCTATAATCTCTTATTATTTTCCTAAAAAGCAGATAAAGACAGTAATAAAATGGAGAAAAATAGTGAAATTAAGGTATCAAAGTTCAAGAGAATTTGCGTTTTCTGTGGTAGTAGTCAAGGGAAAAAGAGCAGCTATCAAGATGCTGCTATTGAGCTTGGAAAAGAATTGGTATTTTTCTTCATATTTTAAATGGGTTTCTTGAAAAAGTGGTTTTTTGTTTGAAATATTCTCTCCATTGCTTCTATCTTAAGGAGGGTTTTAATCTTCAAACATGATTTTGGTTTTTTCATTGTTTGTATCTCAATGTGGTTTTGTTTGATATCAACAATAATAATTAATAATGTGTTCTTTTTTCAAGTCTTTTTGTATCATCAATGAAAAAAAAGCTTAAAGATTGTGGGTTTTTGTATGTTGATGATTTCCTAAATTCCAAATAGACTACTACAAATTTTGTTCTTAAAATAGGTAAAAGAGTATATACATAATGTACTACCAATCTTAGGTTTGCCTCTTGAAAAATGTTGTAAATAAAAAAGAGGTTTTCATTTTTCATGATTTTTACTAATATGATTATATTTTGAAGGTTTCAAGAAACATTGACCTGGTGTATGGTGGAGGTAGCATTGGTTTAATGGGATTGATTTCACAAGCTGTTCATGATGGTGGTCGTCATGTAATTGGGTAATATTAATTTTTACTATTAATCAAGATTAACAGAGGATATTTAAGGAACAGAATCAGTGTGTTTGTCGTTCAGGTTGATTAAAAAAACTAACTTTTTGTCATGTTATTGTCTCTCTTCTTCTACTGCAGTGTTATTCCCAAGACTCTCATGCCTCGAGAGGTATGTCTCATTTGCAATAAAAAGTCTTTAACCTTTCTATATTTTAATATTACTTAATACAAATTCATTATTTATTAAAGAGTGTTTTAGATAATTAATTAATTAATGGCAATTTACTGGCATTATATGAATTTTCCTTTTGTGGTGTCATTTTTTCCTGATAATTTCAGCCTGTGTACAGTTTACCACTTGTACCTTTCTTGGCATTTCCTGAGTATATATGTACAAATTTCTGTATGTATATATACTGGAAGCTGGTGACTCTGTAAAAGATTGTGGCAATTGCTGAAACACTCATCATTAGAATTGGTTTTCTTGAATGTAATGTAATTTAATTTATAAATTATATATTAATTTATTTTTAATTTCTTATTTCAGTTAACTGGTGAAACAGTAGGAGAAGTGAAAGCAGTTGCAGGTATGCATCAAAGGAAAGCAGAAATGGCAAAGCATTCTGATGCTTTTATTGCTTTACCAGGTTTTATATAAATTCTGCAAATAAATTCTGCAATATTCTTTCATTAAAATCTCATAAACAATTTATACATCAGGTGCTTTTTATTTGTCTTATTCTTTCATTCAAATGCATCCCAAATTAACCTTCTATTTATTTAATAAATTATTATTAAAATTTAATAAGTTGACAATACAGAGGCTGCTAAGTTTTATATATTTATTTTAAAAAAGTATGATCCACATAAAAATAAATGTTCAGAAAACTGTTTCATTTTTCTTTAAATGTTTAATTCACTATAAAATTATATAAATTAGTAAATTAAACACTAATGCAATACTACTGGATTATACAGAAAAGAAGAAAGTGGAAAGTGCTAGCTATTTTGAAAAGTGTTGACTTTGACTTTTCAGTACTTAGAATAATATGGCAAGTTGCTGCCTTTATGATTCAGATTCTCTTACTAGAGTTAATTAATTAACAAATATGATTCTGGTTATAAAGAAAGGTCTATTTTAATGACCCAAAATTGATGTAAAGATAGAGTTCTTGGTTTTAACAAATAACAAACGTACAATTATATATGCAGAAGGTACATTTGCTTTTAGCAGAGCATAAGTCAAGTTTTGCTTTTGACTTTATGATTACTAAAACATTTCTTGATAATTAAACCTTAAATTTTGTTTGTTTATTTCTACAATTATTTCTTATATTCTGTGAAATGTACAATCACTACTCTGATCTCATTTAAGGAAATTGATATAATAATTATTATGGTCACACTTGACCAAATTTGTAAATTTCACTTATTTCAACAACTTGAAACTTACTATTTATGCTATGTCTCTGTAACATGGAAACAATAAGTGAATAGTGATTTTGGATAAATTAGTTCAGAATTTTATAAATCATCAATAAGAAAAATAAAAAAAAAAATTATATTAATTTGTTACATGAAATGCAGGTGGATATGGTACTCTTGAAGAGCTACTTGAAGTGATAACATGGGCTCAACTCGGTATTCATGATAAGCCGGTAAATTTCATGCAGAAAAATATATAAATTTTAAATAAAATAATTAAAATTAATTAAATTAAATCTTGCAGGTTGGTTTGTTGAATGTTGATGGATACTACAACTCGTTACTATCATTCATTGATAAAGCAGTTGAAGAAGAATTCATCAGCCCGAGTGCTCGCCACATCATCGTGTTAGCACCAACTGCTAAAGTTTTGGTTCGAAAACTTGAGGTAATTACAAAACCCCAAAATCTTTGACTTTTGAGGTCAAATAACATATGAGTCAACTGTTTGACTTTTTTAATTGGCCAATAACAGGAGTATGTGCCTTGTCATGAAAGAGTTGCATCAAAATTGAGCTGGGAAATGGAGCAACAACTTGGGTACACTGACTATGATATTTCTAGGTGATCAAGATCAAATCAGAAGGATGTTTTTCTTTTCTTTTCTTTTTTTAATTTATTTTTTTGGATCAAGGAATTTGTGGAAGTGGAAAAAGTTGCTAACTTTGAAAAGGGTTTTGCTCTAATTAGAATCTTGATGTGAAAGGGGATTAGATTAATCTTCTTTTATTTTGTAAATTATGGAAGATGAAAATGACTAATTATGTGGGAAACTGCCACTTATTTCTTCTCCCTTCTCATGCAAATTCAGTTTATTTCGTTAGATACAGAATTAGATGTAATAGAATTCTGTTTAAATGCAAATTCAGTTGATCTAAAGTATTTGTTGTACATACAGATTTCAATAAAAATAATAATTTTATTAATTCCAATAATCTAGTAATTTCAAACCATTCAATCATTCATAATTTAAAAGCCACTAATTTTAAAAGAATATATGACTTTAATATTTACAATAATTGTCCTTTTAAATAGTAAAAGCTTTTAAAAGTATGAATACATGCATGTTGAAAATGTTTAAAAGCTTTTGATGTTTTAACTTGTGCATGGTTTAACTTTTACTTCTAAGCGTACGAATATGATTAGAGCCTTAGAGGATATCATGTGGAGATTTTGGACATATGTGTTAGGGACCATACACTATATACTACAAATATGTAGCTTTTTATCTTTTTACAAGATTAATAAAATTATATAACTTTTTTCACCCTTTAGGTTAAAATGTCATTGTCATTGCATGGATTGAAGAGAAAAGGTGGACCAAAAATGTAGTAGACATGTTATAACCAAATGATAAGGTACAATGTTGGTGTTAAGGTTTTAGCAAAAGACAACAACTGATTTAACCAATGACATTCTACCCACCTTCTTGATTGGACCAAAAAAAAACCATCCTAAGCCTCTCATCTTGTGTCAATAGAGGGACATATATGTCCTTTGGGGACAATATAATAATAAGTATGATATTAGTTATATTATATGGTCCCAATTTCTAATATTTGGTTGAAATTTGTGGTTTCTTTCATGTTCTAAGAAGTAAGAACTCTAAGGGCATGTTTGGTAGGATGGAATAAAAGAGAATGGAATTGAACAAGATAATGAAAATGTAAAGAAAGAGAATAGGTTTGGAGAATTGAAGGTGCAAATGGAGAATGAACAAGGGAAATGAACATGAGAATCAATTATCTTGTTTGGTTATGTTAAATAATGGAATGGAAATGAATAGATAATTTTTTTTACCAAAGTGATTAAAAACATTTTAATTAATCTATATAATATATATCACTTTAAACAAAGGTACTTCGCTGATAATTAAAAAAAACATAGGAAATTAAACAAAAACATATATTAATATAGTTTCGAACAAGATTCCAAACTTTTTCTACATAATAATTAAAAAAGGTACCAACAACATAACAATGCATCAAAAACCCATCCTCTTTTGTTTATTCCAGCACCTCTAACAGCATTTGAATCCGCCATCCCTACAATAATCAGATTTTAAGCATATAAAATCACAGCTAACTAAAGTTTTGTAAAATATATAAGACAATGAACTAGATTTACATGACAAAAACCTAAGAAGTGCATAAATCCACACAAAATTAAAATCAAAGAACAAAACTATTTGTATTTACCATTGTGATGGCTCGGTAGGGACGAGCAAAACCAAGAAAACGTACCGGAGAAGACGTACCAATATTTACAGGTGTTGTAGAAACGTACCGTAGAAGACTTCGCTGATTTGAGACTGAAAAAGAGTAGCAGAGGAGATGGCGATGTCGATTTGTCACTGAAAATCTAAAGGAAAAGGTAATCACCTTCAGAGAGAAAGGGGGCTAGGGTTTAAAACGTGTTTACAATTTGGGGTAAACTGTGCTTTGCACATGAATTTCTATTTTATACCCCTTTTTTTATATATGCACTTCCCATTCCTGCCGAGAATGGCCCCTCCGTTAATTTTGGCATTCTCACCCATTCTCTTCTTTTTCTAGAGAATGAAAATGGTGGAAAGGGAATGAGTTTTTGATTCTCTTTTTTCATTCTCGGTTGCAAACAAACATGGGAAATACAATCAATTCCATTTCATTCATTTCCATTCCATCCTACCAAACATGCCCTAAAGGGCCAGAGACAAACCCCTACGTACATCTTGTGGGTCATGATGAACGGTTAATTAAATAGGTTAACAAGAGTACAAACAAGATTTATGGTTTTCACTTATAACATTAGTCTTATTTAGTATGATTTGTGGAATTATGGAATGTTAACAGAAGTCATTTGGTAGTAAAAAAGTACTTTGTGATGCATATTAAGTAACGGAGCTGATTATTAAAGAGCAATTTTTATCAATTTTATGTCATTTATTTCTTTTTACCACATTTAACATTTCACTCTTCCCACTAAGATCCGTTACTCTTTATTTATAAACATTCATTTCTTTCTTTTTCACCTTTTGCTGTCACCGATATGCTACCTAAGAAAGTTAAAAACATGATTATTATTGTGTGTTTGTGATCTTTATAGAAACTTATTAATATAATATCTTGTTAAATTTTCTAATGTGTGTGATATTTTCATGCATGACTTTCAAATATTATGTAGAATGATTTTGCATATGTTCTAGTACCTTAAATCTAGGTAGAAAACAATCATTTGCAATTGAGTGTGGATTTTGACCAGCCATTTTGCCATTTTGTGGCATCTTTACTAATTTATAATTAAATTAAGTACACATATACATACTATTGTAGGTACTATATTTGTATGAAATAAAAAGATGTAGACTAGATGACTTCATTAAATTATAATATTGCATACTATTAAAATAAATTAAGTTAAAGAAGAATATAACAATATAAATAAACAAACTAACGGGTCTTATTGGCCGATTTTTCTGGAAGTGAGCTTATCTCCATGCAGAGTAATCTTCCAGCAATCAACTTGTAGCATAAATACACTAATCTTCTATAACACAACTAGAATGTAACGACCCGAAATTTGTAAATAAATAAATTGTACAAAAATACGATAAATAAGGATAAATTGTTTAAGGAACGTAGGAATTGGTTTCGTGTCGTTTGGACACCGTACGAGAAAGTTATGGGCGAAACTGGGTCGAGCCAAAGATCAAAAAGTGCAGCCTTAGCTGCTCAAGAAGTTCACGACGTGAACAATAGTTCTTGATCGTGAACATGGTCCAGCTAATCAGACAATCAGGCGCGAACTACTTCCCGATCAGGTCCCGATCGCGAACTTCGCGTGCGTGAAGAAGTTCACGTCGCGAACTCCGGGTAACGATCGTGAACTTTGGCGACACCAACATTAAATTCGGGAAAACCTCATTTATTACACATAAAATCCTAGTTTTTCTCCTCTCAACTTGTGTGTGCGATTTTTGAGTGTAAAGTGACGATTGGAGCTTAATCTACACTAGTCCTTGGAGATTCTTGCTCACATTTGAAGATCAAAGGTGATTGGTTGAAGGATTTGAGGCATTCAAATCTTGAGGAGTGATATTGGTGTTCAAGGAACACAACATTTGGATAAGCTTGGCTAAGATGAGTACATGTGAACTTTCAAAACTGAGTACATAGTTAGTAAATGTTTTATGATTAAATGTTTTTATCGAGTCTTTAAGTAATTTAGTTATTTATGTGATTTATGACGAATTGCTTACGTGATGATGAAATGATTAATTGAATGAGAAATGATGGAGCTATAGGCTCATAATGATAAGAGAAAAGTGATGATGATGATGTTGTTGTCCCTAGGGCCGTAGTAGATTGAAGGCATTCCGGTTATTACGGTACCTTTAGGTTAGTGGTAGATTGGAGGCATTCCGATTACCCAATACCTAAGAGTCCCGGTAGATTGGAGGCATTCCGGTTACCGTGGATATGATGGTCTTGATAGATTGGAGGCATTCCGATTATCTTGACATTGGCCAAATGATGAAAGTAATGAAATGACCCAAACGAACCTAGTAATATTATCTTAAGTTTAAATGATATTATTTGACTAGTTGTTTATCGGGTCTAAAACCCATGTATCTCACGAGGCAATTTTGTCTCACGTACTATGTTTGTGTTTTTGCTATGTACTCAGGTTCGGGATCGAAGATCTAGGAGGCCCGTTTAGAAGAGGCCTTTTTGAGATTAGCTCGGTGTTGATGATCAGAGTCCTTATCTTATGGTTAAGATATAATTTGTAACACCGTTTTTGTAAACTCTGATAATCTCGAACAAGAAACCTTTTCGTTTTTGTAAAACCGATATTTGACACCGATACGATATTATGTATTTTGGATTAAATGTTATTTAAATATTGTTTTGAAAGTTGAGGTGTTACAACTTGGTATCAGAGCTATAGTTTAAGTGAACTAGGTTGAGTTGACCATCCTAGACTTAAACTGAGCTAGTAGGACCGTAGGTTCCATAGGATACTTATGAATTGGCTATTGAGACCTTAAGTGTAGGTTCGATAGGGTTGACCTTAAGGGAATAGGTCATGTTGGTTCTGGAACGGTCAATGCTACCGTTACTTTGATAAATTGACTTCTAAATGATTGATGTCTTATTATATCAAAATGGTGAGAACTAAAAGTGCAAGAGGCCCACTCGATCAAGGGCAAGATTCGAATAACCTTGTCGAACCGGTATCTGGCCCTCCACCTCGTGATGAAGTGGAGAATTCGGGGGTTGAAAGGAACACTCACACCCCGGTCACCGTAGAACACCTCCAAACTATGTTCAACCAAATGAGGAACATAGTGAACGAGGATGTGAACCGAATCCTCAATGAGCATAGGGCACGTGAAAGGCGGGAGGAATCTCCACCCCGCATAAAGAGCAAGTCAAGTAGCGTTGCTCAAACCGAGAGGTCTTCGACGGAAGAAGAGGAGAGTGACCCCGAGCCGAGGGAAAGGAAGGGGTGCACGTACAAAAATTTTGTGGCTTTTAAGCCCGATAACTACTATGGTAGCTCCGAACCAAAAGTCACGATCCGTTGGATCCGTGAAACCGAACAAGTCCTTGAAGCTAGTAAATGCAAGGAAGGTGATATGGTGATTTATGCTTCTCAGTTGTTGAAGGATGAAGCCCTCGTGTGGTGGGATACTATGTACGAAACTTTGGGAAATAGGGCGGTGTACAAGATGACTTGGGATGAGTTTGTGAAACGGTTGAAGGCAAAGTTTTACCCCGAGAGAAACTTAGAGAAACTCCAAGAAGAGTTTGTTCACTTGAAGAAGGAAGGAATGAGTGTAGATGAGTACACCAAAAAGTTCACGGGATTGATCCCGTTTGTAATCAAATTGTATCCGGATGAGAGGTCCCGGATTGTTAGGTATGCTTATGGACTCCCGTGGGAGTATGAGTTAGAAGTGAAAAGGGCCGCCACACTCGATGAGGCTATCGGTGCGGCGAGGAATGTTGAGGAGGTTGGCCAAAGGAAGATCAATGAAAGGCCAAAGTTTGAAAAGAGAAAGTTTGAAGGAAGCTCGGGATCGGTAAAGAAGGGAAAGTTCATCCCGACCTATTCCAAGCAAACGAGTGTTGGTGCTTGTAAGAAGTGTGGCAAAGACCACAAGGGGGAATGTTTGGCGGATTCAAAGTCGTGTTTTAAATGTGGAAGGCCGGGGCATATGGCGAGGGATTGCCGGGCCAAACCGTTGGAGGAAATCGAGTGCTATTCGTGCCATGAAAAAGGGCACTATAGCAACTCTTGCCCGAAGAAGGGAAGCGAGACCATGGTGTCGACCGCTCAAAAGAAAGCGGAGCCGACAAAGGTCAAGGGACGGTCCTTCCAACTTACCTGAGATGAAGCCAAGGAAGTCCACGATGTCGTTTCAGGTACCCTACTCGTAAATTCTATTCCCGCCCGGATCTTATTCGACTCGGGTGCTACTTATTCGTTTGTGTCGCATGATTTTGTTGTGGTGTTGAAAGTGCCGTTAGAACTCCTTGATGAGATTTATGATATAGAAATTGCGGATGGTAAAACCTCCATAGTTCAACATATGTGTCGAAATTGTGAATTGGAAATAGACGGGAAAAAGTTTAAGGTGAATTTATTACCCATGGAAATTGCGGGTTTTGATATAGTTATATGTATGGATTGGTTGGGTGAAAATCAAGCAAAGATTTTATGCGGGAAAAAGATAGTCTCAATTAGGACTCCCGACAACGAAAAAGTTTATGTGTATGGTGAGAGACGACACCATTTGCCATGTCTTATGACCGCGGTTAAAGCTAGGAAATGTTTAGCCAAAGGGTGTTCGTCCTTTTTAGCGTATGTGTTAGATGGAAGGAAGGAGAAGAAGACGGTGGAAAATGTGAAGGTGATTCGGGACTTTCCCGAAGTATTTCCCGATGATTTATCGGGATTGCCGCCGGAGAGACAAGTAGACTTCCGTATTGATTTGGTTCCGGGAGCGACGCCGATAGCTCGTGCTCCATACCGTTTGGCTCCCACCGAAATGCGGGAATTGATGTCCCAATTTCAAGAGTTACTCGACAAAGGATTTATTCGTCCTAGCTCGTCTCCATGGGGTGCGCCCGTATTGTTCGTTAAAAAGAAAGACGGTTCAATGAGAATGTGCATCGACTACCGAGAGTTGAACAAGATGACGATTAAGAACCGATACCCGTTGCCTAGAATCGACGACTTGTTTGATCAACTTCAAGGTGCCGACTATTTCTCGAAGATCGATTTGAGATCGGGTTACCATCAAGTTCGAGTGAAAGAGGGAGATGCCGAGAAGACGGCGTTTCGTACACGTTATGGACATTACGAGTTTTTGGTAATGCCATTCGGGTTGACTAATGCACCGGCCATTTTTATGGACCTTATGAATCGGGTTTGCAAACCATTCCTCAACAAGTTCCTTATCGTATTTATTGACGATATTCTTATTTATTCAAAACCGAAGAAGAACACGAGAGCCACCTAAGGCAAACGTTAGAAGTGCTACAACGAGAGAAATTGTATGCTAAGTTTTCTAAGTGTGAATTTTGGATTCGAGAAGTCCAATTCCTTGGTCATGTCGTATCTCGAGAAGGAATCAAAGTCGACCCGTCGAAGATTGAAGCGGTTATGAAGTGGGAACCGCCACGAACTCCAACCGAAGTGAGAAGTTTTCTCGGCCTTGCCGGGTATTACCGTCGATTTATTCAAGACTTTTCTCGAGTGGCGACTCCACTCACGTTGTTGACCCGAAAGAGTAGTGAGTTTGTGTAGGGAGAAAAGCAAGAAAATGCATTTGCCATATTAAAGGAAAAATTGTGTAACGCCCCGGTTCTCACGTTACCCGAAGGGATGGAAGACTTTGTCGTGTATAGTGATGCTTCACATAAAGGTTTGGGTTGTGTTTTGATGCAGCGAGGGAAAGTGATCGCCTATGCCTCGAGACATCTAAAGAATGCGGAAGAAAGGTACACGACTCATGATTTAGAATTGGCGGCGATAGTGTTTGCTTTGAAGTTATGGAGACACTATTTATACGATACAAGGTGTATGTTATATACGGATCACAAGAGTCTTCAATACGTTTTTACTCAAAAAGACTTAAATATGAGGCATAGAAGATGGATCGAATTGATACAATATTATGATTGTGAGATTGTTTACCATGCGGGGAAGGCCAACGTGGTAGCCGACGCCTTCAGCCGAAAGGTGTATGAAAAGCCGAATAGAGGAAAGCTAACACGTATTGAAGTAGTCTCGAGTATAGTAGAACGAATCAAGAATGCCCAACGGGAAGTGATGGAAAAGGATGAGTTAAGGCAAGAACGTTTGGGAAAGAACCAACATTTTTTGGAAAACAAGCAAGGGTTGAAAACCGTTGGTGGTCGAATATGGGTTCCTAAGTTCGGGGGTACCCGAAAGGAGTTACTAACCGATGTTCATAAGTCTAAGTATTCGATCCACCCGGGGAGTACGAAAACGTACCAAGATATGAAGAAGATGTATTGGTGGCCCGGGATGAAGGCAAGAGTGGCAAAGTATATTTCTAAATGTGCCACGTGTGCACAAGTAAAAGCCGAGCATCAAGTGCCTTACGGGGTAGCTCAGTCGTTGCAAATCCCGGCCGGAAAATGGGATGACATAACAATGGATTTTATTGTGGGGTTGCCAAAGACGAGCAAGAACCACGACGTTATTTGGGTCATTGTTGACCGGTTGACCAAAAGTGCATTATTCTTGGCAATTCGGGAAACCATGTCACTTGAGAAGTTGGCAAAGTTGTATGTGGATGAAGTAGTAAGACTTCATGGAGTCCCGTTGTCCATTGTGTCCGATAGAGATGCGAGGTTTACCTCGAGATTTTGGAGATCGTTGCAAGAGGAGTTGGGAACGAAATTGCGATTGAGTACGGCTTACCACCCGCAAACCGATGGTCAAAGTGAAAGAACCATCCAAACGGTTGAAGATATGCTAAGATCGTGTGTGCTAGATTTTGGAGGTAAATGGGACGAACATTTACCGTTAGTTGAGTTCTCCTACAATAATAGTTACCAATCGACTGTTAAAATGCCGCCTTATGAGGTATTGTATGGAAGGAGATGTAGGACTCCATCGTGTTGGCTCGAAGCGGGTGAGACGAAACTCACGGGTCCCGAAATTGTGAAGATGACCAATGAAAAGATTGGAATAATCCAAACCAATATGAAAAGTGCCGAAGATCGACAAAGAAGCTACTCGGGTTTGAAAAAGAGACCGTATGATTTGAATGTTGGTGACATGGTGATGTTGAAAGTATCGCCTTGGAAAGGCGTGATGCGGTTTGGTAAGAAGGGCAAATTGAGCCCAAGGTATGTTGGCCCGTTTAAGATTTTGAAACGGTCGGTTTGCAAGCTTTCAAGTTAGAACTTCCCCCCGAACTTCAAGGTGTTCACGATACGTTTCATGTAAGTTATTTGAAGAAGTTCGTGGGTGAAGTTGAAAATATAATCCCACTGCAAGAATTGCGGGTTGATGCCCCGAACCGATTGATTGAAGAACCCGAAGCCATACTAGAGTCAAAAACCAAGAAACTTCGGAATAAAGAAATTGAATTGGTGTTGGTCAAGTGGAAGCATTCACTTGGACCGAACTTGACGTGGGAAGTCAAGGACGAGATTCGGAAAAGATACCCGAACTTCGTGAATTATGATGAGATTCCGAGGACGGAATCTCCTTAAGGGGTAGATAGTTGTAACGACCCGAAATTTGTAAATAAATAAATTGTACAAAAATACGATAAATAAGGATAAATCGTTTAAGGAACGTAGGAATTGGTTTCGTGTCGTTTGGACACCGTACGAGAAAGTTATGGGCGAAACCGGGTCGAGCCAAAGATCAAAAAGTGCAGCCTTAGCTGCTCAAGAAGTTCACGGCGTGAACAATAGTTCACGATCGTGAACATGGTACAGCTAATCAGACAATCAGGCGCGAACTACTTCCCGATCAGGTCCCGATCGCGAACTTCGCGTGCGTGAAGAAGTTCACGTCGCGAACTCCGGTTAACGATCGTGAACTCTGGCGACACCAGCATTAAATTCGGGAAAACCTCATTTATTACACATAAAACCCTAGTTTTTCTCCTCTCAACTTGTGTGTGCGATTTTTGAGTGTAAAGTGACGATTGGAGCTTAATCTACACTAGTCCTTGGAGATTCTTGCTCACATTTGAAGATCAAAGGTGATTGGTTGAAGGATTTGAGGCATTCAAATCTTGAGGAGTGATATTGGTGTTCAAGGAACACAACATTTGGATAAGCTTGGCTAAGATGAGTACATGTGAACTTTCAAAACTGAGTACATAGTTAGTAAATGTTTTATGATTAAATATTTTTATCGAGTCTTTAAGTAATTTAGTTATTTATGTGATTTATGACGAATTGCTTACATGATGATGAAATGATTAATTGAATGAGAAATGATGAAGCTATAGGCTCATAATGATAAGAGAAAAGTGATGATGATGATGTTGTTGTCCCTAGGGCCGTAGTAGATTGGAAGCATTCCGGTTATTACGGTACCTTTAGGTTAGTGGTAGATTGGAGGCATTCTGATTACCCAATACCTAAGAGTCCCGGTAGATTAGAGGCATTCCGGTTACCGTGGATATGATGGTCTTGATAGATTGGAGGCATTCCGATTATCTTGACATTGGCCAAATGATGAAAGTAATGAAGTGACCCAAACGAACCTAGTAATATTATTTTAAGTTTAAATGATATTATTTGACTAGTTGTTTATCGGGTCTAAAACCCATGTATCTCACGAGACAATTTTGTCTCACGTACTATGTTTGTGTTTTTGCTATGTACTCAGGTTCGGGATCGAAGATCTAGGAGGCCCGTTTAGAAGAGGCCTTGTTGAGATTAGCTCGGTGTTGATGATCAGAGTCCTTATCCTATGGTTAAGATATAATTTGTAACACCGTTTTTGTAAACTCTGATAATCTCGAACAAGAAACCTTTTCGTTTTTGTAAAACCGGTATTTGACACCGATACGATATCATGTATTTTGGATTAAATGTTATTTAAATATTGTTTTGAAAATTGAGGTGTTACATAAAACATATTTTAATTAGATTTAAGCTTTTGCATAATTAATTGTCCTTTTAATTTATAAAGATGGTTGTTACCTTTAAATTTATTTTCTTTTGTAATATTCCAAATGTCTCTGCAGTTTCACGGATCATGATCCCATTCACTCCCATTTTGCATTATGCAACTGCAATAAATATAAACATATTTATGTAAATACCAAACAATTTAATCCAAAAGTAGTCATTTCAACAATAAAAAAACATAAAAATACGAGATTAACCTAGAATATGTGCACCATGTAGATCCGCAACGAGAAGACATTGAGCCACTTGACTTTTCCTGGAAGTTTAATCATCATAATTGCCACAAAATTACAAAAATATATAAATTCTGAATAATAGCGAAAACAGAATTTATTCTTACCCAACACTCTTTAGAAGTTGCATAATGTAGCCTTTCCACATTTCATGCATCGGATTAAGCGTTTCAAAACTGTAAAAAATTATCAAAAAAAAAAAACGTTTCAAATAATCTGGTTAAACCGAAATTAAAAAATATATATATATATATATATATATATATATATATATATATATATATATATATATATATATAGAGAGGGGTTCATGCGAGAACCACTAAAATTGCGAGAACTGCGAGAACCATTTCTGACCAATCATTTCAATTAATTAGTTTTTAATTATAAAGGGCATTATAGTCTTTTGAAAACTATAAAAATCTTTTAATTAATATCAAATTCAGTTTCTTTAATTAAATCGTAACTTCCATGCTATTTTCTAGCATAATAATTCTGCAAATTCATAGATTATTTTTGAAATTTGTATCCATTCATTGATGAACGCATAACAATAACTACCATTTTAACCATCTTTAATGTGTTTAATGATGAATACAAAATAATCCATTCAATGATGAATGCATTGTGAAACAATAATATTACTACAAGTAATGAACAAATTACAAAATTATACGTGTTTAATGATGAATACATTTGCAAAATCCTAATTAAATTTATAATTAGTTATTGAACAAATGTACAAGTAATGAACAAAATTATTGTTCATCACTAATGAAAAAAATTATTAATAAATCAACAAATTACAAAATTACAAACCAATAAACTACTTAACAAAAATCCATCATTGTTCATCACTGTCATCAATCTATGTTCATCACTTTCATCAATCTATGTTCATCACTTTCATCACAATTGTCGGATGCCTAGGTTCCAACGTTGACTTCATAAGCATGTCAAATCACATGAACAATTCTGAGATAAAAATGATGAACAAAACCTTCATTGTTTGCTCTTTCTACAAGCATGTCAAAAAGTCAGATCTGCAACACAAACAAGAATAGAACCGCTATAAACCTACAACAATTTCGTAAAATTAATATAAACATCAATCTCTAAAAAACCACGTCTAATTAAAAACCAGCCAAATCAACATAACCAAGAACATTTACTTAACATACACAAGTCAACATTCAAGAATGAACATCCAAAGTTATTAAAAAAAACATTTACTGTAAAAAAAATTACCTTGGGTGCTATATTCAATCCTTATTTGGAACAAAACACAAGGTAGGAAGATACCCATTAGAAGCCATAAGATCATCCGAAAGAAAAAGAAGACAAATCTATCAAATTTAAAACAACAAATCCTTACATTTTTTTAAGTATATTTCTTTAATAGTGAGTCTTCAAATAAGACAAACTGAAATTCAACATCACATCCCATATTATATGTTTGAATCTCGTAACTCACCTTCAATGGTTCAACCACCGCCGACGTCGGAAGGGATACCTGAAGCTGTTGCATCGAAATCGGAAACGAAATCGCAATCGGTAGCACCGCCAACGATGGTTTCGGGACCGATTGAGGATGTGCCACAGTCGGCGTTTCATAAGAATCGGTTCTGGGAATCGATAGGCACAAAGACGTCGTGCATTTTAGAGGCCGACGGCGGGGGTTAGGGTTTTGGTGGTGGCGATGTGGAACCATGGTAGAGAGAGAAGTTGCCTGCCTCTATTTCTTTTGAGTGTTGACTGCGTAAAATTAGATCTTTGAATAGTTAAAATACTATAATTAAAATCTAGTGCATAAGACTATTATACCCTTCCAGCTTTTAAACTTTAGGTTTTAATATTAACTTATTTACAAAACTGCCATCATTAATCATAACCATTGATCTTATAATCTAATGGTCATAAAATTGTTCTCGCAGTTCTCGCAATAATAATGGTTCTCGCATGAACCCTTGTCTATATATATATATATATATATATATATATATATATATATATATATATATAAAACTCACTTGTGGAATTCTTGAGGCAAATTTATTAATCCATGTTTTTTATGTTGTTTCATTGACATATGATTTTTAGATCTTTTTGAATGGCTTTGTAAATCCTTTGCAAGTGACATGTTGCGTTCTTGCACTTTATTATCAAGATGAACACGATTGTCAATCTTCATTCTTCTAGATCCTTGCACGTGATTTTGTGCAGAATCACCACTTTGAAGAATTTCATGCAAAATCTTGTCAACTACATTTACCTGTGTAAGTTAATCATGTAATGAAATAACAGTCTAAATCATAACATACGATTATAACGATATAAATTAAAGAAGGAAAATATTAAGACCTCAAAAATTGGCATTGCTAACTTCTCATGTACAGGGTGAGAGAGTGAACGATATATAGGATGTATTAAACTATATTATGTATATCTTGTAAAGTAGACAAAGATATTTGTATTAGTATTAGAGATTATCCTTTTCCTAAGTTAGTTAAGTAATATCATGTGTATAAACAATGTATTGTACACAATTCAAATCAATGAAACAATTGATTTCCAATATGGTATCAAGAGTCTAAAACCCTAAAACCCCCACTCGGCCGCCGATCACGATCGCAGCCCCCATCTTCGATTTTTTTTCCGGTTCTTAGGGTTCTTCACATTCGATCTTCATGGGTACTCCAGGCGCAGCTTCTTCTTCATCAACCACTTCGGAATCCAAGCTTCATCCGGTGTATACTGTCACCAATATTCAAAACAAAGTTCGAGTATTGGACGGCACGAAAGTTACTGTCAGGATCGAATAACCAAAACAAGTTATAGTCAACCCAGATATACTAATAACAAGAAGTTGCAGCGGATCAACACTTGTATTAATATATTAAGAACAATAGAATACTGTATATTGAATGAACAATGAATAATGTTAAGAACACAGTGATTCACAAAAAGCTTCAATGTATATTATTGATTAACAATACACACGTACGTTTATAATTCGTAAGGAACTATTTATAACAGTCCTTGAAGCCTAACTATTTACCCTAGTTATTCTAGGACTTGATTTACATCGAATTATAAAATATATACATTGAATAACATTCTATAACTAACTCTGCGAAGATCTCGGACTTGATTTGCTTCCAAATACGCGTATCAGTAGTAACTGCAATCACCAGTAGTAAATATGCATCATCAGTAGTAAATGTGATGATCAGTAGTAATTCTTCAATATGTGCATGATCAGTAGTAAGTTAGTTATACTCTTCACCAGTATCAACTCATCAGTATCAAGTGTTTCTGCCCCATCGGTAGTAACCATAGTCTTCATCAGTAGTAACCATGATCAGTACTAACTGCAGCATCAGTAATAAGTTGAACTGTGATTTGTTCTAACAATCTCCCCCTAAACTTATTGATTCTCTTTCAATCAATCAAGTTTCTTTTTCACATATTCTTCTTCTTTTCTTTTTCTTCCAACAATTTTGCTCTTCTTTGATCACCTTCTAAAGTCTGTTGGTTTCTTTTATTCCTTTGTGCAATAATATATTTGCTGATCTTTTTCACAAATTCATTCAACTTGTTTTGGAACATCACAGCATCATTAGGTTTAATAAAATTCATGCACCAAATTTGATAAAGAGTCTTCTCAGAGTGAGGATACTCTTTTTCATATAGGAATAAATCACACTTCTTACTTGTATATTCAAAGAAGTACATGTTGACCGTTGGTAGCACATTCCAGGCTTGAATATTTTCTGGATTTGTAAACTTCTCTGAATATTCATCTGGATAAAAAGCAGCATCAATCATTTCTGTAATGTAACCTGCAGCTGAATTCTTACAGGTCTTCTTGGTCATTCTTGGTTTACCAATAATCAGCATCTTGATTATGTCACTTCTGGTTAGGGACATGACTAAAGGTTTCCAAGCTCTAAATCTTTGAGTGACCTTATCTTCTCTAACAATCTCAATCACATCATCTATACATCTCCAGTTGATGATTGGATTGCTTTCTAGGGGAGCAATAGGAAGATCATGAACTTGAACTATTTGTAGTTTCTTCTTTGGTTGTTCTAGTTCAGATTGACCAGCCTTCCTTTTTCTTGTAATTAAAGAGAGTTCACCAGATATTTCACCAGTTATAGTTTTTCTTTCTTTCATTTCTTTGGAGTTTATCTGTTCAAGCTTTGTGGTGTCCTCCTCTTTAATCTTTTATTCAAGAAGTTCCTTCTTCTTCTCCACACAGTACTTTTCTGTCAAGTTGACCAACTTCATTCTTCCAAAGGCCTTGGTATTGTGGCCTCTTGACTTCAAGTATGAGACCATTTCTTTCTTATTGTCTGCAAATTCTACTGGCATATCAGCTTTCAGCTCTTTGCATTCTTGTACTTGTGCTTCAATAAGTTCTATTGTTTCAGATTCAAGTTGCCTTATTTTTTGTAGTTCTCTTTGTTGCAATTCTTTTCTGGTTTCTGCAACTTGTTTGGTTTTGACCTTGTGTTGAAATTGTGGCAGTTTTGATATGTCAGCTATATCTGCCAATTTTATTTCTGTAAAGGGTTGTCTTAGTATTCTAGCCCTTTCTGCTAATTTTCTGTTCTCAATGGCTAGAGAGGCTTCAACCTTCTTCAAATAATTTGCCCTTTTTACTTTCCACCTATCCTGCTTGGCTGATTTAGCAAAATTGATTTTGTTGACCATTTCATGACCTTGTGCTCTGTTAGGTTGGTCTTCATCAGCAATTTCCTTTCCCTTTCCTATGTAGTTGTCACTCTTTTTATCTGGTGCAGCTTCAATTCTAAATTTATGACCATAGGTATGTATTTGTGACATGGGAAGTATTTTGGGATGTGGAGGTAAAGTGCATTCATAAACTTCTAACCAGTTGATGTCATCATCAATGTCTTTCACCACCAATTGTGTTGACTTTGTTACTGGTGATGGTGGAATTATTACTGCAGGCTCTAGTAGTGGTGGCAGTTCAATAATATCATCAGTAGTAGCCAAGGTAGTTACTACTGGTATGTCTTTAGGAATTACTACTGATAGGGCATCAGTAGTGTTTGCTGCCTCTTCTTGATTTACTACTGCTATGTCATCAGTAGTAGTAGGAGTTACTACTGATGCTTCTTGTTGAGCTTGTTCTTCCATAGGAGCAGTAGTAGTAGCCTCATCAGTAATATCCATCTTTTCTAGGCTTTCATCATTGACCTGGCCTTCATCAACCTTTGTTTCTTTAAGATTGAGGAGAGAAGTTGCTGCTGCTGTAATAGATTCATCTATCATGCTTTGTATGTTGTCCTTCTCCCCCTTAGTGAGCTCAACTGGTGGAGCTTCACTATTATCAACCTTCTTTTTCAGCCTCCTTATAATTTTTGTTTGTTGACGAAGCCTGTGCTCATATAATTTCATTCTTTTGTTGATTGTGTTAATGTGCTTCTTCATATAGGTCATGGTTTTTCCTTGATTGGTGAGATATGTAAGACACTCATGTACAGTGGATTCAAGGTATTCCAACCTATCCGTCAATTGTTTTTGTTCAATACTGCCCTCACTCCTTCTAGCAAGATCATCGGGCTCACTAACAGGTACTTTGGCTTTAAGGTTTTCCATCCTTTCCATCAAATCAATAGTTTCAGTTCTACCCTCATCACTTCTTGGTGATGAAATGGGTTGTTTGGACACTCTCTTATTCCTAGAAGAAGCAGTAGTGCCCCCCCTTTTGGTTTCTTGGCACCGGGGTCCTCTTAGTGCTTCCTCAAAAGAGTCATCACTAAGAGTTGCCGAGGTCTGGGTCCTATTGATGTTCTCACTATCCTGTGCACCCACCTTTGAGGCATCAGTAGTGAGAGCCCTTTCCTCATGCCCTCTCTCCTCCTTGGAGGACAACTCTTGGAGCCTGGGGTTTGACTCAATGGGTCCCCTGGTGTCCTTTAAGGAAGATTTCTTCCTTTTATAGTTTTTCTGGAATGATTTGGCTAAAGGCTGGTCTTCTACAGAGTGAAGAGTAGCACTCTGCAGATTTAATTCATGTTCCTGGGACACATTCAGGACATCTATTTGGGTGTATGATTGAGTGACTGTTTGGGGTTGTGTTTGGGCTGTATTTGGGGGTGAAGGAGTGGGTTGAGGTTCAATTGGGGTTGTATCTTTGATTGAACCTTCTCCAATATTTGGTTGATCTTTGATCATGTTAGGAAACAGAGGGGTTTCCTTGCCCGAAAATTTAAATTGTTTTCTCATATTTGAGAAAACTTTCTTGTTCAACTCAGGAGTTATAAAAATGTTTTTAGGAGTTGACAAGTTTTGCAATTCACAATTTATTAAATGTTGAAGAAATCTGGGATACATTAAAAAATTTGAAGTAGAAAGATTTCCCAACATTCCTTCAAAAATCATATTTAAAAAATTAAAGACTTGGTCAGTGCTTAAACAAACAACAGCAGATGCTATTGCTTTATTAAACTCATTCCAAGTACTTCTTTTAGGAGAAATACAGTGTTGAATAGTATGTACAAGAAATTTCCATTGTGGGGAGAGAAGACCCTTTTGGAAAGTGACAATGTCAAGTCTTCCCTCATATCCCATTTTGTTTAAAATTTCAACAATGTATTCCTTAGGAAGAGAAAACAAACCTTCATCGTCGTGCAGTTGTAGATGGTGTCTGATGGATTGTTCAGTTATGGTGATAGTCTTTCCATCCACAGTAGATTTTATCATATGCACAGTTGCACCTTCGGTTCTTTCAGCATTGGTCCAGAAATCAACCAAGTGTTGTTGATAAGCTTTAGGGTTCACAGTGAGTGCAAATTTTATATAAGACTGTTTCAAGAACATGACGATTGGACGAAAGTCTTTTGTTCCGTCTGGATTCTTTAGATACGCACACATGTTGTGAAACTCTGAGTATTTAAGATTTGTGTTAACATCAAGAGATTGTAGAGTTGCCATTGTCGTCGATGTTTGTGTTTGATCGTTTGTTTTGAGAGAAAAGGTATGAATGTTGTTACTGGTGCAGGGTTTATGATCGCGATTTAGGGTTTATCGAGAGGATTTAGTAAATCGATGTGAGGATAATGCTAAACTAATCGACTTCAGCTATTTATATCTTACGATTTGATCTGCAAAAAGACTAAATTGCCCTTCGAATCATAACACAACGGTTATTTTCATGGGGGTTAGTTTGGTAACTTTGACAATCTAAAGACCAGTAGTAAATTAGATACCAGTAGAAAACTTCAGTAGTATCTATGAACGTCAGTAGTAACTAAGGATTTTGACATCAGTAGTGACTGTAGACATCAGTAGTAACTAATGAAATTTTAATACTGACCTAATTTACCAACCCTAGCAGTAGTAACCACCATTTTAGAGACCAGTAGTATATGTGAGTACAATCGTTTATCAGTAGTATTTTGTGCATACTCAATACACACCATATTGACCTACCAGTAGTAAAACACTTATTAACATAAATAACTTTTTACAACAGAAAAACTTTACACATGATTTTGATTGTGAAATTAATTTATTAAAATCATTCCAATACTGCTAACTAAGAAGCTGAATCTTCCTACATCAAATGCTTTTGTAAAAAGATCTGCTAATTGATTGTCAGTATGAATTTTAACTACTTTGATTAACTTCTTTTCATTGCAATCTCTTATAAAATGAAATCTTATTTCAATGTGTTTAGTTTTAGAGTGTTTTACTGGATTGTTCACAATACTAATAGCATTTTGATTATCAATAAAAATAGGAGTTTTAAGTATAGAGATACCGAAGTCTATAAGTTGGTTTTGAATCCAAAGTACTTGAGCACAACAAGCAGATGCAGCTACATACTCTGCTTCAGCAGTTGATGTGGATACATTTGTTTGTTTCTTACATTGCCATGACACCAGTCTTGATCCAAAGAATTGACATCCACCAGTAGTGGACTTTCTATCTTGACATTCACCTCCATAGTCACTATCTGTGTAGGCTATGAGTTCAAATGGTGATTCATGTGGATACCATAGACCAAGTGATGGTTTGCCTTTCAAGTATCTGAATATTCTTTTGACAACCTGCAAGTGAAGTTCTTTAGGTATTGCTTGATATCTTGCACACACACAAACACTGTACATAATGTCAGGTCTTGATGCAGTTAGGTACATCAAAGATCCTATCATTGATCTATATAAGTGTTCATCTACATCCTCCCCCTCAGCATCAGGATGTAGGTGTTTGTGTGTTTCCATTGGTGTACTTGCACTCTTGCAATCTTTCATAGCAAACTTCTCCAAGATATCTTTGACATATTTTGATTGGTTTATCAAGATACCATCTGATCTTTGATTCACTTGGAGTCCAAGGAAGAAGTTCATTGGACCCATGGAGCTCATCTTGAATTTGGTTTGCATGAGATCCTCAAACTCTTTACACAGTAAATCATTTGTTGATCCAAAAATGATATCATCTACATAGATTTGAACTAGTAGCATATCATTTTTGACCTTTCTTGTGAACAGAGTCTTGTCAATAGCTCCTCTTTTAAAATCATTCTTCAACAAGTATGATGATAATGTATCATACCATGCTCTTGGTGCCTGATGTAGGCCATACAGAGCTTTGTCTAGTTTGAATACATAGTCACCTTTTTCTGGATCTTCAAAACCTGGAGGTTGACATACATATACTTCTTCTTCAATTTTCCCATATAGGAATGCACTCTTCACATCCATTTGATAGACTTTAAACTTCTTGTATGAAGCATATGATAGGAATATTCTTATTGCTTCAATTCTAGCAACAGGAGCATATACTTCATCATAGTCTATTCCTTCTTCTTGAGTGTATCCTTGGGCTACAAGTCTGGCTTTGTTCTTGATCACTATACCTCTTTCATCTTTCTTGTTTCTAAAGATCCATCTTGTTCCAATGGCTCTTTTTCCTTTGGGTAAAGGTACAAGTGTCCAAACAGCTTGTAATTTAAATTGAAGGAGTTCTTCTTGCATTGCCTCAATCCAGTTTGAGTCCTTCATTGCTTGTTGAATCTTCTTTGGTTCATCCTGAGACAGAAAACATTCAAACATACATTCATTAGCAATTAAACTTATGTTACACATGTTTGCAGTTAGACTTTTATTTAATTTGCTTCTTGTTTGTAGTTGTGAGTTAACATCACTTAGAACATTGTCTAATGGATGGTTCTTTTGAGTCCTTGAGTTTGTAGCTCTATCAACCACTAGTTGAGTTTCAAGATTTGACTCATTTGTCTCAGGGATTTGTTCCTCTTGAGGTTCTTCATTGTCATTGATGTTTGGTTCATCATCATTTGCTGGTTCAGAGTTACTACTGGGATCAGTAGTATTTAAGTTATTGCTGGGATCAGTAGTATTTGAATTACTACTGTCCTTATTGTCTGATTCACTACTGCTTCCAGAATTTGAGTTATTACTGTCCTCAGTATTAATTGTGGGAGCAGTATCAACTACTATGTATCTCATCTCTTCTTGACCAGAATTGAAAGATGATGTTCCTTCCTTTTGAGTATGACAATTTGAATCACCTGCATTTAAATCCAAGTTAGTGTTAAAGAATTTGGTTAGATTGTCTATATTGAATAGCCAATCTGGACCATTTCCTTGTTCATTAGGTATATTCTCATTAAAGGATACATTGATGCTTTCTTCAATAATCCTTAATCTTTTGTTGAACACTCTGTATGATTTGTTTTGAGTAGAGTATCCCACAAAGATTCCATCATCAGCTTTGTAGTCAAACTTACCAATTTGTTCTCTTGTAATCAAAATAGTACAAGGACAACCAAATGATTTTAAGAAACTTATGGAAGGTTTTCTTTTGTTAAAAAGTTCATATGGTGTTTTATGATGTGGCTTAACTATTAATACTCTGTTTTGTACATAACAGGCAGTATTAACAGCTTCAGCCCAAAAAGTAATTGGTAATTTTGAGTCCGCTAGCATTGATCTTGCTGCTTCAATGATGGTTCTATTTCTTCTTTCAGCTACACCATTTTGTTGAGGAGTTCTAGGTGAGCTGTATTGCCTGTCAATACCTTTAAGATCACAAAAGTTAATTAAGTTAGCATTTTTAAATTCTGTGCCATTATCACATCTTATGGCTTTAACTTTTTGATCAGATGTGTTCTCCAGTTTAACAATGAAGTTCTTGATGAGTTCACTTGTTTCATCTTTTGTCCTGAGAAAGAAAACCCATGTATATCTGGAAAAGTCATCAGTAATAACAAGACAATATTGTTTCTTTCCAATGCTCATTACATTTGTAGGTCCAAAAAGGTCCATATGTAAGAGTTGTAAAGGAACAGAAATAGAATTTACAGTTTTGGGCTTATGAGAAGACTTATGTTGTTTACCTTTTAGGCATGCAACACAGTGATGATCACACATGAACTGTTTTTGTGGTTATCCAATTACCAAATTCTTTCTTACTAAATTGTTCATATTTTTAAAGTTTGTGTGACACATCCTTCTATGTCATAGTTCTGATTCAGTAGTGTTTGCCTTGGATATAAAGCAGTTGACCTCATTTGAAGAAATGAGTTCTCCCCCTATATCCAGGCAATACACATTGTTTCTCCTTGGAGTTCTCAAAACTACATATTTTTCATCTAAAACAAAGTCAGGAGAAAGAATGATGCACTCAATATCTGTAAAAATAATCTTGTTCTTTTTATCACATACTTGAGACACACTGACAAGATTGTATTTTAGCTCGGCTACATAAAATACATCATCAAAAGTAATTTTACCATTAGTAATTGTACCTTTGCCTGTAATCTTACCTCCATTTGGGTTCTCACCAAAGGCCACAAAACCTCCATCAAATGACTTGAAATCCTTAAGAATTTGCAGATTTCCAGTCATGTGCCTTGAGCATCCACTATCAATGTGCCATGTTCTACCTTCTTCAGGGATCTGAATGCTCTGCACAAGTAAGTAAACGATTAGTTAAGTTTGGGAACCCAAGCTTTATATGTCTTGGGTTCATCCTTTGAAAAGTAAAATTTAGAAGATTTAATTTTGAACATTTTTTGTACCCATATCTGTTTAGTACTGGTGTTTTATTTTACTACTGCCCTTTTGGATTTGTTACTGTTGTCTGAGTTTACTACTGACCTTGGTCTATACCCATTATATTTAGCTTTTGAATACTTTACTACTGATGGACCAGTAGTATTTGGGTAATTACCATGTTTAGGATAACCAGTAGTGTTTTTAACATTTGGTTTGGCAGCAGTAGTATCTTTAAAATTAAGGTTTTTACCAGTAGTATTTTGGTACTGGTACCCAACAGCATTGTAATTAGGGTTAGGATCAGTAGTAAACATGTTAAAGTTTCTACTGGTGTTGGATAAATTAAAATATTGTTTATTTTGATTTGTTTTTCCATTATTTTTGAAATAATTGCTGTTCTTTGGGCTTCCAACTCTTTTATTTTGCACAAACCTTGGTGCATTTCTTTCAAATTTTGGTGTTTCAGATTTTTGAGATTTTGTTTTATTTACTACTGATGGATCAGTAGTATCTTTTAACCTTTGTGTTTTTGCTTTTGCTTTAGAATTTTTAAATTCTTTGAACTTTTTGCAGTTAATTGGATTGAAGTGACAATCCTTTACTAAATGGTTTACTTTGTTGCAAAAAACACATCTTAATTTCTTATCCTTAGCACCTTCAGGTTTTCTTTGATCTAAGAGTTGATTTTTATTTCTTTCATTTCCCCTTCTTAAAATTTTTGGTATATTTTCAGCATCATATTTAGGAGAGTCATCTTGACTTTTTGCTGTGTGAAAACTTGTATCAATTGAGTCTGTAGTTTGATCATCATCAGATGTATCATTTGATTCAGATATTTCATTACTAGTTTCACAGTTATTTGTCATTTTTAAATCATCTAAAATTCTTTTTGTGCTTGATTTAAGAGGAGGGATAAAATTAATTGGAGGTGGAACAGCATGATATCCCACTCCATGCACAACTTTTTCAGTGGTTTGATTACTTGTTAATTCATTGACAATTTGAGAACTTCTTTCAAACTTTTTAATGGTTAATTTGTTTTGTTCTAATTCCATTTGATATTCTTCTAGTTTGATCAAAGTTTCTTTTAATTTTAATTCAAGATGTTCTTTTTAATAAGTGGTTTGTAGCAATTCTTCTTTTATCTTTTGATCAGTTATTTTATAAATTTTAATTTGATTTTCAAGATCAGCTATACAACCATTATATTCAATTCTTCTATTTCTGTTTAGAATCATCTCTTCAAGTGTTTCTTTATTAAGTTTTTCTAAATCTTTATATGCTTTAATGCATTCAGGAGTGCAAGATTTAGAATGTACCTTAGTAGGAGAATCAGTGGAAGCCATGAGAGCTTGATTCTGTGCATGTTCCTCTGCTTGAAAGCTCCAATCATAACCTTGTCCTT
Organism: Calendula officinalis; assembly: GCA_963853835.1. NCBI lineage: Eukaryota > Viridiplantae > Streptophyta > Magnoliopsida > Asterales > Asteraceae > Calendula > Calendula officinalis. The sequence continues at coordinate 76,955,151 of OY970822.1, forward strand.
GTTGTGAAACAAGAGCAGTTGAGTTTGATCTTTTGTCTGGCTGAGGACATTCTTTAGCAAAGTGCCCAAGGTTGTTACAGTTGTAACATTTGACTTTAGTCTTGTCAAATCCAGCCTTGTCACCTTTGTTGTAGTTAAGGTTTGTTCTACCAGTCCTCTTCAAGAACCTTTTGGTTCTCAGGCTCAGCATAGCCATCTGCCACTTAAGATCCATCTCTTCAAGATCATTAGGATTCAATTGTTCCAAATCATCACTAATTAGTGCAGTATGCACATGACTAGTGAAGAAGGATTCTCTTGCAGCATCTTCACAATCTGCAGCCTTTGCAGTTTCATGACCTGTTCCTGTACTAGACACAAAAGCAGCATTGTTTGAAGATAAATTAGGAGTTTTAGAGCTTACCTCAGATTCAAACACCCTAAGCTCATTGTACAATTCATCCAGCTCCTTTTCTTCCAAAGCATCACCTTGTCTATATATGACTGTGTACATAGACCATTCTTCTCCAAGAGATCTGAGAAACTTTCTATTGACATCATCATTGTCTGGTTTCACACCAACTTGATTCAATTCACCAATGAGTTTGTTAAACCTATCAAAGATTTGAGATAGGGATTCATTCTTTTGGCCTTTGAAATTTTCAAAGTCCTGTTTTAGTACAGACTTCATGTTTCTTTTGGTGCTTTTGGTGCCAACAAATCTCTTTTCCAGTGCCTGCCACAACATCTTTGCATCATCATATTCAACAAAGAGATGTTGATAATCATTAGGAATGGCCAGTAGAAGAGTGCTTAGAGCTTTGAGTTCAACTCCTCTGTCTTTCTTCTCCTTTTCACACTTGAGTTTGTCTGCTTCAGTTGCAGAGCTTGTTGCTTGATTGTGAACGGTTTTGTTTCCTTCAACAACAACTTCCCACATGGAATAATCAGTAATAAGCATGTATTGCTTAATACGATTCTTCCACATTCCAAAGTTATTGGGAGTGAGTATAGGGATTTTATTTGCTTGAATACTTTCATTGTTATCAGTCATGATTAACAATCTGTGTGTTTTAAAGATTAAAACTTTTTGTTGTTCTTAAGATTCGTAGATCTAGAACCAATACGCTCTGATACCACTTGTCAGGATCGAATAACCAAAACAAGTTATAGTCAACCCAGATATACTAATAACAAGAAGTTGCAGCGGATCAACACTTGTATTAATATATTAAGAACAATAGAATACTGTATATTGAATGAACAATGAATAATGTTAAGAACACAGTGATTCACAAAAAGCTTCAATGTATATTATTGATTAACAATACACACGTACGTTCACAATTCGTAAGGAACTATTTATAACAGTCCTTGAAGCCTAACTATTTACCCTAGTTATTCTAGGACTTGATTTACATCGAATTATAAAAGATATACATTGAATAACATTCTATAACTAACTCTGCGAAGATCTCGGACTTGATTTGCTTCCAAATACGCGTATCAGTAGTAACTGCAATCACCAGTAGTAAATATGCATCATCAGTAGTAAATGTGATGATCAGTAGTAATTCTTCAATATGTGCATGATCAGTAGTAAGTTAGTTATACTCTTCACCAGTATCAACTCATCAGTATCAAGTGTTTCTGCCCCATCAGTAGTAACCATAGTCTTCATGAGTAGTAACCATGATCAGTACTAACTGCAGCATCAGTAATAAGTTGAACTGTGATTTGTTCTAACAATTACCTACTCCGCTTGGGTGAAGTTGTTCCAACTTCATGCTCGCGGATACAAAGTTTTGTGTCACATTGACGGCACTAAACCTCCCGAAGAAACCGACCCCACGTTTGCCGCCTGGAATGAAATTGATGCACATGTGCTTCAATGGATTTACGGTACCCTATCCGACGACCTCCTTCCGCGCGTCTTGGAAGATGAATCCACTGCTTACGAAGCATGGATCCGGGTTCGTAATAGTTTTTTGAACAACAAAGGCGTCCGTGCTGCTAGCCTTGAACAAGAGTTTAATAATCTTAAACTCGAATCCATGCCCTCGCTACAAGCTTACTGCCAACGTCTACGAGACCTTGCCACTCAGCTTAAGGATGTTGATGCCGCCGTCTCTGCTCAACGATTGGTCCTACAATTAGTTCGCGGTCTACCGAGCGAGTTTGATACCGTTGCATCGTACATTCATCAAACTCTACCAACCTTTGAAACTGCTCAAAGTATGCTCGAACTCGAACAACATCGCAAATCCGGACGTGACGAAGCTGCCCCGCCCACTGTCCTTGTCGCTCCAAAGGGCTCGGACAACGACTCTCCCTCGGCTGATCGCAACTCGCATCAGCCGCCACCGGCCTATCGACCACCGCACCAAAGCAATAACAACAACAATGGTCGTGACAACCGTAATCAAAACGGCAGGGGTCGAGGTCGCGGCTCGGGCAATCGCCAGATGTCCAACAACCGTGGCCCACAATGGTCGTCGTGGACACCTCAATGGCAAATGCCACCATGTCCGTACCCGACTTACCCTTGGAGTGCACCACCGTGGAGCCCATGGACCATGCCGAACCCTAATCAGCAGCGTCCGCAGGCCCCCTCGGCACCCACTGGTCAAGCTCACCTCACGGACTACAACCCATTGCAACCATCGGATTTGGGCCAGGCGTTTCAATCTATGAGTCTCAACGCCCCGACGGATCAATCGTGGTATATGGATACCGGGGCTTCATCACACCTTACGGCGGATTCTTGTATGATTTCTAACCCTACTAATCGTAGTTCGGTACGTTCTATATTTGTCGGAAATGGTAACAGTATTCCAGTTGTTGGATCCGGTTCCACCCAAATACCCATCGGCAACCGTACACTCCATCTCCAAAATATATTACACGTACCCCACATCATTAAAACCTTATATCCATTCGTCAATTTTCTATTGATAATTGGGTTTCTATCGAATTTGACCCCTTTGGTTTTTCTATTAAGGATCTCAAGGATGGGAAGCTCCTCAAGAGGATCAACAGTACGGGTGATTTATACCCGTTCCCCGCGGCCATCACCACCGGCACTTCCACCGCCTGTCTCGCCATATCTCCAACGATTTGGCACAACCGTTTGGGACACCCCGACGGCTCTACCTTAGCTAGTCTTCGTTCTAAGTCATTTATTTTTTGTAAGGAGCCTAACTCCAATTTATGCAATTCTTGTCAAATTAGTAAACATACGCGTTTACCTTTTAGTGATTCGAGTTCTCGCACATTTCTTCCTTTTGATATTGTTCATAGTGATTTGTGGACCTCTCCCGTATTAAGTAAAAGTGGCTATAAATACTACCTAGTTTTAATTGACAACTTCACTCACTATGTTTGGGTATACCCATTAAAAACTAAATCCGAAACTTTTACCAAATTCAAACAATTTTATCAACTTATAAAAACTCAATTCGGCATGCCCATTAAATCCTTTCAATGCGACCTCGGTAAAGAATTCGACAACAATGACTTCCACAACTTTGCTAAAACCGTAGGTCTTACCTTTCGTTTCTCTTGCCCTCAAACCTCCCCCCAAAACGGCAAAGTGAAACGCATGCTTCGTCGATTAAATGAAATCGTTCTTGCTCTCCTCTACCACGCCTCTCTTCCACCCACATTTTGGGTTGAGGCCCTTCACACCGCCACATACCTTCATAATATCTTACCCACAAAAACCCTCGCAAACAAATCCCCCGCCGCCGCCCTCTTCCTCCGCCACCCCTCCCTTGATCACCTACGCGTTTTTGGATGCGCGTGTTACCCTAATCAATCCGCTAAACGACCCCACAAATTAGCCACCTGGTCAACATTTTTTGTTTTTCTGGGTTACCAACCCCAATCTAGAGGTTACCGTTGTCTCGACCTTACCACCGGCAAAGTCATTATATCCCGACACGTCAATTTTGACGAATCCAAATTTCCCTTTGCCGGCTCCCTCCCACCAACTCCTTCCACATATTCCTTCCTCGAAACCTTCCCCACCCAACTCTACGATAACGTCCACCACCCCAATACTCCTTCCCCACCAACACCACCACCTTCCCCACCTGTAGCACAACCATCCGCTCCTTCGTCCCCACCACCACCAGCTCCACACCCCAACCACCCTAACACTACCCACCCGCAGTCACCCACCCAAACACCATCACAACCTCCGCCTTCTTCCACACCACTACCACCCGACCCACTGCCACCCGCACCCCGCAACCCAATCTCCCCCCAATCTGCTCCCAACCCACTGCCACCCGCACCCCAATCTGCCCCCAACCCTCCGCAACCCGTCCCACCCATAACCAACTCCACCCACCCCATGCAAACACGATCTCAGCACGCTATACACAAACCTCGTGACATCCTAGACCTACACGTTTCCACAAAACCACCCATCTCCCCAATCCCTAAATCGCCCCGCGATGCCCTACTGGATCCCAACTGGAATACTGCCATGCACGATGAATATGGGGCACTACAGAAAAACGATACGTGGGAGTTAGTCCCGAGACCATCCGATGCACCCATCATTCGGTGTATGTCGTTATTTCGACATAAATTTAATTCGGATGGTACTCTCCAACGCTACAAAGCACGACTTGTAGTAAATGGAAAAACTCAGCAAGTTGGCATTGATTGTTATGAAACCTTTAGCCCTGTGGTTAAACCCACTACAATACGTACGGTTCTTAGTCTTTCAACGTCCCGCTAGTGGCCCATTCACCAATTAGATGTGAAAAATGCCTTCCTTCACGGGCACCACACGGAAACTGTTTACATGCATCAACCGCCGGGATTCGTAACCTACACCTTGTGTGCCGCTTACGCAAATCTTTATACGATTTAAAACAGGCCCCACGAGCGTGGTACCACAGGTTTGCCACATTTTTACAGACAAAAGGATTCACGAGCAGCAAATGTGACACATCATTATTCATATTGAATCATGGGAAAGAGACAGCCTACTTACTTTTATATGTAGATGATATTATTTTAACGGCCTCTACACAATCACTACTAACCAATATTATTACTACCTTGTCAAATGAGTTTGCCATGACAGATTTGGGGCCGCTACATCACTTCCTTGGTATAAATGTTACACGCAACAAGCAAGGACTTTTCCTATCTCAATCGCAATATGCCAAGGAAATTTTATCTAGAGCTAAAATGTCTTCGTGAAACCCTACAGCAACACCCGTGGATACTACTGGTAAATAAAGTGCTACACATGGTCCGCTAATGTCCGATCCGCACCTTTACCGCCAACTTGCCGGAGCATTGCAGTATTTAACTATTACTCGACCTGATATCGCGTACGCTGTTCAACAGATTTGTTTATTCGTGCACTCTCCACACGATCCGCACTTTAATTTTCTCAAACAGGTATTACGTTATGTTAAAGGAATACTCGAACACGGGCTTAGTATCTCTTCATCCCAATTGCACACCCTCACTGCTTATTCCGATGCCGATTGGGCGGGATGCCCAGACTCACGCAGATCTACATCAGGCTATTGTTTGTTCCTCGGGGATAATCTCATATCATGGTCCTCAAAGCGCCAACCAACTGTGTCACGATCTAGCGCAAAGGCCGAATACCGAGTAGTTGCAAATGCCGTCGCAGAAACTACATGGGTTCGGAATTTATTGCTAGAACTACAAATGCCCATTAAAAAGTCGACGGTCATCTTTTGGGATAATGTTTCCGCCATATACCTCACTGGAAACCCGGTTCAACATCAACGCACCAAACATGTCGAAATCGACATTCACTTTGTCCGGGAAAAGTACGACTTGGCCAAATTCGGGTATTACATGTTCTGTCGTCTCATCAATTTGCGGATATTTTCCCAAAAGGACTGCCTAAACCCCTGTTTTATTCATTCAAAGACAGTCTCAACGTACGCAAGTCTACCGTTAAGACTGAGGGGGTGTATTAAACCATATTATGTATATCTTGTAAAGTAGATAAAGATATTTGTATTAGTATTAGAGATTATCCTTTCCTAAGTTAGTTAGGTAATATCACGTATATAAACAATGTATTGTACACAATTCAAATCAATGAAACAATTGATTTCCAATAGGATGATCTGCTTCTGCTTTTGCATCTGTTTAATTAGTTAATTAGGTGTATTAAAGCGTCTGTTTTTTTCCTATTTATAAATAAATATAGCAAAAATGTATTTCAATACCTCGTGTAGTAGTTTGTGCTGAGAAAGAATATTTACCTAGAAAGTATCAATTGCTATTATCGATGTAATTCATAATTTATCCAGTTAATCGTTTTAAAAGATGAAATAAAGGCTGGATTAAGCCATGTAAATAAACAATTATTGTCTCCAATCTCAATTACCTTTTTTGGATGGTGTATTTGCATCATTTGTGGATGAAGCAATTTCCTGATTCGTAAGTTTTAAATTGTCTAGAAATCTGTTATTATTGTTGCTGCTGATGTTTTTTTGTTGTAACTGAAGCTCGTGAGCTTCTTTTCTTGCAATTGCTTCAAATGCAGGGTTCATTGCAGCATATGATTTTTTTTAGTATATCTACATTCGATAACTTTGCAAGCGTAAATTATATAAAATGCAAGGTTCAATCATCAATCAACTGTTAACTTTAGGCTATGGGGTATGGGTCTCACCTTAACACCAAATTTTCTGTCACATCATCTGCAACCTCAACAACCACACCACACCACACCACTTTATCCAGGAAATACCCACCACACCATATCACACCATTTTTTTTCATCTCATCATTTCTTTTCCATTTATTTTAATAAAAAGAATTTAAATTATTGTTTAAAAAACAGTTACCATTTATTAGTACTTAATCTTAAAACAAATACCATTTATTATATTTAAATTCTGTAATAAAAATGCATGCCCTAAAGCCCAAAAATAAAAAAAATGACCCAAAATTTAATTAAGAGCCCAAAATAAAAGCCCAAAGTATAACACATATTTAAAAGAAAAACCCTAAACTTTGTCTTCTCCATTTCTATAAAAAAACGCAGCAGCCATGAATATGAAACATGGTGAGTTTTTTCTTTTTGTATATGTTTCTCTTCCCAAATACCATCAAATCTCTCGTCCAACGGTTGAAAAAGACGCTCCCCACGCCCGTTAAGCCCCGTGCCCGTGGCCACCCCTCTCCACCACCGCACCCCATGCCGTGTAGGGGGCGGTGTTCCCCCTTGCTTCCATGGCGTTGCCCATCTCCACCTCAGCACCACGGCCACGAGATTTGGCGCATACCGTTCGGCCTTAGTATTGTATATTCATGCATCATATTTAGTTGTTAAATTGATATGACAATTGAAAACCGACCAGCTAATTTAACATCCAACTGTTGTATTAGAGTAAAATTTGAATAGTCAGCTCAGAACTAGGAGCTAAGCATAATGAGTGAAAAGTTTAAATCAAGTGTGATATCAGTAACAACAGAAATGAATCTGGCAATTAAAGGGTTACTTACAGAATTAAACAACATTAACCGAATACATGTTTGAACCGGGGAGATATAATTAGGGTTTGGCACAGAAGTGTTCGGGTTCTTGTATTACGGGATTGATGCGGGTTGAAATCGGGTAGGTTTCGCCGGCGAACAACAGTAAGGCCCCGTTTGATTAAGCGGATTGAGTCATAATCGGATTGAGTTAGAATCGGATTTAGTCAAAAAATCGGATTGCGTCCGTGTTTGATTAAATTGTTAACGGAAAAAAAAAAGCCAATTTACTAAATAACATGTGCCCACTAATATATTTTAATTCATTACCCATTAGCCCAATGTTTAAAAAAAGGCCATTGTAATTTAAAAGCAAAAAGCAAAAAATAAAACCCTACTTTCTACACCCTCTATGCATCATGCGATCTTCACATCTTCCTTCCGGTCTGCACCTCCATGGCTGCATCTTGAATGCCCGGCGCCGCTCACCTGCAACTCCGTCACTGGTGTTCTCCGGTAAGCACTTTTTCTTGATCATTGTTCGAACGAATGTCGATTATGGCAAAAAAGATCGAGTCCATCAAGTTTTCAATTCAGACTGGATCTGCATATCAGATTGGACCGAATCTTACTTTTTGACTGAGTTAGACAAATGGTGATGAAAACAAACGCCCTGAATCGACCGAATCCGAAAATTGAGTCTGAGTCTGAATCCTAAGTTCAAATCAAACAGGCCCTAAGATTGGTTTAATTTACTGATTCATTACGCATTAGCAGAGAGCCAACAAACGAGTTAGCAGATTAAAAAAGAAAAAACTTAAATTGGGCCTAAGTATATAAAAGGCATGCTAAAGTTTGACACCCCTTCCAATCTTCCATAATTGCTGCTCTGGGCTCTAAGTCCAGATTTTAATACTTCAAAATAAGTGACATACTTTCTTTTTTAGGTGATTCAAAATAAGTGACACACTTTAAAAAATTATCTTATTTGGCAAAAAATAGTGGGATCTACGCCCACTAACTATCTACTTTAAAAAAGTTAAATGACTTATTTACCCTTACTTTTTACTTTTAAACATAATTAATCCTACTTTATTCAAAAGGTGTGGGGCCCGTTCTTCACTAACCATCCAAGTAATCTAATTTAATCATCATTATAATTTTTTGCCTAAAAAACCATGAAAGGCAAAGTGGGTCACTTATTTTGAATCGAATGAAGTATATAAAGTGCAAATTTTATATATAATGGAGTATCTTATTATTAATTATATTAAATAATAATTATGATAAGATAAATAAAAGTAGAGAAATAGTATTGATAACTACCTTTTATTCCTATTTATATGTGTATTTGATCATGATAATGACAAAATCAAGAAATAATATAATGAAAGAAAATTAATGGATTGTGATTGTCAAGTTTTATAGTGAGTAACTTATAGATAAGAATAAAATGTAAGAAAAAGTATAATTTCTCATAAAGATATTGACTGAAGTAACTATGTTTCTCACATAATTAAGACATTTGATGTTTCTTTTTAAATTTTCTTTATTCATATTTCTTATTCACTTTTAAATTTAATATTTTTAATCTGTTTTTTATTTATTTATATTAACTCTTAATTTTAATATTTATGAGGATTATATGAATAAGCACAAAAAGAAACACCAATAGCATTTCTCATACAATTAATGAGAAAAAAAAATCCTGCGACAAAAGGCATCAACTTCCTTTTTTTCCTCAAAAGTAACAATTAAATGAACAAGAAAAAAAAATGTGAAGAACATTAAACTATGAAATGACAATATTCAAAGCATAAAGTTGTGGACTTTAGCAAAACATTCGCCTCTTTGCAATTTGCATTTGATGTCCAACGATTGCTACCAACTTCCATCAAATTCTTTGAGAAAACCTCAGCAATTTCTTCCTTGAAGAACAAAACCCCAAAATCCAAAAGCTCGTCAGCAAAATCTACAAATCGCATATCATATCTGCTCAGTTCTGATACAATTCCCTGTTTCATTCTTCATAGCTGTGATATTATTATATGCAGATGTGATTTCTGTTTACAGAATTTGAGTTTTGGGAGACCTAAATAAGCGATGAATATGAGCCGGCCTGCGGTGCATCCGGTGGAGCCGCCGCCTTTGATTGATGGAAGAAACGACGTCGCTCCGCCACGAAGAGTGAGGATGAAAGACGTACAAGGCATGCCTGGTACGCCATTCGGACTCGCCCTTCGTCTGTGTCAGTTCATCTTCACCGTCGTTTCTCTCACCGTCATGACTACTACCTCCGATTTCCCCTCCGTCACCGCTTTCCGGTATGATCTTTAACTTTCATTGTTTACTCCTTGTGAATTTGCATATCCAAAATTGACAACATGTGTATCAAATTTACAACAAAATCTGTATCAATTTTGTATTTTAAAAGTTTTTACCGGAGAATTCATATTGTTGTGCATCGGGGATAAAAATGAGAATTTATTGTTAATTTGTGTATGAACAGTGATTTAGGGTTTAGTCTCTCACTGGACATTTAATGGCAGTTGTTGATAATGTAAGTGATGATTCTAGATGTGATTAAGCAAAGTATAGGAATTTCTGTGAATAATTATGTTTAGAATGTTTAATTTTGCTCTTAACCAAAGTATATTTAATAGATTATTTGGCTGATTTCATTTTTCAGATACCTAGTAGCTGCCGTTGGATTGCAATGTTTATGGAGCTTATCACTAACCCTAATTGATATATACGCACTTTGTGTCAAAAGAAGCTTAAGAAATCCGACAGTTGTTACTATGTACACCATCGGTGACGGGGTAACATTTTATAAAATCTATTAACAAACAATACTTTTTATTATTTTTTTACGTTAATTCTAAAGATGGATTATTTTACATAATTTGTCACAGATTACATCAACGCTTACTTTTGCTGCTGCATGTTCATGTGCGGGAATTACAGTTCTTATTAGCAACGATCTTAATAGTTGTGACATAAACCATTGTAAAAGGTTTATGTCAGCAACAGCTATGGCTTTTATAAGTTGGTTTGCTGTTTGTCCCTCTTTTTTTTTTGAACTTTTGGTCATTGGCATCAAGATGACAAAAAGAAACTGTTTTCGTTATTGATTTTTGTTTTTGACATTTTAAGTAGCATATGTTTTCATGAACAAGTAATTACTCATCTTAGCTCATCTGTACAATTGAGTGCTAGTTCTTCTGCTGCTGTTGTTTCATTCGTAATAGTGGATTAATCAATCCTATGTACTAATCAAGTACATGCTATTTGAACAGGTACATTTCAAATTCTCATGATACATTTAATTTCTTATGTTTTAGTGGTGAATTTACTTGAACGCCTCTCAAAATGTTTTTAAAATTTAAAATTTTAGTTTGTTAAAGGTAGAATAATAACTATGTTATAAGAGAAATGATATTTATTCATACTTTTTCTTCATACCTATATGTTTACCCACTTTTAAACTGGAATTCTCTTTCCTTCTATCATCTTTTGATTTTGACAATTATCATGATCAAATGGGTAGACTGAAGAAAAGGTAGGAACCAATACCATTTCTCATGTTAGAATATATAACAAGTACTGCAATTATAAAACATGCATCTAAAATTGTAAAATGTATAAAAACAGGGTGTTTTAAATGCATATGCTAACTTGTATTAAATGAATTTGAAATTTCTTAAAATTTTGCTGTAAGTATTAATAATTTATAATTTTTCTAAATTTAGGAGATATATTGTATATTTTTTGTGTTTAATGATAAGTTTATATTCACTAATGACGCTTAAATAAGCACGTGTTGTAAAAACCTTGAGAGACTGGTTCCACATTGTCGGTCTCCACAGATAACTGCCGGTTTGAGGTAACCGTTGGCACGACACTTGCCGTCCTCACCGTCGGTCTGTACCTTCGGATTTTAGTTAGTTGCAATAAGTTAACAAATGGCAATAATAAATTAGTTGTTAAAGGTATTTGGATTAATATGTTTAAGAATATACAAACTTTTTATATGGTGGATTGAAAATGTTGACCCGTTCTATAGAGCCACCAAATGATAACACGTGACAAGAAACTTGTATCATTTTTATAAATGGTACGGAGTACTAGAATTAGGTTTTTAATCTCACATTTTCCTCGAAAACCTTATATTTTTCTTTTTTAGGAATGATATAGCAATAAAATTTGTAAGACCACGGCTAATGCAACTAAAATCACTAGTTTTTGTCAAATTATAATTATATTATATCACACTTCAACTGACATTTAACTAGCATATTTATGCATATCAATTGATCAACTGTTCTCACCCCCTCCACCACAATCATATCATATAAACGTACAAAAAAGAGAAACTTTTGCATTCATGTACTGTATTAATTATTTCTAACACAGCTAAAAAGTATTTAAACAACTGTTTTAAATTATTCATTTATTTTATGTCGAAGTTTTTAGTGAAGTTAATTAAATATATAAATTTCTTTTAGTATTATTACTACTTATAATTATTTATATGACAGAATCAACATCCGAAAGTCAATGTTACCAATAAAAGTAAGATAAACCACAATATTAGACAAAAGAAGAGTATATGTTAAGACCTTTATTTTTCAGTTACATATAGACAAAGGTAAATGATGCCTTGAACAAATCAATTTGCATACAAATAAGTATAGCTTTTCATCAATACTTTTCTTCAAATGATGTTAACTTTTATATCATCCATAAAAGTCGTATATGCCATTTTTATAACCCATAGCCATAAGACTTGACATCTTTTTTCCATTAATAACAAGGTACGACCTAATTACATGTTTACATCATATAGTAGTTAGGGGTGCCCAAAGGGTCAACCCGACCCGACCCTAACCCGAACCCGAACCCGATAACGCTATTCGGGTCGGGTGCAATCGGGTCCTGTAGTGATATCGGGTTTTGTAAACCCGACCCGACTAACCCGTTTCTTTATAGGGTCGGGTTTCGGGTCATGCTTTTTATTATTTTCGGGTTTCGGGTTGACCCGATTGACCCGATAAGAGTTAGGATTAAAATTTAAAATTTAAATTTTAAAATTTTAAAATATCTTTATAAAAAATATATAAAAAGAAAAGGAAAAGTCATAATTAATACCTACCTGAAGTGTTTACATAATAGAGTTTTTTGATTTTTTCTTTCTAAAGATTTATATACAAAGATCGAGAGGAACATGGTTTACTAATCTTCAAAGTCCCCCCTCCACCGTCTGATGTTACCTGCTTCCATGTTTGTTTACAAAAATCACATTTGATATTAATTGCTTGAAAACCACCATTTCCTATTTGTTAATATACAAAGGTATTGTTTTCTCTTTTTTGTAATTTTTTTATTTGTATTTATTCGACAAACATTATTACAGAAAGTTGTTTGAATCTGATTCAAGTTCTTATTCAATTACTATTAATTTCATAATTATTATTTTTTAGGTGTCGTAAGGATTTTAATTTTTATTACAATATGTAATGGTCTAACACCTTATAAATGTGTGTTTCTTGAACTTTTATAAATGTGTAACCCGACCAACCCGATCGGGTCAACCCGACAAACCCGAAACCCGATAGACCCGAACCCGACCAACCCGAAATCTTATCGGGTCGGGTTTCGGGTTAGGATTTTTTAACCTCAAACCCGATGGACCCGACCCGATAAGAGCCGGGTCGGGTCGGGTTGACCCGTTGGGCACCCCTAATAGTAGTATTAATTTTTATATTTGATGAATACAACTTGTAATATAGATCGTACTTCTCGCTTTCATTAATCAATAATAATCATTATAAAGGAAAGTGACCTTACAAATTGAAAAGGGGAGAGGGACCAAATCGAAATTAAAATTAATTTGCGGAGAATAGTAGAATAATGTATAGATAATTATGAATGAATGTCATTATCCCTTTTATCACTTTTTGTATTTATCTGATAAATAAACATATTAAACTGTAAGTATTATAATTGTTATCTTTATATATCTTATGTAACACATATATAAACTCATTGGTAGATCAATAAAATTCATCCATTTCTCTATATTTTGTGGATTGAGATCCTCTTAATTAAGTTAAATTGACATTATTAGTTATGTGAGACCAACAAATATGAAATGGACCCAACTTTGGTTTAAAACAAGTATCCACCACAAGGCACCATCCCCACCACAGCATTTTTTCTAACTAAATTGGAAATGACTTGCAAATATTGAAGGGTACAAATTACTTTACACTGAAGGGTTATAGTAGATAGAATGCACCTTTCTTACCTAACATACCCCAACTCTTGACTTAAAATACATCGATCTCCTGCCTTCAATTAATATCATAAAAATTAATCTGCTTTTATTTTAATCATCTAATATTTAATTAACCGATTATTAAAACTCATATATCCGTCACCATTTTATTTGTTTGTCATCTCTTACCCGTACCATATATAAGACCAGATTACGTACATAAAACCCTTTTTGTGATTGACCATCTTTTATGTTAATGTAGCCAATAATAATCCTACAAAGTGGTTCCATGCGACAAAATCAATTAAAAGTTCCCAATTGCGTACATTAAAGTCAAGCTTGCTCATGAAAGAGCCAATGATCTAGCGGTAAGGTGTTTATCTCCAACCTAGTGGTTGAGGATTCGAGTCCCATAGTCGACATACGTGGTTATTTAAGTGTAAATTAGTTTTGCCGTTACAAAAAAAAAGTCAAGATTGCTCCTTTTGATTCTTAGCCAATTTCATTTTAATTGGTTGAGCATAAAACATAAATGAAAAAATATATACAATATTATCCTATAAAGGTTTGTAGCGATATCTAAATTAAATTTTATGCAGTTTTTTTTTTTACTATTCTCATAATTTACGATTTTATACAATGTAACAAAGACATGAAAATTATTAATTCTACCTATTATACAATTGCTATAATTTTTTACTGTTCACTGTATGATTATTGGTCAAGAAAAATATTTACTGCATATCATTGGTCAAGAAAAATAATTAACTGAACAGAAAAAGAAAAATAATTAACTGGACAGAAGAAAAAAATAAGAATTTCGCCATTTATGCCATTTGCATCATTCTAGCCTAGGGATGGAATCGGGTCTGGAACCGACCCGAATGGACCCAGACCCGAAATACCCAAGACCCGATTTTAGATAATTACTAGACCCGAGAACCGAACCGTTTTATAGAATCCGGTTCCGGTTCGGTTCCAGGTACGGTTCGGGTAAATCGGGTATAGACCCGATTGGAACCGAAATAATAATTAGAGCCGGTTTCGGGTGTTAGCATCATATTATTAATTTATACACTTAATATTAGAATATTTTAAATATAGCAATCGTATAATAAACATAAATCGAATAGATCAAATGGTTTCTACTTTCTAATATTTTGAAACATAATGTAACGACCGAGATTTTGTAAATAAATAAATTGTACAAAAATATGATAAATAAGGATAATTCATTTCAGAACCGTAGGAATTGGTCTCGTGTCATTTGGACACCGTATGAGAAAGTTATAGACGAAACCGGGTCGAGACAAAGACCGAAAAGTGCAGCCTAGCTGACAAGTGGAGTTCACGGCGCGAAGTGGAGTTCGCGATCGCGAACTCCGTCTAGGGAATTGGGGTTTTTGACGATCGGAGTTCACGACCCATTACCGATCGCGAAGTATTCACGACACGCAGAGTTCGCGACGCGAACTAGTTTGCGATCGCGAACTACAAAACTCTGTATAAAAACGGGTTGAGGCTAGGGTTTTGACACCTACACCCCTAGAAACCTACCAGCCGTTATTTTGGAAGAAGTGCTCGAGTGTTGCTGTTCTTGAGCTCAAATCTTCATATTTCTTGGAGATTATTGATCTAAGGTAAGAATCCTTGTTAGTTTATGCATCTCTTTGGTATTTTGAGCTCTATTTGGGTATTAATGGTGGTTTTGGGAACCAACCACATCATCTATGGGGAAGATGATCTATCATGGGTGTATAACACTCATGGTAAGCTTGTAATCAATGTGTACAAGTTGGATTTCGGTTTTATGGATAGAAATCTTGAACTAGGGTTTGAGATTTCCACCAAGTGGTATGAACTTGGTGGTTGGGATTGTTAAAGTGGATTAACTAGTAGTTAGTTATGGTTTATGATTAGATTTGTGATGATTTTGATAATAGGTCAAGAAGGAGTTGAGATTGGAAGTACTTCCTTGTTTGGGAAGTAGAGATTGTGTTGATTTACACAAGTATTGGATAGCATTGCTAAGGTGAGTACATGTGATCTTTCTGAGTACATAGTAAACCTTGTTTATGAATTGAAATGATTTTAGAGTCTTTATTAGATAAATATTTTTAATAAAGAAAAGATTGAAATGATAGAGTATGAATTTAATTTAATTGAATTGAAATGAATTGAATTGAATTGTGAATCTATTGCTTAGTTACCACTAGTATGATTGAGTTGTGATATGGGCTTTGACCCAAGTTGATGATTTGTTATGTGGTAGCTAATCGATTGGATCCTAGATAACCCACACAAGTTGGGGGAGTTAGTGACTACTACTTGGGGCGGTACCACCCTGCCCAAGAGTAGTATGTCGAGAAATAGATAACCCGGAAATCGGGGGAGTTTGAGATAACCCGGAAATCGAGGGAGCAAATAGATAACCCGGAAACGGGGGAGTTTACCTAGATAACCCATATCGGGGAAGTTGTTTCGGGGAGGCCCGTTACGTATGTGTTTGGCTTATGGCAAGCCTTAGAGATTGATTGACTATGTGCAATTTGATAATTTATTAATTATTATTTTATTGCAAATTATTTTCTAACCGGGTCAAAAACCCATGTTTCTCACGAGACAATATTTGTCTCACATACTACGTTTACTTTGACTATGTACTCAGGTTCGGGAGCAAGAGGTTAGGCGGCCCGTAGTGATAGCAATTGGATGATTAGCTCGGTGTACTTATTTAATTCCCTAGACTATAGTTTTGATATATTTGTAACACCGGTTTTGATACTTTCTAATTATTCCAAATGCTTTGTTTTAATCCACATTTTGGATATTATGGATTTTGAATGTTAAACTTGTTTATTTAAAAAGTTTAAATTGTTTTGAAAAAATCGGTGTGTTACACATAAGTAGCGGTCGATCGAAAAAGAAGCATCATATTGGGGCTTGCATTGACAACTTTATATATTAAACTAAAATAGGGTAATATTAACTAGGGTTATGGAAAAGTTAATTAAATTTCGGTTCCGGGTCTAGACCCGATTTGTTCCATACCCGATGTATCCGGACCCGAAATACCCGAGACCCGATTTCATGTAAAAGTTGGACCCGATACCCGACCCGATATTTAGCAATCCGGTTCCAAACGGTTCCGGTTCCGGTTCGGTACGGGTCTGGGTACGGTTTTTCGGTTCTATATCCCATCTCTATTCTAGCCTTCTCATTTTTATAATGGAGTTATAAAAAAGTTTAAAAACCACCCCTATCATAGGGTCAGTTTGGTAAATAATCACTAAATGTTTAGTTTCCATTCTCTAACTATTTGGTAATGATAAAAAGGTTATAATTATTATATTAATTTAACAAAATAAAGTATTGATTTTCATATATAGTATATATGCATGTAACCGATAATTTGTGAAAATGAATAAACACTTTAATAAATAAATTTATATTTAATATTTTTTGAGTTAACTCATAAATTTAAATGGAAAATGATAATGAGAGCCCTAAGGGCTGTCAATAAGACGTTAAGACACGCATAAAAAACTTGTACGATAATCAATACCCGTTCATGCATTTTAGGAATCAATCTCCTCTAATAAAAGTACAAACGATTTATGCACTCAACTACCTCTTAGTGACAGCCCTAATAAAACCCAATTTAAATAATAATAAAAAATAGAAAATCACCGCAGCGGAGCGCGACTTTTGTAAGGCTTGTAATTAAAATGGATGGAATTATATGCGTGAATTGAATAGTCCAAGTAGGACTAGTGTTAGTTATGTGAAAAAATGGAATTTTATTGTGACATGCTGGGTCACATGTAGTGACTTGTATAGTGAGAATCAGAATTGTTTGTGAAATGTGAACAAAATTGATGTTTGCTTTTGTTATAGACATTAATTATGGCGGTTAGTCGGTGTTAATTATCTGAATGACCTGAAATGCTTAAGATAAATTACCGAATTGTTTCATATGCCGAATTTAAAATGTGAATTGCGACTAATGAATTGTGAGTGTAGATCTTTTGAGATGACTTGTGATAGTATTAATTGAAAATGTTTGTTAGTCATCACATGAGTTTGACATGTTTGATGAACCGTGAATGGTATGTGTGGAATTGTTATGATAAATTTATCAATATTGACCCGTTCAGGGTAATTAGTGTCAAGACTTGATTGGTTGTTTTTTTTAAATTGCTAGATTTTGATTGTGATAAAAATCGTTAGATAATTACATGAGTCGGTTTGGTGAGTAGCTTGACATGTTATGGAAGTAATAAGAACATTTTTGGATAATAAAACTTGTTTTGATCCGTTAGGTCGCGAGTATGACTAATTTGGTATAAAAGATATTGCTATTTGTATTGCCATGATTGTAATGAGTTATGTGGGATAGACTTGAATTGTGTAAACTGTGACTAGTTTTGTCAAAACGTGCAACTTGACTTTATACAATTGTGTCACCCGTGTAATATGACTAATTATGCATGAAATAGTTGATGATTGTTAGAAGTATTGTTAACTAAGGACTTGGATAGTGTCACGATGAATTGCTTGATTTTGACCCGGTTGTGCTTAGTATGCGAAATTGGTGTGACTTTATGTTATGAAAGGGTATTTTTGAGAATTAATTGATTAAGACTGGAAATTTTATTGGAAATTCTTAAAAATTATGGGTCGTTTAACGAGTAAAACTGTGCATGATTGTAATTTTCGTTAGAATAAAGAATAAAACGAGTAAGTATTTTAGAATTGAAATAAGTGTGTGACCTTGTGTATGGAAATGATGTTGTAACTTATGCTAGTTGATTAACTGTTATGACATGAGGAATGCCATTTTTTATGTATGGTAAATGCTATATGAGCAATGAGATTATTTGGAGTAAGTGTAGACTACAGAAATGAATAGATTGTTAATTGAAATGACGATGTTTTGCGGGAACATAATATGGAAAAGTTGGAATTGCTAAGTATACTATGAAATGCATGACGAATTGGATACGATTTTGTTTGAGCATGTATACGTGAAAGTGATTGAAATAGAGTTGTAGACTTATTATGCTAAATAAATTTTGTTGTTGGATTCCGGGGACGGAATCCTCTTTAAGGAGGGTAGAGTTGTAACATCCTAAAACCGGCCTAGTTGTTTTAGGTATATTTTGATATTTGAAAATATCTATTTGACCATATGTGGAATAAATTGATTAAGTGTTAAATGAATTGTTTGACCTTTTGTCCTTTTGCGATATTTTAATCAAGGGATTAAAATATCTGTTTTCTGAAATGTTTAAATAAAAATGTGATTTTTATATCTTTAGATTCCTTGTCGGATTTCGTCTCCAGAAATGCTTTCGTTTTTAAAATTGGAGTCCATTTGCTGTTTTAAATAAATTAACTACGAAAGGGACTTTTTGGGTTGTTTTTGTTAAAAATGAAAAAGGTCAAGTGGGGCCCCCTTTCCCCTTTGTTTTGACGGATGGAGTAAAGAGGGGCAGCCCTCTTTTTCTTTTCCTCCACTTCTCAACCTCTTCTCACTTTTCCATCTCTCTCTCTCTCACCTTACGTCTCTCTCTCTCTCTCTAAACCACCATCATCTTCTTCATTGTTCTTGAGCTTTAAGGAAGATCTTATGCTCATTTCTTGGTCAATCATTAATCCGAACACGTTTTTGGATAGCTCTTGAGGTAAGCTTCAACCTATATGTGTTCATTTTCGATTTCATGATAGTTGATAAATTAGGGTTTATATGTTCTTGAGTTTTGGTTGGTGATTATGGTGTTAGATGTTATGTTAAGTGTTTATACAAAGTTTGACATGTTTTGTTGCATGGGTACAAGTGATTTAGCACAAGGTACAACCTTTTTAGCAAAATGTACACATGTGTGAGTGTGTGAGTGTGTTCGTGGGTGTGTGTGTGTGTGTGTGTTCGTGTGTGTGTGTGTGTGTATCAATTGTGTGGTTTTGGATTATGCTTCTAACTTGACTTAATGTGGGTTTTAATGTTAATGTGGGCTAAATTAATATGTAGGAAGTGTTAATTGTCAAGATGATTGTTTAAGGTTATGTAGAAAGTATGAACCAATTATTGTGTTGTATGACTAGATGGTGGTAAAATGTTATTTGTATGTTTTATGAGGTTTTGTGGTTTGGTTAGGTTGGATAATATGTCAAAGTTGTTAGTTATGGATTGTGCCAAGTTTTGGTGAGATTTAATGAAATGCTAGTTAGTGTTTGGATGCTTTTGGTTAAAATAATTAACTAGTAAATTGGAAGTGTAATACATGGATTGTTGGTGACTTTGAACTTGATGAATTGTCACATGATTATGACTTGTTAAGTTATAGAATTTTGTGCTAATTGATGGAAATTGGAAGTGTTATAGTCATGTTCGGGTTTTTGACCCGTTTGGGCCAATGGGTAGTAAAGTAACTTAAGAAACTTGAATTGTGCAAGTATAAGTGTTTGTTAGAAATGTTATTAATAACAATTGATAAATTGTAAGTTGATGATATGATTATAGTTGTAGGAAGTATTATTGTTTAATAATCCGGTTTGACCCGTTTGGGTGTAAGACTTGCAAAATGACTAGTTGAT
Organism: Calendula officinalis; assembly: GCA_963853835.1. NCBI lineage: Eukaryota > Viridiplantae > Streptophyta > Magnoliopsida > Asterales > Asteraceae > Calendula > Calendula officinalis. Next base: position 76,975,498 of record OY970822.1, read on the forward strand.
TTGTTGTGTAAGTGTAAATGGTCATGACATGTTCATATGATGGTTTAAGTGTTTGGCTATCTAGTTAGTGCAAGTGTTAGTGTTAAATGTATATTTAACATTGTTTATAATTTGGTGGAATTATATACTAATTCGGTATCCCTTGGTGTGCAGGAATCGGGATCGTGACTCAGAAACATTAGACCTCTGAGTTCGACAAGTGGAAGTAACGGTGAGTGGATTTAATCTCCAACTTGTGTTCGGTCACAATTGGTTCGGTATATGCATACTTGGTAAAAATGCAGGAAATCACCAGACGGGGGGAGTTCGTGACGCGAACCTAGTTCGCGATCGGGAAGTCAGTCCAGAGAAATTTGTTAGTTGTCGCGAAGAGTTCACGATCAGAGTTCACGTCGCGAACTCTAGTTCGCGATCGTGAACTGGAGTTCGCGATTGGGAACTCTGCCGTGACGTTTTTCGCAGTGTTTTTCGTAGCTAGTCTATTCGTATGTATGCCTAGTGTTAGGGAATGCCATACATGATTATGGGCGCATAGGTGAAGAGACTTGGCTTGATTGCAAGCAACAACTCGGTTTGATTGGTAACCGAGGTTTGAGAAGTCACTGCGCTGGGCATCGGGTATCGACTAATAGGGTATCCGACCTTACCTGTATTTGTTGCATGGTTAAGGGGAGGGAGTTGCCCGGGTGTTGGATACGAAACGCTATCGGTTACCGTGGTTTGGCCGACCATGGTTTAAGGCTCCGGCAGGACCCCGATCTTCTCGAACAAACAGTGTTTTCCCCAACCGGAGATGTTCTAGAACTTCCGTGTTTTAGTGAACAGTGATACGTGGTTATGTGGCTTTTAGATCGTAGGGATGTCTATGCTAGCTTGTTGGGCTTTACAGAATTTGTAGATTTTATTCATTCACTTAGCTTTGTGCTAATCCCTCCCTCGTTGAATCTTTTCAGGTTGATCGGTGCTTTGGACGGGATGATTGACCAAGCTCAGTTTGTTATGTTTTGAAAAATGAGCCATGTCGTTTAAGTGACACCGTTTTGTATTGTTTAAGTAATGTTCATTTTGGAAGCTTATTGTGGGACCTTGTTTGTAAACTAAACTAAACTAAACTAACCTAGAGGATAACCTAATCGCCTTCGGACATTTAAAAAAAAAAACGCTTCCTAAATTTTGCGGTGTTACATATTATAAGGGGATTGTGAGTGTGTGGTTGTCCCGTACATAAGCTTAGGTGTGAAATAACGCAAAACTATGTAATTTTGGGTTTAAAACTTAATTTTACAAACATTTGTCAATTTCCAATCATATTAAAACACTTTAGACCATAAAAAAAATCACACACACATGCACATACGTTAAATATAAACATCATTTCAAAAAAACATAAAGCATGAAACACCGCTACAAAAAAAAACATAATTAAGACTATTTTGAAGATAGTGTTTATGTGGGTTTTGATCACCTAAGGCTTGGGTTTATACGTACTTTGATGCACTAATGAGTTTATGTGATGTATTTTAAGCATTTTAACCAAAACTACATTGTTTTGGATGGTTCCAAACCTAAGCTTAGGTACGTGACAGCTACACACTCACTTTTCCCATATTATAATCCATCTATCACAACAGTTGCATTATTTATTTGTACAATATGCTGAATTATTTGTACAATGTGGTATAGGCATCAAAAAAATGTGGTAGAAAAATTAATTCTCTTTTAATTTAGAGAGTTTTAATTAGGGGTGTCAAATTTGTACCGAATAAAATCAACCAACATGTTACCAACCATACTAAAAATAGTTGGTAGCCAATATGTTGGTACCCAATATGTTTGGTTGGTAGTATCATACCAATCAAGTAGTCATGGTATCGTAATGGTACGAAAATTCAAATACCACGGTAGTACCGTACCAACCAATACTTTACATATATATTCATTATTTAGAAGAATTCGAGAAATGTAAACTACTTATGTATTATTTTTTTAATAAAAGTTATAATATCATAACATGAAAAAATTTAAGTTACAACTTCTTAGCCTAACCAATAAATATATTACATTTTTGTTATTGTGTTTGTATATAATGTTAATAATCAAGCGTGTGAAGCTGACGAAAATGCTACAAGCTAGTGTATTATGATAAGAATACTACATAATTTGTACTTTATCGTAGGTAATGTTTATTTAACATCTAACGTATAACATTACCAAATATAATAGTATAGAAAAATGTCTTGTTTATAGTATTAATTCCAAATAAGTTTGTGATATTGGTATATACCATTACCAATTCGTAGCAACCATGATTGTTGGTAGCCAAACAAATTAGTAACAAGTATAGTTGGTACGGTACTGGTAGCTAGATTAGTGTACCAGGTATAGTTAGTACGGTACACTGTATAAGGAAAATATTTGTGATACCGTACAATGTTCACTCCTAATTTTAATTGTAAAAAGTTACTTTTTTTTTCTCTCCAACTTGGAACTCAAAAAAATATTATTTTCTTCCCTTTTCTGCAACTCAAAAACATTTAATAATAAAATTATTTTTTCCTAAATATACATTCTTTATTCTTTTTTATATTATTATCTTTTTTTTTATTTAAAAACACGAGAACACGTCGTAAATTCATGGTATAAAGTTGTATGTTTCTTTTAGCTATGGAGACCAAAACGGGACTAGCTAAAGCTAAAAACTATAATTAATTTCATGTATATCAAATTATCAATACTTGCACCCTGCGAAGCCCTTTTTTAGGTTTGATAAAACAAAAGCTTGATGATGTGCTTCAGAATTTAAAGTAAGATAGATATGAAACCCGTGAAATTAATAACAAAAATTGTGTAGAAAAATAGTCTAAAATGTTACAACAAAACGTAACAAGGAAAAATAGTAATACCAAGATACGCATAGAAAAATGAGAAACTAAAATACTACGGATTGATGTTAGACTTACAAATCATCGGTTAACGTCACCTTAATTATTGACTAGACATTTTTTTGTACCTCTTTTAATTTGCTTAATAAACATGCATGATGTCACATTAATCTTGTTCAAAACCGGTTTGCTTCCAAATAGCATTTCTAACCCTACTTAAATCTCTGCCTTTTAGTGTTCTTCCAACACCTTCATGAACAGAAAATGAAGCAATTCTAGTTCTCGCTAAATACTCATGAGGTGGCAACTTCTCATTATCATTATCATTATGATCATTAATATCATCAAACCCAACATCATAATCATAATCATTGTCTCTACTCCCATGATGTTTGTACTCGTCTCTCAAAATCTTTGACCAGTCCGGTACGTTGACCGGCAATGACTTTGCCGCCGGCATGGATATTTTTTTTTGTTGGTGTGCTTTGAATGGAAACTTTGATCTTCTTGATATTGGATTTTGTGGCTCCATTGAACGATCTTCACCGGTAGTGTTCCAAAGGTCGGATTCATTCATTTCAAACAGGCCCGGCCCAAGGGGTGGGCGGGCTGGGCGACGGCCCAGGGCAACATATTCTTAGGGGCAACAAAATGTTAGCCCAGTTAGTATATATATATATTTAAATTTAGCCCATATATAAACAGCCCATTCAATAAATGGTGGACTGAGTTTAGTGATAGGGCATTACTGAAAGAAGAGGCACGCCACATTGAAAATCGGAAAAGCCGTACATTGATATTGACAATTGAAATTCGGAAATCCCACCCTATGCGACTCTTCAATTTTTTCTAGCACCTCAAATTGATTCTCTGGAATGCAAAATATATTCACATTTTAATTTTGTTTCTCACGTGCTCTTTTTCAGGAATCCTCACTGAACTTCGTTTTCTACAACCGTGAAATTCGATTTTTGATAGGTATATTCATATTTTAACTTTGTTTCTCTCTTGCTCCTTTTCATGTTTATTTTAGTTAATTTTACTTATAATTTCATGTTTCAAACTAAACAAACCCAATTGATTAGGGTCCATAGTCCATACATAATCGAAGTGCAGGTTGCAATTTATTTTAATTGGACTTTTTATTTTCAATGTTTAAGTAGCTCAATATATATAGTAGTTCAATATTTTGAATTTCTGTGTATGTTGATGTATACATAGTTTGTATACACTTAATTTCATATAACTGGATTTTTGTTTCTGCAACTTTGATGTTTAATATATATATATTTAATATACATGTTGTTGATTTGAAATAATAGAACATACATACATTTTATAAGAATAATATGAATTGATGGTCAAATACCATAATAGTCAAATTAACAAATTACATACTTCGTATGTATGTTTCTGTCAAACATATACATGACTGGTGCTTTTTTTTCCGTTCAGTTGAGGGATTGCTTAATTATTTTGATAAATATAGGGAAAACGTGTTTTACTTGGCTATAAGACGTATTTCTCGTAGGAAAAACAGTTTGTTGAGATTCATAATAGCGAAAGGGAACAACAAATTTCCTAAGAAGCATATAGAAAGGATTATTTTCTTGTTCTATTTGACATTATTTTCTTGTTTTATAATTTTAGCGTGTATATTTTTTGTGTATTGTACGGTTTAAGGGGCATATTTGGATCACTTTCGCCCGGGGCATGTAAAACCAATGGACCGGCCCTGATCTCAAAGCCGCCGTCGTTGACCGGATTAATTCTCTGATCACCGCCGCCACCACCAAGATAAAGAAACTTTGGTCTTTGATCGTGGTGGTGGAATTTTCTTGTTGTCATTGGAAAATAAAGGAAAATGTTGAAGATTTAACTTAAAGAAGAAGGATTTGTTCTTTGTGTTTTCTGGGATCAAAAAGTGGGTATGGCGGATTGATTGGTTGGCCTAGGTGGTTGTTGATGGGTCAGCTAACGTATATATAGTGGTGTAATGGATAAGCATTGTGTTAGTTTTTCAAACAATTTTTAATATGAGGGCTGATACGAAAATAAATATTGTGAAGTTACATTTATTACCCTTGACTTTCTCGTATAGTAACTACTGGTACCCCTATAAAGATTAATGGCATGCAACTTGGCTTTTTAGACTCTTACCGACAACTAGGGGTGCCGAACGCGTCAACTAGACCCGGCTCTTATCGGGCCGGGTCCGTCGGGTTTGAGGTTAAAAAAATCCTAACCCGAAACCCGGCCCGATATGGTTTCGGGTTTGTCGGGTTCAGGTTGGTCGGGTTTTGGGTTTGTCGAGTTGACCCGATCGGGTTGGTCGGGTTACACTTGAGTTAGGAATTTTTGGTAAAAATTAAAGAAATTATTTAATATATTAACATTTATGACTTTTTATTTAACACTTGTAATTATTAATTGATTTTTATTGAATATTTTATCATATAATTTGCTAATTAATTGATTTAGTAGTAAAAATATCTTAAATTTTATAGAAAATAAAATACTTAAACTTTAATCGGGTCTAATCAGGTCAACCCGAACCCGTCAAAGGTGAGAAATTCTAACCCAAAACTCGACCCGATAACGAATCGGGTTTGTCGGGTCGGGTTTAAAAACCCGATAATAACATGGAACCCGAATAGACCCGACTCGATTAGCATAATCGGGTTCGGGTTTGAATCGGGTCGGGTCAACCCTTTGGGTACCCCTACCCACAACATAAATTATTTGACTTTATTTTCATGGGAATTAAATGAATAAATATGCTGAGAAAATGACACTATATCATCTTTCTGTTGTTTGTTTGGTCATTTTTCTTTGCACTATTGTTGTCATTTATGAGTAATGGACATTGTTATCTATTATTCCTTTGTTATGTATAAGTTTCTAATTGTGATAAAGCGATAAAAGTCAGGAGCACTAACTGCACTGGCAATTGAAAGGTATACACTTCATCTCATCTTTCTCCATGGCGTGCTCGTGAAAAGATATCTATCCAAAAAAATGGAGTCTATACTAACTCATCTAATAGTCATCACAAATTTTGGTATGGTGTGTGTCCTTATTTTCTTATAAGGACAATAACATGACAGGGAAAAGAAGACAACATTTCTTTTTGGTTCTTTAAAAAATAACATTAATCTAATTAGAATTTCTAACTTCAGCTATATGCAGTAAAATATATCTAAATTAATAATGTACGGACCGAAGAAATTTATTAATTTATAAAGTTATTAATCTATCGATAAATTAATAATTATTAATTTAAAGAGTTTTTAAGTAATTATATTGTACATACTAAACAAAAAGGTAAATTAGTCTCTGCCTTTTAAAATTATGTTGTAACGAACTTTGAGACTAAACATAAATTAGTAAGAAAAAAATTTCAAATAGACTTGAATTTTAAAGGAAAAAAGATAACTATTGAATCATATTTCAATAAAGTGTAAAAAAAATTTCTAGTTTTTATAAATTATTAATTTATGATTTTCTTGGACACATAATTTATAAAGGGATCTCCTAAAAAATTATTATCTTATTATTTTATCAACTTTTACAATTTTTACATTGGCTCAAGTCGGACCCAAACAAATTTATTATTATAGAGATTTTATTAATTTACCGAGTATTAATTTAAAGAAATTTTACAATTTTCGGTTTATCATTTATGACTTTGGCTTATAGACAAGTAAATAAATAAATAAAAAGCCTAAGACTATGGGGTATGGGCACCACCACCACTTGAAAATTTCTGCCACTTCAGCAACCACACCACACCACTCCACTTTATCCAGGAAATACCCACCACCCCACCCCACACCATTTTTTTTCCAACTCATCATTTCTTTTCCCTTTATTTTAATAAATACACAAATTACATTTTAATAAAAATACAAATAACAATTTAATAAAAATACAAATAACATTTATTTTAATCTTCGGCTTCATTATTGTCTTCATTTGGGTTTTGATTTCGGTTATTGTAGAAATGTTCTGCCAAGTCTTCTTGAAGTCTATCGTGTGTTGCATTGTCTCGAATGTCAACAACCCTATGCAAATATTCAGCGGTTCCCGGTACATACAACGTATGTCGGGGACCGTCCGACACGTAATGTGAAATATTGCGACCTTTGTCTTCGACAACCATATTATGCATTATGACACATGCATACATAATGGATCTTAAATTATGAAGTTAATAGGTACGCGCCGCATTTTTAACAACGTGCCACTTTGACTTTAAAACCCCAAAAGCACGTTCTATGTCCTTACGTGTCGATTCTTGTTTTTGGGTAACAAAGCTTGTTTTGGGTTTGATGGATGTCGGTAAGCCTTCACAAATGCAGCATGACGAGGATATATTCCATCGGTAAGGTAATAACCGAATCTATAGTGATGGTCATTCACAACGAATGGAGCATCTAGTGCCCTTCCTGATAAGATCTCGTTATATATTGGTGACTGATCAAGCACGTTGACATCATTGTTCGAACATGCAACCCCAAAAAAGGCATGCTAAAACCATAGATCTTGTGAAGCAACTGCTTCTAGTACCAACGATGGCCTTCCATGATGACCTCCTGTGTACTCTCCTCTCCACGCTTGAGGGCAATTCCTCCAGTCCCACTGGGTACAATCAATGCTACCAAGCATTCCAGGAAAATCATGTTTCTCTTCATGATGCGCATATAAATTCTGAACATCAGTGACCGTTGGTTTCCTCAAATAAATAGGGCCGAATATTTCTACAACCCCTTGCGCAAAGTTATACATACTTTCCCTAGCGGTCCTTTCAGACATGTGTAGGTACTCGTCAAGAGAATCAGGGGATGACCCGTAAGCCATGGATCGGATTGCTGCAGTACATTTCTGGATCGGAGAAAATCCCCGCCTATCTCTAGCATCATATTTAAGTTGAAAGAAAGGATAGCTATTTTCTAATGCACTACATATGCGCATGAACAAATTTTTGCTCAAACGAAACCGTCGTTTGAATTCTCTGTCGTTATAAACGTTATCATCCGCAAAATAATCTCGATAAAGCCATCGGTGTCCAGCGGTACGATTACGGTTGAGCTTCGTATCGTATGTGTCGGATGATGATGATGATGATGATGACGATGATGATGATGATGATGATGATGATGATGATGATGATGATGATGATGATGATGATGATGATGATGATGATGATGATGATGATGATGATGATGATGATGATGATGATGATGATAATGATGGTGGTGGGGTAGCCATGATTAAATGTAGTGATTATAGGTTAAAAAAGATGGTAAGAAAATGATATATAGATTGTGTTGTAAGATTATTATTTATATTGTGTTGTGATTGGGTATGTATATATATGTTAGTCCCTAGACTAAGTAAATAAGATTTGATGATCGATAGCTAAGAAGAATAATATCAGCTGAAGTATGTATCTCAGCTGAAGCAAGTATATGCAATAAACCTTCAGCTGAGTACGTACTTAGCTCTAGGAAAACAAGTCAAATCAGCAGCTATAGAAGAGTGTTCATTCGAAGTCTATGGCCAAAGGACAAAGACGAGAAGAAGACCATCCAGCTGATTGTGGAATCAGCTGATGGTACCTGTTGCAGATAAAGACTTAGTGGAAATGTTCTTGACACTTTGAACATTTCTCTTTCCCGCTCAAAGAAGAAGAAGACGATGAAGATCTTCTATTTTGGAATAGAAGATAATATGTCAGTACATCATCGTTTGTCCCTCCAAGCATGTAAACGGAAAGTCAATACTTTTGTACTATAACAGTACACCTTTTCACTGTGAGTCAGAAAAGGTAGCAAAAGGAGTTGACACAAAGTACACTTGGGACTATAACATATGCAAGAGCATTAAATGTTTCCGTGGACAAGTCCACACCGACGAATGATATGTTTACACGTCGATTACCTTGTGGACAAAGGAACACGGATCTTGGGCTATATATAGAGATGTAAATGCTTTCATTTACACACACATTTTAGAATTCATAGCACAAGAACATTCTCTGAGAGTTGTTATTGTCTGGTATTAACTTCTTCATAGTTATTACTCAGGCATTCAATATCAGCTGTCAGTATCAGCTGATATAAAACTCTCCTTGCATAGTCTTCTAGTTTGAGCGAACAAAAGTGTCAGTTCAAGTAGAAAGTTTTAGTTAGTGTGTACTATCTATTTCCGCCAACTTTGTACTGTATTAAGTTGTTTTAATAAACTCTTAATCATTGAAATCTTGTGTGTTCTTTATCTTATCTTCGTTACCTAGTCATAACGCAACACGTTTGTGTTGTCAGGATCCAACAACTGGTATCCGACTAAGTGTCAAAGTTGTTTTCCATCAACTTTGAGCATCTGTTATGGCTGAACCTACATCATCCGATCTTCCATCATCTGACAAACCTCTCAAACTCACCCAAACCAACTATCCCATGTGGAAAACTCGCATGTTATCCCACATGGTTACCTATCACCCAAAACTTCAAGATAACATCACGATAGGAAAATACATCCTTAAAACTCTCATTCCTGGTACTCCTAAAATACATAACATTACGTTGTTAAATCTGAAGCTCAATGGACGGACGCTGAAAAACTTCTTGTTCATCTTGAGAATAAGGGAAGGGATATGCTTTTTCAAGCAGTGGGACATGCTAGCTGAAGTTTATGAAGGCACATCTGTTGTGCGTGAACATAACAAAAACATGCTCATCCATGACTACGAGCTGTTTAAGGCCAAGCCTAGTGAGACTATAGCTCAAACTTTCAATCGTTATAACATTTGGTTAAACGAGCTGAAGTCTCATGGAGTTGATAAGGATGATATGTCCAAAATGTGTAAGTTTATGGCAGCCTTACCCTCTAAATAGGCTACCATCATAACTTGCATGAGTACATCTCCTACCTTAAAAGATTACACTCTTTCCTCTCTCTATGGTATGTTTCTAAGCCATGAGAGAACTGTACTCAACAAATTTCAACCTCCAAAGGACTTTAAAGTGAGTCCCGCTGGATCTTCAACTGCTCTTGTTTCTCTAAACAAACCCAACAGGATTGAATATCCACCATCAGATGATGAAGCTGACAACACTTCAGCTGTTGGTTTGTTCAACATGTCTGAAGTCAGCATCGAAGAGGTCGATGAAGACAAAGACAATGATGCCCTTATATCTGACCTTGCCTTACTTGTCAAAAACAGGAAATTCTTTAAAGGCAAATCTGGCTCCTCAGCTAAAGGCTCTAGTAGCAGATCTATCTCGTCAGTTGTACCCTCCAAACCCTCTGGAAGTACACCTGACATCTCTGAGATAACATGCTACAACTGTAACAAGAAGGGACACTATGCTAATGACTGCAAGCAGAAGAAAGCAAGTTCATCATCTTCAACTGGTGAGTCCATTGAAGAAAAATATAAAAAGCTACAAACCTTCACCAAAAAGATCCTAGAAGAAAAGAAGGCACTTGAAGGCAAAGTTGCTGACAAGGGTTTAGTAGTTGAAACTCACGAAAGGGCTGACTCAGGTGACAGCTCATCCGATGATGATGAACCAATGACCACAATGTGTTTGATGGCTCGTGCTGATGATGATGAAAGTATTACAGCTGATGATGCTAGTTCTTATCAATGGGTCAACATAGTTCATAAAAAGGTAACCTCTCTAATCTATGATGAGGCTACTAAAGCCGAAGATATTGTTGATTCTATTATTTGTGACTTGCACTTCATTGATCAGCTGAAAGGTGAATGTTTGGATAAACATAGTGCTATTCTTCGTGAAAATGCATTTTTAAAAGAACGATTAATTGATCACAAAACTTTAAAAGAAGAACTTTCTGAAACAAAATTTATAAACTCAGTTCTTCAACATGATCTTAATGAGAAAGTTAAAGAACTTGAAGCAATTAAAAAGATTTGTGAATCTTGGTTTCGTTCATCCAAACGTGTGAGTGAATGTGTTAACTCACAAATTCCGAGTCAAGTACAAGTTGTACTAGGGGGAGACTTCCTTGCTGCAGCCGCTGTACCTGACAGCAGTACAGATGATCTGTACTACTCGTCAGCTGATGCTTCTGTGCCAGCTGAAGATTTGGTTTTTGGTTCCTTTGTTAGATCTACCAAAACCTTTGCTACTGAGATATCCTCAGAAGATCCTTCTGAAGCTACTGGTGAAGAGTCATCAGCTGAATCCTCTGCCATGGTAGTTAGGACACCCACTGTAGTAATTGTTAGGGGTGAGCATAGCCGGTTACCCACCGGTTCTGACCGGAACCGGAACCTCTTGTACCGGTTCCTCAATTTTCGGAACCGGAACCTCCGGTTCCGGTGCCGGTTCCGGTTACCCTGTTTCTAAAATCGTAAAATTAAAATAAGATGCGAAGCATAAATATTAATCATTTTTTGTCATTTTATCAACTAATCTTTGAATAATATAAACTCCAAACACTTAAACATATTATTGTCTATATATTTTATCGTTAGAACACTGTATTTAGACTAATTAATGACTAAACTCATTAAAGGTTACACAAAATTTCTCATGTATTTAAATTTGGACATTAAATTTATCATATATATAATATTTTAACAAAAATAGACCGAATAATCACTGGTTCCGGTTATCCACCGGTTACCGGTTCCTAAATTTTGAGAACCGGAACCTCTTAGGGCGGTTCCATAATTTTAGGAACCGGAACCGGCGGTTCCAAGACGGTTCCGGTTCCAATTCCGGTTACCCTTTTTTTATGCTCACCCTTAGTAATTGTTGAGCCAAGAAAATCTATCTTGGGTTCAGCACCAACTGTTTCCTCTGCTAGACCTCAGCAGAAGACTAGAAAAATAGCAGGAAAGAAAACCGTTCTTACACCCTCCAAGGGTGAGCCAGTTGGAGTTCGTACTCGAGCTGCAAAGAACAAAGGTAAGAGTGTCTCTAAAAAACATTCCAAGTCCTTCTTCAGCTGTGTCTGTCAGACGGCTGAAAGGAAAGGTCAGGAAGCTGACATCACTTGTTCAAACTCTGACTATCTCTGAAAATCAGAAAATGAAAGGGATTTTGGGTCCAGTTCCCAATCCTAATGCCTCGCCCTCTACTCCACTTCAAAGAAATAGAAAATGTTACAAGTGTGGAGATCGTGGGCATATGGCAAATGAATGTGAGAGCACATGCCTTAGACCTTCCCCAACCTCAGCATGTGAGCCCTCTGAAAAGCCAACCTCTGTGAGTTCCAGCAGGAAGTCACAAGGACCCACAGAAGTGTGGGTTCCCAAAAAGAACTAACTCTTTTAACTTATGCGCAGGGTGATGAAAGCAAACATGTCTGGTACTTAGACAGTGGTTGCTCGAGACATATGACTGGATATAAATCCCTGCTGGGAGAGTTTGAAGTATGTGCTGGTCCTCCAGTAATTTTTGGTGATAATGGTAGAGGCTCAACTGAAGGTTATGGAACCATTTCTAATGGATCCGTAAAAATCACAAGAGTTGGTTATGTGAATGGGCTGAAACATAATTTAATCAGCATCAGCCAACTATGTGATGCAAAGTTCTCAGAGAACTTTAATGAATACAGAGAAACGGTGACGGATAAAAGTGGAAAAGTTGTACTAATTGCTCCAAGAACCAAGAATGTTTATACACTTGACACGAATCCTCAAAATCAAGAAGTTTGTCTACTTTCGCATTCTACTGAAGAGCTGAATTGGTTATGTCATAAAAGGCTATCTCACTTGAATTTTAAAAACATATCCAAGCTGTCCCGAGGACAGCTAGTGAATGGCTTGCCACATATCAAGTATGAAAAAGATAAGCTTTGTTCAGCTTGTGAACAAGGTAAACAACATAAAAGCTCTTTCAAATCAAAGCAATGTTTTTCCATCGACAAATGCCTTCACATGCTTCACATGGATCTCTTTGGTCCTATGATCACAGAAAGTTTAGGTGGGAAGAAATATACACTTGTTATCGTTGATGAATACTCACGATACACTTGGGTTATATTTCTTCGTAACAAAAGTGATGCAGCTGATGAAATCATCAAATTCATCAAGAAGATGGAACTTCTAAACGGGTCAAGAGTAAAGTAGATGAGATCAGACAATGGTACTGAATTCAGAAATCGTACATTGGAAGACTTCTGTTCAGAAGTTGGGATCTCACAAAGTTTTTCAGCCACTAGAACACCTCAACAAAATGGTGTCGCTGAAAGAAGAAATAGAACCCTAATAGAAGCTGCAAGAACAATGCTTGCTGAGTCAAACATGCCAAAGCAATTTTGGGCAGAAGCTCTTAACACAGCTTGTTTCACTCAAAACAGGTCTCTCTATGTGAAGAGACACTAGAAAACTTCTTAAGAGATTCTCCGTCAAAGGAAACCCTACATTGGTTTCTTTCATGTGTTTGGTTGTGTGTAAACACACGAGATCAACTGAGTAAGTTCGACTCAAAAGCTGATAAAGCAATTTTCTTGGGATACTCCACTGTATCTAAGGCATACAGAGTTTTCAACAAAAGACGACAAACATTGGAAGAATCCATAAATGTTACTTTTGAAGAACACTCTAAAGCCTTAAATACCACCTCTGCTGAATCATCTGACGCATTTCAGAGTTCAGCTGTACCACCTCATAATGATACAGCTGAAGCATTTTCTAATGCTTTGAATCTTTTTGAAGTTCAAATAAATGAATTAAATGATACATTCCACGATGCTCCCACTTATCTTGTAGATATTGCAGCTGTCCAACAAGAGATTCCAACAACTAGAGCATCCTCCAAGGCTATCTCTAAGCCACCTCTTCATACTTCAAGAAGATCTGTTCAAAATGAAGTAAATCATCCTGCTGAGCAGTCAGCCGCTCAACAAGGATCTAACTCTGCTAAATCCTCCTCTTCTACAGCCGCTCCTCAATCTAAGTGGACCTCAGAACATCCAATTGATCTAATCATTGGAGATCCACAACAAGGAGTGGTCACAAGAAGTAAAGCATCATGCAATTTCTGCTTATGGTCATGCTTCTTAGCAGCTGAAGAACCGAAAAATATTAAAGCTGCCTTAGAAAGGCTAGACTTGTTGCTCAAGGATATAGACAAGAGGAAGGAATCGATTTCGATGAAACATTTGCTCCAGTAGCTAGGCTTGAAGCTATTAGAATATTTCTAGCTTATGCTGCATACAAGAACTTCACAGTTTTTCAGATGGACGTGAAGAGTGCATTTCTAAATGGGAAGCTGCCAGGGGAAGTGTATGTTAAGCAACCACCAGGGTTTAAAAATCCTAAGTATTTAGACTATGTTTTTAAACTGGATAAAGCACTGTATGGGTTGAAACAAGCTCCCCGTGCATGGTATGACACACTCTCCACGTTCCTCATAGCAAATGATTTCACCAGGGGAAAGATTGATAAAACCTTATTCATTCGCAAAATCAAAGGTGATATCATTTTGTTCAAATTTATGTGGATGACATAATTTTTGGTGCTACTGACGAAAAACTTTGTAGACGTTTTTCAAAACTTATGTCTACAAAGTATGAGATGAGTATGATGGGTGAATTAACATATTTTCTTGGCTTACAAGTTAAGCAATCTAAAAATAGTATTTTTATAAATCAAGAAAAATATATCAATGATCATTTAAAGAAATTTGATATGAATTCATCTTCATCTATGAAAACTCCAATGGCTCCTCCAAACAATCTAGATGCTGACACAACTGGGAAATCAGGTGATGTCAAATTCTATAGAGGAATCATTGGATCTTTGCTCTATCTCACCGCCAGCAGACAAGACATTATGTTTGCTACTTTCATGTGTGCTAGGTATCAAGTTGATCCCAGAGAATCTCATTTAATAGCTGCTAAACGAATTTTGAGGTACCTTAAAGGTACTCCAAGCCTAGGTATTTGGTATGTGAAAGACTCTGGGTTTGATCTAATTGGCTATTCAGATTCAGACTTTGCAGGTTGCAAGATGGATAGAAAGAGCACCACCGGAGGATGTCAGCTGCTTGGCGGAAAGCTAGTTACCTGGACAAGCAAGAAACAAAATACTGTTTCTACCTCCACAGCTGAAGCAGAATACGTTGTTGTTGGAAGCTGTTGTGCTCAACTCCTTTGGATGAAGAATCAGCTGGTTGATTTTGATATGAATTTTTGCAAAATTCCTATCTACTGCAATAACGCAAGTGCTATTGCAATCAGCAACAATCCAGTTCTTCATTCAAGAACCAAACATATTGATATAAGGTATCATTTCATTAGAGATCACATCGAACAAGGTGACGTTGAACTTCATTTTATCTCTACAGACCTTCAGCTGGCTGATTTATTCACTAAACCTTTAGATGAAAAACGCTTCAATTTTTTAATCAGCGAGCTAGGTATGTTAAATGCCTGAATCAACTGCTGAAGTACTATCAGCAGCTGATAAGTTCACCTTGTCACTTAGTATTATCAGCTGACTAAAAATGTTTTGAATTCATTAGTCAGCCGAATAAAATCTTTCAAAATGATAACTTATCAAGTTTTTATCAGTTAAAACATTTGGTTCTCCCACAAAAGGCATCTTTTATCCCTATCCATACGATCTCTGCGGCAAATATTTCCACTCGAGTGAAAATATTTGGCATTTATGAGGGACAAGACACCCTGACACACGAAACGGCTCCACTACCCCTCTCTGTCACATCCAACGACTTTTTCGCACGATAACCAACATTTCCTTAGTTGGTTTGTAAGTATCCATTAATGGTCCGGTTTAATTTCAAATGTTTACCCAAATCGTCCCAAAAACCCCTATAAATACTCATCCTTTCCCTCACTTCATCCTCACCACTCCCAAACTTCTCTCTCAAAAACCCACTATCTTCAAGCTTTTATCTTTCTTCCCTCTCCTAAAATTTCGAAGAAATCCACAAAAGCTCCTCTCTCTAGAGCTGCCATCGAGTTCACTCAGAACTCGAATTTGGTAGGCAACACCTCTCCGCCGGAAAAACTCATTGATGTATATCGATCGGTTGGTAAATTCTTGCGCCATTGTCCGATCAAAGGTACATTCTTTCGTTTCACCAAGAGTTTTTACGAACTCTTGCGTGATTTCTGGATGTCTGCCTCCATTTCTGGACACGACATTGTTGCGCAGGTTGGAGGTCATCAAATCACCATTACTGTTGATGATTTCCGAACTACTTGCGGGTTCGATTATCTGCTACCTGACGAAGACTATCAGCAGACGAAATCTGCTGATGAAGCTAAAGAGAGTCTAATCCGCATTACTGGATACAGATTAGAAAATAAAGACGACAAGGTGCAGATCTTCAAGAAGTCTCAGCTGACGAGACCCTGTGCCTATTTCTTTACCCACATCATTCAGGGTATAGGCGGCAACTCCGGGTCTCACAACCAGTGCAACTCCAGCTTGCAAGTCTTTGCTGAAGCCCTAATCACTGGTCAGCGGATTGATTACGGGAGACTGGTGTACGAGGAGGTCAAGGCCAAGCTAAAGGCCAAGGGAAACCACATTCCCTATCTCCGCTTCTTCACTCTGTGCATCGCAAATGTGATGGTTGAGAAGCTGAAGGTTGATTATGACGACCTTCCAGGGGAATGGATTGAGGTACGTACCTTCTCCAACATCATCTTCAACACCAAGAAGGAAGCTGATAAGGATTTTCCCCTCTCCCCGTACATGCTGAAGATCATTGGTGATCGGACTAGATCCAAAAAGGATCAAACAAAGGGCACCACATCGGAGGAATCTGCCCTACAAGAAGGTATGTCCTTTTCTCATCTGGAGTGTTTTCCATCAACTGGACGCCCACAAACTGTTGATGGAAATACCACCACTTCCACTGGGATCTCCATGCCCATTGTTGTGGAAAATGTGGAAACGAGTGATATTCCACTGGTGGTGAAGAAGCGAGTTAAGCGATCTGCTCATCGCTCTCCTTCTTCCTCCTCATTCTTATTACCATCTTCACCCACTTCACATGCTCCTTCTTCTCCTCAGCTGAGGGTAAGAGGGTCTGCTACCCGTGGAGAAAGTGTGGTGGCTGATGATGCTGAACTGGCGACAGCAGCATCATCAGGATTCAGTCGGGATCCTCTGGGTACTCACTTGAGTCCTAGATTGGAGGGATTACGATCAGAAGCTATGCCAGCTGCTGAGAATAATCCTTCTTATTTTCACTCTTACAGTGTTTATCAAGGAACTCCACCAACAATCGGAGTTCCTAGTCAAACACTCCCGGCTGATTCTCTTTTTCTCTCTTATGCTCTTCAACCTCCATCTGCTGATTTCTCAACAAGTCACCAGACTTCAATACGGCAATTTCGTTCTTCAGCAGTTAGTGCCGGCTCCAACCTTCTGTGTAGCTCCTCGACTGATTCATTATCAGTCGTTGTAACAAGGGGACAAACTCCACAAGCAACCTCAGTCTCTCGACAGGCTGCTGGTGAAATATTCGGCTCAACCCAAGCCACCCGTGAGTCAGCTGCACACACACCACCACCAACTTCTTCATCACTTTCTGAGTCAGCAGTTAATGACAGATAGACTGGAAACCAAGTCAATCTTGAAACTGTTCTTTCTATTTCCCACAACGTCACCAGCTTAAACCAGCAGGTGATCGAGGAAACCACCACCGCCAATGAAGAGACAAATTTAGACCAAGTTGGTACTGAGGCAACCACGCAAGCTGCCAGTGATCACGAACATATTCGCCAACTGAGCTATGAGGCAGCTGATACACCAGCCAGAGGAACTCTTCCTCCAGTCTCTATACCAGTTTCGCCGGCTGGTGAGACCGAAGCTCAAGATGATCAAACAGCATTTCATATGATGTTTGAGTTGTAACATCCCAGATTCGACCTGGGATGGCCAAGCTGAGTCAGCAGATGGACACCCTTCGCATGGATGTTCCAAAGAAGTTTGCTAAAACTGCTGAGAATCTCTCTTCCAGCATAACTTCTCTGCACACTGAGGTTCACACTCAGACTCCTCAGCTGATTCTTCTTTCTGAGCAGATTCGCCTCAACACCAGCGAGTTCAACACTCTCAAAACGTACATTCATCGAGAGTTGAACTCCATTCGCGAATCTGACAGAGTCGAGAAAGACAAGCTTCTCTCCGAAGCTTGGGCAACAGAAGCAGAAGTTAAAAGACAGCTGAGCACCTTGTCCTCCAAGGTATCTCCTCTCCAACCAGCTGTCGATCATCTGGCTCTTGCACAGTCAAAGCAAGAGTCTCTGCTGACCAACACGCATAACCACCTCTCTCAGGCTATTGAGGAGTCTGCTTCTGCTGTGTCCACAAGAATGGACAAAGTGGACACTGAAGTCAGATCGCTGACTTCCCAAGTCACTGGTCTCCAACGCACCCTCAACCTCATTCTTCAAAAGCTCAATGAGGGTGTTGCTGCTGTCCATCCTGCTTCAGCACCAGAGAGTACCTTAATTCTTCAGGCACTCTCTGAGGGGGAGAAAGATCAAGCTACTTCAGCAGGTGAACAACTAGGTGAACAAATTGCTTCAGAATCTATAATCACCTATGTTGTTGGAGCCAATGTAGAAGACATCCCAGCAGGTGAGACCACAATATCTCCACCTACCACCTCTGTTGGGATACCAGAAGAAGAAGACGTTTCAGTAGACGAGACACAAATTCCAACATCACTCGTCACTACTGAAACACCTGAGGTAACTACTTCAGCAGGTGAGACTACCATTCAATCAACACTCACCGCTGCTGAAGGCCTCAGGACAGGAGAACCCTCAACTGGAGTTAAAATCGTTGATTCCTTTGGACCAGTTGAGGGCCCACAAGTCCAAGCCCCGCAAATCCAAATCCCTCAGCCTATTATACAGGTGAATCCTCAACCTGTTGAAGGGGAGCCTACTTCTGCCGCGGTTAAAGCTTACCTTTTAAAAGAAGCTGGAACCACTGCTGATCTTGATGCAGCTATTGCCCTTCAAAGAAAAACTCAAGAAGAGCTATATCAAAAAGCTGAGGCACAAAGAGCTGAGAACATTAGGATGTTCAACAGGGTTCTTTATCAACGTAGTCAGGAAACAAAAATCACCAGCGTAAGGGCCCCCAAGTCTTCATCCAACTCCCCACAAGAAGTAGTAATAACTAGAGCTGGAGGACTTGTTGCTACTGAAAAGAGTTCTCTGATAAAGATCAGCACTCAACTCAACTATGATGAGTGGAATGAGTTGCTAGCAGCTGCCAGATCTGCAAAACCGTCAGATACTATAACAGATCTGGAAAGTGAGATAAGAATCGCAATCTTCACCTTCAAGACTCTAAGCGACAATATCAGGAGACATTCTCCTGAGTTGGCAAATCGCATACCTGCTGAATTGCATGATTCTCAAGAAGCTGCTATCAGAGAACCTGCTGGTGAAGGCTCCTCAGCAAGAGGGGAGAAACGTAAGTCCGTTCTTCCTGACCCCTTTGCTGACTCCAGAACACTTGATATTGGGTCATCAATCATATTTACAAAATGACCAAGACTCAATATCACAAAAGTTGTCCCCATGGGAGTAAACTTTGTCCCTGGGCTGATCGTGAAAGAACCAATCTACGGCTTTTGCTATCTGGAGAAGAAGGTGCCTTGCTTTCAACGGGCTGATGAGATGTATATGTGTGATATTGATCAACTTTTGATCTATCACAAGTCGCTGAGTTCCTCCACTGAAGAAGGAAGACAAATGAAGAAATTAATCGACTCAGCCATCATCTCACTGTATCACAATGTCACTGGGGAAGCAATGCCCAAGACATTGTAACTTTGTTTTTTTTATTTTCCTTGTACTTTTCAGCTTCATTTAATAGAAAATCAAATTTTGTAATATACTTGTAAACACATTGTATAAATATACAAAAGAACCCAAAGGGTCAAAGGACATAAACATTCAGCTGATCCAAACAGCTGAATCATTACAGGTTCATACTTACACAGCTATTCGATTGCATGAAATAGGGGGAGATTGTTAGTCCCTAGACTAAGTAAATAAGATTTGATGATCGATAGCTAAGAAGAATAATATCAGCTGAAGTATGTATCTCAGCTGAAGCAAGTATATGCAATAAACCTTCAGTTGAGTACGTACTTAGCTCTAGGAAAACAAGTCAAATCAGCAGCTATAGAAGAGTGTTCATTCGAAGTCTATGGCCAAAGGACAAAGACGAGAAGAAGACCATCCAGCTGATTGTGGAATCAGCTGATGGTACCTGTTGCAGATAAAGACTTAGTGGAAATGTTCTTGACACTTTGAACATTTCTCTTTCCCGCTCAAAGAAGAAGAAAACGATGAAGATCTTCTATTTTGGAATAGAAGATAATATGTCAGTACATCATCGTTTGTCCCTCCAAGCATGTAAACGGAAAGTCAATACTTTTGTACTATAACAGTACACCTTTTCACTGTGAGTCAGAAAAGGTAGCAAAAGGAGTTGACACAAAGTACACTTGGGACTACAACATATGCAAGAGCATTAAATGTTTCCGTGGACAAGTCCACACCGACGAATGATATGTTTACACGTCGATTACCTTGTGGACAAAGGTTCACGGATCTTGGGCTATATATAGAGATGTAAATGCTTTCATTTACACACACATTTTAGAATTCATAGCACAAGAACATTCTCTGAGAGTTGTTATTGTCTGGTATTAACTTCTTCATAGTTATTACTCAGGCATTCAATATCAGCTGTCAGTATCAGCTGATATAAAACTCTCCTTGCATAGTCTTCTAGTTTGAGCGAACAAAAGTGTCATTTCAAGTAGAAAGTTTTACTTAGTGTGTACTATATATTTCCGCAAACTTTGTACTGTATTAAGTTGTTTTAATAAACTCTTAATCATTGAAATCTTGTGTGTTCTTTATCTTATCTTCGTTACCTAGTCATAACGCAACACGTTTGTGTTGTTGTGATCCAACAATATATATAATATAATTTATTTATTTTAAATATTTAACGGTCTTATGACCGTTCAACGGTCAATTCCTCACCCCCCCCCCCCCCCCCGGCGGTTACCAGCCGTGACCGTCGCCACCACCGAGCATCACACACCCCCACGCCGTGTAGAGGGCGGTGTGCCCCTCCCCTCCACGCCGTTGGTCTCCCCCCCCCCCCCCCCCCAACCCCATACCATGCAACCTAAATGACATTATCATTTTACAAAGGGTTATTTGTGTAATTATTTTGAGCCTCAGGGGGTGAGTAGCATTATTGAGTCAAAACAAAAAGTGTTGCATTTATTTCACATCTCAAAGGAGGATGTGATATTGTAGACGTGTGTCCTCAGCTTACGGTGGATCCTTATATGTTTGATTAATAATAGAGGGCTTGGATCGATTAAATTATACCATAAATCGTAAGGGACATTATTAGCGGCCCTACTTATCTTTAAATTATTCTCTCTGTTTAATATAAATGCTTAAATGAGTAAATGGCAATATTTTTATTTAATAAGATAAAGAGACTATAAATTTTACTATTTAATTTATTAAAACAAAAGAATATTAGGTCAAAGTTGATGGGTTTTTCTAACATGTGCCATATAGGTACATGTTAGGGTGTATTAAATGAGATCAAAATTTTTAAAAGTGTAACAATAAACATTTAATAAAATCAAAATTTATAGTTTTAAGTGATGTATTAAATGATTTTTGTGGATTTCTTAAAAAGTTTAAGATCATTAATGCACTTTAACTTATGCTTCCTAAGCATATGTTAGAAAAACTCAAAGTTGATTACTAAAGATAAAACATGTGAGTATGTGTTTTTATGATAGTGCATTATGATAAACTGCCCTTTAATGTCAACACTTGGACCATTGATAAA
Source organism: Calendula officinalis (assembly GCA_963853835.1). Taxonomy (NCBI): domain Eukaryota; kingdom Viridiplantae; phylum Streptophyta; class Magnoliopsida; order Asterales; family Asteraceae; genus Calendula; species Calendula officinalis. The sequence goes on from OY970822.1 coordinate 76,997,260, forward strand.
GGATTTTGTGGTGTCTTACATTACTTTTTGTGATGTATATGTTTATTATGATAGTGCATTTGTTTTTGTTAATGACCAATGATTATTAACAAAAACACATACATAAATAGCTATGTACTTTACTGATAATTGTTATATATGGTTATTATGTAATTGATATACCATCACACATGTAGGTCAAAGTTCATTCTTGAAGTAATCTCTTTACTTTTAAATAGAGAAAAAATTGTCTATATCATAATTTTCATATAGCTCGATTTAATAATAATTGGATTTTTCTATGCTTTTAAGTAGTATGGAATTGTGAAATGTATTGTTTTGTAGGTATCATCATAAAATAAAGAATGTGATTTCTTATATGTAGTATAATTTCTTATAACGTATATATATATTATATGTATGAAGTAATTTTTTTAATTTTAAAATTATCTTCCATAAAATAATGATACAAGAGAATGCCAATTATTTGGACGTTGTACTATAACTTGAGATTACACGTGGTCCAATTAATATAGGGCCATGCATACTGCATCTAGCTAACTGATTGGAATTATGGCCTAAAAGATGGATAAACTCTATTTGGGCTGTGGGCCCACTTGTACTACTAGATATCTGCATGCCTAAACTTATTTAAGTAGTTCACCCTATCATACTTAATTGGTTTCTTATCATTTTGACAAAAATATTCAATTTCTGCACGTAAAAAACATACTTATAAAGTGTGTGTACCACGAATTTGTATATAACTGTTTCATTACAATCTTAACAAATATTCCATTAATCTATTTGATTAAATTTATGTTATTCTTGAAGAAGATTCATTTTTGCTTCTAATTTAAAAAAAATAAATAGTACCCCCTTCGTCCCACAAAAAACTTCTTATTTAACTTTTACATAAGTTTTTAGGTGATAGTTAGTGGTGGGGTCACTGATATTACTTTTGATTAAAATATAAGGTTGGATTGGAGAAAGAAAGATAGTTAGTGGATATAAGTGGTGGGGTCTTTAGTAATAATAGTTTTTTATTGTGTGAAGCCCATCAAATGTAGGAAATGGGAAGCTTTTTGTCGGACAAAAATATAGAGATAAATGGGAAGTTTTTTGTGGGATGATAGGAGTAATATATATAACACAACACATGTTTACGTAAAGAGTAAAGCGTTTATCTTTCACATGTCTCGTCAAACTTGTAGCATGTTTTTTAGATTATGTTATCATTAAATATTTATTACTTCCTCCGATTCAAAATAAGTGCTACACTTTGGATTTCATGGTTTTTAAAGCAACATATCATAATAATGATTAAATCAGATTAATTGAATGGTTAGTGGATAATTAGTTCCACACATTTTGAATAAAGTGGTATTAATGATGTTTAAAAGTAAAAAGTAAGGGTAAATGAGTCATTTCACTTTGTTAAAGTAGATAGTTAGTGGGTGTGGATTCTACTATTTTTTGTCAAATAAGGTAATTTTTCAAAGTGTAGCACTTATTTTGAATCACTCATTTATGAAAAGTGTAGCACTTATTTTGAATCGGAGTAAGTATTAGTTTAACTTCAAAGCTTTGACCAAATAGCAAAAGTCTAAGGTGCCTAAGACTGTGCGTAATGCATGACCAAACTAAGTTTGGTCACCCCTGCCACCTCTGCGCCACATCAGCTTTCTCTCTCCTGATCAAACACATGATCAGACAGCGACCAAATGCCCGTAATGGGCGACCAAATCCGCGACCAATTTTTTTTTTTTAGATTGCATATTATTAATATATATATATATATATATATATATATATATATATATATATATATATATATATATATATATATATATATATATATATATATATATATATATTATTTATTTTATAATATTAATTTATTAATATATATATGTGTGTGCATGTGCATGAAATGAAAGAAAAAGAGAGCATCCCCAATGGTCGCCGAGTCGACCATTCAAGTTGGGCGACCGGTCGGTCGGCAAAGCCCGTAACGGTGGCGACCGGTCGGCGATGGTTGAGGTGGCGGTCGCGACCGAAATTTCGGTCATGCATTACGCATGGTCTAACAGTTAACACAACAAAAACATGAGACAAATGTTCAAGTCACTATGTGTGGTCCTTTCTTGTAGCCTAACATAAAAAAATTCGTAAAAATAATAAGTTTGATTGATTGAAATCTATGTAACGATAAAGTCAGATAACATACTTGATAAAAAAAAATACTATGATTAAAATAATCTTATTTTGTAAGTTATGTGATTCTTCACGAAACTAACAGAACTAGAGAGTGAATGGCTTTGCCATGCCCATCTCTTTTACGTATTGACTACAATTTCGGCCCTTGTTCATTTCTTATTCACACAACATCCATTAATCACAAAAATTTAAATTCTGCTTGAACGTTGAAAAACAGTATTTTTGTCCTGAATTAAGGATTAAATATTTAGAATACTAGTCTTAAATTAACAAAACTTGAAAATATTATAAAATTATAAGCCATTTCATTAATATCTTGAAGGTATTATTTAATGGAGAAAATGGTATACTGAACGATACAAAAAGAGTAGGTAATGAAGCGATTTTGACTTAGATCCGGTCTAAACCCACAAAAATTATATTGGTTTAGATCAAATTTTGTGATTTGTATACTTATTAACGATATGTACTACCCGTTCATAAACCTTTTATTAAAAGGGCCGGGTATGGATCAATAACGATTCGATCCGTTTATAACCCGTCCCGTATTTAATATTAGAAGATTGCATCATGGTATCTATATTTTCCCTATATATGTCCTAGTTAGTAATTTTTTTAATCTGTATTTTATAGCAAAATTTGGTTTATTTAAAACATAATATATAATAAAGAATTTGTGTTATATTTATTGAATAATAATTTTGGAATGCATAATAGTTGTGTAATATTATTATAATGAGTTAAATGAGTCGGATATTTGTTAATTTAGTGGATAATGTATCAGTTTAATTTTTTAATACCTTGCGAGACAACGGAGTACATTTAAATTATCTTTAGAAACTTGTAAAAAGAGTTTGGATCAAAAGTAATCCGCTCCAATTATCCTTCATTGTCATGTCTAAATGCACATCACAACGTGGTATCAAGCTGAACCAAAAAACAATAGGATTTGACTTCAAAATACAAATATTGAAAGAAAGAATACTGATGTGTAGGTCTTTATACTTTTCAAAGAAAAAAAAGGTCCAACTATTGTGTGACAAAAGACTCATACAAAGGATATAAGATGTAAATTACCCCTATCTATAAAATAAAATAAAAAAGGACTATTCCAGATACATATCCGGCAAAAATGCGAATAGCATGTATATGCATATGTGCTCGTGGCCTGAGTGTGAACAAAAGAAAATGAAAATAAAAATCACGTGAATAAACATACAAGGACCATAATTGGACATATGGTTGGATATCTCGTACAAAAACGAACCGTACCTCCCATGCTTCAAGATAAAAAGACCATAAAAAGAAAATGTAATAATAAAAAAACTATAAGAATATTAAAAAAAGGGAAACTAAATGTGATTAAAACTGACGTTTATAACTTAAAAGTTTAAGTTAAATAGTCTATGATAATAGTTAGAATAGATAGCAAAATTAACCTACTTATATATAAACATATCACTCATCAAAATTTTGACTTGCGAAGTATCGCGAGTTTAATCTTTATCCGTAAAGAATTCATGAAAATCGAATCACGATTTTATGGCTGTGCCATGCTAATCTTTCATCTTGGTTTTCAGTCAATATTTAACTGGACCAATGTCTTCATTTCGACTCTAACTGCTAGTTTTAGTTTTCTTCTGATAATAATAATACGTGATCGATGTGACTTATGGTTCAATGGACCATCATCATTCACGGTAATGGGACCATTAAATTTGGCTTTCAAGACTTTGTGTAGATCATTGAACAAGTTTTTTTGGTACCCATTCCTTAAATTTAGCCACGATGCATCATTTGTCGATGGTAAAGATAAAGGTAGATAAAGATGTTTTGTTTCATTTAAGGTTTGATCTTGACACCTTTGTTTGGCCAAAAATGTATATCCAGATTTCAGAAAGTTCATAACAGAATACATAATTGGGTCAAAAGACAATACATTTAACTGAAACTGACACGTTTGGGCATTTGAAGTCCAGTAAGCCTATTTGGAAAATCAATTATTAAGCCCAATACACCAGTGTGGTAGTGTTACCTAAATAAGTATTTTTTGTCATTTGGAAAAATCGTATTGCAGACTTATCAAACTTAATCTTCTCCTATATATGAGCCTACATTTGATTTACGTTTGCCAACTAGACAGTTTTGAGCAATCCCATTCGCTAACAATGTCATGTGTAATTCTAGGATTGGCCAACATACCATGTCTCTCTTTTCTACATTTATTCACAAATATCCCTTCCTTTACGGAAAGAAAATCAACTCTCGGTGTTAAACAAAATTCACGGGATTTCATATTTGCTAATTCCGAAACTTCGGACTTGCATATATACCATCAAAAATCACGGGATTTCAATAAGATAAACTTTTGAATTTTTTTGATTATTTCCTTTAAAATCTATTTAATACCACCTGTGACAATTATAGTAAAAATTCAAAACATTATATACAATTGATTATTTCCTTTAAAAAGTCGAACTTGTAATCCTAACATTAAAATAACATACTCTCAGTCAAACTTTTTCGGTTCAATTAAGAAGTTTAAAAAATACAAAAAATAAAAAATATATTAAACGCAGTATACTTGATTCTTTCCTTTAAAATCCATTTTAATACCCATTTAAATTTTAAATCACAGAATCTTTGTGAAGTTTTCAATTTTCAAAACATAAAAACAGGATTTTTAAATTTTCAACCAAAATTCCTTAAATCCCGTTATTTAAATTATCTTTACCATTTTTAAAAATATTCTATTTAACCATTGACCCCTATATAAACCATGCAGGGAATCAACGATATACTTACAATTTAACAGCCTCATACGATTCCTTGCATCGAAGAACATCATCAGGTAACACTTTGTTATATAATTATTCTGCTTCGTTAAATATTAACTCCTCTGCGAATATTATGTTACTTTGCAGGACGTACTCAAGTTTGCAGCACCAAAAACTCCTAAACAAAATACCAGGTATTAAGAAAAACCCTACATGAAAACTTCATTAGCATATTGTTAGGGTTTTCATTTTTAATAAATTTTTATCACAGATGTTTCCATGTCAAACATTAAATACAAAACAGTAAATACAATATTTTTCTATAATATATCAATTTGGAGTTCTGTGTTATTTTTATTTCTAATGTTTGAATGAATTATATTAATAAAAACAGGGATAAAATGTAAAAAAAAAAACAGTTTAAGAAAAGTGTATAAAAATACAGGATTCCTACGAAATGACTGTTTTTGTACTCTTTTTTGTTCAATAAAACATATTAATTTAATGCATTTGTGAGTTTTTTTACTCTTTTTTACATCAAAACATATTAATCACTAAAATTATAATAAAACAGAACCTGTTTTTGGATATGTTACAGATTGTGCTAATGAATGGAGTATATTTATAAAAACAGGTTCAAATGAAAACTTCATTTGCATATTGTTAGGGTTTTCATTATTAATAAATTTTTATCACAGATGTTTCCATGTCAAACATAATATACAAAACAGTAAATACAATATTTTTCTATAATATATCAATTTGGAGTTCTGTGTTATTTTTATTTTTAATGTTTGAATAAATTATATTTATAAAAATAGGGATAAAATGTAAAAAAAAAACAGTTTAAGAAAAGTGTATAAAAAACAGGATTCCTACGAATATGACTGTTTTTATACAGTTTTTTATTCAATAAAACATATTAATTCAATGAATTTGTGAGTTTTTTTACTCTTTTTTACATCAAAACATATTAATCACTGAAATTATAGTAAAACATGAAGGAATTATTGAAGGAATTATGTGCACAGTCAGTCAACCTATGATGATACATCCATGCCTACGAAACACTTAAGGGTCACACCGGTGAGTGCATGTAATACGAGCAAGATAAGCAATGATACTACAAAGATGAATGATTCATAATAGTCATTATGAATCAGTTAAGTATTAAGTTAAGTTTAACTTATTACTAGATTAGTTTAACTAACTAATTAATACAAGTAGTTGTACATTTACTAGTTGAGTAAATATACAATGTGTTAATTATAGATTATCCATGATATGATTTAAAGCTATTAAATCATATAGTAATTGGATAATATTATTGTATAAATTATATAAAGGTTATTATATAATTAACTATTAGAAGTATAAACACAAGTGTATAATTCGTGTATATGGGTACCGAATTATTAGTGTGTTAATACTAGACATTTAGTAGTTAAGTGCAACAATAATAAACTAGTTAAACTATAAGGGTTTAAAGTGTTAGAGATAAGTTTAATTAAGAGATTAATCTTAATTAAACTAGAAGGACTTAAATGAAACTTATTCTATTATAAATAGAAGGCTTAAGGTTTCATTTAAACCTACTCATAATATTCCCTTACACCTAAATCGAAACCCTAGCCCCTCCTCCCTTTGGTTTCGGCCGAACACTCCCAAGAACACCAAGTTTGGTGTTCTACGTTCTTCGTGTTCTTCGTGTTCTTCAAGTTTCGAAGAACAAGTTTATTGCTTAGATCAACTAGAAGATCGCTCGATTTGTTCATCATCAGTGGACCAATCTTAAGCAAATAACAAGATATGTTTTGGGAAACCATTTACTCCCTTCTTTCTCTTGGACGAATTTCGGCCAAAGAACCCTAGGGTTCTTTGGTTGATGGTCGACGAACACACACAAGTATGTGTGTGTGTTCGAGTTCTTCGTACAAGGTTTCTTTCTTGTTAACCTAATCTAGTTTTCCAACATCCCAATCATTTAGGATTTAAGGATTAGGTTTAATCCCAGTTCCGCATTTAGGGATTAAATCAGCTAGTTAGTTTTAACCGGTCAAGAACAAGTTCATGTTCTTGGTCAGCAAGGTTCGAACTCGTGTACTAGGTGGTCGATCCAAGTGATTGATCAGTTGCATGGTGCGTAGTAAATCCCTACAGTGGTATCAGAGCGTTGGTTTAGAAATCTAGACTAGATTAACAAAGGTTGTTTGTTTACTTTAATTTACAAGTTTTTTTTTTTGTTTCAAGTTTTTCTTCTTTCTTCTTCATGTTTTTCGAAAATAAGGGAAGAAACCCTAAGACCAAGAACAGTAAACTAGTCTAAGTTTAATTGGTCAAGACGGTTTCTAGAAAACCCTAGCAAATTTTCGAAACCCTAGAAAGAACCCTAGGATCAAGTATATTAAACAAGATATGTTTAATTGATCAAAAGGATTCTTTCCATAAACCCTAGAATTTTCGTGACCTAGAAAGAACCCTAGGATCAAGAATATTAAACAAAATATGTTTAATTGATCAAAAGGATTCTTTCCTAAAAGCCTTAGGATTTTCGTGAATCTAGAGGAAACTTGGACACCAAGTATGTTAAACTAGCATAGTTTAATTGGTGGAAAAGTTTCTTAGTGTTAAGATTTTCGAAAACCCTAAAGAACCCTATAACATTATACTAGTTTAAGTTTAATAGTTTAAAAGTATTAATTAGGATAATAATCTAAAACCTAGTTAATTAGACAAGTTTATGTCTAATAGGTTTAATTATTATTTTGATAGATTTATTAAAGCTAGTTCTTTAAACCTAGTAATTTAGACAAAGTTTATTGTCTATAAGGTTTAAATTAAAGAGTTTAAATAAATTTATTAAAAGTTTTAATCTATCTTAGAATTTAAACAAAGTTTATTGTTTAAAAGGATTGATTAGAATTAGTCTTTTAATTAAAAATAATGTCTTTGATCAAGAAAGTCAAAACCCTAGTTTTAATTGATCAAAAGCAAGATTAGGGTTCATCTAATTAATTTAGGGAATTGATAAAGAAGATGTTAATTTTGAAGTTCTAAAAATTAACAAGATGTACTTAATTATGTGTTTATATATATATATATGTATTTAAATTTTTCGGAATTTTTATTTATTAGGTGAAATTGAATTTTAAAAGATATAATAAGTTTATACGTATTTTAATTAGATTAAGTTAAAAAACATATGTATAAGCTAGATGTAATGTTCTTATTAGAATGTTACAAGTTTGTTATTATAAATATACATATATACACGAACATATACATTAAATACAAGTTAAAATTGAACAATTAAAAAGGGTAATGTTATTTTGATCTTTGAAAGATAATATTATAATTAGTTATTGTATAAGTTATAATATAATTAAAACTAGAAAGTACAAAGTTATGATTTCATTATAACTAGAAATTGTACAAGTTGAAATTATATGATTAACTAGAAATATACAAAGTTATATATATATATATATATATATATATATATATATATATATATATATATTAAGATGTATAAAAGTTATAAATTATTATAACTAGATAATTATACAAGTATAACATAAGTATTTTACAAGTTATGTAATATACTAGATTAATGATCAAGTATAAATAACAAGAACCTATATTTAACTAGTTCAAGTTAAATATAAGAAAGGTTTAAACAAACTAAAGAATTATTATATATAGTTTTTATATAATAGGTTTATTAGTTTCACCAAGTATAAACCGGTGATTGTTAGCTTAAGTTTCATCATGGTTGTTGAAGCTAGTGGGAGCTACACAAGAAAATCACAAAGTTTATAAGTGTGTCGTTAAGACACAAGTTATGGTCAAATTTAATAAGTAAGAAATAAATGTTTAATTTCATTATTAGACATATGAAAAACTAGGTGTGTTAAACTAAGTTTATGTTTCAAGTTCATGAATCGTAAAAGTTTTAAAAGGTTTAACATAAGTTTAATAAGTTTTTCAAGTAATATAAAAACAAGTAAGTTTTTATTAGAAATAAGGTTTCTCACAAAATCGTGTAAAATCGTGTGAATTCTTGAAACTATAAGTTTTAAAGAATAGTTCTTATGTTTAAAGAAGGTGTCTTGTAGAACCATTCAATTCACAAGTCACACATTTTTAAACAAGGATTAAGATTGGAATAAAAGTTTAAGTTTAGTTTTAAGACTTAAACAAACCCAAGAAAATCTTAGATCGAAGTACTATCCACCTAATGGAACACCTCACTTGTTAAAAGATATTCATATTGTAAGGATAAAGAACCTTAGATATGGATTCAAATCATTGCGAGTGTTAGGGTGCGTAAGGTTCTGTGATAATCGGGAGTCCCGGCGCAGAGTATCGCACTGTCTTAGATGGTCTGATCTACTTTGGTGATAATCGGGAGTCCCGGCCCAAAAAGTACTTGAGTAGAATAAACATACTAGACTTTATTACTGACTTAGAAATGTACAATTAAATTGTACAATGTTGTAATAAGTTATAAGTCTAAAGATTCTACGACCCCTAGGAATCGTGTCAAGTCTTGATACGATCGGTAAGGAAGTTACCTACCAGAAATAGCATGTCTCGTCGGGAAGTGCCCAAACCTTGCGGCGATAATGTGATATATGGATCCTAGGCCTAAAATATTAATTATGGGTTTATAATATATTTTAGAGAATGTTTATTGATGATTACTAATTAAACTGGGTTTGATTTGTAGATGGCAGCAACAAATGTGATTGCGACAACAAGTACCAACAATCTCTCACTTCGCTCAATCCTCGAAAAAGACAAGTTGACTGGGTCAAACTTTCTCAACTGGGAGCGCAATCTTCGTATTGTGCTCAGGCATGAGAGAAAGTGGTGTGTCTTGGAGAGAGCAGTACCGAACACCCCTGCTATTAATGCCAGAGCTGAAACGAGGCAAGCTTATGATAAGCATGTCAGTGATGCACTTGATGTGAGCTGTTTAATGCTAGCCACCATGAGTCCTGATTTACAAGCGGGACTTATGGATGTGCCTGCATTTGAGATGATCCAGCAACTTAGGGATTCATTTCAAGAGCAAGCTCGCACCGAGAGGTTTGACATCAATCGAGCCTTCAACTCTTGCAAGATGGTCAAAGGAACGCCGGTGGGTGCCCACGTCATGAAAATGAAGGGACACATGGATCACCTCGCTAGACTTGGTCACCCCATACCGTTGCAAATGGCAACAGATACTATACTCAACTCGTTGTCTGATGACTACAAGTCTTTTGTGGTCAACTACAACATGCATAATATGGAGAAATCCATTGATGAGCTACATTCCATGCTCAAGACAGCTGAGTTGAGTTTGGGGACCAAATCTAAAGATGTTCTCTTGATCGGTAATGGCGGTGGCGGTGAGAAGAAGAGAAAAGGGCATGGTGGTAAAGGAAAGGGTAAAACCTATCCTAACCAAGGAGTGCCAAATGGTAAAGGTGTCAAACAAAAGGTCAAGAAGGTTAAGCCTAACACTGCGACGACCGAGAACCGGTGCTTCAAGTGTGGTGAGGCTGGGCATTGGAAAAGAAATTGTCCAAAGGGTGCAAGTGGTAGTGGAGGAAACGCAAGTTCCTCAGGTAACACAACCACACTTCTTAATCACTTTTAGATACTTGTAAAGTACGTTACGAGTAATCTAACTTTTGCAATCGTTTATTGCAGGAGGAGATGGAAAGTGATAGTGACCGGCATGAGATGGTGATGATCCCACGAGCACCAAGTTTTTTATAATTCAGTTTTTTTTTCAGTGGATTCGTTTTAAAGAATTTTACTTTATTGTTTGGATAATTTTATTTTTGTTAAAACAAGTTTCATTTTTGGTTTTAATCAATTATCGAATCCATGGTTGAATTATATTGTGTGCATGTGTGATAATTACACTAGTCAAGGTTTATGACTAGATTATAAATCAAGTTTTGATTTACTTATATTTCGTGTTTTATATATATTTGTTTGATTGTTGTATAAATAATGTCTTGATAGCTCAAGGTATTTAGATGCTAGTAATTAGAAAGTCTTTCTAATGAAAGTGTTTAAGAGTGTTATGGAAGCATAAGGTTCAAAGGTTATTGAACTTAGTTAAAACATCTTAAGTAATAGTCATTACTTATGATAGAAAGTTTTAAAGTATTAGTATTAATATAGTATGATTATATTGGATATAATCAAGATAGACTCTAAAGAGTATTATTACAAGTCTTTCATACTTGCAGTAAAGGATTTAATGAAGTCATAATTCCATAATAGGAATAATTGGATATTCGCATAATCCAAGTAAAATGACTTAGACATTAAATAACTCTTAAGAAGAGACATAACTATATTAAAGTATTTAAGAATTAAATGGTATTATTGCAAGTCTTTTATACTTGTAATAAATACAATATTTAATCAAGTCACGATTCCCTTATAGGAATAATGGATATTTGAGAAATCCAAGAAATGACTTTGGCATTAAATAAGATTCTTAAAAGAGTACTAATGTATTTAAGAATTGATAGTATCATTTCAAGTGTTTTATACTTGTTAGATACAGTAATCAATAAAGATCATAATTCCCTAAACAGGAATGTTGGATATTCACAAATCCAAAGTATGATCTTAATTATTGATAGAATTCTTAAAAGATTGAACTACAAGTTATTGACTAGGTCAAAGTAGTTTAAGAGATGCTTAAGTTCTATAAAAGCAAGTGGAGCTAAGACTAACGTAATTCATTAAAGATGTTAGTGAATTCAGTAAGTTAGTAAAAGACATTAACAACAAGTTTTTACCATGTCATAAGCCAAAGAGTTAAGAGAAATGATAAATGATCGTTGATTAGATTATTGCAAACCTAATAGCGTGATCACAAGTCTTGTGATTAATTATTGCATATCTAATAGGTTGTTAACACTTCAGTGGATAACACAATCATTTAAGGAAATTTCTTTAACTAGTAAAGATATCTACAAATCAAGTAACTAAAAGAGACTTTAGTTACAAGGATGATTTATGAATTCAAGAAACCAAGGAGTTAATTTCCAATCCTCCTATGTTTACCGAATTACATAAAAGGCAAGACTAGAATATGTTCTAGATTGTTGCAAGAACAATATCTAGCAAATACAAAAGTAATAGTATTCCTAAATACTCGTCTTATGTCTTTAGTTTAATAGAAATGATTGGTTTAGTGATGAAGTTACAATCTAGGTTGTAAAAATCATTAAGTAATCAACGTGAACGAAATGAATAAGTAATGACCCAGTAATAATTCAGTATCTATGTCCAGTGAGGAATAATACTTGAGTTAGTATCATTCTTATTCAGACTTTGTATGTTTTACAAGATCCATGAATAAAAGTCTATTTATTCAAGAAGACACAAAATCCGTGACTACTCGTCTTGGTGGGAACCTCGATGGGACGTTAACCTCATCGCGGTATTTGGTGATAGATTCGAAGTTCTTCAAAGATAGCTACACAAGTTTTGTGTAAACCAAATATCGGTGATATTCTGTTGGAGGCTCAACGAATATTGGATTGACCACCGTGACAATACTTCGTGGTTAAAAAGTTCAAAAGTATTGTTCACTAGGATTGTCCTTAAGCCTGAGGTATTTGGTTTAGGATACAATGACTAATGTGCTTTGGTTCAACTTAGACAATACTGAAATACGTTTGTCATACGAGGCGATATTGGGTACAAAGGAAGTTGTATTTTAAATCGAAATATACAAGATGGTAATTGCACCTCCTTTTTAGGAGAGATATTTATAGGTCCTTTGACGTGATGAGATAACTGGAAAGTGCATGGCCATGCCCAAACGAACTGATTTGTTCTTTGTCGTTTATCACAACGGTTTGAATCAAGAAGTCATGAAATGATTTCGAATACAGGAGTTGATAATTTCTACCATGCTCGTATTCGTTATCACAAATATCGTGCTGCAAGGGATGAGCCTAACATAGTTTGCCCAAGATGTAGAGACAGAGTGTTCTCTACTAGGAGACGCTATTAAAGAGTTTTTCATAAACCATACCTGGGTTACGTAAGCTGTTTTTATGGGGTTGGTTACCTACATGCCCATCTAGAAGGCCACTGTAGCTCGTATCATTAAGACAAAGGTTACAGACTTGCACAAGTGGGAGTCTGAAGGAATTATTGAAGGAATTATGTGCACAGTCAGTCAACCTATGATGATACATCCATGCCTACGAAACACTTAAGGGTCACACCGATGAGTGCATGTAATACGAGCAAGATAAGCAATGATACTACGAAGATGAATGATTCATAATAGTCATTACGAATCAGTTAAGTATTAAGTTAAGTTTAACTTATTACTAGATTAGTTTAACTAACTAATTAATACAAGTAGTTGTACATTTACTAGTTGAGTAAATATACAATGTGTTAATTATAGATTATCCATGATATGATTTAAAGCTATTAAATCATATAGTAATTGGATAATATTATTGTATAAATTATATAAAGGTTATTATATAATTAACTATTAGAAGTATAAACACAAGTGTATAATTCGTGTATATGGGTACCGAATTATTAGTGTGTTAATACTAAACATTTAGCAGTTAAGTGCAACAATAATAAACTAGTTAAACTATAAGGGTTTAAAGTGTAAGAGATAAGTTTAATTAAGAGATTAATCTTAATTAAACTAGAAGGACTTAAATGAAACTTATTCTATTATAAATAGAAGGCTTAAGGTTTCATTTAAACCTAATCATAATATTCCCTTACACCTAAATCGAAACCCTAGCCCCTCCTCTCTTTGGTTTCGGCCGAACACTCCCAAGAACACCAAGTTTGGTGTTCTTCGTTCTTCGTGTTCTTTAAGTTTTGAAGAACAAGTTTATTGCTTAGATAAACTAGAAGATCGCTCGATTTGTTCATCATCAGTGGATCAATCTTAAGCAAACAACAAGGTATGTTTTGGGAAACCCTTTACTCCCTTCTTCCTCTTGGACGAATTTCGGCCAAAAAATCCTAGGGTTCTTTGGTTGATGGTCGACGAACACACACAAGTATGTGTGTGTGTTCGAGTTCTTCGTACAAGGTTTCTTTCTTGTTAACCTAATCTAGTTTTCCAACATCCCAATCCTTTAGGATTTAAGGATTAGGTTTAATCCCAGTTCCGCATTTAGGGATTAAATCAGCTAGTTAGTTTTAACCGGTCACGAACAAGTTCATGTTCTTGGTCAGCAAGGTTCGAACTCGTGTACTAGGTGGTCGATCCAAGTGATTGATCAGTCGCATGGTGCGTAGTAAATCCCTACAAAACAGAACCTGTTTTTGGATATGTTACAGATTGTGCTAATGAATGGAGTATATTTATTGAAAACAGGTTCATAATTACAATTTGACTTTAACAAGTCAAACTGTCCAATATGTGTATCTTTTATAGTTTGACTTTAATTAGTCAAACTAGCTAATAGAAGTTATACGGAATTTCACCTAAGTTACAACAGGATTCCTCCGAATTTGACTGCAGTTTTTTATTATATTTCCTTTAATTAATTGCAGACAATGTTTTTTTAATATATCTCACACGGTTCTGTGTTATTTTTATTTTTAGCTAATTAATGGATTATATTTATAAAAACAGAGATAAAATGTAAAAAAAAATAGTATAAAAAATCAGTATAAAGAAACAGGATTCCTACGAATTTTACTGTTTTTATTTCAATAAAACATATTAATTCAATGAATTTGTTTTTTTTTTTACTCTTTTTTACATCAAAACGTATTCGATATATTATTATAATAAAGCAGAACCTGTTTTTGGATATTTTACAGATTTAGCTAATGAATGGATTATATCTATAAAAAAATAAAAGCATAATTATAGTTTGACTTTAACAAGTCAAACTGTCCAAAATGTGTATCTTTTACTATTTGACTTTAAAAAGTCAAACTGTCCAAGATGTGTATCTTTTATTGTTTGACTTTAAAAAGTCAAACTATCCAAGATGTGTATCTTTTATAAATATGAATTTGTGTGTTTTTTTTTCAATGAATTTTTTACATCAAAACATATTAATCGGAGGAATCCTAATAATAAAACATAACGGCTGTTTTTTTAACAGGATTCCTCCGAATTTTACATTTTATTGACTTTTATAATGTCAATAAAACATATTAATTCAATGAATATTTTTAACTGTTAAATATATACTGTTTTTTTAATTAAATGAATTTTTGTGTTTTTTTAAAGTTTTCTACATCAAGTATAAATTAAAAAAAAACTCTAATTATAAATAGGATTCCTCTGAATTTTGCTTTATTTTTTTACTTTTTTTTATAAATTTCAGTAAAAAAAAGGTATAAAAAACTGTATAAAAGACTTAAATTTACTAAACATATTGCTTTTTATTTATACTATTTTTTTATATTGTTTTTAACTGTTTTGAATATAAAAGACTTAAAATATAAACTGTATGACTATTGAATTTGTATACTGTTTTTTAGCTGATTTTGACTATAAAACTCAAAATCAAACATAAAAGTATCTTAATGTTTAAACTTATTTGCAATCATTTATTAACATTATAATTCTTTAATAGTATTCAAGATGAATACAAACACAGACAAAGGAAAAGGGAAGATGAATTACCAAAAAACACCAACTTCATCCAGTGGCAACTTGAGGAGGTTGGCAAGTTCTGGGATGTCACTAGGGTCCAGAAGATTTCGTAATACTGAAAATCCAAACCAGAGTCCAGTTAACATTCCATCAGATCAAGGTAAATAAAGTAAACTACATTTTAGTTTGTGTATGAAACGATTACTTACTTCTACATGTTTATGTCAGGAAACAGTATACCGAAATCCATCACCCCAATAGGAAATATTGATGCAGGGTTACGAAACATATCTGTTCGGGAAAGATGTATTTCAATCTGGCATTCCCACCAGAAGAACAAACCACATAATCCTTATTCACTAGACTTAGTGCTGCATGATGATCAGGTATTGCTATCAATACATGATAAAACACTTTTTTACATATATAATTGAATTAATCAAGTTCACTATTTAAATTTTGCAGAATGATCGAATCCAAGTTTGGATTAAGAAAGAGTTTATGTATAAGTTCGAGCCGTTGTTCGAGGAAGGCCAGTGTTATGAAATTTCCAACTTCACAATTTATGAGAATACTGGCGTGTACCCTTTATTACCACATCAGTATAAACTGGCCTTTGGATTCAACACAATAGTGACTCGAATCTATCAAATTGACGACAGTTTGTATAGTTTATTGCTCGAACCTTATACTGAAATACTGCCGAAAGATCGTACTTATGCTGGAAAAGAGGCTGTTGGTACGTCCAGTTTATATTATAACTTTAATTTTTAAAGCCAACAACTTTCATTATATTTTGTTGCACAAATATATTTTTTATATTTTAAAATTTTGTTATGTTGTCTATTTCAGATGTTATTGGCTCGGTTGTTGGAATTATGGAGATTGTAAATGTACCCACACAGATTGTAAATGTACCCACACAAAGAAGTCTTATTTTGTCTGTAAATTTTATGTAACATTTTGTTCATGTATCAAATTTTATACAAACTTATCATTACAGTTATCGATTCTTATGTCATTTTTAAAATTATTAATATTTGTTGGTATTTTTCTATAATATAAATCTTGAAGCATGCCCGCCCAGTCGGGCGGGCCATGAAGCTAGTTAGTATATATACGTGTTGCAATGAGGTGAATAATAGCTAGCAAGGTGGTTAAAATTTTCGTTTCTTCTTACGTGGTTACGCCCATCTTTGTTGACTTTGACATTTAATTTTGAACTTATTCATTAATAGTATATACTATGTTAACTAAAATATTTCACATACTTGATTCTAGCCAAAATGTCTAAGTGTGTTGGCTCCTTCACAAGTTACAAGGGTTCGAACACGCTGTCTATTTTTCTATTTGCTTTTTGTTTTTTTAGTGGTGTCAAATAATTTTGTGTATATATCTATTAAATATAATAAAAGAAGCATTAGGGTGACACGTGGTACATTTTTAGACCATAACATTGCCACGTGACAGCTTTCTATTGGATACCGAAATTTTTTTCCCGCTCATTTCTAGCCTTAATTTCATTAGAGGATGTGAATGCATATTCTGGCAAGCCATCAATAATTACGCTAATTATGACATAATAGGTATAAATTCAAATTATTAGGTAATTATGGTATTATACTATTATAGTAATTACATTCAAACTTACCGTAATATGCAGGAGGATTAACACAATTAATTATACACGTATTACCAAAATTATGGATATTACCAATATACATATTAATATGTTGGTTACAATTACATATTACCAAAATCGATTTACACGTGATTACCTCTTCATCTTCTTAAAAATTCAATCACCTCCTAACAATTTCAGTCTGTGAATAGGAGCACCCAATACCTTCAATACTCGAAAAACTCCCTTCTAACAGGTATAGTTTGAATCATATTAGAGGCTAAGCGTATGGAAATCAAACTAATTTTGATGATTACTAAGCAGCAACATATTGATCAAATTGACTTAAAAGTCAACTTATTGGCTAATTGTATTGGTAATTTGATGGCATTAAAAGTCAAAATGACTTAAAAGTCAACTTAAATGCATGTTGGTGTGCTTAAATTGATTTAAATTCAAATTACCAATATGTAAATCTATTTAAAATTGTAATTAGTATGTAATTTTATTCTGACATATAAATCTTTTTATTTTTTAATTTTGTTAAAAAGTTTAAAACAATGAGCAACCTCATTTTTAGCATAATTATAGCATAATTATATATTTTCTACGATCTTTATTGTTTCAGTCTGTAGGTTGAACTTGGAGCAAATCATTAAGCAATCATAATGGCACGTTAGTCAATTGCCTAAAGTGTAGTCTGATTTGGCCCTTTTGGCTGTCTCACACAAGCAGATTTTTCTATCGGTTGCTATTCTGTATTTCACATTAACTATTTTGAACTTTGATTCTGCATATTAACAAACTCAATGGGTTGTGATATCAACTATTTTTATGTTATAAGTTCTTATGCACGTATGGTGTTTGATGAAAAGTTTGGCTAAAAAGTATAACTTGTATATGAGTGTTTTATCTTATTTATCTAGATTTGACTCATAAAAGTCAAACCCGAATTGGTTTGAGAATTTAGTATGTTGGTAGCTCAAAAGCTTAAATAGGTAGTAAAAATGATAACCATTAGACACCGATTTTTTTTCCTTATTTAATTTTTCCAATTACATGTTTAATATATAGCGGACAACTTTTTAAGCATTTATAAATTCATTTCTTTATGATCTATTAGAAATTTAGAATGTCAAAGTTAATTTTTGACACCGCAATCAATGTTGTGCTACAACTGCCAAAGAGGAAGGAGGTTGCAATAAGACAAGAAAGGCACAAAAGTTCGGGTTGCTTGTTTGCGTAAGTATTTTGTTTTTAGTTTGTGGATCTTATTTATTTATTTTTGTATTAATACATTCATTCTGGTGTACTCCAATTAGTGAAATATAAAATCTGTGTATGCTTGACTAAACTGCAGTTTTGAGCACGAAATTGCACAAAGTTCTCTGCAGTTTTGAACATTGCAGCATTTTTGAACATTTTGTAGTTTTGCACACAAAATTTTCTAGAGTTTTGAACACTAAACTGCACGAAAATACATTAGTTCCGGACATTACTTTTTATAGAAGCAACAATTGTCCAGAACAGCTAATTATTAATTGGACGGTTAAATTTAATTATTGATCCCGTAATTGATCTTCTTTTATTTTATTATCAATAAAATACTTATTTTTTGGTATAAATTGAAATATTAGTAGATATATGTTGGGTCATTGGGTTGACCCGAACCGACCCATTAGGTTGAAGAAATGCACGACCCTATAGAGCTATTGGGTTGAACAATTGGCATTGTTTTTTCATAAGCTTACAAAATGCATCGATCAATGTATGGTATTCTGAAGATTATATGTCATAAAATGGATTTATGGTATTTTGATGACGATAGAAGCCATGTAGACATCAAGAGAAAGAGGTTTCCTTATGTAGCCATTGCTTTTTCAAACGGTAAGTTGGTAACATTTTAGTTGACCGCAGAAGTAGTGGTTGATATATATTGTTAAATGATTTTGCTGGCATTACTACAGTTAAGGTAAGAATTAGTGAAAATAATAATAATTTTTGGTTTTATAATTTACTTACTTGCAGAGTAATTCTATAATACTTACATGAATATCTTTAAGAAAACCCAGGTTTTACAGATATGTATATGTGAAACTTGCTAAAATCCAAAAATATGTGTGGAATTTATGTCAATACTATTTTTCATTAAATATAAATTCTCATTTACACTATCTTTTAATTATCGCATAATTGATTAGGTGGCGTGTGTGTTACTGGGTATCTATAGTTCCATCAGCCTTACTTGCTTTCTTAATGGACTTATATTAGACCCGTGCCAACGGCACGTCGGGGGGACACGTCGAGCTGCGTCGAGCCACGACGGCGTTGGCACCGAGCCGTCGTGGCCGGCGTCGTGCATACTTCGTCGTGGTGAGGACGCGTCGTGATGAAGGCGTCGAGGGAGGTGGGTCCGGGTGGAGCGTCCGTTTTGAATTCAAATTAATTTTTTTTTAATACAAATAATTAATATTACACACAACCTCTATAAAACCCACTACACTCTACCATTTTAAACACACAATCACATTATATTTTCTCACAATCACATACTTCCTCTCTTCCCAATTTCCATATTTTTTCTCTCGCTCAATAGATCCAAACGATGACGCCGACGATTACTGGCAAGATTATGTTAATGTATCAGCCGTCTTCGATTTGAACCAAACTATTGAAAGGCTTGATTATCTGGATCAAAAAGAAGCTGAAAATTCCACCATGCCAAGAGCACCACGAAGATATATACCAAGAGATCGCGTTGCGGCTGCTGAACGTTTATGGAATGATTACTTTGCCGACTATTCCGTTTTCCCCCTGGATTACTTCCGAAGACGGTTTCGCATGTCGAAACCTTTGTTCATCCGTATATGCCTGGCTATACATTTTTATAATCCACCGGGTCAACTACCGTTGTATTTTGATTATTTCCGTCAAAAGAGAGATGCTACGGGTTACCCCAGTTTTAATGTATTTCAAAAGTGTACCTCTACCATACGTCAATTGGCGTACGGTTGTGGCGCTGATTTGTTTGATGAGTACCTACACATGGGTCAACAAACAGCGTACGATTGTTTGGACAACTTTTGTAAATGTATATTCCATCTATACTCGACTGAGTTTTTGCGAAAACCAACAACTCATGATGTCCAACGTTTACATGCCAAACATCAAGAGATACATGGTTTTCCTGGGATGCTTGGTAGCATTGATTGTATGCATTGGCCTTGGAAAAATTGTCCAACAGCATGGCAAGGCCAATACACACGTGGTGATCAAGGATGTCCCACAATAATGCTTGAAGCTGTTGCGTCATACGATTTGTGGATATGGCATGCGTACTTTGGCCCGGCGGGTTCGAATAACGACATAAACGTCCTTAACGAATCAGATTTGTTTGATGAAATAAGGCAAGACAGGTCTCCCGTAGTTCCGTTTACTATTTCGGGGGAGCAATTTACGAAGGGTTATTATCTAGCTGATGGGATTTATCCGGAATGGGCAACGCTTGTCAAGTCATTTAACTGCCCAATTGAAGAAAAGAACATGAAGTTCAAGCGGTTCCAAGAATCCGTTAAGAAGGATGTCGAACGAGCTTTCGGAGTGCTTCAAGGACGGTGGGCAATCATTAAAAACCCGGCACGACCATACAGTGTGAACAAAATACGACGGATCATGTACACTTGTGTGATATTACACAACATGATTACGGAAGATAACGGCCGCGCAATTTGTCCAATCGAAGAAGACTATACCGCTAACCCGGAAAATCACCCACAACGTACATGGCATGAACGGGTTGCAGCCCAATTGCGTATTGAGAAGGAGATACGTGATCGAGTTGTGCATCATAAACTTCGCAATGCCTTAATCGAACACATTTGGACCCTCCCGCCAAACTTCCGTCAACGTTAATTTTTTTTTCCGTAATGTTTTTTTTTTCGTATTGTTTTTTTTTTCCGTAATCGTGTTTTTTTTTTAATCGTAATGTTTTTATTTTTATTTTTATTATTAATGTAATGGTTTTTATTTAATGTAATGTGTTTTTTTATTAATTAAAATGATGATGTGGAAATGATGATGTGGAAAGGATGGGTTTAGTGATGGGTTAGTGATGTGTAGGGTTGGCACGGCCGTGTCAGTAGCGTGTCAGTAAGGATGCGATGACGTGTCGCTAGTGATGGGTTTAGTGATGGGTTAGTGATGTGTAGGGTTGGGAGAAGCCTTATGTGCATAAAGTCCTCATTGGCTTTTCAAGGTAAGAATTAGTAAAATACTCATATGTTTCCTTTCATTTGCAACAATTTAACTTTATATAATTAATTATTTTTTAATGGAAAGCAGCTTCTTTTTATGGTACATCTTTTACGGAAAGCAGCTTGTAGTCGTTTATTAACTTAAGATTGTAGTCATTCCAATTTTTTATGGTACGCATATATAGGTTCCAGTCATTTGTAAATTTTTTATGGTTAATACTATCTCTATATCATAATAAGTGATACATTTAGAGTCTCATTGATTTTGAGGCAAATAATTAAAGTAAATGGTAAGATATTTTTAAGTTGATAGTTATTAGTTAGAAGATAATGGGTCCCACTCTTTTTGAAAAAAAGTGATATTAATGATATTTAAAATTAAAAGTAAGGATAAAAGGGTAATCTCACCATATTAAAGTGGATAATTAGTGAAAGATGTAGTCCATTTTTTTTTACCAAATAAGGTAAATTTTAAAGTATATCACTTATTTTGAAAGACCTTTAAAAGGAAAGTGTATTACTTATTGTGATATAGAAGTATTACATAGGTTCCCGTTTCTCTTATCTTTCGAAACCGTATGTTAATAACATCTCGGTTAGTTGATTAGTTGATAAGTAAAACATTCTCATGCATGGAAAAATATTTTAAATATTGAATTCTAAATATTGATAAATACAATATATATATATTTATATTTTTATACTACATAAAATTATGTTCAATAAAATTATTGACCACCTCGCGAATTTCACGGGTTATAACCTAGTACTAACTATATAACAAAACACAACACGTATGAACAGTACTACATAGGTCAATTTTTATTTTTTGATTTCTTTTAAGTTTTAGCTTGAATGTTTGACTTTATAAATACTTACAACTTACTTCCTTTGTCTTATAACTAAATTTCAATAGTTACAATTTACCTTATTTCTCTTTTTAACAATTTGATTATATAAATTAAATATTATAATGTCTAAATTAGTAATATAGCATTTACCAACTTGATTTTACAGTTCAAATTATTATAGTACCAAAATTATTGAGAATACGGTTTTATGGTTATACGAATACCAACATACATTTTTTGTACATCATATAAAAATCTCCTGTAGCATCACGCGGGGTAAATATTAGCAAACAAACTTCTTCGCGATATCACATGAAAATTAGCAAACAAACAAACAAACTTCTGTCAACGATCTTTTGAATGTATTGTAAATATTAGTAAACAATCTTCTCGGTGTCATATAAAAATCCCCCGCGACAACCCGTGGGGATAGCCCACTAGTTTTATACAAATATCATTTGTTGAGGTTTTGTATACTGAAATAAAATTTGAAACTAGATAAATTAATACAATCCAGATTATACAAGCATGCGTTCATATACATTATTTTGTTTGATAGATAGACTGATGGTAATACACAGAATATTTTACTCTAGCCATCCTCCAGTTTAAACATTTGTAATTTGTAATAGTGAATATAAAGAAACTAACCATGAGACATATCATAGCTAATATAGATGAATAGATAATATCGTCTAAGAAACATCAAAATTTCTTCATGTTTAACGTACATTAATAAATAAATTATTTCATATATTTGAGAGGCATGTATATTAATGACTTTTTTGAATCTTTTTGCAACTTCTAGTTTATTGTTTAGAAAATTAAGTTTCTATTAAGATAATAAAAAAATATGTTGGAAGTGATATTTTAACTGTTATATTTAAGAAAGACTTCAAAATAAAAAACTACTCAAGTAATTTCTAAAGAATACATAGAGTTTTTTTTTTAAAAAAAAGTTTGATATATATTCAAGATAGTCTTTAAAATTTTTGTAGTCTTAAGGCTATCCGGTATGGGCCTAAATGGCGTGGTGGTGGTACTGAGGTGGAGGAGTTTAACCGTGTGGTGTAGAGGGGAACACCACCCCCCACCACTAGTGGTAATGAAAAAGTTGTTTGGTGTGGCCACGGTAACATATCTTAACGGGAGGGGGAGACCAAATGGTAGTTTGTGATTGGATGAAATTTTTTCTTTTTTCTTTTTCTTTTTTTGTATTTAAAATTAAATGGAATGAAATGGTGTGGTGTGGTGTGGTGAGTATTTCCTGAATAAAGTGGTGTGGTGTGGTTGCTGAGGTGGCAGATGATGTGACAGAAAAAATGGTGTTGTGGTGGTGCACACCCCATAGTGTCTAAGGTTAATGGGTATTTGTATCACTAGTCACACAATTTTTTTATCACATCATCTGTCACTTCAGCATCCACACTACACCACATCATCTTTCAGGAAATATTCACCACACCACACCATTTAATTTCCATCTCACAATTTCTTTCCGTTTATTTTATAAAAGATTATTTAAAACTTAATTTTTAATATATATTGGCAAAAGTTTATAAAAAATCAGATTTTAATTGATTTCTAATTTTTTCTATACATTTTTATTTTTTTTTAAGTAAATCCCAAAAACGCCCAAGATTGTAATTAAAAAGCCAAAAAAATACCTAACACCTAGTTATTTGACACGTGGTAGTCTGATAGCCACTAGTTATTCATCAATGAATAAAACGGTGGTGATTGGCTGGGTTAGCAAAGAAAACACTTGTTACCAACTCTAAACAACAATGATTGGATAGTGGAATCCAGGTGGCATAGAATTACATTAGCTGTTGCCTGTTGGCGAGTAAAAAAATGGAATGGACGGTGGTGGGTGAGAAATTGAGAATGATGAAGCTAGCTAACGTACATAACTATTTTGTCCAACTCTACTTGTAAATCACTAAATTGTAATTATATGTAGTTCACTATATCGATTTAAAAAAATCGCTACCACACCAATTAAATTATATTTGGGTATCATGAAGAATAGTAGACCGAACGAAGAATTTTAAACTGCACGAATTCTGGGTTATATAAGAAGCATGTGATCAGTGGTGAAACTAGGATCAAAATCAATCGGGGTCCATTAATAGTTGACCAATTAACAAGTGGGGCCAATAAAAGAATTTTCTATTATAATACATAAAAAATTAGATTTTTTGTACATGGGGTCCCGCCAAGTGGGGGTCATGCACCCCCCTTATAAACATGTGGATCCGTCAGTGCATGTGATTGTCCTTACATTAATTGACTCGTAAAACAAGTTTGAACTTAGGTCTCTCCCAACCCTTACCCATCACTTAACCCATCACTAGCGTCACGTCATCACATCCTTACTGACACGCTACTGACACGGTCGTGCCAACCCTACCCATCACTAAACTCATCATTTCCACATCATCATTTCCACATCACCATTTTAATTAATAAAAAAAACACATTACATTAAATAAAAAAACATTACATTAATAATAAAAATAAAAATAAAAACATTACGATTTAATAAAAAAAACATGAATAAAAAAAAACAATACGAAAAAAAAAAAACATTACGAAAAAAAATATTTAACGTTGACGGTAGTTTGGCGGGAGGCTTCAAATGTGTTCGAGTAAGGCATTGCGAAGTTTATGATGCACAACTCTATCACGTATCTCCTTTTCAATACGCAATTGGGCTGCAACCCGTTCATGCCATGTACGTTGTGGGTGATTATCCGGATTAGCTATATAGTCTTCTTCAATTGGACAAATTGCGCGGCCGTTATCTTCCGTAATCATGTTGTGTAATATCACACAAGTGTACATGATCCGTCGTATTTTGTTCACACTGTATGGTCGTGCCGGGTTTTTAATGATTGCCCACCGTCCTTGAAGCACTCCGAAAGCTCGTTCGACATCCTTCCTAGCGGATTCTTGGAACCGCTTGAACTTCATGTTCTTTTCTTCAATTGGGCATTTAAACGACTTGACAATATACTTGTGAGAATGTATAATGTCGTCTACACAAAAGGCGGATTCAGTTCAAGGACATCGCGTCTACTCACTGCTAGGAGACTAAGTGTGCTTCTCAATGGAAGGTTCAAAGGCCAAAACCTACCTATCCTTTGCAAGACTTAACTGTTGAACAATTATCGAAATTTTGTTGTGTTTTCGATTGATCTCTATTCATGTGGGGGATTGTTGGAAAATTTTGGACATACATAATTATATGTATATTTGTTATATATAATTAATGGTTGACATGTCCAAAATGTAGTTGTGGTGAATGAGATATCGACTCTCAAAGTGGGGTGTATGGAACAAAGAAATAAAATAAATGAACAAGTGGGAACTTGAACCTGTCGACACTCGTCTCCCGGGTTTCATGGCGGTTCGGTTTTGCCACTCGGTTTTTTGCCACTTGATTTAGTGGAAGTATTCAAATAATAATATTGATAATATTATTTATATTTTAATGGTTGTCATGAAAATAAATTTGAATGAGTGGTTTCATTTCTTTGTAACGATGTGTAATGAATATAAATAATGACATTTATGATTGTCATTAACATATGAACCAAATTCTATTATAAATAGAATGTGTATGGTTCATTTGTAAGTACACAAACACAAATTCATATACTTTCCTACTCACTTACAAGCATCACAATTTGCTCTCTCCAAGTTTAGTGATCCTTAAAAACAAAAAACTTTCGATAAGTATTTTGGCTTGGATTATATTCGGTAGTGTAAAACTACTCGGTTGTTTTACCCTGGGAGATAGACGACGAATCTATTTTAAGGGGATCGTGAATTTTCACGAGACTCAACCAAAACTTGTTCCTTCTTTGTTTCTACATATTCTTGTTTCAATCTTGTATTTGTTTTTAGTCATTTCCCCATTGTATTGTATTTTATTTAATGAAAATTGGTATTAGCTCCTACAAACTTAAAATAGATTTTTCCTCTATAAGCTAAGACCGGTTGGAAAATACATATTTTTTCGAATTTTGCTTGTTAATAGCATAGATTCGGAAAAAGTGGTGATTGAAACGTTTATATAGAACAAAAGGTTCAATTGAGTTTTTTAGAAATTTTCCAATTTTGTTTTGTTTAAATTGTTAAATCAAATTTTTGGATTTAAAGTTTATTATATCAAGTTTTTAAAGGTTGATTTTAAATAACTTGATAAATCGTTTAAAACAATTTTGGATTTAAAATTTATAATTGTAAGAATTATTGTTGTTAATTCTAAGTTTTGCAATCATATTTATTTGTAAGTTTCAAGATAGTCATAGGCTTCTTGAGTTGATTCTCATTAGAGATGATATTTGAAATAAATCTTATAAACATTTGTATATCATTGTGAAATTTGTTGATTATTAAAATATCAAAAATTACATTGGTTTGTAAGTGATTTTGATTTCCATTTTCTTCATCTCAAGGTAGCTTTGGCTTCTTTACATATGGTTTCAATTTGTGAGACTATTTGGAAATCAAATATTTTGGATTTATATTTTATAATGTTGTTGTTATTCTTCAATTATAAAGAATTTGTTTGAGAAAATATTTTATAAACTTTTCGTAATTTCCATTTTATACATATCAAGATTACTTTGGTATCTTGAATATAGTCTCATTGTGTGAGATATTTGGAAATTAAAAGTTTTTGGATATAAATGTTTTGATTTATGTTGTTTCAAGTATCAAGATAATTTGGGTTTTCTTGACTTTAATCTCATATCGTGAGAAAATGTACCTGAATTTTTGGATTTAAAATTTTTTGGTTATCAAGTTTGCTTTGGCTACTTGATTTTCTCATACTTGTGAAAACTAAAGCTATAATTCTTCGGGATTTTTATCTATGGATTGCTTTGGCATCTAGAATTTTGCTTTCAAAGTTTGAGAATTATTGGGGTTTTTCTATGAAATTTGTGATTGATGGTTATAGACTTTTCTTGAAAAAAAAGTTTTAATTTCCATTTTATACATATCAAGATTACATTGGTTTCTTGAATATAGTCTCATGAGGTGAGATATTTGGAAATTTTAAGATTTTGGAAATGAAAAAGTTCAATTGTTTTAGCTTTCAAGTTAACCTTGGTTGCTTGAATTTTCTCAAATTTGGTAAAAGTTAAATTCTTCGGATTTTATATCTATGGATTGCTTTGGCATCTAGAATTTTACTTTCAAATTGTGAGACTTGGGAAAAATGTTGGTTTATATTAGTGAGTAAGATACAAGATAGTCTTTGGCTTCTTGAGTTGATTCTTGATAAGATGATACTTAAAATATATCTTAGTACTAATTGGATCATTTTGATTGTTAAGGCTAATTGGTCAAATTTGCATTTTTATTTGGAAAAAATGACAAATGTTGTGACAATGCCTAACATGGAAATGTACATGAAGGAAGATGTGCATAATGTGGCCATGATTTCCGATTTGTCGGAAGTGAATTTGATGGGAACCAGTTAAAGTGGATGGTATGTCGATACGGGTGCTACCCGTAATGTGTGTTTCTACAAAAGTATGTTTATCATTTTAAAAGATGTTGAAAATGAGCAAACACTTTTATTAAAAAGTTGACTACCACATATATAAAAGGTGAAGGAAATGTTATCTTAAGGATGAATTCCGGAAATGATGTTACATTAAGCAATGTTTTGTATGTTCCGGAGATTTGTAAGAATCATGTGTCCGAATGGTTGCTTACTAAGTTTGTTACTCGGGTTGTGATTGAATCCAATAGAATTGTGTTATCAAAATGTGGAACTGTTGTTGGTAAAATGTTAAAATTAAATGTGACAACTTTTAACCGCGGTTTTAATAATTGCTAATAAAGTTCTTCATTTATTTTGAATTGTTAAATATTTAACATGGTTGATTATGCCATATAAATTTAATTAAATTTGGTTTTAAATAAATTTAATTGCATACCACCAACATTCCATATTGATTCAACTCATAAATGTAACAAATGTAACAAATTCATCATTCCATTTGGTTGAAAGAAATAACCAAACTCCTTGATAGGATTCATACAAAAGTGTGTGATTTGAAATCAACTTCTAAAGGTGGTCACAAGTATATCATAACTAGGGGTGTGCATTTCGGATTATGCGAAATTTCGGATATTCGAAAATCAGATATTTCGGATATCCGAAATTTCGGATAGTGGATTTTCGCTATTTGAATCCTAATCCGAAATTTCGGATATCCGAAATTCGGATATCCGAAATTTCGGATACAAATATCGGATAATTCGAAATATCCGAAAATCTGAAATTTCGCAATTCGTTGAATGATATTACCAGTAAATTAAGTCAATTAGCACAATTATTTCAATATTTATAAACTAAAAATAAGATCTTTAACTATATGGAACCTGAAGCTATCATAAACATATTAATATAGACAAAACATACCGGTGTATTCTTGATATTAGATAAAATTAAATTTTTACAAATAAAAAATCGACAAAAAATCGGATATCGGATATCCGAAATATCCGAAAATTCGTAATATTGGTATTCGAATCCGAATCCGAAAATTCGGATATCCGAATTTCGGATATCCGAAATTTCGGATATCCGAATTTTCGGATAATTCCGGATCGGATTTCGGATAATTCCGGATCGGATTTCGGATAATTCCGGATCGGATTTCGGATATTTTTTTCGGATTTTCGGATACCGGGTATATTTGCACACCCCTAATCATAACGTATATTGATGATTATACTACATAGTGATATGTACGAATTAAATTATATTGTTAATTTTACTTAATGATAAGTAAAATTGAAGCAATTAATTTACTAAGTTGTACAAATGTGGGGGTATGTCGTGTGTCGACTACTTATCTTCTATATAAGATACCTCGTTAAGTTTAGACGAATCATTGTACGAATTTTGGTTTGAAAGAAAACCGTCTTAAAAATACGTACGAATGTGGGGGTACCTTGCTAAGGTACTCATTCATCTTCATAAAAGTTACATCAATTAAAGAAGATATTCTAAATAATTGATGTATATGTATTGTCTTACATTCACATTAGTCAAGTGTACAATTTATAATGGTAAGACATAATATGATATACAACTACTCTCAACTGAAGTTATCATGATTGACTATAAAAGTTAAATGATAACATTGCGGATCCGCTTATGAAAAGGCTTAAGTAGAGAGTTAGTTATAAAGGAATGTGACTAAAGCCCGTGGAATAAAGTTTATGCGAAGGAAACCTAACCTAGTTGACTAGAGATCCCAAGATCTAGGTTCAATAGGACAACCTAATTGTATAAACGAAAGGATGTCACTGTGGGGGTAACGGAATTCCTCCAAACATTCTTAAAGGGAGTACATTGTACTACTTCCTAGTCCATTCCTAGTTCAGTGACAATGAGGATAAGCACTATGGCTTTTAATGATTCATGATAGAGAATCACCTATGTGAGGGAGAAGTGGGGTCGCTTCGAATGGAATTGTTGGGGCACAACTCTTAGTAGCTCTCGCAGAACCAGGCAGTGTTCATGACCAAGACGGGCACGATAAGAGGATATGAACAAGTTAGGGAGAGTCTTGTGAGAATGTATACTGTCGTCTACACAAAAGGCAGATTCAGTTCAAGGACATCGCGTCTACTCACTGCTAGGAGACTAAGTGTGCTTCTTAAGGGAAGGTTCAAAGGCCAAAACCTACCTATCCTTTGCAAGACATAACTGTTGAACAATTATCGAAATTTTGTTGTGTTTTCGATTGATCTCTATTCATGTGGGGGATTGTTGGAAAATTTTGGACATATATAATTATATGTATATTTGTTATATATAATTAATGGTTGACATGTCCATAATGTAGTTGTGGTGAATGAGATATCGACTCTGAAAGTGGGGTGTATGGAACAAAGAAATAAAATAAATGAACCAGTGGGAACTTGAACCTATCGACACTCGTCTCCCGGGTTTCATGGCGGTTCGGTTTTGCCACTCGGTTTTTTGCCACTTGATTTAGTGGAAGTATTCAAATAATAATATTGATAATATTATTTATATTTTAATGGTTGTCATTAAAATAAATTTGAATGAGTGGTTTCATTTCTTTGTAACGATGTGTAATGAATATAAATAATGACATTTATGATTGTCATTAACATATGAACCAAATTCTATTATAAATAGAATGTGTATGGTTCATTTGTAAGTACACAAACACAAATTCATATACTTTCCTACTCACTTACAAGCTTCACAATTTGCTCTCTCCAAGTTTAGTGATCCTTAAACACAAAAAACTTTCGATAAGTATTTTGGCTTGGATTATATTCGGTAGTGTAAAACTACTCGGTTGTTTTACCTTGGGAGATAGACGACGAATCTATTTTAAGGGGATCGTGAATTTTCACGAGACTCAACCAAAACTTGTTTCTTCTTTGTTTCTACATATTCTTGTTTCAATCTTGTATTTGTTTTTAGTCATTTCCCAATTGTGTTGTATTTTATTTAATGAAAATTGTTATTAGCTTCTACAATATACACAGTGTCTATTAACAAAATATTAAGATTAGTGGGACAGTAATTTTATATGCTAATTTTATATGCTATAGAGAACGAATTTAATTTAGATGGTGACAATTAAAAAAATATACAGTGTACTTAATTTAAAAACTATTACATTTATTCAACACATTTGTATCCCCGTTTGTATAAATAGTGCCACTTGTTTCCACTCTTCTCATAAACCAACACACACACTGACACACACACACACTCAATTTTCGAAGTGGAAATGGGGAAAGACGTTGAGGTTGGCGGACATGAGTACGGTGCAAAAGACTACCAAGAACCACCACCTGCCGAACTCTTTGACCCGGAAGAACTCACCAAATGGTCTTTCTACCGAGCCATCATCGCCGAATTCATAGCCACCCTTTTGTTTCTTTACATCACCGTCTTGACCGTCATCGGCTACAAGTCCCAGGTAGACCCCGCCCACAGCTCCGACCAGTGCGGCGGCGTTGGGATCCTGGGTATCGCTTGGGCCTTCGGTGGCATGATCTTTGTCCTCGTCTATTGCACAGCTGGCATCTCCGGCGGACACATTAACCCTGCGGTCACATTTGGGCTGTTTCTGGCTAGGAAGGTGACACTCCCCAGGGCGGTTATGTACATAGTGGCTCAATGCTTGGGTGCAGTCTGTGGTTGTGGTCTGGTTAAGGCTTTCCAGAAGACTTATTACAATACTTATGGCGGCGGTGCTAATGAGCTCGCTGATGGCTACAGCAAAGGCACCGGTTTGGGTGCCGAAATCATCGGCACATTTGTTCTCGTGTACACCGTCTTCTCGGCTACTGACCCCAAAAGGAATGCACGTGATTCCCACGTCCCCGTAAGTACTACTTCATAAACTTTGTATATATTTTTTTGATATATATAACTAATTTATTGTTTGCATTTTTGAATTAATTAAGGTATTGGCACCTCTTCCTATCGGATTTGCTGTGTTCATGGTTCACTTGGCCACCATCCCAATCACCGGAACCGGAATTAACCCTGCTCGTAGTTTTGGTGCAGCCGTCATGTACGGAAAAGACAAAGCTTGGGATGATCAAGTAAGTTATTAAAGAGAGTGTTTTTGTGTGTGTGAATTATATTTATAAGTGCTTTATTTATATTAATGTGATAATGAAATGTGTGCAGTGGATATTCTGGGTGGGACCCATGATCGGAGCTGCAATTGCCGCCGTCTACCACCAGTATGTATTGAGAGCAGGCGCGGTCAAAGCTCTTGGATCCTTCAGGAGCAACGCCTAGTTTTTTATAAGTTTTAAATGTGTGTCATCTTCCATGAAATTGTACAAATTTGTCTCTTTCTTAAAGGTGTGTGGTCTTTGGGGCGTTTTGTTTTTGAATGTGCCCAAAAGACTTTTTCTTTCAAGTTTCTATAAATTTCAATCCAGTCCTTTTCGTTTATTGTAATTGAAAAAGGGTTCTTTTCAAACTAAAAATGTAGAATTGAATAAATTATAAATTTGACTTTTTTCTTTCTTTACCTCTAGCGGATTCATTGATATTAAAAAATTAATGATATTGGTTTTTTTTTTTGTGCGGATGGTATCAAGTCATGAGTCAACAACACTTCACAACGGGAATGGGAATAACAAAAATAACACATGCAAATAGTTACAGAGCCA
This sequence comes from Calendula officinalis, assembly GCA_963853835.1. Lineage (NCBI taxonomy): Eukaryota > Viridiplantae > Streptophyta > Magnoliopsida > Asterales > Asteraceae > Calendula > Calendula officinalis. The sequence goes on from OY970822.1 coordinate 77,029,803, forward strand.
AAGTGCCGAACCCATTAGTTGAAATGTGAAATTGAAATATATCAAACCATAAGCGTGATATCTTAGTGAATAGAGTTTAATATTTAAAAATAGCGAAATTTTATCTTCTAAATTCAATTTTAACGAGTGACAAACAGAAACCTTGTGGTTAGAGAGATTCACCCTCAATGACTTTGGACTACCGACAAAGTGAGTGGTCGCACGGAAACTACTAGTTAACAAAGAAAAGGCAAACTAGTTGTTAACAAAAAAAAGGCAAAATCTGTATTGCCTGTTACCCTAACCGGATTAATTGCTAACGGTTTTTCTGCCATCCACGTACCACTTTGTTTACAATGTATAAAACGGACATTTTCGGATGGTATAAAATATGAACAATTCAATATGTTTTGCTTTGGCTTTGTAATAAGGTTTAACTATCCTATAATCCGTGATATATCACGGACGGCTTGTAATAATTTAGAGGGTGTTTGGGATTGCGATTTGAAGTAGATTATCTGCTTATTGCGTTTTGAAAACGCAGATAATCCAAAACTATTATTTGGCAAAAAGTATGAAATAATCACTTATTTGCGTTTTGGAGCTTTCAAAATGAAGTTTTGAAAAAGTAGGTTGGTAGCTACTTATTTGCGTTTAGAAAATGGAGTTTTGAATATTACCTATTAACTAAACAAATAATCAGGTTTGACAAACACTAAAAAACAGATTATTTGATTATTGTGATTTCAAACAGCATAATCAAATCCAAACACTACTTTTCAGAATCACGTTTTGTAACCGCTGATTATCTAATTATTCATTTTCAAAACACATAATCTATTTTCAATAATCAATCCCAAACACCCCCTTAATGACACTTGTTCGAAATCTTCCCCTATATATGCAGTTACATACGATTTGATTTTGCCACCTCACCAGTTTCAAGCTATTTGATTGGATGATAATGCCACGTGTAATTCAATGGTTGGCCAACTTCCATCTTCCCTATATTCTACACAACAACTTCGGAAAAAGTCTCCTCCAGCATTTAAACAAAATTCATGACATTTATGGAATTAATGCCAAAGAATAATCACAGGATTTCAATCTCCATAACAACTTTGAATTTATTCAAAATATTTAAATCTATTCCCTAAAATACTTCAAAACAGAATCATTTATTCTTAAACTTCCCTGCATATTAGGAAACACTATATCACAACCCTTAATGCCAGTTAATTTAAACATATTTTCAGTGATAATACAAAACTGAATCATCAGTTAACAAATTTTCGGTGAAACGTTTCCCTTATTTGTCAATCTTCCATAGGAAGATATCCTTTTCTTCATCTTTTTTCATCTTATTTGTTCACCATCGTCATCTTATTTCTGCATCTTATTAAGAAATCACCCTTATTATAAAGCTACAATCATTCCTCACAATTTGAACCCCTACTGAATCAATTTCGGTGTAGCAATTAGCACCCCTTTTTCCGTTAATAAAAACGAATTCTAACGATGATTCAAGCCCAATTGGATACTATTGATTCCCTTTTCGTGTTTTTTTATTGAACTTATTATGCTGCTTTAATTATATGCAGGCAACATAAAATAGATTGTCTACAAGATTTGTTTTTACATGTGTGGTTGTGTATTATTGTGAACTTTGATCAATCGATATGTAACCATCGTTTTTAGAGGTGAGACAAAATTAATTATTTTTATTCATTTTTCCGAAATAGCATTGACGATTTGCCAATGTTATGTAATATATGTGCTACTATGTAGGTTATTGAATACATTTAGTGTCTGCTATATACGTTATTGAATATTATTTGAGCTTGAAAGTCAAAGCTCTTCTTCCTAATAAGAAGTGGAGAAATACGTTAAAACTTGGTAATCATCCTCTACACTAAGTAGATGCTTTTTATGCTTCAGATTGGCTATGGAACAAATAGAATTCAAGTAAGTCGATTATGGTCCAATTTTCTAATTTTACTTTTATGATTCTTCATGTGCAGCATTGCTTATAGTGGCTTCATTTTGAAGAGAAATTCGTAAGTCGTTCTTTGACAGTCAGATTATATAATAATGTGATCATTTAACCTGTCATTTTTATAAAAACACTAGGTTATAGCATTTAAAGGCCCAATAATTTCAGTAAATGGGTAACATTTGATTTATATTTTTATGTTTGCTCTATTTTGTTAAATCTGTGAACTATAATTTGGATAATTCTTCGCAGCAGGTTGGTTAAAATTAATGATTTATTGTTATGTGATAACCTATTAGCCGTACGATTTAATGAATTGACATGTAAGTTACTTTATTTGTCGTCGATTGAACCACTCAACTTCCAAATCATGACCTGTTTGGCTTTGATTTAGCTGAAACAAGATTCTTACATTGGAAAATATCTTAGAATCTGCTCCTCATAGAGGTGAAATGTATTATTTAAACCGTGATTCTGTTAGATTTTAATGCATACTTAATGTCTTAATAAGTGCTTTTAAATTATTACACCGATGATAACATTTTTAATTTTTAATGTGATTTAGAGCTCCGTTTTGATGTTCATGTGAAATGAATTATTTGACGTGGGTTTTGTTAAATTTGACCCTAAAGATTTTTGTTGGCAGTTTAGCATCATCAGTAACCGAAACTAATTCCAAAAACTATTTTGACCCATTCGAAATAATAATTGATAGTGTTGTAATATATAGACAAATTAAGCGAGGTAAAGTTTGTTTTATCACTGATCAAGTAGACGTGGATTATATTATTTCAATGATTTGAACTATTTTGATTAGTTTGTAGTAGTTTGTTACCTGATTCAAATGAATTTAGCTTGAAATATCATGATTACCGTTTCTTAAACATTTAGATTTTGGTATTACTTTTAAATTTTATTTGAGCTGTTAGCATGAAAAAAGTGGGTGACTTATATGGTGTTGTTGAATCTGCATCTATTATCTATTTTTTTTGTGGTAGTTAGGTAATGAGCATAGATTCCATTGACTTAAAATACTTAAAACAATAATTTTTTAATTCATTTATCTGGGACTTTGGTTTTATTTTGTGCGTAGAGTTGAAATGCTGAATAAGAAAGATAGTACTTTTGAAGAATGCATCTTGAGAGGTAAAGAAGGCCAAAGAATACACTAGACCAAAGAGAGTACTTTTGTTTTGTTTTTATTTTTGTATTACTTCTTGTTTATACGAATGATTCATACAATTGTTTGTGTATATAAATACATTACTTCGTGTTTCACTTTTCGATGTTATTAAGATGCAATACAATGCTTAAAAAGGAAGAAGCTTTATGAACAACAAATTGTACAACTTGGAAACTTCCAATTATGTAGTAAAAATTTAGAATCAAATCATAACCTTAGGAATGAAGCGGAGTACTAGCATGAAGCAAATAATAGTTTGAAAACTACATTTTATCTATATAGTAAGTTATGTTTTAATGTTTTAAATATGAATTATCATCCTAAATAGCAATTTATCTATTTATTTGTAGAACTCAATTTGTATTTCATTTACATAGTAGGTACCCTTAGTACCAAGAGGGCAAGAGTTGGGATGAACACTAGAAATTTATCTAAAACATATGTAATACTTGATTTGGGATGAACACTAGAAATTTAATACAAGTTTATTGAGTTTGCTACGAGCATTAATAAGAGTCAAGGTTGATTGTTGTAAAATGTTTGGTCTGAATTTGAGAGAGCCACTATTTTCACACGAACAATTAAATGTAACGTTATCTAGAGTAAAGAGCATACAAGGTTTGAAAATCATATCTGGCGGCAAAGTTGGTACAATTTGCGGTATTAGCCCTTCCGACAACAAGATGCCTTTCAAATTGAATCGGAGGCAATTTCCTGTTCAAATCTGCTTTGCTATGACCATTAATAAAAGTCAAGGTCAGACGTTGTCTCAAGTTGGTTTGTTTCTGCTAAAACCAGTATTCTCACATGCCCAACTTTGTGTAGCTGTAGTTGTGACAGAGATGACAATTACACTAATTCAACAACAAATGTCGTTTACAAAGAAGTCTTATTTCGTCTATAAATTTTCTGTAACATTTATTCATATATCAATCTGTGTACAAACTTATCATCACATCTATCAATTCTTATGTCATTTTATTCGTATTAATATTTGTTGGTATTTTTCTATAATATGTCTCTTAAAGCATGCCCCCCCAGTCGGGCGGGCTATGAAGCTAGTCAACATTATATGCAAGAGGACGATAAAAAAAATAACCCAATATTTTGACGATAATTGCATATCTCATTTTATAATATAGAGTGTAGACAAAATTTATAATATTGTACATGTTGTTTACAAACATTTTAAAATCTTTTGTAAAACTTCATGGTAAACAACGGTCAACGTGTTGTTAGTCATTTTCCCATCTTTGTCGTATATCAACATCTTTAAGCCTTTGCGACTTTTAACTCTAGACACATCAACGTAAAGCTGCCCATGAGTGAAGACATGCTGAGGTAAGATGATACACACATCTGAAAGTGATTGCCTTTGACTTTTTTTGATAGTCATAGCAAAACAAACTGAAAGTGGAAATTGGCGTATATTTATCTTCACTGGTAGTCCTTTGTCTGAAGGGCTAAGTTTCAAACGTGGTATTAAAGTTTCATGTCCTATATTAATTCATGTTATTATTTGTGCTTTAATCACATGTTCACCAAGAATAAGAACTTTTAGTCTTGTTCCGTTACACAATCCAGATGTCTGATCAATATTTCGTAGAAGCATAACTGGTGCACCGATTTTAAGAGTTAACATGTGGTTAGGTATCTCTGAAAGATTTAGACGCTTAAGTATTTCCAGTGAGTAGTAAGAATCAGTGTAATTACTATTTAGGCATTCAGTTTTACATACTGAACTATAGTAAACGGCCTCCTAACCAGGAATCTTTGACAGTAAATGGTCATTAATTACTCTCACTATTTCATGCGTAGGTGCAAGAATCGACCTTTCTTGAAAATAATTAGGATCTGATAATTTTTGAATAAAATTAGGATAAACAGATTCCACGAGAGACACAATAGAACTAACGTCGGTTATAAGCAAATATCCCACTGATACGGTTTATCCAATAATGTCTAATTAAAAAATTAGTGTTAGTTAAAATCATGATATAAATTATATGTATATACAAAAAAAAAAAAAAAAAATTATAAACTAACACATACCGTATGATACCATGGAGCCAGTCTTTGCATTTGAGATGTACTCAAAACTTTTGAACCAGAAGCCATACACAAGACCACTGAATTCTTTGCACGGTTTCACAAGAGTCGTTCTATTAAATTTTTTATGGTTTCCTTGTCCACGACCAATGGCCTCTGTAATATTGCCTTTGTTTTAAATTTAGAAATAAAAATAAAACTTCCTACGTTGATATTGTTAACATTGATATTGTTAACAAACTTTGGGCAAAAATCCTTCGTAATGTAGGCATGAATTATATTTGACTAAAAAATTAATTAATGTATAAAAATATATATGCAACACGTTCATAAACTTTATACGTATCATTAAAAATATGTTTGATTTAAAGAGATAAATTGAAAGTTTAATACATTTCCGTCTTGTAGTATCATATCAATTCTGTAGCCACAAGTGGATTCTTGAAATTGATTGATACATCTTCTTTAACATCTCCGGTCAAGTCGTTGATGAAACATATTTTGGAACCCATTATCTATAAATTGTGAAAAATTAAGCCTTCCAAAATAGAGAAATTTGTTTTTAATTTAATCATCATATTAAATTTGTTTATAAGTTTCTTTAGTTTTTTTACCTGATGATATTTATCCCTCCAATTAGCAATGGCAAGCCTGCATATACCAATTGATTTTTACTTTAGATTTTTTTTTTTTGAATTTATTGCAGGGATGAATGCAATATATTTTTTTAAACAGAATTTAAAATAAATATATAAGCGCTTTTTATATAATTTAAACAGATTCGTTAATCATTTACTAAATTGTAGTGATTACTAAATTGTAGGGATGATTTTTACTCATATTTAAATTACTTATTATAAGATAATATTTTCTATGTGGATTAGGTTGATATCAAAAGGATGACGTGGAATGCTTTCATTGGTAGATAATTTATGGTGTGGCAAAGATGACATGGCAAAAGTGGTGTGGATTAGATGACATGTCATATTTTCTTTTATTATAGATAAAGATTAAGTGTGGCTTTGAATTATCCAATTGTAGCACTTATGTGTAAACCTAGACACTTGTATGATCGAAATACTACTATTAGAAAGTGTATTCGATACGACTGAAAATATCATGCAAGTCAAAAATTAATAACCAGTTACCAACACAATACGCAGATTTTGTTACATTTTTATATTACATACCAGACTTTTATCTTCAAAAGAATTTTATGATATACAAGATGCGAGATGATAGTCATACTTGCAAAAGAAATTTACTTTATCTTATTAATTTAATTTATAAGTGTCAAAATCAAAAGATGAGATAAAAAAAGTAAAATTATTGAATTCTACATTTATTAGCATCAGGGTAAAGTAGGAAAATCTAGTAGATAATATTCCGTAATTAGTAACTAATTACTCCCTCCGTCCCAATTTTATTATACACCTTTCTATTTTAGTTTGTCCTAAAATAATTGTCAACTTGAAAAATTCCATCAATCAAAAAATAATTTAGTGGTAAAGATTGAATTTTATTGGTTACACAGTGTAATTTATACATTTTTCTTAAATTGTGTGATTGTATGTGGATAATAATTTTGGGACGGAGAGAGTATATAATTTTCCATATAGGATTGGTGTGTATTCTACATTACAGTTGGGTTTGTTGTTTTTAATTTTTATACGTAGTTTAACGTCATATTAAGAAAGAATGTGATTGGCTGGGTTAGCAAAATGAATATTCTTCTGGCGCATTAATATTATTTAAATCCAGAGTCTGAGTAGATAAAAGATACGTGGCGGAAAAATAGTGGACATAAAGTAGGGCCTGATGCGTGTGGATGATGGTCGGTGTGGCGGCAGCATGATTGTAAAATGGATGTGATGCGGGAGACTTGGACATTAGGCAGCCACTCATTCATCAATAGATTAATCTCGTATATCTTTTTTTTAATAAAGAGATATACTTACTCCGATTAAAAATAAGTGTTATACTTTTCATATATGGATAATTTAAAATAAGTGTTATACTTTAAAAAAATTACATTATTTGACAAAAAATAGTAGGACCTACACCCACTAACTATCTAATTTAAAAAAGTGAAATGACTCATATCCTTTTTAAATACATTTTATTCAAAAGGTGTGAGACTCGTTATCTACTAACTATTCAGTTAATCTAATTTAAAAATAATTATAATTTTTTGTCTAAAAACCTTAAAACCCAAAGTGTAGTACTTATTTTGAATCGGAGGAAGTATTTTTATAATCATTTTGCTAATTATATTTCCTTTTTAAGTAAATATACTAAATTATCGTCGCCGGGGTTCATGAATTTATACACTAAACGACATTATTTATTGTGTAATGAGTACAAAGTTTCTATAATAATTTAGTATGAGATTATTGTTTATTTTTTTAATAAACAATGCGTAACTTTAATCTAATTATGGGGCGGTTGTGTGATAATGTGATACCATATACGTATTTAGTAGTGAATATAAATAGATAAACAGAAAAATAAATAAATAAAAATGACGCCTACCTCCTTTTTTTGAGAGCAGAATTTTATGTCTGAAAAAGAATCGGTCATGTGATTCTTTGCTAACAAATATTGTCTCTTAATTGATTACTTTCAATATTTCAGTAAATTTCAAAAAACTTCACCAATTTGTGTCATGTATGAATCGCATTTAAGGGTACTCGCGCGAGATTCCTTCTTCATTTTACTTGCAAACAAAATTACTCTCATATGACCCCTCTAGATCGAGAAATCCACATATAATTAAAGTGTAGATTTTATAACTTTTAAGTTGGGTCGACCTATATTCTAGATGCTCAAGGTTTAAAAGGAAACATGTTTGAGTTGTGTTTTCCACAAATATAAGAATGTGATTCTCGTTACAAGAAAAAACACATTTATTGACACATCATTAGCGACACACAAAAAAGTCACTATTTGTGGAAAAAGCATATATACTTCCCAGAGATACAGTTTACTTGGGTAGCAATACAAATTCTCTGTTACCTCTTCTCAGATTCCAAGTGATGTGGGAGATTTGGACATTTGTCAACCACTCATTCATCATTATATTAATCTCTTTTAATTTTTTCAACAAAGAGATATATTTTAATAATCATTTCGCCAATCATATTTCCCTTTTAAGCAAATATACTATATTATCATCATCGGGTTTTTTGAATTTATACGTTAAACACCATTGTTTGCTGAATAATCAGTACAAAGTTTCTATAATAGTTTAGTACGTAAGCAATTATTGTTTTTATAAATCAAATATAGGTAAATGCTACCTAATTATGGGGCGGTTGTGTGATATCATATAATTAGTAATGAATAGTAAGAGATTATTAAGTAATTAAATAAATTAATTAATTAACTAAAAGTTAGGCAGGTCCACTTCTTTCTGCTAAGTGGGTAATTAACTATAGGCAAATGCTAGAGTTTTGAGAAAAGGCCACTTAACCCCACATGTAGTGACATTTTTGTGTGTAATTAAAACATGAATCACTAAATGTCATTTTTCTTATATTGGTCTAACCACCATTCCCTTTTTAGGCTAAATGAGGAATTGAAGTTAAGTTTTTTTTACTTTAATATATGCGGTTGAACTGATATTTATGTGACTATTTATGGACTCTTCTCAGATTATTTATCAAATGGAAGTTTCGAACACTAATCTCTTTTGACACCATATATAAGGACGTCTTACGCCCCTTTCAAGATGGTGTTATTGCTATTGTACATATACACAATAAAAGGTTTACCTTTTGATATAACGAAATTATTTTGCTCATCATAGTATCATTTGGTAATTGGTGTAATTTAGCGACATCCTGTAAATGTCCACTACTAGAAAAACTGCGAATACCAACGGACAAAATCCGTTGGTAATTTGACTAAATCCGTTGATAATTTGGCTAAATCCGTTGGTAATCAGGATTACCAACGAAAAGCGTCTGTCAGTAAAAGGACCGTGGGTAAATTTATTTAGCAACCACCTTGTTGGTAAATACCAATAAAAAGCGGTTGGTAAAGTGTCTTCCGCTGGTAGTTGAAATACACCGATTTACCAACAGATTTACTGCCAATTGGTATAATTCCGTTGGTATTGGCTACTTTTCTAGCTGTGGTCACATATATATGAGTTGACAATTGACAAAGAATTGTTGTTAAAGTTCAAATCAAAAGTGAAATACATTTATTTATGGGTAGTAATTTTGGGATCACATAAATTACTTCAAATACCACAACCAGTCAACCACTGCTTTACAATACTTATACAATACGCTTTAAATGTTGTATAGTGTGGTAGATGAACTAATTTGTGTGGTCCTAAACTCACTACCATTTATTTATATAATTAATATATACATATACTTGCATATAGACATCTTCCTTTAATATTTCATACGGAGTTTTTGATTAACAGAGATTAAAAGCAAATCAAAATAAGCGTAGAGTGAAGTAAATAGTCAACTTAATTGCAATCTAGAAATTGAAAGTCAACAATTAATTGCTTTCGCACTTACTTTACGATACACAAGAGACGGTTGATTTATTATACTATTTGTAATAGCTAATGAACCATTTGATTGATAAATAGTATAATAAATCAACCGTCTCTTGTGTATCGTAAAGTAAGTGCGAAAGCAATTAAATTACAACAAAACAGGAGGGTCTAAATTGACCAAAAACGAGAGTTGTGACTTGAGAATAGGATCATAGTGGGCACATTAAAAACCAAGTGCCCTTAAAAAACCAAATACATTCAAGAAAAGATAGAAAACAAAGGCAAATTTGTACAATTTCTTGGAATTAAACATGGTCTATGCATTGCTCCTGAAAGACCCAAGAGCTTTGGCTGCCCCTGCTCTCAAAACATACTGGTGGTAGAAAGCGGCAATGGCTGCTCCGATCATCGGGCCCACCCAGAATAACCACTGCAATTAAACAGTTCACATAAATAGTCATAATATTTCAACTTGTGGGGCATAATTGGCTCAACAAGCTTAATATATAATACTTACTTGATCATCCCAAGCTTTGTCTTTTCCGTACATGACGGCTGCACCAAAACTACGAGCAGGGTTAATTCCGGTTCCGGTGATTGGGATGGTGGCCAAGTGAACCATGAACACAGCAAATCCGATAGGAAGAGGTGCCAATACCTTAATTAATTCAAAAATGCAAACAATAAATTAGTTATATATATCAAAAAAATATATACAAAGTTTATGAAGTAGTACTTACGGGGACGTGGGAATCACGTGCATTCCTTTTGGGGTCAGTAGCCGAGAAGACGGTGTACACGAGAACAAATGTGCCGATGATTTCGGCACCCAAACCGGTGCCTTTGCTGTAGCCATCAGCGAGCTCATTAGCACCGCCGCCATAAGTATTGTAATAAGTCTTCTGGAAAGCCTTAACCAGACCACAACCACAGACTGCACCCAAGCATTGAGCCACTATGTACATAACCGCCCTGGGGAGTGTCACCTTCCTAGCCAGAAACAGCCCAAATGTGACCGCAGGGTTAATGTGTCCGCCGGAGATGCCAGCTGTGCAATAGACGAGGACAAAGATCATGCCACCGAAGGCCCAAGCGATACCCAGGATCCCAACGCCGCCGCACTGGTCGGAGCTGTGGGCGGGGTCTACCTGGGACTTGTAGCCGATGACGGTCAAGACGGTGATGTAAAGAAACAAAAGGGTGGCTATGAATTCGGCGATGATGGCTCGGTAGAAAGACCATTTGGTGAGTTCTTCCGGGTCAAAGAGTTCGGCAGGTGGTGGTTCTTGGTAGTCTTTTGCACCTCCGCCAACCTCAACGTCTTTCCCCATTTTCTTGTCGAAATTTATTAAGCTGTCTGTGTGTGTGAGAGAGAGAGAGAGAGTTAGAATGAGAGAGTGGAGTGGTTGATGATGATTAGAATGGAAACAAGTGGGTGTACTTATAGGTGGAGGAATGTATACAGAACAATCTGGAACTATGAGACGATAAAAATTACCAAAATAATTTTACTTTAAAAAAAGGAAATTAAGGCACCGCCCATGATTCCTACACAGAGTATCAAATAGCTTAAACTTCTTTTTATTATTTTTTAAAATCAGGTGATTCTTTATTATTTTTATTATAATATAATGTAGATTTGGTACTATTTTAGATTTTTTAACTGGATTTAATCAATTTCAATTTATGCACTGTAACATACGTGTTTTCGATTTCCCTAAATTATATCCTTACGTTTAAGTAACTTGGATTATGTGTCTTAAATGTTCAAAACATGTATGTCATGCTTTAGTTGTATTTTGTGCAAATATGGTGGTAATAAGATAAGTATAGAATGATTAGGAAAAACATGTATGAGCAAATAATATCAAACTTGTAACACTCATTTCTGTAGCGTCAACGTTGGGAACGAGTATCCTGGAATAAAGTTGAGAATTTATGAATATAATGTAATTGGAGTTGTAGTACTCCTTATGAGGTTTCCAACGATATAAAGAACGTTAAAAACGGAGTTCGTATGAAAAAGTTACGGGCGTTTGAAAAATAGATGAAAATTTCCGTTAGTGCAGTTAAGTATTTAACTGGCGGACACCCCCACCGTTAGAGAGATTGAGGGCGCGTGCGTGGGTCCCTGGGGCTGAAATTTGGACACGGTGTCCCTAAGAGATGTATGCAAGTGGTGTTAAAATTTCATGCAGATCAGAGCTCGTTTAGACCCTTTGCTGCACCATTTACAGATCAGTTCCCATGCAATCAACCTAAAAAGCTCTCTCTTTCATTAAGTTTGTGTGTTCTTGGTGTTTTACTGTGTGTGAACGATCTTTAGCTCAAAATCAAAAGGGTTTTTACATGCAAGTGAAGATTTAAAGGTAACTCACCTCCCTTATCATATATATGAGTAGATATCATGGTAGAAATGGGTGATTTGGTGAAGGTGATGAACTCGCTTATGGGTAAGCCTCATGAACCATAAAATTAAGGTTAAAGTTATGTTAAAAACATTATAATATCATGATTAGGTTATGTTAGATTTCAAGTTATATAGCTAAAATCATTAGTTAATTGTAAGAATTAACAAGTTTTGTGTTTGAAAGTTATGATTCTGCACTGTTTTGTAATCATCATAGAAAATTGTAGAAAAATTGTTTAGGGGTGAATCCAGAGGCATCTGAACCGTATTGATGTCTTCTTTGTTTCTTGTTTTGGTCTTAAAAATAAATTATTGGTCTAAGATAGGTGAAAATCGCATTTTGTACAGTTCTGTCGAGCTGAATTCTGACAGCAAGATGTTGCAGTATCGTAAAATTCATATAAAATCATAGAGAAATCCGAAAAATATGAGGTCATGGGCATTGGGAACCTATTAAATAGTACCACGAACCCTTAAAATTTCATTGTGAAATTCTAAGTTTAAGTAGGTCAGAACTGGGCATAAACAGAGGGTTGTATAATGGATTAGCATATAAAATTGTCAAATGAAAAGAATATAGATATGGTAAACATTAATATTTTCTTATGAAATTTGGTATGTATACTCCAGGGGTTATATAGAGCATATTGGGTGCTTGTGACAAGAGTCTACACTTTGAAAACACTGTATCTTGTTGAGGCTTTCGGTTTGAGTTCACGCCCGATTAAACAACACAGTGAGTTCATCTATGTACAATTGTATACTAGTAGTTATATATATCTAAATGCTATGTGTTTATTTGTTATTTGGTTTATTTCTATCATATATGCGATGCTTAGAACATGATTGGAAGAATTTAGTGATTATTTGTGGTATGCCTTGTTTATAATCTTTTGATAGATGTCTTGATTGTTGGAATATCCTTGTAATGTCTCGTTTGACACGATTCAAGTCTTATTAATTCCTTGTGTTGCGTCTCGGTTTGATTGTCCTTGTATGAGATTCATTTGATATTGATTCGGGTTATGATAATCCTCTTGTTCCGGTCTCTTGGAGTTTGTCTTTGTTAATATTCCGTTTGATATCCTTACCCGTATGAATTCCTTGAGAGATGATTCCGTTTCATGAGGACCCACGGCGGCTTGAGTATTACTTTGTGTAATATGTTGAGCGGTGGTCGCGGGAGTACCTGGCGGAGGAGTGGTATGGACCGTGGTGGTGAAGCTGGGTCATGGACTCATGTAGGGGTGCCATGATCACCTTCATCGGCCTCATTCCCTAATGGCCTAAGGGGGAATGACGCACTTTGATTCGTTTGGATTGTATTGAGATCTCACTGATTCTTGATGTGGTATTGTCTGCCGGTTACGGTGGTTACGTGATGATTCCGGTTGATTATTGATTTGGTGATTGGTTCTTGATTGTGTTTATTATCTGGCGAACTCTTATTGATTCTTGTGATGAAGTTGTATTCTCAGTGTCAGTCATCCAGTAAGTCTCGTTGATCCCGGATAGGTGTTGATACTCGGCATGTCAGATTCTCGGTAAATCTCATGTTAAGTTTCAAAGTTTCGCGGTTAGTTTTGTATTGACTTGTTCCTGCTATAATGTGAATTCCCTGAATTGTTTTATATCATTTATATGCTTTATTATTTTGTTTTGTATATAATGCTAGTATTATTTTGTGCTTTATGAACTCACTAAGCTCGTTGTAGCTTACCCGTTTAGTGGACAAACAATTTACAGGAAAAGATAAGAGAAAGCAGATGGGATCTTGAAGTTGATCAGAGGCTTAGAAGTTCTAATTCTGGTATAAATTTAGGTATGCGGAAATTGAGTAGTTTTGTATTGTGATTGTAGTTAGTTGGTTTGTATCCATAGTAATTTTTGGTATGTAGCGAGATCTTGGTTCAGTTGCTATCTTTTGTACAAACATTATCGAATTCGAATGGTTTATTGTTATTAGTTATATGGTTATTGGAAAGTTGTGAGTTTTGATTGGCGAGTATTTTGACCCGGTCGTTACATACACAATGTGGTTTAAACTTATGAAGTAATTGATTAACACCTTACACTAATATCATTTGGGTTTAAAACTTATTTAGATGATCTATATTAGGTGTTTGGGTGTAAAACTTATTTAGATGATCTATATTAGGTGTTAAGGTTTAGGGTTTAGGTGTTAAAAAAAACTAACGACTATTTAGACTAGTGCCAACGGTAGGTGCAGTTGCACCGCCGGTTGCACGCCGGTACTGCACACCGTTGGCACGGTAGGTGCAGTTTTTCCGTCGGTTGGGCTAAGCCGGTTTGGAGACATGGAGAATGGGTTCGCCGGTTGATTTTGGTGGGTCCAAAGGGGTATTTTGTGTGTGTGTGTGTTTTGTAATGGTGGGTCCTAAAAAATTAAAGGGAAGTGGTATTGTTGGCATAATTAGGTCAGTTTAGTGTGGGTAGGAGGGTGAGCTGACGTGACGCTGATTTGGCAATAACTGACGGTATCAGTTTGATAAACCGGCACCGGTCTTAGTGGGAGTGGAACCGTCACAGTGTCACTCTCACCTACCACCGTCCATTTCATCCTCTTCCACATATTCAAGGCAATTTTTGTTTTGATTTGCAAACCCAGCCAATCATCGCACACTTCTCCAAAAGTAAAATAATACATGGCTACGGTACTGCCACGTAGCCTTCTATATTTTAAACATAAAAATTTGTTGGCACAGTAACATTTTAATAATACATGGCATATTTGTGCAGTGACTTAGAGTGCTATTATTCTAACCAAACACATGAATTATACACAAACTTTATATATAATAACTCATATATGTATATGTTTATAACTGTCAAAATTTGATAGGATAAATTTAGTGGAAATGAAATCACTACCCAGCTTTATCAAATGGCTAGAACTGTTTAAGCATAATCCAGAGGTCATAAGCATAAATATGATATTTGGGCATTGCCTAATTTTACATATCGTTGGCAGGTATGGACTTTCTGACTGATGCTGTAACTTCATGTTTGTCTACTTTAAATATCGGACATTTTCATATTCAATATTCCTGTAAAAACAGAGAATTAGATGGGTTTTATAAAAAACAAATCTAAAATCTATAAGAACTGGTAAAAGTTAAAAACCATTGAATTATTCAGTTTGAATCATGCCTTATCGAGTCCATATGGCAGGAGGTACGTTTTATTCAAAATAAAAAACAGTAAAATAAATGCTAAGTTATACAAAAAAGTTGTATTGTCAATAATAAAAATTCCAACATTATTCACCTCAATGTTTACTTCGTTTTTAATCATATACTTCTTTATCACATTACATGCTCAATCAAATGTTGTGTGATTTTGCGCCAATAAGTCAAAAGGATTATTAGGGCACATAACGTGAAATTCGTGCAACTAACAGTAAACATTTTGAAAATTTAACTATCCAAGTTGAAATTGTACCAATTAAAAGTTAACACATCCTAAAATAAATCGTATTATGGAATGGCATTTTGTAAAAAAAATTATAGTTTGTGAGAAAATATCAGGCACGATGTAGATAAACTGAATTGCACAAAAAAAAAATATCATGCAACATTGAGCCGAAACCTAATAATCATGATATTCTGTCTTTGCATTGCAAACCAATTCATCGTTGTCTTGCTAGATACTTTAAACTAATGTTTTGGAAAATAAATCTAAACAACAATATTGTACATAAAGTAAATTTCTTGATTAATTTACCCAAAATGGTAACAATTTAATAAACTAATTTCCAGTTACTTCTGTCGTTTCCGGTCATCTTCCTCCTCATCTGAGTCACCGTGCTCACGGAAACGTGGATTTTTCTCCTGTTCAAATAAGTTTATAACATAACATAATAAAAAATATTGAATTCTTTTATCTAAGTTTTAATTAATTTTTATATAAAATATAATTACCTGTCTAGAATCATGATCAGAGTTTCTTCGGGATTCATTTTCAGAATTCCTCTTGGAATTATCTGGGCCACGACGGTCATCATCACGGTATCTCTTCCGCTGGTAATCTAATATTATATAATAATAATAACAATTACTCAATTTTAATGCAAAAAAAGAAATTATGAATTTAAATAAAAGAATTAAAATGAAAAGATAAAAGTTCACTACCTCCTCTACCATGTCGATGTGAGCCCCCATAACCACCACCTCCTCCTCCATGTCTTCCATCTGCACGACAAGAAAATCATAATTTGCAGAAAATGCAAAACTCACCATAAAATAAAAATAAAAATAAATTAATAGATAGAAGAAAAAGAGAAAAGTTGTGAACTTACAGTTATTAGCCATTTGAGGTGGTTGGAAAGATCCCAACGATCCAACACCATAATCTACCACCTGCCTTTGTTCTTCTAATTCTTTCTGCACCAATTTTCCATAACCACCTCTATGTTTGACCAGTCAAAGAAACCTTAAACAATTGAAATTGATCATAGCATAACACTTATGCCTTAAGTAATATAATACCAAGAATAAATGGTTTAGATAATTTAAAATTTGAAAGGATATCAGGATCATAATCCGTGCGATATTCATCCCTCACCTGATAAAAAGAAAACAAAGAATCAATAAAAAGCATGAATAGAGCAAACCTAGGGGTTATAAACTTTTGATTTTATATCTATATATATATATATATATATATATATATATATATATATATATATATATAACTTTAATTTAATTGTAGTTAAGCCACCTGTCCACCACTTCGACCACGACCCCATTGCCTTCCATCTTGAAATCCCCAATCAAAATCTACACGAATTGGACGATCATCAAGAATGGTCCCACTTATGTATTTCACTGCATCTTCTGTATCTTCTCTAGAATAATACCTAAAAATCACAAATTTTAAACTTAAAACATCTTGTAATCATAAGTTGGAAAATGATTAATCTTTAAAATAACTTACATGACAAAGCAGAATCCACAAGGTGTTTTTGTGTTCTTATCCAAACCCATAACAATCTTTTTAATTTCTCCTGCTCGAGAAAACAACTCATAAAGTTGTTCTTCAGTGGTATAAAAAGACATGTTGCCGATATAAACAGTTGTTGAAGTTTGGAGTGCATGCTCATATTCTTCTTGTGTTCCTGGAAATCTTCTGTCACGATATGCTGATATCTTGTTTGGATCCTGAGATAACAAATACATATATGAGCATAAGGAAAATCTAATTAATTCATAAGAAACATTGATAGTTAGAGTTCATGAAGAGTAAAAGAAAATAATTTTACCTTAAACAGCAAGGCCATTGCACCTTATCTGAAATCAAAGAGAATTATAGTGTTACAGCAAGCTGATACGAATGTTTACAAATTAGCAGTGTGTGTGTGTGTGTAGAGATAGAGAGAAAGAATAGTAGCATTCAAAAGCTTGAAGATCCCCTGTAGCTAAATGCAAAGTCATAACTAACCCTAAACAAGTTGTACCATGTGATAAATCAGTACTCGCAACAGATAAATATGGCTCCTTCAGAAAGTTTACAAACAATTAAGGAGCAATCATGTGATAATTGCAGAATGCAATCATCCATACGCCATTACACATGATTTCACGCAATAATTTTACATATGCAATCATCTGCACACCATTACACTTGATCAAAACCTTATTTTAGAAATCAAGTTCAATAAACAGGCTCTCTAATTACAAAATTGAAACTAAAAGCCGGAAACTTGTATAATTTGATGTCATAAACGAATAAAACCTAAATTATTAAAATTGATAAACGGAAGCAGTTTTTGGGGGTAAGAATCATACGATCAATTGTATAAAACTGGTACAGATTTAGAAAGTTACCTTTTGGTTTCAAGGAGAGCGGGTTGGTGAAGACGACGGAGCTGAGAGGTGCGCGGCTGTTGCAATCGGAGCGTGAAAGAACAAACGGACAGCGGTACGGCGGTCTAATACCTCCCTCTGTTTTGCTTGTTGGTAACCCAACCCAACCCAAATGCTAACAGAAGATAACGGGCCGGCCCATTGAAATTTAAACTCAGATTAAATGTAGCATTATAGCTTATGTTTCATTTAAAATTGAAAATTTGTCTCGATACTCCATTAAACATGAAATTATGTTATTTGTTTTGTAACCATAGTTTTTATAGGAAGTTACAAAAGCATTACATTATACGTATAACACATGTATAAATGTAGCGAACACGCCCACATGGTATACATGATATTAACATCATACTACTAAAGAAATTGTTATTAGTATACTAAAGTGTGTCAAAGTATTTGCTACGGTTATATTATATAATTTAATAAAACGAGGCGATCATGTTTTGTACATGTGAAAAATTGACTAAAACACATATAGAATAGGATGACATCCGCTTCATTTGTATAAATCAGTTTTTTATAGTTGCAAATTACCTCTCTTTTATGAAGTATAAGATTGTTATGTTATGTGGATCTATTATGTTGTAGGTGATCCAATATGTAGCATAGAGTAATACGTGCAATCTTTTAAAAAGTATCCAACAGTGATTTTTTTTTAGTTTTTCTGTGTCCGTTACTGATTACATGTTCATTACTACTTTAGTTAATATAGAATAAAGTAATCTCTAGGAAACAATTTGGTCCAACCAATTTTATAATTTGGGTATGTGATTTCGACAAAAATGTTCTCTTCTCCATACATGTTCCTTGTTTGGAGCACTTAGATTTTAATTTATATACAAAGAGCCCAAAATATCTAGCTAGGCTAGTGGAAATCACTTTACTTTGTTACATAATTTTATCTAGTTATGGGACCAATTTGAGAAACTTTTTTAGCAACTTCAATGGTACATATCTCCCATAACAATTGTGCTACCTTTTAGAAATAGTTAAACTATTTTTTATTGTAGGGTTGTGGATGAAGTCTCCTTTGATTTTGATGCTTTGATCATAGTTTAATCAGAATTTCGTACAATCAATCGAGTTGAGAGAATGATAGATTTTATTAGTTATGATTAGATTTATGACTAAATCGATCTACAATTTATGTAGGGTAAATCAAATAAAAAGCGTATTCAAGTATGAATATTTTATTATTGTATGCATCAACCGAAAATAAAGGATCATTAGGATATAATAAAATAATTGTTCATTGTATAAGAAGTTTATCAACCATTTTATCTAAAGAATATGATTCTTTTTTACTTTAACGTTTTCTTTAATTGCATAATGGCTTTATTATCTTCATTTTATGCATCAAAATGGTACGATAATTTATCATATGTAACCTTTATTTCTTACATAATATCCAGTGATATCAATTCCGCTAAAAAAATCCTTCAAAACTTTGATCAAGTTATTTTGTCGTGTTCAAAATAACTACATGATATATCATATATGTTTCTTTGTAAATTTTATCTATATTTTTTGAAGTAATGAAGGCACCAACTTAAAAGGGAATAAGTATTTGTTTAGCTATCTTTGCTTTTTGTTAAAATATCTCCGAACTAAATCACATATCTAAATTATAAAATATCAGTGTCTTAATTTATTAGCTATATACACTTGTTTGGCTATTTTCTAAGGTACACATGTGTGCAAACATATAACATGAAATATGTTTGGTCATTTTCTTAATATACTAATATAATAAAATAACAAACAATTAATCCATCTTCTTATCCTTCTCATAATTAAATTTATGTAATAGAGCACACTGTATAACTTAGTTAAACCCACATTAAATACAATTTGGTGTCGTCAAAACTTGCCAAATCTTACTGGCTTTGGTGCCAAATGGCCCGTCACCAAAGTGATAACCCACGTTAAAAAATTGTTTTTTTTCTTCAAATTGTGATTAATTTTGGGTAATTTTCGTGAGTCTTAAAAAGATGTTTAACGATGAAGTGTAATTTTGATGTAAGTCTTAAAATTATGTTAAAGATGCAAATATAATTTTTAACAAATGTTTAACATAACTTGACACTTTGTCCTCTTATGACAATTAAATCACAATATCAAAATCACATAGAAATCGAAAACGTTAACCATTCAAACATAGGTTTTCTTTGGTGTACACCTTTAATAAAAAGTAATCCGTACTACTAAAAGTGGTAAAAAGATTGTAAATGCAACATTGACCCGACACGCATTTATCATTTATGCAATGTCAAATCTTTGAAAAGTGACGGGTTATAGTTCTGTGAGCACCAAGATTTTATTAAGGGTTCTACTAAACATACCAAAATGGAAATTTTGAAAATAAATAATTTTGCTAAAAATGGAAAGTTGGGGGATTTTGGGTGATAAACATATATATGTCCTATTCAAAGGTTGTCAAGTCACAGAGTTATTTGTTTTAAATTTATTTATTAAATTACTCTAAAAAAGATTTACTTTTTAATTTATTTACTGAAGTGCAAATAAATTATGGATTACTTAATAAATTACATTACATACTTGTAGTTTAATTATGACTGGACTCTTATATGATTTGTTTATCATATTAAATACGATTATAGTTTGGAGAGTGGTATGAAATGGAAAAAAAAAACCATTTTCCAATTATACCAAACAAATCACGTATTTTGGTCATTTTTATTAAAAGAAATTATTTTTATTTTTATAATTTATTTTAGAATTATTTTTTTTTCTTTTCTTATTATTATTATTTTTAAATATATTTATTTTTCGTTAATAATATGTGAGTGTATATTAAATCACATGTGATTAAATATAAAATCACATCACATGTGACTAAGTACCACGCGAATTGTCAAATAATATTAATTTTTAACGAAAAATATTAAAGTAATAAAATAAATTTAAAATAACAAGGAAAGAAAATCGATTTTTTCTAAGTACCAAGTGACCAAAATACCCCTTCATGTATAAAATATGTAATTAATTTTATTGATTAGTGATTGAGATTTTTCCATGAAGATTACACAAATTTTTAAGACTGCCTTGAACAATTCTTTACATATAAAAACAAAACATTTTTTTGGACGAAATATAAATCTCGGTAAATATATCTCATGTTGTAAGCAAAAATTATATCAAAAAGCAAATATAAATAAATATGTTGCGATTATATATTTAATTTTTATTTTCCAAAAATCATATGCGAATGATATTAAATAAAAACTTAATAAATGTAAACCAAAAAAAACTTCAAAGTTTTTAAGAAAAAGTAGAAAAGAAAACAAAATGGAAAAAATGTCACCATCAAATGTCTTTGGTGTGACTAGGAAATTTGGTGGTAGTGTTAGAACAAGCCTTTATTAAAGGTTACAATGGTTTTAATTCAAGATAATAATCACAAAATGGTTGGCAAAATAATTAGCTGTTAGTGACATATAACATACCCCCCTTGATAATAAAAGGATAGTACTTGTAAAATTCATTATATAAATTATTGTGTTTAACGCGATAACTTTATTTTTGCGGAAACTATAGAATATGTTAAATCAAATGCAATTAAAAGTTCATTTATACGAGGATATTGCTGAATGTTCAAATAATAACAAGAAGAGATTGGGACAAATAACACTAAATTAACTTTTAATTTACATATGTTCGGCTTGTTCATAGGTGGACGTCAAGATGCATGTAATCAGTAATGATATTTATAATTGAGCAAATTAAATGACATATAAATTAAGAATTAATTTTGTAATATTTTTTTTTCCAAGTTTTAATTTCTATTAAGATTCACATATAATATAATGAATTTTATAATATATAAATTAATATTTAATTTTATAATTTTCGTAATTTTCATAAAATTTGATTCTGGCATATAAATACAACAATATCTATGTTATACGGAGTATTTCATTAAAAACTAATTATTTTTTCCACCATTTTGTGATTATTACTAATATTTCACTAAACAAAATTCAGAGTGCGAGTTATTTTGTAAGGCCTCTCCCAACCCTTACCCATCACTAAACCCATCACTAGCGCCACGTCATCACATCCTTACTGACACGCTACGGACACGGTTGTGTCAACCCTACCCATCACTAAACTCATCATTTCCACATCATCCTTTTCACATCATCATTTTAATTAATAAAAAAAACACATTACATTAAATAAAAAAACATTACATTAAATTAAAAAACATTACATTAAATTAAAAAAAGACATTAAAACATAAAAAAACATTAAACTTAAAAAAAAACATTAAACTTAAAAAAACATTAGACCTAAAAAAAACATTAGACATAAAAAAAAGACATTAATCTTAAAAAAAAAACTACTCGTCGTGTTCTCCGTCATCGGTTGAGTCCGGATCGGCGTATTTGTCCAACAAACTCCTGCGATATTTTAAAACCGCTTTTCGCTCTCTTCGGTCAAATTATCGGGAACCGAACAATGAAGGACTCTGAAAGCATCTGATATCCTGCGTTCCACAGTCGCTTCTTTTGATAGTCTTCAAAGCGTCAGCTTGTAGTATGGCGGCATCACATATACGGTCATGAGTTTCGTCACTTGAATACCGTGACGAAGTCGCATCGGAGGAACTTGCCGTACGCCGGCTAACGTTACGACCCGGTGGGCGACGGATCGGGTCGTCACGGAATAGACCTTCCATATTTGCGGACGGGGCGGGTTTGTGTTGTCTTCGCCAAGGTTCACTGGGTTGGGCACGGGAGCGGGGGGGGGGGGGGGGATTCATCACGTTGTAATCTACCCAAAACTTGGGGTAATCTTTTAGTTCATCCCAACAATGTTCGTATAAAAAGTGCCTCTTGTTGTTGTTGTCATAAATTGTTGTTTTGCAGCGTTGAGCACGCCTTGGTCATCGGCCCCCACTTTGTCGCATTGGCTCGAACCGTTTAAAGATTTCCCCAAACTTCCGAACGTCCGTTTTTATCTTGTTCCATTTTCCTTGGAGTTGACTTCTGGTGCGTTTTGTATCAACTAGTGAGTTGTACTCGGCTTCAATCTGCCCCCAAAGTCGATCACCGGATTGTGAGTTCCCGCGTTCTGCGGATTGTGAAGCATTTATCCACCGCTGGCATAAAATAACGGCCTCCGGGATGGACCACTTTCGCGCCGAACCAGCCTCCCTAACCGCTGGTGTAACTCTTCTTCTTCTTCTTCTTCCTGTTCCCCTGCTTGGTTCGACCGGTCCGGGTACCGCTTGTGGGCCCTCTCCTTCGTCTTCCTCTTCCACTTCGGGCGGGGATTCAGTTTGCAAATCGGGTTGATAGCCAGAACCCGAACCGGGATAATAACCGCCGCCACAGAAACCGGGTTGATAACCGGGTTGGTAACCGGGTTGATAACCCGGTTGAAAACCGAGTTGATAACCCGGTTGAACAGCGCCTTGGTTCGGGAAACCGCCGGGAGATGAGTAGAACGGAAGAAAACCAGAACCCGAACCCGAACCAGATGCTACGTTGCTCGGGGTGGGCTGACTAGTCTGTCCAGCATTTGACGAATATGCTGGTGACGGGATACGAGTGTTTAACAAATTTTGGAAGTGATCATTTGACGGGGAGGAGTTGGATCTACGGCTCATGATGAAAATTTGTATGAAGGTAATGAAGAAGTGGGAGAAGTGGTATAAAATTATGAATGAGGGGGAATTGTATTTATAGGTAAAAAATAGGATAAAGAAAAAAAAATTAAAATTTGAATTTTTGAATTCAATTTAGACGCTCCCCTCGGCCCCACCTTTCCCCCGACGCCCAATGCAGCCCGTCCTCACCCCGACGTCCCCTCACGACGGCACCCACGACGGCTCGGTGCCAACGGCATCATGGGGCGACGGCAAAAAAACGCCCTCGACGGGCTCCCCCAACGTTATATGTTCCTAAGAAAAGGAGTTTGTCCATCGGGGTTAGCACGGGTCTAATTGACCAAAATTACTAATGGTTTAGGTTTCGTTTGAGATTGGAGCTTCTTTATGTGACCACTCCCACACACTTTCTCCTAAAATACACTCACAAGTCACAACTCTGATTCTTCAGAACATACAAATCCCTTATAAATTTATTTTCTTAAAATTTTCATCTCCAGATGGGCCTTTCTTCATAAATTTATTTTCTTAATTTTTTTATGATTATGAGCTTTTGTTTGTTGATTTAAACGAAAACCAAAGCTCACACATACCTAATTCCTCACTAGTAACTCAATTTTATCGCGATCACGATTTCAATTTTGGTCTAAAAATGGGTAATGTTGGAAGTAACAGCTCCAGCAGCCGGCGGAGGCACGGCGGTAGTGGGAGCAGACGAGGAAACAATCAAAACCACCCTACACCGCCACCGCCGCAACAACCACAGCCGGAGATCAACGCTAATCGGTACGTATTCGCTGCGGCAACACCGTACCCTTCCCAATACCCTAACCCTAACCCTAATACTCCCCAATCTCATCCTCCATATTACCAATACCCAACCGGATCATACTACCCACCACCACCGCCTACGGCAGCGCCCATACCGGCACCGTACGATCAGCACCACCGCGTGCCGATGGACCCAGCCGCTCAGGCGTGGGTCGGCGGGAGGTATCCTTGTGGGCCTGTGATGCACTCTCCTACACCTTATGTTGATCATCAAAAAGCTGTGACTATTAGGAATGATGTTAATCTCAAAAAGGAAACTTTGAAGATTGAACCTGATGAACAAAATCCTGGAAAATTTCTTCTTGTGTTCACCTATGATGCCACTGTTGCTGGCAGGTAATATCTTTTTATTCATATAATATAATTATAGTTAGTGAAAAAACATTCCTTTATGCTAAATTATGCATCTTGCAGCTATGGATTGACTGATCATATTTTTTGTCCATAAGGATAATTCTGTAATTTGTGCCTTGACTTTTGGTCAACTTCTTTATGGAAATTTGTTGCCCAAAAAAAGTATAAATTCCATTAGGTTTTGTTAAGTGGACTGCTTAAAGCAGTTATCAGTTTTAGGATAAGATACAAATGATCTAGTGATGAATTCTGTAATAATGCTTTATTGACATGGAGAGATAAAAGGGGACCATATATTGTGTTATTTGCACTTAATTTGAATGTTGTCAAATCAACTTGTCATTAACAAGCAAGATAATCATATTCTGACCCTAATTAGTACGTTTAAACATATTTTACATCGTTCTCGTGCAGTATTACTCTTTATTTCTTTGCAAAAGAAGGTGAAGACTGCAACATGACACCAACAAAAGAAGACATACTTCCACCAATCACAATCTCTTTCCAACAAGGATTAGGTCAAAAATTCAAACAAGAATCAGGAACTGGAATCAATCTGACAACATTTGATGAATCAGAACTGTTAAAAGTAAGTGAAACAGGGGTTTATCCTCTAGCAATCAAAGCAGAAGCAATTCCATCTGTAACAGGAGCTACAAATTCCCAAATAACGCAAGCGGTTTTTGAGAAAGAAAAGGGGGAATACAAAATTAGGGTTTTGAAACAGATTTTGTGGGTGAATGGAATGAGATATGAATTGCAGGAGATTTATGGAATTGGTAATTCAGTTGATGGTGATGAAGTTGATGGAAATGATCCTGGTAAAGAATGTGTTATTTGTTTATCAGAACCACGAGATACCACAGTTTTACCTTGTCGTCATATGGTATTATATCATTTTTTTTAATGTTTATTTGAATTAAAATATTCTATATTATGTGTAAAATTTGTTGAAATATAAGTTTTGTTGCAGTGTATGTGCAGTGGGTGTGCAAAAGTGTTGAGGTTTCAGACAAATCGGTGTCCGATATGTCGGCAACCGGTTGAGAGGCTTTTGGAAATTAAGGTGAGCAATGAAGCTGAAGATTGACAATTTATGGTCATTAAACCATAAAATTAAAAACCATATATGTAATGTTGTAATGTTTTCCTTATAAAACCATGGACTATGGAGCAAGAAACGGGCTGCCTAGGAAAGCCCATTTGCATACTTGTACGTATTTACCAAGCCCATGAAGCTTTTAAGTAATCCTGTTTTTGCTATTGGGCAAAAGGTTAGCAATGGTGATTATTATTATTACTTTATTTTAAGGGGTGATAAATAGGGGTGTTCGTTTGGACGGTTTGGTTTTATCCGATCCAAATAGGTGAAACCAAATAAAATCTGGTTTTCAAAAGTTCAAACCGAACCGTCCAAACTAATTCGAAAACCAAACCGATCCGAACCAAATAACAATTTGGTTGGTTTGGTTTTATCCGTTTGGTTTTTCTTCAAAATTTTCAAAATATTCTAAAAGTATATAACATAAATAATATTAAGTTCATATGTAAAATTCCAAAATGATAAACTACTTTGTACATAAAAATAAGTCTAATTCATAGCTTGTGACATTTACAATCATATATGCAAAAGTTTTGACATCAACTTTATCAAAAACTCCAAAAAGATTGGTACATCACCAATTGATACAATATAAAATAGAACAAATGTTAGTATATAAATCAATTTACTATAAGAAATGTAAAGAAAAGGGAAACCATAATTGCTTACAATGGAAACCAATAAGTGTTAGTATATAAATCAATTTACTATATATTACTATTCGGTTTTTTTGGACAATCCGGTTTTCACAACGGAAACCAAATCCAATCCGAAATCCAAACTATTAATTTGGTTTAAGTCTAAACCGATCCAAAAACCAAATAATCAATCCAAATAGTCCGATCCAAAATGTCCAAATGGACAATCCGGTTATATCCGAATAGTGAACACCCCTAGTGATAAACACGAAAAGGATGGTTATTATGTTGTTTGTGACATTTTAAAATGTATTTAAACATAAAGGGAGTTTCGACACGAGTGAATAATGAGTGGATTATTGGCATCCACTTGCCATTACCATCATGTCAATGTCATCAAGAACTCATTGCTTTACATTGTGGAAATGGAATGTAAGACAATCATTTGTTGAGTGCAATGTAAATTACCATAAAGAATATTGGATTTTGATGATATATGTCTCAATTATTGGGTATGGATCCATAGAAAAGGGTCCTTATTTGAAGAAGCAATGCATTTTAGTAAAATATACATATATGTATATATACATATATATATATTAATACCATAGTTATATATATTTGTATATTCATGCCTGATATATATGTATATACACACATATATATACACATGCATTTTAAGTAACTTGCATTTTCAGTCGTAACTTCCATTTTCATTTACGAAAATGCATATGCATCCTATATATATATATGTGTATATATATACATATATACGGTATAAATATGAACATATGTATATCTTTGGTATGAATATATATGCATGTGTATGTATACATGTATTTATATTTTATGAAAATGCATTGCTTCTTCAACTTCTTCAAATAAGAATGCTTCTTTCTTGATCCTTATTCCTCAATTATTTACCATTACAATAATGATATTAAATCATGTTAAATGTAAGGTATGATAGAGGTGAGATGCAGATAATCATAGTTATTACTCCCTCCGTCCCACAAAAAACTTCCCATTTCACTTTAAACTTTTGTCCCACAAAAAACTTCCCATTTCCCATATTTGGTGGCTCCACCCAATAAAAAACTATTATTATTAAAAACCCCACCACTAATATCCACTAATTATCTTTCTCTCTCCAATCTAACCTTATATTTTAATCAAAAGTATTATCAATTACCCTACCACTAACTATTACCTAAAAACATGTGCAAAAGCCAAATGAAAAGTTTTTTGTGGGACGGAGGAAGTATTATACAGGTAATATTAATAATTATAGTTATTATTGCGTGTATTTTTGTAAACATCAAATGGTCCATCTTCTCTTGTACAACAACATGATAAACGTGGTATGTATTTCTTTGCAACATGACATGTGGTAGGAAAGGCTCATGGATACCCCTTTGCAACATGACATGTGATATAAGAGTTATGTGATCCATATGATCCACATATCTATGTATTCACAAACGTGTATTTTAAGACTGAAACAAATACAAGTGGTCATCCTATAAGATGAGTAAAACAACGACAACTATAATCTCGAATTATTGTATTTGAAGCAGAAGAAACACTAACAACGGAAATACTAGTTTTTGAAACAGAAACATATATGGTGTCCGGGTTCAAATTAGGGTTGTAATTGTTTGTTAACCCATTCAATAAAAATTGTCTTTTAATGTTTTCAACTACTGAAGCACTCTATTATTTAGTTTATCGATTTTATAATATTACTTTATGTCTATAACTATTTGTTGCTAACTTTTGGGGCCTGGAGTGGAAGGTACCAACGAATTAAACAGAAAAGTCGAATAAAGAAAGAAAAAGCAAATAGTAAGTACTACAAGACTACAAGCCACTTTCTGCACGATTTGATAAGATTTTGTTAGTTTGGATTTAGATTATGTTTTCAGTCTAGTTTTTTCTTTTCCTATTTAAAACAGTATTTGTGCTCATTGAGGGCGTATTTTTCTTATTTTAATAATATGATGTTTTAATTATTCTATATTCTGTGAATGTAGATAAGTCGCCTAACAAAACAAATAGCTTCACATCACCAAACAGAAAACTAGTACCTATTTTGTATTTTAAGTAATATTATTAAAATGCAAAATATAAATTAAAAAAATAAACAAATACGTGATGTAACTAATTATAGTCAATCATAGTTGTAATTTGATAACGTCAAACATATTTTTTTTTTAGGCTTTACCTTTTTGTTGGCTGCAAAAGCCATTGAAGTGTTTAATTAATATGGCAGTTCAAATTTATTCACTAATGTTTGTTACGGAGTATTGTTTATGCCAGTTGATCATTGGAACACGCTAAATTCAGCCATGCCAAATTGCACTTGCCAAAGCTCGTCATATGATATCGAATATTGTGGCAAAAAAATTAGCGTCAAAGGTTTAACGCATACTAAATAATTTTTTCTTTAAGAAAATATAATTCGTTTTAAGTATTTTTATAGGTCTCAAGAAAATGTGATATGTATGTTATACAAGGAGTAATAATTTTAAGTTAAATATTAATATTGTGTTATAAAATTATTTTAGCTTTAAAACATAATAAATAATATTTTATCCTGCCATTTGGTCCTACTCATATTCCTATTTAGGGGTGACAATTCAGGTCGGGTTCGGGTTCGCGGGTCAGAAATGTTCAACCTGAAACCGACATGTTTATATAAACGGGTCAGACATCTCTGTAACACCTCAATTTTTAAAACACCATTTAAAACATTTTTTAAATAAAAATACTACAAAGTCCAATATCCAAAAATACGGTTTAACTAAAACCTTTTCAAAAGTTTATCAGAGTTATAAAACACGGTGTTACAAAGATAATATCATAACCATAGGATAACGAGATCTACCTATAGGCTCCCGAGCTAAACATCTCTAGGCCACTTCTATAGCGACCTTCTAAACCTTCAATCTCGAACCTAAGTACACAACCAAAAACAAAGTAGTACGTGAGACAAAATAGTCTCGTGAGATACATGAGTTTTAGACCCGACATTAATATATAAATAATCACACATATTAAATATGTATATAGATATATATTTATATACTTTAGTTACCTCGGTAACCCTAACACATTCATATACATTGATCACGTCATCGGTAATCCTATTACATTCATTCATAGCCTATTCGACCCGTCAAGTTGTTCGGAATGCCTCCAAACAAACGAGACCCCAAGCAAGGTGACCCATCTTATCTTACTAATCAGAATGCCTCCAGTTCAGTAAGATCCAACATCTTGTTGGGTGATCGGAATGCCTCCAATCCATCAGTTTAAAGATACCGTGATAACCAGAATGCCTCCGAGTCTACCACGTACCTGTCCTATTTCAGTCTACCCGTCATAGCTATTACATGTGACTATATGTCACATCTATCAACAATGTCATAAGGCCATCATACAATCTATCCACATACTAATCTTAATTAGTATTCACATAATCAAATCAACTAGTTTCATCATTAGTAATCACATATTATAAAAATATACTCATTTACATCATATCAATAATTAGTCATTAATCACTTTTCATTATCATGATCTCTTTTAAAATCATCAATCATTTTAGACATACTTAGATAGTCTACTATTTACTTTTTCTCATCTTTTCAATCATATCTTTATTAAAATCATTTATTAATAAAGACCCATAAAACATCATATGTATTTTCAAAAACCATTTGCTATGTACCCAGTATTAAAAGTCTCATGTACTCACCTTAGCGATAGGTAAATCCATATCGTGTTTATCAACACGAATCCTTGCTTTCCACCTTTGGAACACCTTCAATCCTTAGGTCCTATTGACCTATCATCAACATATCCACATACTCTAGTTATTATACATAACTAGTCACTAATCAAACCAAAATAACCTTCTTAACCACCAAGTTCATCCAACTTGGTGGAATCTCAAACCCTAGTTCAAGATTTCCATCAACAAATCTCAAATCCAACTTGTACACAATGTTTACAAGCTTACAATGAGTGTTCTACACTCATCTTAGTCATCTTCCCCAAATATAACTTGGTAGGTTACCCAAACCACCATTTTTCCCAAATAAAGCTCACAAACTAACTACCAACTATCAAGGATCAAGAATCCTTACCATTGATGTTAAGATCCACAAGATTGATGAAGATTTGAGCTCTAGAACACCAAAATCGCCCAAAGGCTCTCAAAAATCGGATGCACAAGAATTGGGGGTGAAAATGAGAAAAACCCTAGTTTTTCCCATTTTATGCTGTCCAGGCGCCTTCATGGCACGAAATAAATTCTTCGTGGCACGAGGTTTGGCGGGGCTATCTTCGTGACACGAAACTGAAACTTCGCGTTCAGCGCATCACGAAAACAAGTTTCTGTCTCACTTCGTGCCACGAACCCAGATCTTCGTGACACGAACTTCTGCGGGTCTGCACTTTTTGTTGTCCTCTTCGTCACGGTTTCATCCGTAACTTCCTCATACGATGTCCAAATGGCACGAAACCAATTCCCACGTGTTTTAAATGATATATACTTATTTATCATATTTTTTTCATAACTTATTTAACACAAAATTCGGGTCGTTACAACTATTTACCTCTTAAAAGGATTTCGTCCTCGGAATCACCTCAAAAATTTTCGTTCCTCATTCGACCAAGCATTCCGCTCTCATTCTCTTGTGGTTATTACTATCGAAATTTTCCCATTACAATTAAATCGATAATATACATTTAAATTCGCTTAACCCGAACGGGTCAAAAATCAATCTTGAGCCCTTAGTACCCAAACGGGTCAAAATTGCACGATTTTGACCACAACACTTTCAATCCTTTAGCCGATCCTTTTATACACATAGAAATGACATGACCCAAGCATTACAATCAACTATTTGACCAACACGAATGTCAAAGTCTAGCTTCGACCAAGTTGCCATATTCCAACATCTTCTAACCTTTGACTTAAGAACAAAGTCAACTATACTTTAACAATTTCCCTTCTCGTTAAGGATTCCATAAATACTCATTTCCTTTACAATCGACCTTTAATTTATGATCCATCTACAATCATATACTTGATTCCTAACTTCAATCTTGAAAACACCCCAAACGGGTCAAAGTCGTATAATCCAACTACAACTCTTTCAACTATTCTATTAACCTTTTCACATACATACATTCGATACATTATGCTCTCAACATTCACTAGTCAATCAAAACGAAAGTCATAGCCCATCTTTGACCAATTCAATTAATCACAAGTTGACTAACCTTGACTTTTGCATAAAGTCAACCATACTTTTTCCAAACTAACAAATTCCATACTCACTAAAGGTTCTATTAATCATCATTTCCTTTACAATCGACCTTACATTCATGGTTCATCAACAATCATACTCGATTTTCAAACTCGACTCGAAACAATCAACGGTCAAAGTCGCATCCTTCGACTATAATTATTTCCATTAACCATTATCATACACATATAGATGATACATTAAGATCTTATCGTTGCCTAGCCATTCTAAGCGAAAGTCAAAACCCAATTTTGACCAAAGTCAACAATCCACAAGTTGACCAACCTTGACTTATGAATAAAGTCAAACTTACTTTGCAAAATTCACATATCCTTTACTAGTAAGACATCACTTCCCAAATTTTGCATTCCCGATTTCAATTTCTATACCTCCTTTCTCAATTGTTTCTCTTTTCCTTGATTTCTATTTCCACAACAGATTAACGATTTCCATCTAAAGCAATACAAATCTCTATTTCTTTTTAATTTCCATTCAAATACTTATACCATTTACAATTTCTTTTAAATATTCTCATACCACACTTGCAATTCTCGATTACCGACTTTAAAGTCTCATTCACATCGAATTGTGACCTAACCACTTATCATCCGATTTTCTCCACTCATCGGTTACAATTAAGCTTTGCTTCCTATAAGCATCTCTTTTCATAGTTTATATACTTGTAGGCATCTCTTACACCTACCTATACTTAAACACGACCCGTGTTTTCAAGCCAAGTTCTCATTTACCCTCTGATTATAGCAACGAATAACCATACGGTTCTACATACGTCAGCTACAAGCATCATATCCCTGATACAACTAATCATACTTTAACTATCTTATCGAGATAATCGAAAAGCCTCCAATCCAGGTTTATTGTGATGCGTCTATTCAGGGTCTGGGTGCCGTTCTGATGCAAAGGGTTAAAGTGATCGCGTATGCTTCTAGACAGTTGAAGTCTCATGAGGGCAACTATCCTACGCATGACCTTGAGTTAGGTGCGGTTGTGTTTGCCTTAAAAATCTGGAGACATTACTTATACGGCCTAAAGATCACTATTTACACTGATCATAAGAGTTTGAAATATTTAATGGATCAGCAGGATTTGAACATGAGGCAAAGAAGATGGCTTGATGTGTTGAAGGATTATGATTGTGAGATCCTTTACCATCCGGGTAAAGCCAATGTAGTAGCTGACGCGTTGAGCAGGAACCCTATTCGGGGTATTTGTAAGAGATTGATAGCAGTGGCATCGTTGTTAGAGTCTATTCGCAGTGCACAGATAGAATCTTCGAAGACTGAGCAGGCTAAGAAAGAGAGAGTTGTAGGTATGATTGGCAGTTTTGTGAAGGATAGTAGAGATCTCTTGACACATCTTGGTAGAGTTTGGGTTCCTTCACATGGTGGTAATCGTGAGATATTATTAGACGAGGCTCATAAGTCCAAATTTTCTATTCATCCGGGTTCGACTAAGATGTATCGAGACCTTCGTGAAAACTATTGGTGGCCGGGTATGAAGTTAGAGGTAGCAGAATATGTTGAGAAATGCTTGACTTGTCGCAAGGTCAAGGCCGAACACCAGAAACCGCATGGTATGTTTCAGCCATTAGAGATTCCAGTGTGGAAGTGGGAACAGATTACTATGGATTTGATCACCAAGTTACCGAAAACGCTAGGAGGGTATGATGCTATATGGGTAGTTGTTGACCGTATGACCAAGAGCGCCCACTTTATTCCGATTCGGGAGAGTTCTTCAGCTGAGAAGATGGCGGATATTTTCGTTCGCGAGATTGTGGCGAGACACGGTATACCGGTTTCTATTGTATCAGACAGAGACACTCGTTTCACATCAAGGTTTTGGGAGAAATTCCAAGAGGAGATGGGTACGAGACTCCATTTCAGTACCGCGTTTCATCCACAGACAGACGGTCAGAGTGAGCGGACGATTCAGACGCTCGAGGATATGCTGAGAGCATGTGTACTTGATTTTGGAGGTAGCTGGGATAAGTATCTACCGTTGGCGGAATTTTCTTACAACAATAGCTACCACTCGAGCATTTGAATGTCTATTAATTTTCTCTCCTTCCTTTAATTTGTGTGTGTATGTTTTAATAAATTCTTTGAATTAGGTAAACCGCCATTCGAGATGTTATACGGTAGGAAGTGCCGAACGCCCATCTGCTGGGGTGAAGTTGGGCACAAGGTACTAGGTAGTACTGAGGTCGTGTTGAAAACTACCGAGATGATTCAGATGGTTCGTGAGAGGTTGATCACCACACAGAGTCGCCAGAAAAGTTATGTAGACAAGAGGCGTTCTGTTCTAGAATTTCAAGTTGGGGATTATGTGTTGCTGAAAGTTTCCCCTTGGAAGGGAGTAATCAGATTCAGGAAGAGGGGAAAGTTGGGACCTCGTTACATTGGTCCTTACCGGAAGAACTCCATCTTATTCACAATACTTTTCACGTTTCACAACTTAGAAAGTGTATTGTAGACGGGTCCGTGGTTGTGCCGTTAGAAGATATTCAGATTGACGAAAAGTTGAACTATATTGAGCGTCCGATTGCGATTCTTGACCGCAAGGTCAAGACCTTGCGCAACAAAGAGATTGTGTTAGTTAAGGTGCAGTGGCAGCACCGTAAGGGTTCCGAGTGGACATGGGAACCCGAGTCTGAGATGCGTGATAATTACCCTGAGCTATTTCCGAATGATGACTTCGGGGACGAAGTCTAATTCAAGTGGGATTGAGTTGTAACGCCCAAATTTTTTTTTAATTTAATTTAATTACGTTTTATTTACTATTAAACTTTATTGTACTATTTATTTGGTGAAATAATTACGTGGCGTGTTAGTTCATACGTTTATGTCTGCATTAATTAATTCTTAAGACGTGTGTTCCTTGTGACATGTTAGTACTGTCATTTAATTCCGAGACGTCACCTTCGTGTTGGGCTGAGGTCGGCCGTAGGCCAAGGCCGAGCTCGGTTCAATTAATCCGCCAACCTTCTTCCGTCTAGCAAAGGTGTTGATTTAATAAAACCGGGCCATGCTTATTTAGTTTGGTTCAGCCGTTTGAAAGAAAAGAGGCCCAAAATTGATTGTTAACCTCTAGCAAGCCCACCCATCTATAGCTTTAGATTGTTATTTCGGTATATTACGTAACAAGGACCGTCTTTTGTTTTTCCCAAAACCTTATCGCCGACAATTCCTCTTGTCTGATTGTCGATCGGTAATTGGAGCATCTCCATTATTGTCGTTCTTCATTAGTCGCATATCGTTATTTTTCTCCACTCCATCATCGTCTTCAAGTAACGAGCAGAAGGTTGCGATCGGAAGTATTGGTGGATCGATGGTAATAAGCATATCCTTTTTACTTCCGTTTTTTATTCCATGAGTGTTTCATGTTCTATTCGATTCTATTAATCGTGAGTCTGTTTGTGATGGTTTTTGCTGTCGTGATCACCATCGAACAGGAACATTTGAACGATCTTTGTCGTGCGATCAACCGGGACTTAAATCAAACGTGGGGATTGCACTCGTGAGGCAGTCGAGCGAGAGGTATTGAACAATTATGCGGTGTAAGCCATTAATCGTTCCGGTAATCGCTTGACTATAATTCGGTGCTTTGATTTTTCCCGTAATCTGAGTTTTTACAAATCCGTGTAGTGTAGAGGAACTAAAGGAAAAAGAAAAGGCTGTGATTTTGGCAATTTAGTACCAAACCTAAACTAGGTTCAGTTTTAGTTAGAATCCTATTGTTGTTTTTCTAATCGGTCGATTAATCCGAGCCTTAATTGAATCTAGAAACGGCCACTGTTTTGAGAATCGGGTTGGAAAGTGTGACCCGAGAAGTTGAGACCAAACCTCGGGATGTCGTGATGGGTTGGGAGTATAATGTGTTTGTAAACTGAAATCCTAGGACCGAGGGGGAAACCGAACCCGTAGGGTTCTCGGGTTCCCAATCGGAAACTTTTATCCTCAAAATTTAGAAAACCGTATTTAATTCTAGTGTTTATGATCTCAATCTGTCGAGTATTAATTCTAAGTGTTCGGGATTTTCGGTGGCGGGACGGGTGGCTAAAACAGGTTTTAAAAGTACACACGTTTTAGACAGAATCTGCCCTACTGTTCTAAATTATTTTTAACCTACTTAAGATAACATTTTGAGTTTTGGCCCGTGCTGGGACCTTGAGTTCTGAGTTAGCTTTTCAACGCCGCAACCCTCACGTCAATTCGAATTACGGTTTAAAAGTTATAGCTAATTTAGTATGCTGCTGTTAGGAAACGCGACCTGTACGACATGTCTGTCTTGCGATACTGTTTTGAGACCCTTAGAATCTGTTTTGGCCAGTGACCGTCTCACAACGAATTGTAGTTCTGATTGTCTATTTTATACAGTAAAAATATGGAAACAATCTAGCGAGCCGTTTAGGAGTAATAGCAGTTCCCGTGAGACCGACGGGTGCTGCCAGTTTTTCTAAATTGAGTCCTTGGAATGGATTGTAATTCGGGTTTCATTTTTATGCTTTTAGGATCGTCTAGGAATAACCGGGCAGCGCCTTAGAGTATTGAGGATCCTTTGGAGCTTAAAATTTTTCTCGAGGTGAGTATTCTCACCGTGTATTCAGTTATAATGATACGTGCATGACTTATGTGGTTAACTGTTTTGATCTGTTTTTACTTTCTGTGTGTTGATCTGTTATCTGAGTAACTGAGTGACTGATTTTACTTACCACTGATCTGAGACAGACGTGCCGAGTATCTGAGCCGGTACCGAGTCATTTTGTGCTACTATGTGACAGGGCTATCTGTGTGGTTTATGTTAGGAGTTGGAAACATAAAAACAATTAATAAATCTGAGTGGAAATTCTGTGTGGTAATTCTGTGTGGAAATTCTGTGTGGTAGCCTGAGTGGAATTTTAGTGTAAGGAGAGGCGAGGTTGATCTCTCGACTCGATTTACACAAGCGCGCTATATAAATTTAAAAGATACGAAAACTGAGAAATTAACTGAGTAGTAAATGAATAGGAGCTCACTTGTGTGCCCTCATGTATTGTATGTTGTAGTTGTTTACATTTTGAGTTTATTCACTCAGCTTCCCCGCTGACCCAGAATCTCCCTCCCATTTTCAGGTACTAGCAAAGGAAAATAGAAGGTGGACGGTTGACTGCTATACTACTTCTGAGTGCTGATGTGAAACATTTTTATTATTTTTGAAACTCTGAATTTTATTTAAGACATTTTCCGCATTAAATACA
This sequence comes from Calendula officinalis, assembly GCA_963853835.1. Lineage (NCBI taxonomy): Eukaryota > Viridiplantae > Streptophyta > Magnoliopsida > Asterales > Asteraceae > Calendula > Calendula officinalis. The sequence goes on from OY970822.1 coordinate 77,066,959, forward strand.
TTTTATATCAAATAATTATTTTGGGGATTATTTATGGGACCTTTTTTAATTATAATCTTGCACACAATTGTTTTTTAAAATCTTGTAAATTTTAGGGTGTTACAATGTTTAAGACATTTGATGTTTTCATTTATTTAGGGCTTTATACTTTGAATTACATTGTTTCTTGTGTTTATCTTTCAATGTTTTTTGGCAGTTTATGATGTTTATCTCTAAATAATACTTAATGAATCCCGTCTTGATTTGTATGTTAACACCTACATGTAAATAAATACTTATGCTACATTTAATAGGCCACTTTATTGAAACAATAATAATTGCATGTAACCCGATCTGATTTCACACACTTTCATGTAAGTTTGTAGGTTTTAACTTTACTTATTACAATTGATTATCCTATAATAAGTGTTAACTCAGAATCGTGTAATTGTTATTGGATTGTTCTGCATCATTCTCTACAATCAATATCGGCTAAGAGACATCTATATTTGTATTACCCATGGATATCCAACATCACATGCGGTAATTATTTTACAAATACTAAGATAAATCTATATTTGTTAAACCTGTCAAACAAAGTAAATATCGGCTAAAACATCAATTATGACATCAATATTGAAAACAAACTGCATATCTTCTGAAACATAAAGTCTAACAAAAAAAAATTAAACAACCAAAACATGTTAAAGTCCAAACTATTTTTGGCACCAAAATATAATAGAAATTATTCAGAACTGTAACACTCATCTGATTCATCATCAATGTGGTTTTCATCTTCTTCTTTATTACCATTATCATCCTTTACTAGGTCATCATCTTCGTCTTCGTCTTCGCTTCCGTCTTCATCTTCGCCACCTTCATCATCTAATGTTTTATTCCTTAACCATTTTGCATGACCACGTCTGTTATGTCCGTAATTTTGACAAATACTACACTGACGCGATTTGAATGGAATTTTCCTTGTAGTTTTAAGTTTCTTTCCAGAGGTAGCTAGCTCAACTGCACTCTTAATCCGTTTTCTACCCTTATTAGTTGATTTTTTAGCAAGTTTGATAACACGATTCTCAGGTACGTCAACATCATACATTTCTTCCATTAGTTCTTCATGTGTTTCAACCAGTTTTGATGATTGGGAGTTCCCTTCTAGCTCCTTTTTCATGTTTTCCCAATAAACTATATATCCTTTTAACTTCGGAACATTGTGACGCGCCATATTAACAGAGTCATCAACTAAAGAATGAAGATCGGCAGCCATTTTATCCGTTTCTACTAAACATGGTCCATATCTGTACCTGTTTTCCAGTAGGTGTGACGCTAGTGCATTTTTTGTCCATTGAGTTTTGATGTAACGTTCTGAAATCCTGTCTACGGAATTCTTCTTTAAAACACAAAATATATGGCGACACAAATAACCATGCCTGATAAAATGACCACACGAGCAAGTCATTGTTCCATCAACTGTGTCATACGTAACCTGCATGTAAGGTGGGAAGTATTAACTTATTACCCGACAAACTTTTCTACATCTGATGTTACCAGATTTACATACGTATTTACTTTCGAAAAACAAAATTATATTATTAAAACGTACCTTGGTTGTTACAACAACTTTTAAAGATTTTTCCCTATGTTCAATCATTGACCATTGGATGTCACCTTCATCACCTGTCTGAATCTGAAAACAGGAATAAAGACCTTTATATATTTCATTTTGAACATCTCGAAAAACCGCTTGTGTGTAGACTTCGCTAGCATGTTTCTCAATGACCAGGTCAGTACGCTTTTTCAACGACGTACCGTCATCCTTGTTCTCTGTTGTACGTTGATGGTATCTTTGCAACTCCATCGCTTGTTCAAAATATAGCATGAAGTGAACAAATGTGTTCCCACTATCTTCAAACATTTGAAAAAACTTATTCGAACTTTCAGAGCGAGATGTTGTCTTCATTAACCCGCACATTGGGTAGTCTTTAAAATATGTCGGTATCCAACGTTTTCTTAGTGTATACATATCAGACAACCATTTGTTACCTGATAGGTAGTATTTAATCATCAATTCAGCCCAGCGTTCTTCAAAAACTTCAGGCTCAATATAAATATTCCATATCAATTTGTGAAAATCTTTCCTAAACTCAGTGTCAACGGGTAAATCACCAAGCAACTCTATAAAATGTAGTTAATAATACATACAACATTTAATGTATTCATCAATTTTTTATATCAATCTCGTTAAAACAGTTAACATACCTTCCCGGAAGTTTTTGTGTAATATGCCACATACATAACCTGTGTCGTGATTCAGGGAACTGATTAACTATGGCAATCCTTAATGTTGGGTCTTGGTCGGTTACAACCAATGGTGGTTGTTTAACATGAACCTTCTTAAAAGCCTCCAGCATCCACGAGTACGATTCAACTGTTTCGTCTGATAGTAGAGCTGCACCGAATGTAACACATCTTGTGTTGTTATCGATTCTAGTGAAAGGGACAAAAATAAAGTCATACCTACAAACAATACCATTCAGGGTTAGTATACTTACTATACATATAATAACGAAAAAAAACATTCTCTGTATCATACTTGTTTGTTTGGAAGGTTGCATCAAATGATACAACGTCCCCGAATACGTCATAGTTCGCCTTCATTGTTTCATCAGCCCAATACATACTAACGAGCTCAGAATTCCTAAGAAGGTACTCAAATGAGAAGCCGGGAACATGGGCTTGCCTTTTCATCATTTTATCAACTATCATTTGAGCGTCGTCATCTCCGATGAACATGTTTACCCCTCTCCTAAAATTCCTCCAATCTTGTGGTGTTCCCCGCACACCGTCATACCCGCCCATTAGCGCTACTTTTAACCTATGCGCCTTTGTAACACTCAGATTTGCCAACGCTGCCTGATGCATGAATTTAAATTCAGACTATTTTAACTCTCTTCGTGTTGCAGACAAATCCATGTTTCGTTTATTCATTAATGCATGGTTGTGGTTTTCAACAAACACTGATATTGTAAACGATTGTGCACCCTTCACTGCGGTAAATCCAATCTTCGCGGGACAACCCGTGACTTTAGAAGATGTTTTTTCTTTTTTTTTTTAATCTTCCCGTGAACGGGTGTATTCTCGTATATAGAATCGTTTAGTGTGTTTCTTTCGACTTTCGACCTTGACTTCCCTCCACGGTTGCAAACAATATACATGTGTGTTATCTCCCCCTTATACCTTTTTACCCCGTCTTTTCTTATGTTAAATCGGGCCAATTGTGAGTATGCTTTGTACATCTCATAACATTTATCAAAATTTTCGTATATGGTACCCACTTTTGGTATATCATCGTCGGGGACTTCTGGTATCCAATATTTAGTACCTTCCGGTGTTGGCAATAGCTCTAACATACTTGTATCAACATCTTCTTTTCATTTCAAAATATAACTGAGTTAAAAATTTAATAGACAAATGGTACTCATTCATGCAGCGTTTATTAAATAAATTGTCTGTTTTTGACATAAAATTTGAAACGTTTTTCTCTCGTAAATCATTCAATGTCGTCATCACCTACTGTATAAATTACCATAAATATCATATGTTACATTCCTTTGTTAAATTACTTAAAACGATGGACTAATAACTTAACATCACATGTTTCACGCACGATTACACATTTTTTTCATTAGATGCATCCACAATATATTTAATACGTTTTTTTGGGTAACAACATCCAATGTCATATTTCTACAATTCAGATATGATATATTTCATTCAATATCATACTAATTGACTACTACCATAAACATCATATGTTACATAACTAATAATGATCGAATACTACGATAAACAATGTAAACATTCAGTGTCAATCTCATTGAAAACTTCCATAAACATTATATGTTTAATATCGGTATAAACCATTGGTACAAACTAAATATTTTAACAGAAAAAAAACCCAAAACATACCGAGAGGTTCAACACAGTTTTCTACTGTATTATCAGGAGTTCGTTGTTGATTATCGTCTTCATACATGTATTCTGGTGTGTTTATTGTTCTTGATTGCTCGTTAATCATGACTCTTCTATTTGGATTACAGAGTTATGCCGATGTTTAGGGTTCTTGGAGAAGTGTCGCTTACGAAGAATAACGGCATAATTGGTTTAAATTCTCAATTAATTCCGTGATAATGAGAAAAACCAGACTTCCCATGTTTTAAGGAATCCAGCGCACGATCCTAGTCTTTCCATAGATAACCGACTTGTGTATTTTGACTGATATACCCTTTTCGCATAATAATAATAAAAACAAAACAATTATTGAATGCTGCAATATGATTGGCTAGAATATAGTTCTGCGGTTCTGTACCTTTAAACGGTTCTGCGCTGAATCACACCCTATATATACTCTGTGTGTGTGTGTGTGTGTGTGTATATATATATATATATATATATATATATATATATATATATATATATATATATATATATATATATATATATATATATATATATATATATATATATATATATATATATATATATATATATATATATATATATATATATATATATATATATATATATATATATATATATATATATATATATATATAGGGTTTGGATCCATAGGAAACCACTAATAAATAAAGAATAGATTAGGGCCCTTAGATCTTGAATTGAAAGGCCCAGATTATATCAAATTCCATGATCCTAATAAACACGCGCATTAGAAATTCCGGATGAAAAATAAGCATTGAGGGGTAAAATTGTAAAAGCCCCACTCTCTCACCTAAACAAGAAAACACGTTCACTCGTCTCGCTCGTTCTCTCGTTCTGTCGCTCTCGATCGTTCTCTGTACGACACTCCTCTTTTCCTAGGGTTTTCTCGATCTCAATCAACCGATCGACGCCATCCTTAATCGAAGTTTACAAAGGAAATTCTCAATCAACCGTTTCCAATCAACGCGATTCTCGGCTAGGGTTTATCAGGTAAATCTGAAATTAGGTTTCTATCATAAACAATTCTCGGCTAGGGTTTCTCAACTTTGCATTTGTGTGATTTGACCCGATTCTTTGTCTCTTGGCTAGGGTTTTAGAACGGAAAGGTTTGTTTCAGCTTTTAATTTGTGTGATTTGACCGATTTTATGTCTCTCGGTCACATAAGATTGCATACTTGAACTTGTTTATGCATTTTCATTTGTGTGACTTGATTACAACCTGTGTTTGATTAATACATACGTATAATGTGCTACAAAACTGTGATTAGTGTTACATAGCTGTGATTTTCGAATGTGTGCTTGTGTTGGGTATTTTGTGTATGCATTTGCATTTTCATATGAGAATCCATCAGTTGCAGCAGCCCTATTAAATAAGAAAATGCATATTGTTTGTTTGGTCCAGGGTATTGCAAACGGCTAAAATGCATTTGCATTTTCGTATGTGTATCTGTGTAAAGTTTATTGATAAAAAAAAGCTAATATGTTGCCTAAATTGCAGGTAAAAATAGGGTTGTGAATTAGAAATACATTCAATACTTTCATCAAACGATAGAAGATGAGAAGATCACAAACGAGAGATAGTACAAGATGGAAATCAATGCAATCTAGAGTTAACAAAGGTAAAAAAAAGAAGAATAATAACATAGATGATGATGTTTTTTGGGTAGAAACAGATAGAAGAGAGAATATAGTAGTTTCTGAAGGTAATCACTAATTTGCATTTTTATTATGCATTTGCATTTTTGTGTTTAAGAAATAAAATGCTCTTTAAATTTGAGATGATTTGTGTGCATATCCATTGCATTAATAAAAAATATTTATGTAACTTACGTAACATGTGCAATTGTGCATTACAGAAATAGAGGAAATTCAAGAAACTTCAGATAGTAGTTGGTGTTATGAAGATTTACCTAAAAAAAGAAAAAGAAAGGTAGTAGAAAATGAAATAGAAAAGGAGAATGAAACAGAGAAGGAGATAGAAAAGGAGAAGGAAACCGAAAAGGAGGAAACTAAAAAAGAGAAAGAAGGTACAAATCTTTTTGTATTGTCTTATTGCAAAAATCATTATGTAATGTATGTAATATTTACATTACAGAAATTGAAGTAGTGGCACCGACTTATGCAAAAAAAACCTAAAAGTAGAAAAAAAATGTTACTACAAAAGGAATCACTAAAGCAAGGGAACCGGAAAAAGAACCAGAAAAGGAAAAGGAACCGGAAAAAGAACCAGAAGGTATAAATCTGTCTCTATGCATTTTTGCGTGTAACAAGTATGAATTATAACATAGAATAGGTATGTGTGTATGCATTTGCATTTCTCTGTGTAGAAAGTAAGTAAAAATGGAAAAAAAAAAAGAATGTGAATGTGCATAAGACTTATAGATATATGCATTTTCATTTATGAGAAGAATTTGTATGAATAATAAAACAAATGTTTTAAAAATGAAAGTGTTTATGTATGTGTGTTGCTTCATTCCCTTATTGCAAAAAAACATTATGTAACTAACATATGTAATATCTGCATTACAGAAACTGAAGAAACGGAAGTAGATACCGATGATGACTTCGTAACATTAAAGTCAATGTTAAAGAAAAATGAGAAAGATAACATAGACAAAAGAAAAGAGAAAGTGAATTTGGAAAAAGAACAAGTAAAAGGAGGAAATGAAAATCAAAATGCAATTGTAGACTCCTTGAGAACAAGACAATCACCAAACCAGCTCATTCAGTTATTAAAAAATTTACCGATTGAAAAAGTTAATATCATAAAGGAAATTGGATTTGATGGAATAACACAATGCAAAATAGATTCAATCCCTGGAAAACTGAGCTACTGGGCAGTAGACCATTTCAACCCTGAAGAAATGGAAATGCAAATTGGGGAAAAAAGATTGAAAATAGATAGAGAGAAGGTACATGAAATTCTAGGGTTCCCATTGGGAGGAAAAAAGGTAAAAGAAGTAAAGAGGGCTGGCCATCAGGATACCCCAAAAGTTCTAGAATGGAGAAGACAATATGCATCAACATCACGAGGGGCACAATCTATAACAGTTAAAAATTTGATTGACCATATACAAGGAAATGATGATGTAGGGCAGAATTTCAAGTTGAATATGCTTGTGTTGATAATGACTTTGATGGGGGCAGGGGTTAAAAATGGGGCAGTTAATCAAAGGTTTTTGAAGTCGCTTACTGAAATAAATGACATAAAGAATATAGATTGGTGTGGATATGTCATCGAATGTTTAAAAGAATGTAAAACCAAGTGGGAGAGAGATAACCAAAAAAGCTGGTTCACCGGACCATTGCTTCTATTAGTGGTAAGTACTAGTTTAATTAGCTTTATAATTTTTACGTATATGCTAATCTATATTTGAATAAAATGAAAATGCAAATGCAAATTTAATCTATAATGAACAAAATAATGCAGATTTGTTATGCATCCATGATTGGTCTCGAGGATGAACCGAAAGAAGCCGATCGTCCAAAAGTTGCATTTTGGACAAACAAAATGTTGAAGGATGTGGAAAAAAAAAAGTGTATGAAATAGAAGAATCAAGAGAGGGAGGTCTAATTGAAAAGGAGAAAAAGGCGAAAAAAAGTGAGAAAGGAAAAACAAAGAAAGTGGAAAAGGAGATAGGTAATATAATATAAAAATAGCGTACATTAATATGTAGAATTATTAAATATTTAATAAGTGTTAACATCGAATTTTATTAAACACATAACATGTTTTATCGAAACAGAGGAACGGAAAAAAGAAGGAAAAAGAAAACAGGAAAAAGATCAAGATGAATATGCAAGTGATTCGAGTAGCTCAAGTGAAGATATGGAGGAGGATCAAGATAAAGAATACACTGCTAAGGTAAGTAAAATTTTCTTTTTTGGTTGAAATTGTAATTTTTGTGAATACGAATTTGTAATGTAAATAAGTATTGAAAAAATGCAGATGTATGTCTCAGAAATTAAAGAAAAGTACAAACAGTTCATGTCTATAAGAGGCGATTTAACCGAGTTAATGTGGGGAGCAGAATTTAATTACCCATATGATGTAGACGTTATAAATACTCTAGCTGAACTTAGAGAGAATTTGATGGGTGATTTAAAATTGAAAGATTTTGAAACAACAAAGGAGAGAACCCCAGAGTTTAACACACAAGATGATAATTGTGATTTTTGTGAAAATGAAAATGCAACTAGGAATGAAAAAGAAGGAGGTAAAAATACATTTGTTGAAAATGAAAATGCAACTCAGAGTGAAAATGCAACTTCAAAAAAAGATAAGAATGAAAATGCACAAAAAACTGAAAATGCAGAGGCTGAAAAGGGTGAAAATGCTAAAGGAGGTGAAAATGCAACTGTATGCAGAGCTAAAAATGCAACTGCGGGCAGAGCTGAAAATGCAATTGAAGACGGTGGTGAAATTGCAACTGCAGACAGAGGTGAAAATGCAGCTGCAGACAGAGATAAAAATGCAACTGAAAAAAGTGGTGAAAATGCAATTTTGGAAATAGATGAAAATACAGAAATTGTTGAAAATATAGAGGGAGGACAAGAGCCAAGCAAGAAAAATGAAGTTGAAGCTCAAAAAAATATTGATGAGAGACCAAAAAGAATAGTGAAACCATCAGCTGCCCTGAAATCGCCGTACAGAAATAAAGTTGTAAACACGTTATTTCTAACAACCAGGCTTGGAAATGTAGTGGCATGGTGGCTGTTTTCTGGGATAAGGGACGAAAAGTAAGTTGAATTTGTATTTGGAAATATAATTATTCACTATAGTTGTTAACTAACAAAAAAATGTGTTTACAGTCTGCTGGTATACACAAATCGAAAGGGCTGTATGTTGAAAAGAGTTCACGCAGAAAGCTTGAAAGCAGGTTTACACGTTCATGCACAAGTGATAAATGCATGGGCAGATGTGCTAAACGAAAGCGAAGCATACATCGAGAAATACAAGAAGACATCTAGATTATTCTGCCACGTAACAAGAAAGGTAACTTAATTAATTTATAAAACATGTTATGCATTTTAGTCGGCTTCTTTAACATATTAATGAATATATAAAATCTATTGACAGGATAAATTTATAATGGATTACAAGGATGAGGACAACGGAAAAAGTATAGCGAAAATGCAAAGAGAAATAAAACACTTTAAAGAAAAAAGATACTCAGAATTTAAGGAATTAATGGATAAAAGCTTATCTACAAACGCTAATGCATGCTTGAAGAGTATTGATTTGGTAAGTATATTATATGTAGAATAATATAAGAATAATATATAGATATGGAAAAATGCTAACAAAATAATTGCACAGGTGTTCTTCCCCATAGTAGATGGATGTCATGTATGCGTTTTTGTATTTGATATAAGCAAAATGAGGTTGCACATACTTGACAACATCTCAATGACTAACAAAAACTTTGATACTACATACGGTGACATTATAGTTCAACTGGTAAGACAAATATATGAAAATGCAATTATGATTGTCATTTTTTTTATTTATATACTGAAAAAGTAATATTGATAAAAATTGTAACAGGTTGAAAATCTGAGTACTTATATGAAGGAAGTAAAACATAAAAACTGTGATTTGTTGGATAATATAAAACCAAGCCTCGTGCAAGTTGAATGGAAAACGAAGCAAAACTATACGGATTCTGGAGTTTTCACCATGAGGCACATGGAAACATTCATAGGCGAGGGGTCACAAGAGTGGAAAAAGTAGTAGACATTGCTAAAGAAAGAGTTAGGCAGAAATGGCAGATCGAACATTTGAGAGTAAAATATGCAACAAAGATACTACTATCGGATTCAAATGAAAGGAAAAATGAGCTTGTTGAATATGTTGAAGATTTTCAAAAACTAACAAGGGAAGAAATGGATAAACTAGCGGAAGATGCTGAAGTGAGAATCATGAATAGACTACGTATGAATCCGTAAAAGATGGATGACCGTCTAACTAAATAATCTGGTTTTTTGTGTAACTATATAATAGGTGGTTGGTTGTTTTTTTGGATCATACGGATTGCAGAATTTAGGAGGTTGGCTGTTTATTAGGTGGTTGTTTATTTGGTCATATGGATTGTTGGATTTAGGTGTTTGGTTGTTTATTAGGTGGTTAAATTTGTTTTCGAGGATGGTTATTTTTGAAAAGTTATTGATGGTTTGTTGGTCTTTGAATTGATGTATAGTTGTTATTTATTTTGGTTTTTGTTTGAATTGAAAAGGTAGACATAAATAAGAAAATAGATAAAGTGAGAAAATAACTACAAGATTGAAAATGCAAAATACCAGAATTTTAAACAGAACCAGTAAGTAAACGTCTCTGGAATACATATAATGAAAATGCAATTGCAGTTATGAAAATGCAATTGCAGTTACGAAAATGAAAATGCATTTATGAAAATGCAAATGCAACTGATAATATTTGAACATAATCAGTAGCTAAAAGTTCAAGGACTACATATAATGAAAATGCAAATGCAATATGTATAGTCGTCGTAGGAGTAATCTAAATTGTTATATATTTTGGTTTTTGTTTGAACTGAAAAGGTAGACAAAAAAAAAAAAGAAGGAAAAGCAACTACAATATTTAAAAAGAAAATGAAAATGATAATATTTGAAACATAATCGGAATCTAAAAGTTCAAGGACTACATATAATGAAAATGCAACTGCTAGTATGAAAATGTAAATGCGAAAGTATGTTTAAGTACATTTGGTAAGAATATAAAAATAACTAATAAAAAAATAATGTGGCACTCAAGAAAATCTTGCATCATCATATGGTTGTTGCACTTTTTTTCTGTGCATCTTCAACTTTTTTTCTTTCTGGACACGTGCGAATATTATGCGGATCACGGCTTTTACAGTGACCACACATTCTCCCTATTTTTTTGTGATTTAGAAATAGCGTCTTCACGCGAACTAGTGATCCTTTTCTTCAACCTTCCTTTATTGCGAATAGGTTGAGGGGAATTAACATCACCTATCTTTGGTTGCTCAAAACCTACCATCTCACTAATAAACTCATTAGTTCCAATCTCATCAGAAGCATCAAAGTCTTTCTCGCATTCCTCTAGAAGCTTTTCTTGTGCTTTTAAAAACCTTATAAGTTTTTCCCTATTTCCAACAAGTTTATCCAATGATAGTTCCACATTCAAGTGAACTTTGCTAATAAGCTCACTCAAACCCAGATCCTCGGGTGAAATAGTAGGCTTTACACCAGGGTTCAAACAAATTTTAGAGGGGACAACATTTTTTGTCCAACGTTTACATATATATTTCCTTGGGAATTTAGTGAACTTGCACACCCGGAGAACATAGAATATATGTCTACATAAGAGTCCAAATCTTTCATATCGTTTGCATGTACGTGTAAATTCGTCCAGAGAAACATTATAAACAACCTACAAGAAAAATTGGTAAACTGTCAAAGAAGTCTTAAAAATGAAAATTCAAATGCGAATTTAAATGAAAATGCAAATGCAGATTCAAATGAAAATGCAAATGCAAAAGGTAATGGGGGAAAATAATTGTACAATTTAACAACCTCACTATGATCAGGGAAAAATTCATCAAAGAGGCTTTCCTCCTTGACTCTATCAATAGAATCATCAAGTAGGATGGAATCAACACTAGTGTCGGTGATTTTGAACTTCTTTAAACCATCAACATCATCATAAGATAAGGACATACATTTGTTTATTAAATAACGAATTTCACGACTAAGATCATCAAAAACTGCTCGTGTGAAAAATCTAGCAGCTTCATTCTCAATAACCCAATCACGGGTCATAATGGGAGAAGTATATGAACTTTCATGGTCGTTTTTTGATTGCGTGAACCTCTGCTCATACATAGCAGTATCAAAATGAGATAAAAACTCAACAAGTGTTGAACTTGAGTTCATCAACTGGTTAAACATATGATTTTCCGACTCGGATCTTGACGAAGTACGCATCAAGCCAGAGAACTCCAACTCTCTAAAATATGCTGGAATCCAAAATTTTCTTAACCCAAACATGTCTGAGAGCCAATTATTATCTTCAAGATTAAACTCAGCAATGGTGGCATGCCAAAGATGATCAAAAACTTCAGGTTCCAACTTATTTGTCCATACAATTCTGCATAATTTCTGTTTAAAACCAGCATTACATACAACATAGGAAACCTGTATAAAAAAGAAATAGTTAATACGACAAAAAATAAATGAAAAATCTTAAAATGCATAAAAAGTAATAATAGAGGATACCTTGGTAGTGAGTTTCTCCATTATATGCCACATACATAGTCGATGCCTCGACATGGTAAAGCAAGAGTCAATAGCGTTTTTCATCGCCGGATCTTGATCAGTTAATACCAACTTAGGCTGAGAAGGATACGCTTTAATAAAAGCATTGCACAACCATTTGTAGGATGCAACATTCTCGTTACTCAACATAGCAGCACCAAACACGACACACTTTTTATGGTTGTCTATACCAGTAAATGGTATGAAAACCATATTATATCTATTAAAAAAACAGAAAGTAAATCAGATTATAAATGCACAATAATATGAAAATGCAAATGCACAGGAATATGAAAATGCACAAGAATACGAAAATGCATAACTTACTTATTGGTCCTATATGTAGCATCAAAAGACACAACATCACCAAATGCAGAATAATTTCTCTTTGATGTCTCGTCTGCCCAAAAGAACCCACCAAGCCTATTATCAGCATCAACAAAGTAATCAAATGAAAAATCACTAATAGATTGCTTCCTCTTGTTCAACAAATCGACAACAATTTGGCAATCATTATTCCCAATGAATGCCAACACATCCCTCTTATAGTTTTTAGCATCAAGCTTTGTAAAACCAACTCCTTGTGCTCCACAAACCTTTGACAAAATACGATGACTAGAAGCAGGCCCAACACTTGCTTCATTCATCTTATGTAGCAAATGTTTTTTAGAAAAAGTAACCTTGCGAGAAACATTAAAATGCTTGATATAGTCGGGATGAACCAACAAGTGGTTGTGTTCTTCACTGAATTGGTAAACATGGTATTTGTTTTCAAAAAGTTTTAATCTCAAATCTGCATGGCAATCCGTCTTCTTAGAAGATGACTTTCTTTTTTTATTTTTCTGAACTTCAAAGGTTGTATTGTCATCAACAGGTCCACTAACTCCAACATCAACTTCATTAGATAAATGCACGTCATTTGCAACTTTCAAAGTGTCCACAGATTTACGATTATTCACATTCTTACCATGCTTAGAACACCTAAAAATCTTAAGCATAACAAGTCCACCATTCCTTGTCGAGAGAGCATTCTGGGTAGATTTAATTGGCTCAAAGCCACCTAAAATAGCATAGTCTTTATAGAAATTCCAAGCATCGCCCAAAGAATCGAATTGCATACCATTAATGGGTCTTTTAGGAATGGGAACATTAGGAACCCAATACTTATCACCAAGGGCTGATATTATTTCAAACCCAATTTGAAGAGAAGCTGGAACATGATCAAAATCTATAAAAAAAAAACAAAACAAAATAAAACATAGTTAAACTTTAGAAACTAAGTGCATAAGATGAAAATGCAATTGAAAGAGTGAAAATGCAAATGCAGTCACTGTTTAATATTTCAGATGCAAATTATAGGCAGTTATTTTATATTTCAGATGAACATGAAATGCAAATTATAGGCAGCTGTTGTATATTTCAGATGAAAATGCAAATTCCAGTAATCAGTTTAATATTTCAGATGAAGATTCAAAAGAAAATGCAATCAGTTATTTAAAATTTCAGACGAAAATGCAAATGCAAATTTCAGACAGTTGTTTAAAATCTCATATGAACATGCAAATGCAAATATCAGATATAATTAGCACCAATTCACACAGGTTCAAAGATCTGCGAGTTACCTGGATCTAGATCTGACTCATAACTATGATTTGCATCTGGATCAGATTCCCTCATTCGAGACTGATTTAGGGCTCGCATAGGAGCAGCTCAACCTGGAGCTGATCGAGGAAGAGAAATCATGTGAACAGAAGCTGATTGAGGACTAGAAATCACGTGACCTAGAGGTTATTGGAGGAGAAATACCTTAATCATTCATATAGGAGGAGGAGAAATCACTTAATGGTTAAGGACATACCTGTGTAAACGATTGGAGCTTATTGGAGTTGATTGAATCACGAAATTGTTGAAGAAAAGAAAGGAATTAATGCCTGAATCACGAAATTGAAGTTCTGAAATCACTTATTTGAGCTGATTGACGTAATTTGAAGATCGTTCATATCACGAAATTGGTAGTAACAGGACCTTCATATCACGAAATTGAAGATCTGAAATCACGTATCAGGTATGAAAGCTAATTCAGGCAAATATGTTCTTATTGTTCCATTGGATCTGAAATCATGAAATTATTAGGGTTTTTATTGAGGAGAAGCAATTGATGGAGTTGTGGAAGAGAAGGGAAGAAGATGAGTACAGATGAAAATCACGAATGAGGGAAAATCAAAAAAGAGAGGTTTATATGTTGGAGGAGGGGGTAAAATGACAATCATGCCCTTTAGCCCTTTTAAATGTTCTAATTAATTCAAGGCTCTTAATTGCTTCTTTTACTTCTCTAAATAAGCCTCCTTCTTTCTTGATCCATATTATATATATATATATATATATATATATATATATATATATATATATATATATATATATATATATATATATATATATATATATATATATATATATATATAGGGTGCGATTCAGCGCAGAACCATTTTAAGCTACAGAACCGCAGAACCATTTTTCGACCAATCAGAATGCAGGAATTTCTATTTAATATTTATTTTTTATAATTACTGGTGGAGGGTATTTATGGGATTGTAACAAAATCGGTTATATATGGAAAACGAATTTGTAATTTACTGCTTTCCTAAAATTATGGAAAGTTGGTTTTTCCTAATGATTATCACTTAATTAATTCAAATCAATATACATTTCATATGAAGAAGCAAAGCAACAACGTACAACAGTGGATGCAACAACGTACAATAGTTGATGCAGCAGACGAAACATTTGATGCAGCAACATACAACAGTTGATGCAGCAACATAAAACAGTTGATGCAGCAACGTAAAACAGTTGATGCAGCAACGTAAAACAGTTGATGCAGCAACGTAAAACAGTTGATGCAGCAGACGAATACGATGAACATCTTTGTATTTTATGTACAACGTACAACATGGGTGTAAAATAATCATGGATGTAAAAAAAACATTGAATATTTACAACAGCAACGTACAATGTGTTGTAAAATAATCATGGATGTAAAAAAAACATTGAATGTTTACAACTGTAAAATACATGAGTAACATTGAATGAATCACATTACGTATACATGAGCAACATTGAACGTTCTAACATTGAATGAATCACATTATGTATACATTAGATGATGCTGACATTGAATGTTTTACGACATGACCACGACAATCGATTTAGGCGTCCGACTTTCGTTGAAATTAACTAATCTCGCCTACTTCCTACCGCTTATCCTAACACCTGCAAACATAACATAACACAATAAATGTAGAATACACATCCCGATAAGTAGAACTATTGTTAACATTATATGAATGTACATTTGATGTATAATAGTATTGCCACATATTTTTATAATAATCATATTTACACAACATGCATCATTACATATCATGTATACTGCAATCAATACAAACTGAAATAAAATTATACAATAAATCAAAGAACACAAAATCGATTTTTGTAACACCTCAAATTTTAATACCAAATATTTGCCAAAATAAAACATTTTTATAAATAGAAGAACATCCTCAATTTGGATTTACAAAAACCTTGGTATGAAATCAGAGTATAAAAGTAGGTGTTACAAAATAGATCATAACCAAGCTAAGACTAAATCCAATCTAGTGTTCTTCTAATCTAGGTCCCGCATCTCTATCCATGCGTACCTAAGCCTTCGATCCCGAACCTGAGTACATAGCAAAACAAAACAAGGAGTACGTGAGACAAAAACGCCTCGTGAGCTACATGGGTTTAGACCCGATAATAAAAGTGAAATGTCACATTTCATATAACCAATCAATATACATATATATATATATATATATATATATATATATATATATATATATATATATATATATATATATATATATATATATATATATATATATCCAACTATCCAGTCTAGTCACCACAGTGTGACCCTATCAACCTTGCTTACCTAGCAATCACGTCTAACTATCGGGTTGCCCCCGAGCTAGCTAGAATCACATACATATCTAGTTATCGGGTCGCCCCCGAGCTAACTAGAAACAAGATATCGGCAATAGGATCACCCACGCTACCGATACCTGCCTCGCCCACCGGAATACGTCCAATGAGTAAGACTACTAACGTGGAAGAGTCGATGGGAATCCACCCAACTGCCCCTCACTCCACACCTCATGACCGGGAGTCGCCCGTGACATCGCATAACTAACGTGGATGAGTCGATGGGAATCCACCCAACTGCCCCTCAATCCACACCTCATGATCGGGAGTCGCCCGTATCATCACATCATCTCAATCTCATCATAACCCTATGGTTATGCCAATCTAGCTCTCGGCTATCACTTTCATCATCAAGCAAGTTAGTCCAATATTATCGGTAATATCTATCACTAACTCAAATTACTATAAGTCTACACATATAAGCAAATAGACCATAACACAATTAATGAAAATATTTACAAGGGCTATGTACTCAGTAAATTCCACACGTACTCACCATAGTAACAAAGATGCTTTAACCGTATTCTTTCCGCCGGTTCCTTGCTCACAATTCGTCCACTTCAATACTTCACCGAATGTCTAAAACAATTATCACAACAAGATTATCATCACAAACTACTACCAATGTGTTCATCGACCTCTAGACAACACCCATCAATCCATTCCCCCAAATATAGTGATTTACCAAACCCTAGGTTTAACCAACCCGTAGGATTCTTACAAATCAAAATCATACACTTGTTTCCTTTGTCAATATACCATCTATTAAGTGTATACAACCTTTATTTAACCATTAATCACCAACCCAAGAACTAGAGTTTCAAACCCAAGCTTCTAAACCCATAGATATAAAGCTACAACTACAAAGGAGTGAAGATATACATTTAATCTTCAACTAGGAGTGAAGAATCACAAGATTTGACCAAGAAATCTGCTCCAAATGATGATTTACACTCAAAATCGTTCACACACTTGAAGAGAGAAAAACTAGGGTTTTTAAATGCAATAAATGAGCTCAAACCCGACTTTAATGCTGTCGTCCAGAGTTCACGGGGCGAACTAAGTTCGCGTCGCTAACTCTGCATATCGCAAGCAAACTTAGAGATCGCTAACCCAACGCGAACTACTTCGCGACCAAATGCCAAACTCCCTGGGATCCGTTCGCGATCGTTATCTCGAGTTCGCGTCGCGAACTCCCTTAGGCAGCAGGGCTGCACTTTTTCATCTTTGTCTCGACCCGATTTCGCCCATAACTTTCTCGTACGGTGTCCAAACGACATGAAACCAATTTCCACGTGTTTTATATGATTTATCCGTAATTATCATATTTTTACATATTTTATTTATTTACAAATTTTGGGTCGTTACAACTATCTACCCCTTAAGAAGATTCCGTCCTCGGAATCTCATCATAGTTCACGAAGTCCGGGTACCTCTTCCGAATTTCATCTTTGACCTCCCAAGTCAAATTCGGCCCAAGTGAATGCTTCCACTTGACCAACACCAACTCGATCTCCTTATTCCGAAGCTTCTTTGTTTTCGTCTCTAATATAGCCTCCGGCTCCTCAATCAACCGGTTCGGGCCGTCAACCCGCAACTCTTGCAACGGAATAATATTTTCAACTTCCCCGATAAACTTTTTCAAATAACTTACGTGAAAGGTGTCATGCACACCTTGAAGCTCGGGTGGAAGTTCCAACTTAAAAGCTTGAAGCCCGACCCATTTCAATATTTTAAACGGTCCAACATACCTTGTACTTAACTTTCCCTTCTTACCAAACCGCATCACACCTTTCCAAGGTGACACTTTCAACATGACCATATCACCGACATCCAAGTCGTATGGCCTTTTCTTCAAACCCGAATAACTTCGTTGTCTATCTTGGGCGACTTTCATGTTGGTTTGAATAATACCGATCTTTTCATTTGTCACCCTCACGATCTCGGGACCCGTGAGCTTCGTCTCTCCCGCTTCCAACCAACAAGATGGAGTTCTACATTTTTCTTCCATACAACGCCTCATAAGGCGGCATCTTGATAGTAGAGTGATAACTATTATTATATGAGAACTCGACTAACGGTAAATGTTCATCCCATTTACCACCGAAATCTAGCACACACGATCTCAACATATCTTCAACCGTTTGAATTGTTCTTTCACTTTGACCGTCGGTTTGCGGATGATAAGCCGTGCTCAACCGCAACTTTGTACCCAACTCTTCTTGTAAAGACCGCCAAAATCTCGAGGTAAACCTCGCGTATCTATCGGACACAATCGATAACGGAACCCCGTGGAGTCGAACCACCTCATCTACATACAACTTAGCCAACTTCTCAAGTGGCAATGTTTCCCGAATTGCTAAAAATAACGCACTCTTGGTCAACCGGTCAACTATGACCCAAATGGCATCGTGACCTCTACTCGTCTTCGGTAAACCTACTATGAAATCCATAGTTATATCTTCCCACTTCCCGGCCGGCACAACCAATGATTGAGCTACCCCATACGGTACTTGATGCTCGGCTTTTACTTGTGCACACGTAGCACACTTAGAGATATACTTGGCCACTCTCGCCTTCATTCCGGGCCACCAATAAACCCGTTTCATATCTTGGTACGTCTTTGTACTTCCCGGGTGAATCGAATATTTCGACTTGTGCACATCATACAACAACTCCTTCCGGATGCCACCGAACTTAGGAAACCAAATACGACCACCTACGGTCTTCAACCCTTGTGCATTTTCGAGAAAATGTTGGTTCTTGCCTAACCGTTCTTGTCTTAACTCGTCTTTTCCCATAACCTCTCGTTGGGCCTTCTCGATTCTTTCGATGATGCTCGAGACGACTTCTATACGTGATAAAATTCCTCGGTTCGGGTTTCATAAACTTTTCGGCTCAAGGCGTCGGCTACTACATTAGCCTTTCCCGCATGGTACACAATCTCACAATCATAATCGGCAATCAACTCGATCCACCTTCTTTGTCGCATATTAAGATCTTTTTGAGTAAACACATATTGTAGACTTTTATGATCTGTGTACAACGTACACCGAGTACCATACAAATAATGCCTCCACAACTTCAAGGCAAAAATAATCGCCGCCAATTCCAAGTCGTGTGTCGTGTACCTTAATTCCGCATTCTTCAATTGTCGCGAGGCATACGCGATCACCTTTCCTCTTTGCATCAACACACAACCGAGCCCTTGGTTCGAAGCATCACTATAAACCACAAAATCTTCCATACCATCCGGTAATGTAAGAATCGGCGCGTTACATAACTTTTCTTTTAACAACTTAAACGCCTCTTCTTGCTTCTTCTCCCACACAAACTTCTCACTTTTTCTTGTTAACTTCGTGAGTGGAATCGCGATTCTCGAGAAGTCTTGTATAAATCTTCGATAATAACCGGCTAATCCAAAAAAACTTCTAACCTCGGTAGGAGTCCTCGGAGGCTCCCAATTTGACACCGCTTCAATCTTGGACGGGTCAACCTTAATACCATCACACGTCACCACGTGACCTAAGAATTGCACTTCCCGCAACCAAAATTCACGTTTTGAAAATTTAGCATACAACTTCTCCCGTTTTAACACATCTAACACAAGCCTCAAATGACCTTCGTGTTCTTCTTCGGTTTTCGAATAAATCAAAATGTCGTCAATAAACACTATCAAAAACTTATCAAGGAACGGTTTACAAACCCGATTCATCAAATCCATAAAAATAGCCGGTGCGTTTGTAAGACCAAACGGCATCACTAGAAATTCATAATGACCATAACGTGTACGAAAAGCCGTCTTCTCGGTGTCGCCTTCTTTCACCCGAACTTGGTGATAACCCGACCTCAAATCGATCTTCGAGAAATAACTAGCACCTTGCAATTGGTCGAATAAGTCATCAATTCTTGGCAACGGGTAACGGTTCTTAATAGTTACCTTGTTCAACTCTCGATAGTCGATACACATTCTCATCGAACCGTCTTTCTTCTTAACAAATAACACCGGTGCACCCCACGGTGACGAACTCGGATGAATAAAACCTTTATCTAACAAATCTTGCAATTGGGTCATCAATTCCCGCATCTCGGTGGGAGCTAAACGATAGGGAGCACGAGCAATCGGCGTCGCTCCCGAAATTAAATCAATTTTAAATTCGACTTGTCTCTCCGGTGGCAAACCGGGCAAGTCATCGGGAAATACCTCGGGGAAATCCCGAATAATTTTGACATTATCCATTGACTTCTTTTCCTTTCGACCATCTAATACATATGCAATAAACGATGCACAACCTTTCGATATAATTTTCCTCGCCTTAATGGCGGTAATCACATTAGGCATGTGATGTCGTTTCTCCCCATACACATACAATTTCTCATTCTCGGGTGTCCTAATCGACACTATTTTCTTTCCACACAAAATCTTGGCTTGGTGCATACCCAACCAATCCATACCGATAACCACATCAAACGCCCTAATTCCCATGGGCAACAAATCCACCTTAAACTTTCTACCGTCTATCTCTATTTCACAATTTCTATAAATACATTCGACCATAGACGTTTTCCCGTCGACTACCTCTATCTCATAAACTTCATTTAACATCTCGGACGGCACATTCAATTTACGACCGAATTCATAAGACACAAACGAATAATTGGAACCCGAATCAAACAAAATATGAGTTGGCAAGGAGTTAATGAATAAAGTACCTGACACCACATCGTGTGCCTCCTTCGCCTCCTCCCGAGTGAGTTGGAAGGATCGCCCCTTCACCTTCGCCGGTTCCACTTTCTTTTGAGCCGTGGACACCATCGACTCGATTCCCTTCTTTGGGCACACATTGCTATAGTGTCCCTTCTCGTGACACGAGAAACACTCCACATCGGCCAACGACTTGGCCCTACAATCTCGGGCTATGTGCCCCGCCCTTCCACAATTAAAACAGGATTTCGACTCTCCTCGGCACGCGCCGGTATGATTCCTCCCGCATTTCTTGCAAGAGCCTACACTTCCTTGTTTAGAGAAGCTCGATGTGAACTTCCCCTTCTTATAAGTACCCGAGCCACTCTCGACTTTTCTCTTCTCGCCCACATGGGCCCTCTCGGCAACCCGTGCCACATTCACCTCTTCTACACCCCGGGCGGCACTAATGGCCTCATCTAGTGAAACCGCCCTCTTCACCTCCAACTGGTAGTCCCACGGTAACCCACTAGCGTACCGAACCACCCTCAACCTCTCATCCGAGTAGGTTTTAGCAACAAACGGGAGCAATCCCGTGAACTCCCTCGAGTATTCTTCGATTGACATATCACCCTTCTTAAGGGTCACAAACTTTTCGTGCATCTTTTCCAAATCCCTCTCGGGACAAAACTTCTTTTTCAACCTCGTGGTGAACTCATCCCACGACATCTTTTCAACCACCTCCCTCCCGAGGGTCTCATACACAATATCCCACCAAACCATGACATCTTCTTTTAGTAATTGTGACGCATACGTCACCATGTCGGCATCCTTGCACTTGCTACTACCGATGACCCTCTCGGTCCCTCGGATCCACCTCATGGTTACTTTCGGGTCCGAACTACCCGTGTACACATTTGGCTTACAAGCCATGAAGGATTTAAACGAACAACCTTCTTTCACAATGGGCTTAGCCCTAGCATCACTTTGGCCACCCGTGGAGGATTTCCCCTCCCCGGTGCCACTACCCCCGGTTCTCTCTTCCGACTTAGCCTCGGATTCACGGTCTCCTCCCGACCTCTCACAGTCTCCAATAATACGGTGCACTTCTTCGGCCACCGTTCCCTTGATTTGATCAATAATAGTTTGGAGATCCGCCATGGTTACCGGAGTTCTATTAGCTCCGACCTCCGACTCATCAACCCGATGCATCGACGGTTGACTTTCTTGCTCAACCACCCTCTCGACAGGAGGTATTTCCTCCTCCCGGCACTCCGGGGCCTTACCACTTCTACGTGTGGTCACCATTTCTTTCAATCAAGACTATACGAAAGACATTAAACATTTAGTACCTTGTGTACAACCCAGTAGTCGCATAAGACTCAATTTCCATAATTGTAGGACCCAACCACCCATATATTGTTAATAAAATCGGTAAAGACAAGATCATATACGTCATACGATTATTCTTATTAAGCACAAACGTATAGTATGTGTTCTTGGTTGCGGAATAACCAAGAACACTCCACAAAGTGTTACATTTAGAATTGGATTACCGGTGATCCACACAAGTGATCAACCGGGATCCAAAAGGATGCTTAACAACTAAAGACTAAACCTCTATTTATAATGTATAGAGGTTTTACAATTAACCCTATTCTATATGTAACTCCCAATTCTAATAAGTGCATCCCTTGATTAAAGGGATTTGATTCATTACTCAAATAAGGAATGCACCATTCACGGACTGGTCGGTCCGTGTACTCAGTATGACTGAGCTATAACGACTAACTCGGTATGAGACGGAGCTATACCGACCAACTCGGTATGAGACTGAGCTATACCGACTAACTCGGTATGTGGAGCTCGGTCCGTGAACTCGGTATCACCTCATACTGACCAACTCAGTATGACCAGATACCGACCAACTCGGTATGAGACGAGTTTCACTAAGATTATTTATATAAGTTAAACTTATATATTCCTTTGTTCATCAGATTCACAAAGTAATAGGTTTGACCGGGTTTTCTACCCTAACAATCTCCCCCTATCTGATGATAACAAATGAATATATTTAAACTAATAAATAATAACGATCTTGTCTTGTATGGTCTTCTTTTTGAGATCTTTTCATA
Organism: Calendula officinalis; assembly: GCA_963853835.1. Classification (NCBI taxonomy): domain Eukaryota; kingdom Viridiplantae; phylum Streptophyta; class Magnoliopsida; order Asterales; family Asteraceae; genus Calendula; species Calendula officinalis. The sequence continues at coordinate 77,090,092 of OY970822.1, forward strand.
TTCTTTATTCACCGAGTACTTCAAGAAACTATATATCACACTAACTTTTCTCCCCCACAATCATTGACTCCTTTCTCAAACTGTCCGGTAGATTTGAATTGTAATGAAACATCACTAAGGAATCATTCAATTAGTAGATTTCCTCAGTTTGAAATGATTCAAATGATTGTAAAATAATGTGTGACACGTACCCCCTTGAATAACTTAGCATGAACATCTTAGCTTAAAAGAACTTTAGCTTCATATAAAGAAAACACATATCACATTGTGTTTTCTCCCCCTGAATCAGAGTCATCTCCTTAAACTGTTCGGTATATTTTATCTTTGACTTGAAACATCACTAAGGAATCAATCAACTTATAGATTTCCTCAGTTTAAGATGATTTCTTATGACTAAAAGGAGAAAAACATGTGAAACATACTCACTTGTATAATTCAGCATGCAGAATTTTGTTTCTCTAATTTTGCAGCAACTTCAAAAAATCATATCTCCATGTAGAATCTTCTGATCATTATGAATTTTTTACACAACATACCTATACCTGTCTTCAACATCATATCCAAAAATCATAAGGATCCAACGGTTGAAACGATCACAGCAGTCTCATACTGACCACTCAGTATGAGACAATCAGTATCAGAAAACCAGCAACTTTGAAAATATGTATCTCTCAATATATGTTCCTGATCAGTCTGAAATTTTGATACCGAGTACATGTATGTGTTATGGATATCGTATCCAAAATTCATGAAGATTCAACGGTTATAAAAGATATAATAGCCGTTTTATCACAGTTGCGCAGAATTAAAAACATACCATAAATATTCATCAATAATCTTCAAAAATATATATCTCTTAATTAACGATTCCTTTTGAAGATCTGAACGGTGAAAACATTAAACACATTATGGTGAACCTTCAGTTAAAATTTCACGCTCATTCGATGTTTGAAGAAGGAGAGCCAATTTTTCTTCCATGGCTGCCCAGCAAGTAAGGAATAAAAAACAAAATATATGACCTGCTGCGCCTACCATATCTCTCTACGCGAATCTTCAAATACAAAACTGAACGGTCAGATTGTGTGTCTCTGTGTTGAGAACCTCCTGTTCAAATTTCACACATATTCGACTATTAACGAAGGAGATCCGGCATTTCTTCTACCCGTGCGCAGAAAATGACGAAAATTCTGCATAGTTCTTCTTTATGAAAAGACTTGATCTTCAACAATATATAGGGTTAAAAGATCATCAAAGTTGTAGATAACTTTGAACCGCTCTGATACCAATTGTAGGACCCAACCACCCATATATTGTTAATAAAATCGGTAAAGACAAGATCATATACGTCATACGATTATTCTTATTAAGCACAAACGTATAGTATGTGTTCTTGGTTGCGGAATAACCAAGAACACTCCACAAAGTGTTACATTTAGAATTGGATTACCGGTGATCCACACAAGTGATCAACCGGGATCCAAAAGGATGCTTAACAACTAAAGACTAAACCTCTATTTATAATGTATAGAGGTTTTACAATTAACCCTATTCTATATGTAACTCCCAATTCTAATAAGTGCATCCCTTGATTAAAGGGATTTGATTCATTACTCAAATAAGGAATGCACCATTCACGGACTGGTCGGTCCGTGTACTCAGTATGACTGAGCTATAACGACTAACTCGGTATGAGACGGAGCTATACCGACCAACTCGGTATGAGACTGAGCTATACCGACTAACTCGGTATGTGGAGCTCGGTCCGTGAACTCGGTATCACCTCATACTGACCAACTCAGTATGACCAGATACCGACCAACTCGGTATGAGACGAGTTTCACTAAGATTATTTATATAAGTTAAACTTATATATTCCTTTGTTCATCAGATTCACAAAGTAATAGGTTTGACCGGGTTTTCTACCCTAACAATAATCATATCAATTTCATCGGTCCCCTAGGTTCAACCCTAAACTTAATATAAAGTCTCAAGGTCAACCTATGCTCTTAAGGAATCTTATATTCCTAATGCTACAGTCTAAGACTAGGATGGTCATCCAACCTAATTCACTTAAACTATAGCTCTGATACCAAGTTCTAACACCTCAAATTTTAATACCAAATATTTGCCAAAATAAAACATTTTTATAAATAAAAGAACATCCTCAATTTGGATTTACAAAAACCTTGGTATGAAATCAGAGTATAAAAGTAGGTGTTACAAAATAGATCATAACCAAGCTAAGACTAAATCCAATCTAGTGTTCTTCTAATCTAGGTCCCGCATCTCTATCCATGCGTACCTAAGCCTTCGATCCCGAACCTGAGTACATAGCAAAACAAAACAAAACAAGGAGTACGTGAGACAAAAACGCCTCGTGAGCTACATGGGTTTAGACCCGATAATAAAAGTGAAATGTCACATTTCATATAACCAATCAATATACATATATATATATATATATATCCAACTATCCAGTCTAGTCACCACAGTGTGACCCTATCAACCTTGCTTACCTAGCAATCACGTCTAACTATCGGGTTGCCCCCGAGCTAGCTAGAATCACATACATATCTAGTTATCGGGTCGCCCCCGAGCTAACTAGAAACAAGATATCGGCAATAGGATCACCCACGCTACCGATACCTGCCTCGCCCACCGGAATACGTCTAAAGAGTAAGACTACTAACGTGGAAGAGTCGATGGGAATCCACCCAACTGCCCCTCACTCCACACCTCATGACCGGGAGTCGCCCGTGACATCGCATAACTAACGTGGATGAGTCGATGGGAATCCACCCAACTGCCCCTCAATCCACACCTCATGATCGGGAGTCGCCCGTATCATCACATCATCTCAATCTCATCATAACCCTATGGTTATGCCAATCTAGCTCTCGGCTATCACTTTCATCATCAAGCAAGTTAGTCCAATATTATCGGTAATATCTATCACTAACTCAAATTACTATAAGTCTACACATATAAGCAAATAGACCATAACACAATTAATGAAAATATTTACAAGGGCTATGTACTCAGTAAATTCCACACGTACTCACCTTAGTAACAAAGATGCTTTAACCGTATTCTTTCCGCCGGTTCCTTGCTCACAATTCGTCCACTTCAATACTTCACCGAATGTCTAAAACAATTAGCACAACAAGATTATCATCACAAACTACTACCAATGTGTTCATCTACCTCTAGACAACACCCATCAATTCATTCCCCCAAATATAGTGATTTACCAAACCCTAGGTTTAACCAACCCGTAGGATTCTTACAAATCAAAATCATACACTTGTTTCCTTTGTCAATATACCATCTATTAAGTGTATACAACCTTTATTTAACCAATAATCACCAACCCAAGAACTAGGGTTTCAAACCCAAGCTTCTAAACCCATAGATCTAAAGCTACAACTACAAAGGAGTGAAGATATACCTTTAATCTTCAACTAGGAGTGAAGAATCACAAGATTTGACCAAGAAATCTGCTCCAAATGATGATTTACACTCAAAATCGTTCACACACTTGAAGAGAGAAAAACTAGGGTTTTTAAATGCAATAAATGAGCTCAAACCCGACTTTAATGCTGTCGTCCAGAGTTCACGGCGCGAACTAAGTTCGCGTCGCTAACTCTGCATATCGCAAGCAAACTTAGAGATCGCTAACCCAACGCGAACTACTTCGCGACCAAATGCCAAACTCCCTGGGATCCGTTCGCGATCGTTATCGCGAGTTCGCATCGCGAACTCCCTTAGGCAGCAGGGCTGCACTTTTTCATCTTTGTCTCGACCCGGTTTCGCCCATAACTTTCTCGTACGGTGTCCAAACGACATGAAACCAATTTCCACGTGTTTTATATGATTCATCCGTAATTATCATATTTTTACATATTTTATTTATTTACAAATTTTGGGTCGTTACAATTTTTATGCAATTTTTGCTGTATACCAGCTTAAAATCTCAAAATAACTTAATTTTTTCCCAAATAATCATCAACGCTAAGGATTTCGGAATAAAATCGAAACGAATTTAACGAAATCGTTTGAGAAAGTAACAAATAGAAACATAAAACTAACCGGACATCCAAGTTGAAGCTTCCATTTCAGATTATCTCCTTCGTCCGTCGATTATAAAAAACCCTAATTTATCAAAGCATAGTGATGTAATCGCCGTGATTTAACTTCTTATTCCTCCCAAGAACAAATATTCTAAAAGATATTGGTTATTTTCTTGACAAATTTCGATATAATTGAAAAGGAATTAGCGGTCAATTCGGAGCAGTTCGTATCACAATCTCCTAAGTATGTGCACATGTATGGAATTAGAATATTGAATTAAATTTGAATAAATATCTCCATGCTTAAAATTTCGAATCTACCCCTAATAATATTAAAATATTAGGTATTTTTAATAATTAAAAACCCTTAACAACCATCTTTATTAATAACCATCGATCATCTTTTATACGGTCCAGATCAAAAGTTAAGATGGTTCTGTGGTTCTGTCGCTAAAAATGGTTTTGCGTTGAATCGGACACTATATATATATATATATATATATATATATATATATATATATATATATATATATATATATATATATATATATATATATATATATATATATATATATATATATATATATATATATATAGGGGAGGGTTCCTTTGAGAATTGGAAAAATCGTAAGAATGTGAAGGGTTAGTGTAATCATCGATGATTACCCTATATGTATTTATAGGGTTCATCGATGATTAAACAGGCACATGTGCCCCCTCGCGCCGCGCGGCAAATTTTGCCGGGCCGTGAGCCCCAAATCCACTCAAATCAATGGCTGAGATCTATTCTCACATTCTGACCTAATATATTAATTCTCAAACGAACTCATTCATATATATATATATATATATAATAAAACGGGTTGGCGGGTCGACACATTTAAATTATCATTGACCCGAACCTAGCCCGTTTAAAAAACGGGTCAGTTGAGTCGACCCGAGACTAACTCAAATATATTTTACCTCAACCCAGACCTGTTTATTTTCATGTCGGTTTCAGGTCGGGTTTCGTGTCGGGTCAGAAATTGTCACACCTAGCTCCTACTCACTTGATAGGATGACATGTGTACTCAATTAATAGACTCTCTTAATATTATCCATTGATTTTGACACATGTATTTATCTAATAAGTGTGACTATAGATATGACTAAATTATAGTACTAAATACCATTACTCTTCAAATAACTCTAACAAATCGCGCATAATTTGTTCTCTAAAAGGAAATTGAGTAAATAAATTTGCCCGACGTCCAAACAATTGGAATCTAAAATTTCAGTATAAAACTTATTTCTTTAATATAATGTATGGTGATTCCATAAGGCAACAACTCAAAACAAATATTTTAAGGATATCACAAGCTGGTTTTTTAATCAACGATAAATTTTTTACGTAAATAAATAAGAAAAAAAGTAACGATGATTTGACAGTTTGATTGCATTTGATCTCACTACTCTTACTTGATAGTGACACGCTTTAATTTAATAGGATTGTATCACAAAGTTGAAACTTTATACTTCGTCAACTTCTGATTTTATACTTTGAACACCGTGAAAAATAATACTCCTTCCATTCTAAAAGAGGCATGACGTTCTATTTTAAACTGTCCACTAATATAGTTTTCTAAATGAGTATTAATAATTAAATTTAAGGAAATGCTAATGACAATTTGTTGTTTGATGTTTATATATTCGGTGATTAAATAATTAGACAATTATGATATTATAACCGTATTTGATATTGATAATTCAATATCAAAACCAACAAATAAGAAAGAACCAAATGGAATGAACAAACCTGGTTTTTGATGAAATAACGAACCGCGCGAAATTGTGATTCCTGTCCTTTAAGGTTTTTACGCGCTCTATATGCTGCAAGTCTCAGCGTAGAACCCCAGGATTTGATGCAGTTGATCGGTATGTTCTTACAGCAAAAGAATCACCGACAACACAAAGTTGTTTACTCGGAAACAGGAGGAACAACAACAGCAACACGTAGTTGTATTAACGAGAGAGGAGTTTTTGTTTTTCGTGTGTGTTTTAGAACTCACCACTTGAGTCCTTTATATAGGGTGAATACTCAAAACCGTCACGGTTAATGCACGTCTTAAATTTGCATTAAGAGTCAAAAAACCGTTGGAGCATTAACAAGCCATAACTTGGTATTAACTGTCGGTTCTTCAAGAGTCTCAACCGAAAAACAAATCTCCCCATAGGAAATTTGCCAACTTGCAAATAACCCTTTATTATTCCAACAATCCCCCACCAAGTTGGAAAGTTTCCTTTCATTCAGACAAATGTTATCACTTGGGTTGGGTGTCACGAAGATTAAACCCATGTTTAATGTGAGCAAACAAGAGGAGATCAATTCAATGGTATCCTTATAGGTTTAAACCAAGAACCTTAGTAACCTCCCCGGTTTACCCCCACACAACATCCGCCATCTTTGTGTTCTCTCTGAGCACTAATATGGCCATGTGCTAAAATCCTTTTCATGACCCTTTAGAAGACAAACCAAAAGTCTTCATTTGAGGCGGCACCACCTCTAGATCAGATAGACAAAATTTTACAACATCTTCGTTGCTTAGATGTCTCCAAAATTTTGTTAAGAGTATTAACTCATCCTCGTTCTCGGAAACGACGTACTATCCTACCTCACATGGATCCATCACGATTGATAGTACCTTCTATCATTAGTAATTTCGTTGTTACCCATTAAACTTGAAAATAGGAGCACTAAGTTCAAGTTGGGTTTCCATTACTAACGATTCTAGTTTGGTTTTAGACCCATGACTCTCGCGGTAGATGTAACCAGATCTCTCGTCAGAGGTTTGGTAAACGGATCTGTCAAGTTCTTTGTTGTCTTGACATAAACAACTTTGATGGTACCACTATCAATTAGTTGTCTCACAGAATGATGTCGAAGACCTACGTGTCTTGACTTCCCATAATATTCATAATTATAAACTTTAGATAATTAAAGGCATCAGAATATCCCACAAATGGATATCCAAGAGTAGATCTCTAATCCACTCTGCCTGTTTGCCTGCAGCGGCTAAAGCAATAAGCTCAACTTCCATCGTTGAATGAACTATACATGACTGTTTCTTGATCGCCCAAGAAATAGCCCACCAGCTAGTGTATAAATCCATCCACTTGTGGATTTAGTATCACTCATGTTATCAATTCAACTGGCATCTGAATACCCCCACTAGTATATTAAATTTGACGTGTAAGTCAACTCAAGATTACTAGTCCTTTTCAGGTATTCTAGTACTTTCCTACTGCCTTCCAGTGCTCTGTACTGGGATTTACAGTATATTGACTTAGTTTGCTTACAACAAAAGCAATGTCATGTCTAGTACAATGTGTAGCATACATCATGCTTCCAAATTGCAGTAGCATATTCTAGTTGAGCTAATACTCTACCAGAGTTCACTTCAAGTTTTACACTAGAATCGAAAGGAGTGTTAAATTCCTTAAAATTCAAGTGTTGAAACTTTGTCAACACTATCTGTCCTTTTGACCTTAATACCAAGAATGGTATCCACTTCCCTTAAATATTTCATCTTAAAGTTCGAGGGTAGGTATTTCTTTGTATCAAGTATACCTTGTAGGTGAATGCCAATGATCAACATATCATCAACATAAAGACAGATAACTACGGTGTATTCAGTTGTGCATTTAGTGTAGATACATCCATCAACACTCTTATGCTTCAAACAAAGGATACAGTGGTGTCAAATCTCTCATGCCACTGTTTTGGAGCTTGTTTCAAACCGTACAATGAAACCTTCAGGTTGCTCCAAGTATATCTCCCCCTTGAGATATCCATTTAGAAAGGATGTCTTCACATCCATTTGATGAATGTACAATCCTTTCAATGCTGAGATTGCTATAAGAGTTCTAATAGAACTAATTCTAGCAGCCGGTGCATATGTATCGAAATAATAAATACATTCTCTTTGTCTATAACCTTTCGCAACTACTCTTGCTTTATAGACAGATATTGATCCATCTGGATGAAATTTCCTCTTGAAGATCCATTTAGATCTTATGGGTCTCATACCCTTGGGAAGATCAGCTAACTCCCAAGTTCCGTTTCCCATACTTGAATCCATTTCATCATTAATGGCATCATTCGATAAAGGATCATCATCTAAATTAATAGCTAAAATGACATCTCTCGTCACCATAGATTGAGATCCTTCAACCAAGTATGAAAGAAAACGTCTCCAAAATTATTTTCCCTTCTAACCCTTGTACTTCTCTTTGGTTCTTCTACAACAGAAGAAGATGCGATAATATCTCGAGAAGTCTGGGTGCTAGAATATGATTAAAGCTGGGATTGGAGTTTTCATCATTTCCTATTAACTTATCCTCGAAGAACTCCACATATCTGGATTCTACACGACACCTGATTCTTTATCCAACAATCGGTAGACCTTTCTATTCTGAGCATACCCAATGAATATACTCTTCATAGATCGAGCTCTCAACTTGGATCGTTTAGGATAAGGTGTACGATAATAAGTTAAACACCCCCACATTCTTAGATAATCTAATCGTTTAAGATCAGGTGTACCATAACAAGCTAAACACCCCCACACTCTTAGATATAGGTTTTCTTCCATTCCATAACTCATATGCACTAGAAGTAATCACACGACTAGTGATTCTGTTGTGCACATAACACGAAGTCAACAATGCTTCCCCCCACAGATTGTGTGGCAAACCCGATTGATTCAACATACAGTTGACCATTTCAACAAGGGTTCAACTCTCTCGTTCAGCTAATCCATACGGTTAGGGAGTATATGGTGAAATTCTTTCATGCTTGATACCATTCTCTTCATAAAATGTATCAAACTATTCTCCGCTCTTTTCAAGCGAAAATCTTAATGTGTTTGTCATGTTGATTTTCAGCCATGCACTTATACAGTTTGAATGCATTAAAAGCTTCATCTTTTGAATGCAACAAGTAAACATGTAAATAACGACTAGAGTCACCACAAAATGTAATGAAGTATCTTTTACCTCCACGCGTGAGTATTCCATTCAGTTCACAAATATCTGAATAGATCAACTCTAGTAATGATGTAATTCTTTTGACACTTGAAAAAGTTTCTTTGTAAACTTTGATTTTATACAAGTTTCACATTTGTCAAAATCTTTATTATTTACTTTTAGATTGTGTCTTTTTCAATATTTCTTTTTTTCTTTAATGTTAGTGTGAGCTAACTTTTTATGGCACCAAGAAATTGAACACGCAATATAATTTGAAAAAAAACTATTTCATTAATTCGAAACTTAGTTACATCATTACTAGCTATATTGTCACTAACGCTGACAGTATCATATTCTCACGATTACAAAGATCAACATTTAACACATAATCATTGAATATAGATACAACATTATCTTATCTATCACCACATAGATTTGGCATAAACATTCCACCCGTATTGATGGTTTGACCCACAATAACCCATCTTTGGAGAACACGATATGACAAATTTTTATTATTACCAGCTTGTAACTATTTTTGTCATATTTGTTCTCCGATATAAGTCCCTTGGAAATTCAAGGAACATGTACGACCTCTCGAAGGTAACCATAATTCCATTTCAGAATGTTAGAACCATTGTGCCAATGCCATGAACGCGTACTATATGGCCATCAACACATGTCACCACATGTCACCACAGTTCCTTCTCGAACCGTACTATAAATCTAGAAACTATCACGATTTCCACATACATGGATGTTTGCTCCAGAATCCACAAACCAGTCTCGGGCCTCTATCACCCAAGTGGGTTAAATTTTCAACAACATTTGCAATTCCTTTTACATAAACAATATTCGAGTCCCCACCTGACACGTGGTAAACACTCAATCTGACTTTACTCTTTTGATCTCTTATGAGATTTTCCTTCTCAATAAGGAAGTGTTTCAACAAAACATCCAAAGAGTAGTCCTCAAATTTGTGAAACTCCAAGTATTTAACCACATTCAAGGAAAACATTATTTAGTCAACCCTTTTCGGTAGCTCTATTCGAATACAACCAGGAAAGACGGTGAGGGTAGACATCGCTAGTGCGTATCGGAACCACCCCCATTTGGAGTCAGAAAAACCGCCTTTATCTTTCCTAGACATTGTAATAAGAATAGGTGAGCCTATTTGGGGATGATTGATAATTTATTCCACTTATAGGTTCAATACAATGCTTAACGATACACAGCTGGAAAGATTCCGTTTAACACTAAAATTATTTAACTTGTATAATCATGATTTTTCAAATAGTACACTTTTCAAACATAAAAGTATATTGAAATAATCTATATACAAGATATAATAATTAACTCAATTATAATGCTTCAACCATAAGCATGATAATTAATATACCATCCACTTTATACGAGATTATATTTTTTTTTACTAGAAAAAAAAAACTTCTTGTTTTTAACTTGTCTATTAGATTAAAATAGATATTTAAATGTGTCAAAACAAAATAAGTCTATTAAATACCCATAATTAGAAAAAAATGTAACTCATACAATTTAAACTAAATAGTCATAATAATCTCTTTTAAAACATTTAATTCATAACAAGAATATATATATTAAACATTCACATAATGAACTCTATTTAATATATATATATATATATTTACCATTGACACAATATCTCAATATTTTATTAAGCACCGAATATTTTGTAAAAGAAAATATGTGTATATATTATATGTACACAATAATATATAATAAAATAAAAACCTTAAAGATTGTTGTTTAATGTTTATATATTCGGTGATTAAATAATTAGACAATTACGATATTATAACCGTATTTGATATTGATAATTCAATATCAAAACCAACAAATAAGAAAGAACCAAATGGAATGAACAAACCTGGTTTTTGATGAAATAACGAACCGCACGGAATTGTGATTCCTGTCCTTTAAGGTTTTTACGCGCTCTATATGCTGCAAGTCTCAGCGTAGAACCCCAGGATTTGATGCAGTTGATCGGTATGTTCTTACAGCAAAAGAATCACCGACAACACAAAGTTGTTTACTCGGAAACAGGAGGAACAACAACAGCAACACGTAGTTGTATTAACGAGAGAGGAGTTTTTGTTTTTCGTGTGTGTTTTAGAACTCACCACTTGAGTCCTTTATATAGGGTGAATACTCAAAACCGTCACGGTTAATGCACGTCTTAAATTTGCAATAAGAGTCAAAAAACCGTTGGAGCATTAACAAGCCATAACTTGGTATTAACTGTCGGTTCTTCAAGAGTCTCAACCGAAAAACAAATCTCCCCATAGGAAATTTGCCAACTTGCAAATAACCCTTTATTATTCCAACACAATTATGTTTATAAGAATGAATAAAAATGGTTGTATTATATGATTAATTATGGTAAATATGATAGAGCTAGGAATTTGTAGTTAGTTATGTTAAATCGGTTGAGCACAAAGATGATAAAAACAGAGGAAGCACAAGAGTAATTTGAGAAAGGAACAATTAACACACAAACAAATTATGCTGTGAACTTCTTGAATGATATTATTTCACAGAGAATTACACTTATTTATACTGAAAAATAAGGACAACGTGCATAAGCACTTCTACCTAAATGACGGTAACAAACCATAAAAACAGGAAGACTAAAAAACAACTTCTGACTTATTCAATAACGGTAAAATTAAGGCTGCCAACTAAGCTAGTTGTGTGGACTCTGACTTGGACTTTCAACACTTCCTCTCAATGTCATAGTTCACCATTCCCATACTTGCAGTGTGTTGTTTTAGCTTCACACCGGTTAAACTCTTAGTTAAAGCATCAGCCACTTGTTCTTCTGAATTGATGAATTCCAAATTGATTTCATCACTTAGTACCTTTTCTCTAATAAAATGGTAATGAACTTCAATGTGTTTCGTTCTAGCATGAAACACTGGATTCTGGGCCAATTTAATTGCTGAGATATTATCACACCATAGCTGCACTGGATACTTCACTCTTTGATTCAAATTCCTTAATAATTCAACGAGCCATACACACTCTTGGGCTGCCATGGCGGCTGCCCGATACTCGGCTTCCGTTGTAGATAAAGAGACAGTTGGTTGGCGTTTACTACACCAAGAAACAGGACTTGACCCGAACATAAAAACATACCCGGTTGTAGATCTTCTAGCGCTAACATCACCAGCATAATCAGCATCACAATACCCGTACAACTTTGGTTCAACTTTACTTCCAAATTTTATGCCTTTTCCCACTGTAGCCTTGATATACTTCAAAACATCTTTCATGGCTACCATATGTGGTTTTCTTGGGTCTTGCATAAAACGGGTGAGAACACCGACTACAAATGCAATGTCGGGTCGGGTCAATGTGAGATAAATCAAACTTCCAACCATCTACCTGTACTGGGTTGGGTCATCCAGTTTCTTCCCTTCAGTGGCATTCAACTTCACATTCCGGTCCATTGGAACTGTTGCCGGCTTGCATGATGCCATATGAAATTTGTGCAATAAATCAGCAGTATACTTCTTTTGGTGTAGTATCATTCCTCCTTCAATATAGTCTATTTCTAGGCCTAAGAAATGCTTGAGCCTTCCGAGATCTTTCATTTTGAATCTTGTAGATAAGTTGGATTTTAACAGCTCAATTTCTTCTTCATCGTCTCCTGAAATAACCAAATCATCTACATATACAAGAATAAACACGGTTTTACCTCCGAGTTTCTTTACAAATAGACTTGCGTCAGATGATGTGAGTTGATACCCATTTTGGTCTAAGACATCTGCGATTTTTCTGAACCAGGCTCTTGGAGATTGCTTCAAGCCATAAATCGCCTTCTTTAACTTGCAAACATATTCTGGATTTTCCAGACTTTCAAAACCCATTGGTTGCGTCATGTAAATGACATGATCGAGTTCCCCGTATAAGAAAGCATTGTGAACATCCATTTGCCACAATTTCCAGCCTTTAGAGGCTGCTAAAGCTAGAAGTACTCGAATTGTGGTAATCTTTGCAACGGGACTGAAGGTATCTTCATAATCTAAACCAGGTTGTTGAGAAAAACCTCTCGCCACCAACCGGGCTTTGAATCTGTCCACTATTCCATCGGCCTTCTGTTTCACTTTGTAAACCCATTTACACGATACGGGTTTAACATCACGTGGTTTCGGGACCAGCTCCCACGTTTGATTTGATACAAGGGCGTTCATTTCAGCTTGCATTGCAGTTACCCACTGCTTATTTTCACTTCCTTCAAGGTATGTTTCTGGTTCATGAAATACGTCTTCAACTTTGGCTACTTGTGCATACATAAATGCATACCTTGAATTTGGTCTCCGTTCTCGTTGTGACCTTCGCAGACCCGGTTCAGAGGGGTGCTCTGAATCAGCAGGTGGGTCAAGTTGAGTGGAACTTTCACCAGGGGCATCTTCACCTGTTATTTCATTATTCATGTTCAACTTTGCTAGAGATGTATCAACATTCGTGGTTAGCTCTTTTGTGTCTTGAACCTGTTCATTTTCAGGTCCCCACCACGAAGACATTTCATCAAAAACCACATCTCGGGAAATGTGAACCTTACCCGAACTTGGTTCTATGCACCGCCACCCTTTTCTTTCCTGATCATACCCTACAAAAATGCACCGGGTCGCCTTTTTCTCTAGCTTGTGGCGCAAATGGTTAGGTACAAATACATAACATACACAACCAAAAACTCTAAAGTAATGAACATTAGGTTTGGTTTGAAATAACCTTTCAAATGGAGATGCATATTGTAGACCTTTTGAGGGTGTTCGGTTGATAAGATAACAGGCTGTTCTCATCGCTTCTGCCCAGAAACGACCCGGAATATTTTTGTCATGCAACATACTTCTCATAACTTCAGCTAGATGCCTATTTTTACGCTCCGACACACCGTTTTGCTGAGGTGTGTTTGAGCATGTCAATTGGCGTCTAATTCTACGTTGCTTCAGGTATTGATCAAACTCAGTTGATAAATATTCGCCTCCGTTATCCGATCTTAAACATTCTACTTTGTGGCCGGTTTCACGTTCAGCTTCAGCCTCAAATTCTTTGAACTTTGTAAATGCTTCAGATTTTTCTTTCATAAAATAAATCCAAGAGAAACGCGAATAATCATCAATGAAGGTTACTACATATCGTAAACCTTTAATTGAAGCATGTTTAGCAGGTCCCCATACATCTGAGTGGACCAAGGAGAGTGGCATTTCTGCTCGGTGACTTGAGGGGTGGAACGGCTCTTGGTGAGCTTTGCCATACTGACAACCAGCACATACTATGTCCTTTCTTACTTCGAGTTTTGGCAACCCGATAACTAGCCCTCGTTTCATCATCAATTCCAGCTTGTCGTATCCCACGTGACCTAAACGGTGATGCCACAGGTCCGCATTTTGAGTATCTTTGGTCTTCTCGACAAAAGCATGTTCAGCCGACAACACATAGACTGAATCGTTCTTATGACCTTTAAGAATTGGAACTGATGAAGTATGAAATACTTTGAAAACATATACTTCCTCTTGGCCAAATAACACGTACTTTCCTTCTGCAGTTAATTGAGGAACGGAAAGAAGATTTTTCTTCATTCACGGGACGTGATAGACATCTGAGAGCTTCAATTTCTGCCTCTGATCTTCTGATGGAAAAATAACGTTCCCGATGTGTGAAATTGGGTGGCGTGAATTGTCAGCTATGACAATAACCCGGTTACCATTGTACTTGACCGGGTTGCTTAGCTTCTCCTTATCACCAGTGAGGTGATTTGTGCATCCCGAGTCTACAATCCAATCATTAAGTCGATTTGTAGACTGATTCGTAACTCCAGCCGTTAGGGCAGATCCCTTAGCCTCTCCAATTTCACTTTCAGTATGTGCTACTAGGGCTTGAACGTCCCATTCTTCTTCTTCTTCTCTTACAGTTGCTGCGTTCCCTTCTTCGGTTTGTGGTGATCGACAATCCTTGGCCATATGGCCCCTTCGACCGCACGAGTGACAATTGTATGGAAATCGTTTTCCATATTTTTTAGGTTTTCTGTCGACGTTTCTGTTCACGCTTCCTTCTCCCCTTTCTGATTCATTCGCCCTATTGGACTGGACTTCTGATTTATTGGGCCCGCTCGAGTTATTAGATGAGCCTTTGTGCCACTTTTTACTTTTGGGCTTATTATTGGCATATAGGGCTTCTGCATCTGTTTTAGGCGTCGTACTGATCGACACATCCCCTAGCTGCTTAGCTAGGGCTTCTTGAGATGCTAGCAGATTCTCGAATTCAGCTAAGGTTGGCTGATTCGCCTAACCTTGAACCGCTGCTACAAAGCTTCTATAATCTTGTTTTAGCCCATGAATTATGATACGTTTCATCCGTGCCTCACCGATCTTGGATTCTGAATCAAGCTCTCCAATCTCCCTGCACAGTGTTTTGATTTTATGAAAGTATTGGGGGATTGTTAGATCCCGTTGAGACACCGACAACAACTCATTTTCCAGGAGTTGCAACTTCGAGTCATTCTTCTTGGAGAACAGAGTAACCAAGGTATCCCACGCCTCTTTGGGTGTCTGAGAATCCCGTATGTGTTCCAACACTTCATCTTCTACTGTGGTTTTCAAAATAAAAAGAGCTTTTCCGGCCTTCACTTTCCATTTCTTCAACATTCCATTGGCGTCTTCTCGTAACGGTGATACGGTGTCCGAACCACTTACAACTTCCCACAAATCTTGGCCTTGCAAGTATGACATCAAGCATGTAGACCAAGAGTTGTAGTTGCTGTTGTTCAATTTCTTCACACCACCAACTAGCTGGAGTTCCGCCATTAATAAAACCAAGCTCTGATACCAATTGTTAAATCGGTAGAGCACAAAGATGATAAAAACAGAGGAAGCACAAGAGTAATGTGAGAAAGGAACAATTAACACACAAACAAATTATGCTCTGAACTTCTTGAATGATATTATTTCACAGAGAATTACACTTATTTATACTGAAAAATAAGGACAACGTGCATAAGCACTTCTACCTAAATGACGGTAACAAACCATAAAAACAGGAAGACTAAAAAACAACTTCTGACTTATTCAATAACGGTAAAATTAAGGTTGCCAACTAAGCTACTTGTGTGGACTCTGACTTGGACTTTCAACAAGTTATGCATTCTTTCAATTTTTAAAGACAATATTATAGTTGTCATTTAACAAATCCATCTTGCTATTTAGCACTGGTAGGAACTAGCAGTTTTTATTTTGGTCATTAACATTTTTTAGTATTCATTTGTGACTATTATTTTATACATGTAAATATGTAATCAGTATTTTTTTTATTAAATCAAAATTACAGTATATTTTTCAAATGAAATATGTCTTCTAGGATAAGATAATGTGAAGAATGTCACATAAGTTTTTAAGGATGTTTTTTTTATCAAAGTTATCAATAAAATGAAATTACTTTATACGCAATCCATATTGTATTTGTTTGTATTAAGACCAATTCTAACAAAAGAAAAGGAAAGAAGAAATATGACGAAAATGAACTTTAATTTAAATTGTAGAAAGGCAATAATACATATTTGGTGGATTAGCTTTCTTCATGGTATTTGTTTTAGCTTATTTGGTAGATTTATTAGTTCATCAAAGTTTTTAAAATATGATAAATCTGTTTTTTGAGCTTATGACGTTTCTCCTTTTTCCCAACTGCAAGTATGCTTAGACCCGTGCCAACAAGCCGTCGGCAGCCCACGTCGTAGGGTTTTTTTTTGCCGTCGCCCCACGACGCCGTTGGCACGGCCGCGTCGTGGGTGACGTCGCCGGAGCTACGTCGGGGTGAAGACGCGGAGGAGAGAGCCGTCGTGGGAGAAGGTAGGGGCAGACGAACCAGCAAGGGAAGAGGAAGAGGGGAAAGGGGGTTTGGGTGTTGTACTTCCTGCTTCATAACTTGTACTATTTTACATTTTTTTAATAAAAAAATGTTTTTTTCTCTGTTTTTTTTTAATTTTCTTTTTAATTTTAAATGTTTTAATATATCTGTATTAACAACAAAAATATATTACTTTTTTTAAAAAAAATAAGTTTCTTTTTTATTTTTTAAATTTTAATAAATGTAATTTTTTAATTTAATATCTTTAAAACAAAAAAAATTAGAAATGTATTTTTAAATTAATGTAATGTATTTTTTTTTATAATTATTTAATTAATAAAAAATGATGATGTGGAAAAGATGGGTTTAGTGATGGGTTAGTGATGGGTAGGGTTGGCACGACCGTGTCAGTAGCGTGTCAGTAAGGATGTGCTGACGTGGCGCTACTGACGGGTTTACTGACGCCCAACTGTTGGGAGAGGCCTTAGTGAGGTGAGTTTTAAATTAAATCGCAAAGTCAACCATTTAGGATTCAAGTCAAGGAAGTCATAAACGATATATATTTATTATTATGGTAAATTACAATTTTTGTCCCTGAGGTTTTACGGATTCAGGTTTTAGTCCCTAAACTTTTTTTTCCTGTTTTTTTGTCCTTTAGGTTTTTAAAATTCTGCATATTTGTCCTTCCGTCCAACTATGTGTATTTTTAGCCGTTAACCACCATCACGTGCATAAAACGTGAGGGTAATATCATCTTTTTACCCCTCTTCTTCTCTGTTGTATAAAAATTGTAACTTGTGTATTAAATTACTTGTACCATATGCATTACAAATACTACCTTGTGCATTAAAAATTGTACTTTCAAAATTACTTTCTTCTCCACCATCATCACCAAAAACACCCCCAAATTAATCTGTTCTTATTTTTCTTTCTCCATCTTCATCTTCTCTAATCATCCAATCTTCTTAAAATCATCATCAGACAAAAAACCCATCAAATCAAACCCAAAATCAAAACAAATACCAACAAAATCAAACCTAAAATAAAAAAAAATCATTATTGAGATCCACCTAAAATCAAAACAAACCATCGGTGAATTGCGATGGTCTAGAGCTCATTTGCATTTGGATTAGAGACAACAAACAGAAAAACACCATAAGAAAACAAAATTTTGTTCTTAATGTGAACTCCATGTCCAAAAAACATAAATTTGATTCCTGAAGCTAGAACAAGAAAATAAATTTTGTGCTTAATCTGAACTCAGTGTCCAAAAAACAAACAAAAAAACACAAATTTTATTACTGAAATTAGAATACAAAAACAAGAAAATAACATCAAACCAGAATCCTAATCTAAAAAGTACAGTGAAAACGCCACTACCAATCATCCCAATTGTTAGAAAAACCCTAAGATCTATCCGATCCCCTACGTGGCCGGAGAAATACATACCGATTGCGTATGCTGAAAGGAATGCTAGATCGAGCTCCCCGAGCTGGCGGGTCCCGCCGGCGGAATTGAACGGCGGCCATCCGGTTTCCGGTTAATTGGGATTCGGGTCAGGGTCGGGATCGAGGACGGATTTGACGGATTTGACGATGCTTAATCGAGATCGAGAAACCCTAAATCGAGATCTAAAAACCCTAAATTGAGATCTAAAAACCGGTGAAGACGACCGGATTTACTGATCTGTTCGATTATCTCAATCTGGTGTTCGATTTCTGCAACGGTTTAAGGGTTTGGGTTTGATTTGGGTTTGGTTTGGGAGGAGAGATGACAGAGAAGAAATGGGAGGAAGATGAAGATTTTAGGGTTTCTTCAAGCAAGAAGATGAAGGAGGGAGAAAAAAAATAAAAAAATAAAAGAATTTTAAAATGACCAAAATGCCCTCACGTTTTATTCACGTGATGGTGGTTTACGGCTAAAAATACACGGAGTTGGACGGAAGGACAAATATGCAGAATTTTAAAAACCTCAAGGACAAAAAAACAGAAAAAAAAAAGTTTAGGGACAAAAACCTCGAATTGGGAAAACCTTAGGGACAAAAACTATAATTTACCCTTATTATTAAAATTTTCAAATGTACTTAATACTAGTAATTATTTTAGAAGTTCGATTTTTAACATCTGGATTTTTCTAACATGTGCCCTCAAGGCACATGTTAAAGTGCGTTAAATGAAATTAACTTTCTATTAAAATTCAAAAATACATTTAATATATCACTTCAAAATGTAACATATATAGTTCATTAATGTTTAATAATAAATTATCAGGAAAGTTAATGTTATTTAATGCACCCAACTTAGGGATATATGATTGAAAAACTCTTAACATCTTAATTAGTAAGTACTCCATTCCATTAATTAAATTTAAGACAACTTGTATACCTTGATTCTTGTTCAAATTCCACTGACGTCTAATCTATAACTACAACTAATACATCTAGTTATATGTCTTAATCTCTTAAAATTTCAATCTATAACTACATATAAAACATGTGGTTATATATTTTAATCTCATAAAATTTCAAAATTACCAATGTACACTAAAATTTTCAACAAATGCAAATCAAAATGTATATAATCTTCATAAATAAAAGATAAAACACAAAATAAATAGAAAAAAAAAACGATTTGTATTACACACACTTGATTTTAAATATTGTTAAAACACATATAACATGAATTAATAAGCCCAAAAAACGTTTATCCAAACCAAAAATTAATTAAATTTAAACCGTCGTTTTTATAATAAAAAAATGAAAGATAACATCATTCAATGCTGTATGCGAATAATATGGTAGTCTAAAGAAGGGTTTGGCTAACTAATGCTCTGAGGACATGAGATAAGAAATATTTAATAAGTTTGAATATTTCTAAAAATATATAAAATGTTTTTCTAACATGTGCCCCATAGGCACATGTTAGGGTGCATTAATTCAATTGAAGTTTCCTAATGAAGTCTTATTATACATTAATGAACTTCATGGTTTACATTTTTAAAAGATGTATTAAATGTATTTTTGAGTTATAATGGAAAGTTAATATTAGTTAATGCACACTAACATGTGCCTAGGGGGCACATGTTAGAAAAACCCATATATAAATAATCATTAATACACTTCAATTTTTACTAATTTATGAGATTCATTAACCATAATTTCAATTTTTTAAGAAAATTCTAGTTCATTAAATAGTTCTTATCTCATAACAGCATGAGTTAGAAATTTCTTTTAAGAAACGCGAAATATGGAAGGTATTATGAAGGAAAAATACAGTGTATATGAGACAACTAGTAATACAAAATTACAAATACTATTCGAAATGGATGAAGTATAATAATCTTGTAATATATCTAGACAAATATATTAATTATTTTTTTTCTAATACAATATTAACCAAATTCAACTTTTATTTATTTGTAAGAATATATAAAAAGTGTTTTGTAATTTAACAATATTATATTAGATTATCATGTCAAATATTATATTCACCTTAAGACAATAAAACATGAAACCACTTTTATATTTAATAATATTAACCATATATATACATCACAGAATTAATTGGTATATGAACTACAACTTGCTATTATCACCAATTAAATAGATTTTGTACAATTCAAATTCTGTTGTCATGTTTTACTTCCATATATAAGATTTAAAATGAAACTTGTTACCCATAAATTAGATATAATATTTGTAAAACAAAAAAGAAAAAGGTCTTTTACTTAAAGTCTAGATAAAAAAGGTGGTCATCGGTCTTTGATTGCGAGCAATTTCATGTCAATTGGCAAAATGCATTTTCTTTTTATCACTACACTTTGTATTTCAGCCTTCCACTAAGTGCGCAATTATTTGTTAATATAAAATTGCTTTGTATTGTTTTATGAATAAGTTGTCTTAAATAACTAGCTATAAATAGGCATATCGAGTTCATTAAGATTGGCATCATTTTATAACAAAACAAATGGGTATGGTAATAAGGAAGTTTAATTAAAGGCTATATTTGTAAGATATGAATATGTTGGGGGGTAGTCTTGTAGTTTAGTGGAAAGAAAAAGGTGTGATTAGCATTTGGAGTTATATGATGGTGGTGTCTGCCGTGGTACGAGGTGGGTGTTGTTGGTGGCTCACAATTATACAACCCCATTTTCATTTTTTTTTGTCATTGTCTCACTGTCACTCAATTTCTTATAAATTAAGTATTTTTCTAGAGTTTTTACAGGGTTTGCCTTATTTTTCATCACCATTCCAGATGTATACGTATATGTATAACATTTGGCATATTGATTATTGAAGACAATTCATTCATCAATGGCTAAAACCACTACTGATAATAGCGTCTCAATTGATCTTCCACCTCATCTCACTCATAAGGTATTTTCAAACGCAATCTTTTCTCTCTCTCTCACACACACACACAGTGTAAAATTATGTATGTTAATGGAATCGAATTGTATTATATGGGGTTGAATTTTACCTGAATTTGTGCAAAATTACCCATAAAGATGGTTCTTTTTAAGGTAAAATTTGTGTTCATGCAACTATTAAATGGCTTTTTGGTTCTTGGAATTTGGGTTTTTGATGTTTAAATTCTTTAATAGATACCTTGAAAAACCATCAAAGGCAACATCTTTGTATTTACAATCTGTGTTCTTGACCCTTTACCAGATTTTTCTGTTCAAATATTAACAAATTGCATAGTAATCATCTCCTAAAATAGAATAAATATTCTTCAAAGCATAAAGTTAATAGTCAAAGATGTGATTAGTTGGGTTCATTTACATGATTTTGCTAATTATGTTTAGGCTGAACAAACAAGTGAATATGCCCAAATAACCGAAGTGAACACAACCGGTCAACAACATATAATCTTAGAAATACCCGAAAGAACATTTGATACTTGTACTAAAGATGATGTAAAACCAAACACACCAAAAAGAGTCAACTTTTCACCTCCTACATATGCATACGCAAAATTCGATGACTCAGCATCATCATCTAGAGGTAAATCATCATCAATCAAAAGCTTAATCCCTAAATTAAGCTTCAAATTCAAAAACAGAAATTCAGAGATCGAAAAAGCTGCAATCCTAGCCCTAGGTGGCTCACCATCGGATATTAAAGGGAAGATTAAAATGTCAAGAAATTTATCCTTTACAAAATTATTTTCATCCAAATTGAAAAGAAATTTATCTCTACCCGTAACGCCTATTTCTCACTCTAATCCCGAATCTATGCATGGAAGAAACACTATGGAAGTAAGTACATATTTTTTAAAGTTTAATTTTTCATAATTTACGTTATATAATTTTAATTTAACGGTTTACAGAAACCTTGGATTCAACAACGGCCTATAATCCGTTCATACTCTGTTCCTGATTTGATCAAAGATTTAAGCACAACACAAACAGAATCTTTAGGCGTATTTCGGATCATTCCAATTACCCCAAATGCAAATCCCACAATCAAAACAGGTAAATTTCTTAATTTTCATTCATTATCTAAATAAACATTTTTTTAATTATTTAATGATTAATTAACATTGTAGATGGAAACGATGATGAAGAAGATAGTGAGCACATTGCAGAAGAAGAAGCTGTTTGTAGAATTTGTATGGTTGAATTAGAAGAAGGTGTTGATGAAACCCTAAAAATGGAGTGCAGTTGTAAAGGTGAGCTGGCACTGGCCCACCAAGAATGTGCTATAAAATGGTTTAGTATTAAAGGGAATAAAACTTGTGAAGTTTGTAAACAAGAAGTTAAAAACTTGCCTGTTACTCTTTTAAGAATTCAAAGATCTCAAACCCGAATTCTTCGTGGAAGCGGTGCTTTGCATCAATATGAAGCCCCTAGATACAGGTAATTTAATTAATATATTTCTAATTTATTTATTTCTTTATTTTTAATTTAATTTTTCTAATTTTTTTTAGGGTATGGCAGGATGTACCGGTTCTTGTGATTGTGAGCATGCTTGCATACTTTTGCTTCTTGGAACAACTTTTGGTAAGTTGCTAGAAAGTTGCTAATCATAAATCATGCGCCTTTTTATCGGTTAATGGTACTCCTAATTTATTTATTTATTATTATTTTTGTAAGGTAAACAATATGGGGTCTGGTGCAATTGCGATATCTCTGCCTTTTTCTTGCATATTGGGTCTCCTTGCATCAATGACATCAACAACAATGGGTATTTTCGTCATTTCCACTTTCTCAAAAGGTTGCAACGTTTTTTATTAATAGTTGTGCAATTTATGTTCAGTAAAACGACGTTATGCGTGGGTATATGCCTCGGTCCAGTTCACTCTAGTGGTTGGTTTTGCACACGTTTTCTACTCAAAGGTAAAATTATTTTATATTGCTGAATTAGCACCATGTTTGACTTTGACTTTGACTATACAGCTTCGTGTGACTGGGGTTCTATCAGTTTTGCTTGCTACATTTGCTGGTTTTGGTGGTGCAATGTGCGGGACCTCAATTATATACGAGTTGTTAAAATGGAGAGAAAGGTCAACTTGGCACATTTGGTCAAACCAACCTCCAGAGTCCTTGGAGCCTAACCAACAAGGTGGTCCAGTAGCGCCACATCAGCCTTCTGCAACCGGTCAAACGCCCCAACGTGAGTCTAGCCCACAAATAAGTCAACATGGGCCCACAATGTAGCGTCAATGAGCCCAAAGAAGTCTTGATTGTGGCTCCACTTGTAGAAACATGTTTTTTTATGTAAAAGTGTACATGCGATAATATCTAGTCTTTTCAAGAATGAAGTACCGTACGAAGGGTAATTTGGTATTTTCATTAATCATATTCGAGTATTTGACAGGTGATAACATCTTAATATCATGTATTAGGTGTTCTCATTCCCACATAACACATTATGTTACATATTATAATTTAAAACAATCAATAGCATATATTTAAATAAAAAGAAACAAGTAATAATAATCATCATAATGTGAACTCAACTAACTGAAAAATCAAAATCCTAAAACCTTCTTCTGCTATAACTTGTAAGTTAGTTGGAAATACAAAACTCATAAGTTTACATGTGAAAACCACCACCAGGAAAACCGCCTTCAAAATGAAAAGTATAACCACCACCACCACCAAAACCGCCAGCACCAAAAGGGTTAAAACCACCACCACCGCCACCCATATTCATGCCCTCATCAATATCTTCACCATTATCATATTTTGAACGTTTATCATCATCCCCAAGAATCTGCAATTAACATTATTTGCTTTAAATTTAAATAATTAAAGTACCTAAACTCTACTTTTATACATAAAACCACCTAAATCATTTTACTCAAAATTTTAGAATATTAATATAAATATAATTTTATATGCTACTCAAGTAACTACTTGTTTTCATTAATACCTAATTTTATGAAATTATAAAAATGAACCTAATTTTAACACACTAAAGAAACACAAATAACATTTCAAATGTGAAATATTAGTTACACCCTTCTAAAAGAAGGGTAAAATAGGCATTTTGCCACGCGTAATTAAAAGGGTAAAGAAATGACCTCATATGCAGCAGCTATTTCTCTGAATTTATTTTCTGCTTCTTCTCTATTATCAACATTTTTATCAGGATGCCATTGTAAAGCAAGCTTTTTATAAGCTCGTTTTATTTCTGATATCGATGCAGTTTTTGAGATGCCCAAAATCTTGTACCAATCTTTTCGTTGACTTAATTTCAAAGCTTTCTCAGCCTTCATAAGTGACTCTCTAATACTCATATCCTTTAAAATTCACAACAATTAAATATAATAAACATTAATACTTAATACTTAATTAATAGATAACAAATAATAATATATATAACTAACCTGAGGCGATTTTTCTGCAGCTGCCTTGATATCTGCAACAGCTCCTTCCCAATCTTCAATTAATAATTTGGCTTCACCTCTCTGACAAATGACAATATATAGATATTTAGACTAAAGTTTTAATAATTTTGTTTATCGAATGTGACGTAAAATAAAATAAAATAAGAACCTGGACTAAAGCTTCGGTATGTTCTTCATCAATGGTGAGAACTTCTGTACATGAATTTAAAGCATCTTTTCCTCTACCGAGTTTAACCAAAAGCTTACATAATCCAAAATGAAGATGAACATTATGTGCCAAATGATCAGGGTCTAATGCAAGGGCAGATTTGTAATCTTCCACCGCAACACGTAGTTTGCCCTTTTTCTCATTTTCTTCAGCCTGCAAAAAAGGTCAAACTTTGACTTTTGAACAAAAATTCAAAGGCTAATTAAATGCTAATTGCTAGTTGGATTTACATTTTTTGTCTTCTTGAGTATATTCTTCAATCCAAAATATGCTTTCTTTAATTCACTGTGCTCGGGATCTGAGCGGAGACCTTTTTGGTAATGCCTGAATAAATATATAAAGTTAAATAATAGTTAAAATTAAATTAATTAAAAGGGTATTTAAATAAAAACCTTGTAGCAACATCATGATCAGCTAAATAATAATAAGCACGACCACGAAGCAACAAAGCTTCTAGATTATCTTCATCTTCTTTAAGTATGTATCCTGCTTCTGAAATTGTTCTTGCATAATCCTTAGTAGCTAGTAATAACCTCACTTTTAGTATTTTAGCCTGAAAATGTTTTAAAAAAATGAATATAAGTATATTCAAATTATGAAAAAAGTTGACAGTTAATATTAATTTGTTTCGGTTGGTACCTGTGAGCATGCAGGAGAAAAAATAAGAACCACTTTATCGATGAAATCCAGTGCTTTTATAAAATCGCCTGAATCATAGAGAGATTTTGATGTATCTAAAGCACTTTGTGCTTGATGTAACTGAGAAAGCTCTTTTTCAACTGCTGAATTTCCAGGTTTTATTTCAAGAAATTTTTTGTAGCTCTTCTCAGATTCCTCATATCTACATTAGCCAAAAATCGCCTGAATCATATAAGTTTCTAATCAGAAACTATGAGAAATTATATTTAGTTTTAGTTGTCCTTAAGAATAATAGCTGATTTAGTGGATTTTAAAGTTTAACAAATTTGGGATTTGAATATGTCAATTCTTTTTAAATAGTATTGGATAACTTGGTGATCAAATGATTGTTATTTTCAAGATATAATAAAACAATGGAATTCCAATATCTATATAAGAAATAACTATATTATGTACAAAAAAGGTTAAAAAATAACCTGCATAATTCACGAAGAACAGAAGCTCGACGCCAACATGCTTCTGAAAGTGAAGGGTCAGCTTCAATTGCTGCATTAAGATCATTGATTGCTTCACTATACCGTTTCACCTTTATACTTTGTGAAACTCTTTCAAATAGTTCAGCAGTATCACCAGATTTTCCATCTGCATGAATATAAACATAAAAATTTAACAATGCCATCATGCAGATTTGGTAAAAATTAATGAGATGTAATGCCTTATTCAATACATTATTCTGAGGTTTGAATAACAGTTTAAAAGATCAAAACTTCATAAACGTTACAGATTAGAAAATCTGTAAAACGAGTATGCCTAATACTTGATACTACAATCAGCAAGCTTTTATTAAAACCTTTAAGCAGCTGAAATTCATTCAATTTTACAGTTTACAGCTAAAATTGACATAATAATCGACTAATTGCAGGGCTTGAGATGCCAATACGAACAAATCAGTTGAAAATTTTGAACTAAACCTCCGAGTCACAAATTCCGACGCTTTACATTTTCGTTCCCCTAAATATTACATAAGTATACTTACAAACAGAAAACCTAATAACTGAACATATCGCAATAACTAGATCATTCCGTATTTATCTCAATCGAAACACGGTAGAACTCCATTCGTGATCTGATCAAAATGTGAAGTCCAATTGAAACCACTAAAATCGAAAACGCAAAAAAGATGAAGCAGCAAATTACCTAGGGCAGAGACCAGGGGTTGGAGCAAAAGGAGTTGGCAAACGAAGACGAAGTGGAGTATGAATAGAGTGTATACGAGGCCTCTCCATGCTACCAAATCCATGGCGGACACCATTTTCAATATCTTCATGATCGTATTACTGTGTGTAATGGATTTGTGTGTAGCTTTGTATCAAATACATGTGAATATGTGATGGTTTCGTGGATTCGGAGTAGGATTTTGTGTTTTGGAGAGGGTGATGTTACAGGGATGGGAGAGTCATTCCACGTTATGTTAACCAATAACATTTCTACACGTGTAACTCATGTACAAAACTATTGGCTGACTAAAACCATTATTTTCCACGTGGAATAGTAAATTAACTAAGTTTTAACTTAAAACTTTTCATCTGAGGTAATTTTACACCACACTTTTTAATCTATATTTCACAATAATTGCATTATATGTTTATATAGTCTGCAATAATATTTATACGATGTAGCGTACACATAGAAAAATCCAGTATACAAATTAATTCCTATTCATCTAATTCGACCTAAAATAATTTTGAATATTAAACCCCCATAACCTTCGGCATGTTTATCATGTCTAGAATCTTATGTTACACATAGGTAAATAAAGAAAAGGTATAATTACAATCCTTTACAAATCCTTTACAAATATAACAAGCTAAGTTTCATGAGTAAGACTAAATTGTCTTCATTTTTATCATGCTATGTTAAAACTTTGTAGAAAGCATCAGTACCACAATAGATGCAACTATTATGTTCTTTTTATCCTTTTTAATATAGTATTCTTATTTATAATTGTGGTCAGGGGTGATCGAGTTTTATTCATTATGTACACGATCTAAATGTTATTATACTTACTTTTTAACCTTCGCCCAATATTATAAATTATATTTAACTAAAAGTTAGATCGAAATGTTAGACTATCACGGCTAACTCAAACTGTTACGTCCTCCGTTTCAAAATAAGTAATACACTTTTCATTTTGGGATGTTTCAAAATAAATGATACACTTTGAAACTTTTCTTATTCGGTAAAATATAGTGGGACTCATATCCACTAACTATCTCATTTAATAAAGTAAAATTACTCATTTACCCTTACTATTAAACATCATTAAACTCACTTTATTCATAATATGTGGGACCCATCACTCGCTAACTATCTAATTTAGTCTTCATTTCAATTTTTTGTGTCAAAAAACATGAAAACTAATTTGTATCACTTATCTTGAAACGCATGAATTATATGAATCCCAAATGTGTATTATTGTTAAACTATGTGTTTGATAAAAATTCTTAGAAGAGCCCAACGACATACGTAAAACTCACTAACTGGTTATTTCGATTCATATACTTAGGCCCATAACCAAAGGCTTAATATCTGGGCCAGAACGGTGGCTCATTAAGGCTTAATGTACGGACCATGATCATATTGTTTGATTTTTATCAAATATCCAACACGACCACGTTGGAAAACTGTTAGAAATATCGAAAAATATGTAAAATTTATTGGTCGTCTATTTGCGCAAATAGAAAGTTACTATAAATGACACAATCGTTGATGTGTGTTGGTAGTTAATGAGAGTAATTGATCAAATATATATTCTGATCCAAAGATTGTAGATATTTTAATACTGGTATGAATAACTATATGGTACACAGACTATTAATTTTAACAATTAGATAAGTAAACTTAATTCCAGTGTTTTGTTATGTAGGCATTGAGATATGCTCATTTTTTTAAATTTAAAATGACCAAAGGACATGGGTCTACGGAGTCCCTTGGATCCAAGTCTTGAAAAGGTGAACCTTCGAATTAATTTTGCTACTACACTTTTTGATGCTTGTATCACATTGTACCATTGTTTCTACATATTGTACAAATAACTAATGCAATTGTTGTGATAGATGTACTAGAATATGTGGTGCAAAAATCACTACCTTTTTAGAAAGAGTAAATATGTAAAATGAGAGATGTCCTTGAAAGGTGGGTACCAACAAGTTTCGAAGCAAATTGATTTATCTAATTTCAATAAAGTTAATTAAATTAAAAATATTATCTCCCATTTTATAATTTGGATATTGACCTAAACTTATAGGACAGGCCTCCCCAATAGTACTACTAGTAAAAACTGCGTTGGAAAGTCAATAAATAACTTTATCAGTAAGAGTCCACAAATAGTGCCCTAAACTTGTAGGGTAACTTCTATTTCTCTTACTTTTCGAAAAAAGAAGAAAGTGTATAATGTTTTTTTCCCCATTATAATCATAATATAATTGAAAAATAATGTGTTTAAGTGTGACCTGAAAGTATATACGGCTTTTCGTATGTATTTAATTATGATCTGGTCCTGTATTGGAGATAATGGACAAAACTACTGATATGTAAGTAATACTATATATCTGTAGATTCTTTAAGCTATAAATTATTAAAAGGGTGTTTGAAAAAGTTTGTTTAAAGGTTTATAAGTATATGTAAACTTTAATAAGTCATATTGTGTAAATTTATTTATACTCATATAAGCTTAAAACTTTATAAATAACCTTTTCTTAACACCCAGAGTTTAACATTATACAAAAATATATAGTGACTTATTGAAGCAACTTTATTTTCTTCAAAATTAACGTGGCTACGCAGGCCTAATAGAAGAACGGACCATTTTGTTTTTTGAAGCCCAAGATCGTGTGAGAAAATGGGATATGGTAAAAATGTCATAACTTTCAGCTCAGGTCTCCGTTTCAGACTCACGAGTAACCAAATCGAAGCTTTGGACACTTTATTTACGTTTTTGTGTTTTTTCGTTAAAAGGTCACAACTTTCAGCCCGGTTTTTGGCCCGTTTTTCGTTTTAGGCTCATTCGAAAATCTGGGCCATATTTAAAGTGTATTTTGTCATATGGAATAAAGAATTTATGATTTGCAAACTTTGAATTTTCTCTCCCGAAATTGTGTTCTACGTGTTAGAACAAGTTTTGAAAGCCAATTCACGGCATTCTTTTGAATCAATGTGTTTTGTGTTAGATTAATCCAGTATTCATTTGAAACAACGGAGTCTAATCTTTTCTATCTTTTCAGTACTACATCAACTAGTGTCTTGAAATGAACATTAGTAATATAATATTGTAGCAAGTTTTGAGTTTCTATTTTCTTCGTGTTTTGGTTCGGGTATAGTTATATACTTATATTAATAACACTAGCTACAAAACCCGCCCGATGGGCGGGTATGCTGTAAATTTTAGTATGTAGAAAAATATCCAAAAACTTTATATATTTCTAAATGACATAATAATCGATAGATGTGATGATGATTTTGTACAAAAAAACGGTAAATGAAGAAATGTTACACGGGCATTTTATTAAATGAAGAATCCAGCTTTTTATGCCGTAATCCGTAATATCTGAAGTCTGGTTCCGTTGCACAATCCAGCTTTTTATGCCGTAATCATAGAATGCCGGTTTTATGGAAATTATATTGAGTCGTGTATCACTTCTGAATAAAATACGATTGAGTCGCTGATTGATCTTTTAAATATTTATTTGTTTCCTTGTATGTAAGATCTTTTAAATAGTTATTTATTTGTTTCCTTGTATGTAGGAAGCCGTATATGGAGCATATGAATGTAGACCGTAAGCCGTACCAGATTCGTTTGCCGTATATGGAGCGTATGAATGTAGACCGTAAGCTGTACCAGATTCGTTTGTATTAGTGCAAATGATGTGGACCAATCAGGGAATTCCAAGTGGCATTATGGACGAATATGAATGCTTAGAATTGTCATGGTGTCAAACCCTCTTCAAATTTAGGCCTCATATATAGGGTATGATTTTTATATTAAAATGGGTTTTAAAAGATCTTAAAAATATTGAGACAATCAAAATATTGTTTTAACCTCAATTTAGGTAAAAAGACCAACCTTTTTTTTCTCTCTTGGATTTCTAAGTTGACACAATATGAGATGAAGCAAAAAAGAAAAGGAAACTTGGTAATTCGGACCAAAAGCTGAATTATGAAAAGCAATTCATATAAACTCCTTCCAATGTTTTTTTTAGTATTTGACCTTTCATTAAGCACTTTATAGAGTATTTGAATTAAGTTCTCAATTACATAACTTTCAAATATTGTTAAAATTACATATTTACCCCATAATAATAAGTAGTTAAGTATATATTTGATATTTCATAGGCAAGCTTGCTACTTAGGCTTGTGCATGGTTCAAAAATCGAATTGAACCGTCCAAAACTGCAAAGTGAGAATCGAAAAAATGGTTTCGGCCGGACCGAGTATTGAACCGTTGACGCGGAACTGACCGGAAATCGGCCAGAGCCAAAACGGAAACTGAGGTAGTTTCTTCGACTTTTTTGGTTTTTTCTCGATTTAGGACCAAATGAGAACCACTTTTTCATTAAAATTAAGACCGAGAAACCAAAATGAGATAGCTCAGTACGGTCCACGTCAGGTCTTAAAACCACATTTGCAAGATGTGATTTAGGATGTGGTTGGATGTGATTGTCGGGGAAATGATGGTTTGATTATATGGTTCCGGTTGGTTCTCATTTTATTTACACGTAGCTATTACTACTTACTGTGTAGTCATCCAAATTTATTACTTTTAATCGAAGTTTTTCTTTAATGAGTATTTTTTTGGTGGTATATGATTTTTTGTTGTTACATTTAATATTTTTCTATTACAAAATATTTCTCTTGTTAGATACTAACATTTTTCCAAAAACAAAAGGTAAAAAGAATACCATGAGCTGTCACTAGATAACATACTTATTAACACACTTACACCTAGCTAGTCATGTAAACGAACAAAATGCTAAACGAACCGTTTGTAAAAGTATTCAACAACAGTTCATCAATGTTCGTTCGTTTAGCTCAAAAAACAAGCACAAATAAGATTGTGAGTTCGTTTAGTTAAACAAACAAATATGAACAGAGGCCCGTTCATAAACGTTTGGTAACCGTTTGTTAATGTTCGTTTGTATATGTTCATTCATTTTTGTTCGATAACTTTATAAGCTAAGTATCTTAATTATTAGACAAATAAGCACAACCAACAGGCCAACAATATAAAAATGAGTGTATATAAAAATTATTTTGTATTAGGTGATATATGATCGTTCGTTTATGCTCATTTATCTTCTTAATTAAAAATAATGTGTTCGCAAACCATTCGTAGACAAACTAATTTCTTAACAAATGAATACAATCACAAAAAATCATTCGTTTAAGTGCCGTGCTCGTTCGTTTGTTCAGTTAAATTTAAATAAACAAACATAAACATCCCACGTTTGTATTCTTCGGTTAATTTACAAGCCTCCCGTTACACCATTCCAAAACAATGAAACATGATGAGATAGGGAGAAAAAACCACCAACTCATTTTTGCCAAATTTTCATTCTTTATCTTCACATTGGTCTATTAAAATTTTCCAAAAAATACCCAAGCAAATCAAACACGCCTAAAAATTAGCCACAAAAGAATTTTAACGAACCCATAAACATTGGGAGTTGATATGAAACTCAACTTTCTTTTGATTCAGACAGCACATTGTATAAATAATATTGCAAATAAACATATTAAATAATAGTTTTGGTATTTAGATTAAAAATTCCTAAATTCACCTTTAAATTTATTTATTTTTAGCTAAAAAGGTATCGGATGTATATATCACCCTTGTAAATATATTACTTTGACTTTTAGGTCAACAAGTAAAGCAATTTTCTTTTTCAAGTTTTTTAACTTTTGAGGGAAAATCAAAATAAATAAATAAATAAATAAATAAAGATGAAAAAGATTTGCCTGGGTAAAAGTTAAATGACCAATGTTTTCGTGACCGGGTCGGACCGCCCAGTCGGATCGGGCGAACCGGAAAAATGGCACAAGACCGGCCCGATGTAAGCGGGCCAATAAGCCAAAACTGAACCGGAATGAACCGGCCGGTTTTCAACAAAACCGGAGTAAACCGGCTCCAAAAACCGGAAAAAACCCGACTTCAAACAGGTTTTGTCGGATTTTAATTAGAATCAAGACAAAATGCAAGATTCTAATCGAAATGTTGAAAACTGCTTTCGCGTTATGGAATATATATATTGCTTCAAGCTAGTACCCTTTTTGTTCTGAGAGCAATGTGGGACAAAGAAGTGAAGAAGTGTAGTATGCTTTTGTTTTTCCTCCTTTTCTGTTGTAATATAAATTAACACAGCCATGTGGGACAACAAAATAGCTACTGTGAACGAACAAATTTATTTTCCATTTCTTTCTTTTTAGATTTTCAAGTTTTTAATTGGTAATTTTAATTATTTTATTACCAATTCACTTTATATTATCTAATATATATCAGTTATATGATTGTTGTATCATACCTATGCAACAATATTGTGAGTCGGTTCAACCGCCCGGCTCATCCGGTCCGACCGGTTCGACCGTATTTAAAGTATTAGCCGGTTCGATTAGAAATCCGGGTTTTAAAACATTGTAAATGACACACGACACCAAGAAAAACATAAAGAAATACAAAAAAGCATCCCATGAGTGAGAATGGGGATGACTATTTTTTGTCCAGTCAATTTCCAACACATATTGGTCCCACAATAATTCTACGTGGTCCCGCCTCATATTTCCATTTAAATTTGGACCAAACACCTTATAGTTTCATTTTTTTCATATTAAACCCCGACTAAAATATGACTTCGAAAATTTGGTTTTTTAGAACATGAAAACAAATAACTCGGTATTTCTGAGGCTAAAATTTTTTATAAGCTGCAATCTTAATATAAATTTCAAAGTTTTTAATGACTTAATGTATTCAATAATTGATAATCTTTTTAAATGATGTATTGATAAAGTTAAAAGTTGCTTTTTACCATCTATTTGACATCCCCATGAAAAAAATAACCGCTTTAAGGAGGGGGAAATGAAAAAAAAGGGTGCAAAAATAGACAAAATTAAGTCTATAAATACATGTTATTATGCTACATAAAACACACGTACATGATGATGAGACATTCAAATTAATCAAGAAGGACAATCAAGACATGATCTACTTAATTATTGCTAGCGAATTGCCTCATGGATCCCATAGTCGAACCATAAGATGCAAACTTCATTAGATCTTGGGGCAACAATGGCCGGCCACCTTCTCCTCCCATGCCCAAGAAATCTCTTGTTAATCCATTGTCGACTCCACTAAAACTCCGGTTCATCATCTTTAATGGCACCGTTGTTTCATTTCTTGGCATGATCATTTGTTGGTGGTCAAGATTGCTCCCTTGAGGACTAGAATTATTGGATGAATTGTTGTTCATTGCACTCGAGACTTGTAGTTGAGTGGTGACATGATCCGGGAGAGAATTCATGTGTGTGTTGTTCACCAAACTGACTGCGGTGTTTGATGTTGTGGATGATGAGTTCATGAGCCCAAAACTTGTTCCAAAGATCGATGGGTTGCTTCTGGTCGAGCCCATTTGAGCCGCTTTCTGAAGCAGTGCGGTTGCAGACATTGGGCCCGTGGATTCGGTTTGATGCGTTTGGTTCATTGAGTATAAAGAAGCTAATGTGTCATCTTTTTGACCTTCCGTCCTTGGTGTTAATGATAAACTTGGCATTTGGTTTGAGTTTGTAAAATTTGGCATAGAAGCCGAACCATACGCATTAACCATATCGGCTAAACCCGCAGAACTCGATGACATGTAAAGATTCGAATTCATTGTCATTTGATCCATTGGAGAAAGATTGAGTTGGGAATTTGCTTGGTCTAACCAAAGTGACAATCTTGGCTTGTTTTGATCCCCAAAATCAGGTCTAAAACCCGAACCGAATTGTGAGATCCCCGAAAACCCATGAGGGAAATTAGGGTTATTCGGGTTCATCATTGATTCGTTCATGCCTTCATTCTTTAACCCAATATTGTTCGGTGTCACTGAGTTGAGTCTCACGCTTTCTTCAGCCAACGCGTCACAAAAAGCGCGATGAGTTATAAAACTATCCTTCCTACATAA
The DNA here is from genome assembly GCA_963853835.1 of Calendula officinalis. NCBI lineage: Eukaryota > Viridiplantae > Streptophyta > Magnoliopsida > Asterales > Asteraceae > Calendula > Calendula officinalis. Next base: position 77,124,965 of record OY970822.1, read on the forward strand.
AAAAAGTTACACCAAAACATTAAAAGGTGACACTAACTAATTAAAACCAGTCACATTTAATGGCATATGCATTAAATTATTAAAGTCCAAGCATTTATTTCAAGATCATTTAGAACCAAAAACAAAAACCAAGATTCTTAAAAAATTTAATAACTAACACACACACCTGGAGAAAAGTGTGCCACAGTCGCATTTGTACTCTCTAGTACCACAAGTCTTGGAATGTGCTTTCCAGTCAGATTGCACTGCATACTTCTTGGAGCATTTTTCACACTTCCATTTCTTCTCGCCGTGTTTCCGGCTGAAATGTTTCTTGATTCCGGTGAGATCTCCGAGTGCTCTTGCCGGATCATGGTGGACACATGACACTTCTGGGCAAATGTAGACTTTCTTTTTAATGGGTTCTTTGTTGTTTCTTTGCTTCAACTTCCATGGCAGATTGTGACCTCTCCGATGAAGTTGAAGGTTTTGGTCTCTTTGAAAGCCTTTGTTGCAGATTTCACATACGAATCGGTTTGTTGCCATTAGGGATTTTGGTGAAAGTGCCATTACTTCAGCATCTGGATCTGTTTAAATTTGTAATAACAGAGAGATTAGCGCCAGAATTGAAGAAATTTAACTAATTAATACATCCGCATTAAGATCTTGATTTATTTTCAAATTAATTCAAAAGATTATTGCATTCAAACTCTAATCAGTGGATCGATCCAAAATTATATGAAATTAATACTCAAAATTGAAAATAAAACATTAATTTCGACATACATAAATGGACTCTTTTACTCCCGTGATGATTGAGTAATCAAATTAAGTTAATTTTTTATTGACTTGTCAATGATATAGAATCACGTGTTAATACCAAAGTATTAGATAGTAACTTCACACATATAAATTATCTACAACTTTGAAGATTTAATTGAACACATGCACTAGTATTAGTATTAATAGCTTCTTGCTAGTTTGTGTTATCGAAAATGTTAATTGCCGTTAAGATATTGCATCAGAACTTAGTGTAAAGAAATTCATTAACTGAGCCAAAGGAAAAGAACAAATTAAATCTCAATTAGGATTAATTAGTTTTTCTAATTAATAAGACTCTAAGTTATACAATCAAGAAATCTTTAAATTTTCATTTACCAATCTAGCTAGTAAGCTAGATACTAGAACTCACAAAATCTTTATGTTACAATATATGTTTGTGTGCATGTTGAGAGGATATAAAAACACACAGAAGATGATATGTATATATATATGTGTGTGTTCATACCTGGTGTGCCTGGTAAATTTCTCTTCTTCTTGAGATTGGATATGGGTTTAGGGTTAGGGTTTGGTTCTTGAGGTGGTGGTGGTGGTTGACTGTGATGATGAAGATGATGATCTTGAAGAGGAACAGGAAACATCTCACCAGACATCATATTTTAGAAGTATTTGTTGCCTTTAATTTTTTCAGGTAAGATTAAGATTGAAAGCTAGCTTGGGTTGTAGTTTAGCAAATAAGACTTGGAAAAACAAACAAGAAGATTTTGAAAACAAAACTAGAAAACAAAAACAAAGTAAACACAGGAAAGGATTTAATTTGGTTTTATGTATTAAAACAAAACTTCCAAGAGAGGTATATGTGTTAATATGTAGGATTGTGCCAAAAGAGAACTAAGAAACAATTTAACTTTTAAACACAAGCTAGATTTGTAGATAGCTGAAACAAGAAACTGATTCAACTAAAACAAACAAAAAACACAATAATCTAAAGAGAGACTGGTCTTCCAGACAGAAAGAGAGATCTGGTTGAGTTTACTTCCAACTAAATTGTTGTGTTTTCTTGGTGTTTTTATCACTAACAAAACACCAAAAACAAGAAAACCCCAATACTCTCAAACCTCTTTATAAACAGAATATTTCATCTCTCTCTCTCTCTCGTTCGTCTTCTATCTCTTTATCTTTAGCCCTTATTTTCAATGTCGCTCAGCCATCGGTTTAGCAGCTTGGGTCCCTCTTGCCCTTCTCTCTCTTTCTCAAAAAAGAAAAATAAATAAATTTATATATTTATTATGTGTATATTGGCTGTTTGCTGCTTGTAATCAGAATGTGTAGAGTTGTGTGTAATTTGGAGGTTTTCGCACCTCAAATTCCTATTATCAACACTATGTACCTTTTGAAGCATTTAATATTCTTTACACGTATATACATGCACACAACTAGAGAAAGTCTAGCTATAGATTGAGAAGTGAGACTTTTTTATTATTTGTTTAAAAAGACTATGAGAAACAATATAGTCTAAAAAGGTAACCAATTTCACCTCGATTGTATAATACAAGAAAATAGAATTTAATTAGATGATGTACGTACAAAGGTCGTCTAGTAATATCTTTAGTTTACAAAAGTTCTTTTTCCGAAATCAACGTACAATTTGTTGGCATGTTTTCAAACTGTAAAGTTTTCATTTGAATTTTCACAATTTTTTGGTAAAGAAAAATAATAATATTAAATTCCATATTGACTCTTTATTTCCTTTCTACTTGTAATAATTTAATGATTTTCAAGTAAGACTTACTTTTGGACAGAGAATAGGTTAAAAATGTCATCATCACATTATTCTCATAATAATTCGATGTATATTGTGTTTTGAAATGTAGTATGAATGCAGAAAGTGTGTACCAAACATATTAATCCATTTCAAAAAAAACTTATATGCATTTTTTTTTGGTAACGTGAGTTCCCTAATCCCGCGAGATATGTTTTTTGTATTGCATTAAGTTAATTGTGTATGAGATAATAATTTTACAATTTCAGCACTAAGCAAAAGAATCCGTTAAATTTAACATATCAGTTCTTTTTGCAAATTATAGGAGTTGAAGTCAAACATAAAGTTGTGGGTCTTGATTAAGAAGAAATTAAGATAAAGATTAGCTTATTTTACTCCCCCTCCATCCATGCAAAATAATCCCCAGAAATAAGTTATATATATGTATTTGATGGGATGTTTACTTTTGTTATATTGATTTGAAAAAAAGTGGGTTACCTTTATAAAATGATTACTACATAATTAAAGATTGGACCTTTAAAAGAAAAGAAGTCTTTATAATTTAGGGTTTGAAGGTCCCGAGGAGGGAGAGAGGAGTCCGTGATACCTGTGACTGTGGGGTCTCCAATGGCTTCTTTTGGTCTGTACATCTGATGATACCATTCGACTCCATTCATTTTTTTATCTTTATAAATTAAACTGCATGCATGCATGTGTTTGATGTTATGATGGATGATAAATAGGGTCCTAGCTATATATATCCCCATGGACTGGACTACATTTTATTTTTACTCATATTTAGGTATACTCTTTCTTCAAACAACTAGTAAAAATTAGTCGGGAGCTTCGGCCATGTAATTACCCCGGGAGTACAAAAAATACTTCGTATATTTTTTTATTTTTCTTGATTTAATTAGCTTTTGTCTTAACTAAATTTCTTAGTTGATCAAATTATAAATGTTGTTTTGTTTCTAAAACACTATAATATCCAACTTTGAGTGTAGTTAAAATGATCCCTTTTAGTATTATATTTTCTTCACACTTACTTTCCTAGTTTTGTATATATAAAATGTATACATTATATTCCTACATTAAATGTATTGAATTTTATGTATACCAAGAAATTAAATTATAGTGTAGGCAAATCGATCACGGAGGAAAAAAAATGTTTATAAAAGGACGGATCGAGATGATGATGATGATGATAGATGATAAAAACTTGCAGAGGTGCACAGTAACACCATATGCAGCCCCACTCCTCTGCACTGCATTTTCTCTGCACGGATGGATGATTGGGTTGGGTTGGTACCGCCTGATCCGTCTATTTGATTGGTCAATACCCGTCTACCCCTCGCATCGCATCAGATGATTGTACCTTTTGCACTGCTTATATCATCACTTCTACGCTACAAAATTTGCAAGTTTAGTTCAATAAATGTTGTCAATTTTTGATAAAAAAATTATGCAATTCGAATCTTGCATTACATAACTAAAGTTAACAAAAACTGAGGCATATTAAATGTCCAGTTAAAAGAAGTGAGCATAATCCAATTTATCCGCTAGATTATCACGTTGGCGCCTTTTATCATCGAAGAAATTAGAGTTTCGAAACCATCAAAGAGCTCAAAATGTAGATTCAATCACCGCAACCTACCCTTTTTTGGGTACCTCGAAGATGGGTTGATTTGTCACTGATTTATGGATGCCTAAAATTGTTGAGTCCGGACATGTACATATCATCATATTGACGAATAATTAATTATAATATATGTTAGCAATTCTTAAAAAAAAACTCAATTTTCATAACGTGCAAATAATATGGATGACATGGTTGTGGTGCATCTTAATTTGTCACTTCGTGCCCACACGCAAGATACCAGCCCACCCATGTGTTAGTTTTTACACTACAAATTCTTCTTTGTCCCGACATTAGTCCAAGAAAAAGCATTCATATAATTTATAAAACTAAACGGAACGCATAACTTTGGTTTGAAAAATTATATTGTTTTCTACAAAAGATTATGTACTTCATCCTTACATATATGCATTAAATGATTGAAATATAGAATATTTATTAATTCTCTTTACTAATCTCATCATTTGATTTGAACTAGAGATGTGAAATAGAACTAAAATCTGAACTCGTTCTCGTACCGAACGGGAAGCCGGAATATTAAAAAATAGTTCGGGTGTCGGATCCAACTTTTTCATGAAATCATGCATAAGATCTTTCCGGTACGAATACATCACGTATAAAACAATTAAATTTTAAACTTAAAACTTAAATTTAATTAATCATATACTTGAAATTTATATCGGAAAAATAAGTTATGAGTATATGACTCTCAATTCGTGGTTAAAGAAATCAAGGATTCAAGGGGAATGATATGTGGCAAGGGGTTTTGACTACAATGTCATAGCTGACTTCGTTGGCCCCACCTCCCACCCTCTCCTCAATCCTCATAATCCCGAATTTAAATTCAATAAAAAATACACTACTATTAACTTGTATTAGTTTTATAATATTATTTCAACTGCTTTTGTTTCTATACGTTTGGATCTTGTTACCAAATCTGTTCTCCTTACAAAAAAATGACTCTAAAATTGTGGGTCTATTTCTTAACTGAATTTAGTAAATTAAATGGAAACATTTACTTATTTATCATAATCAATAATAGTATAAAATATGTTTTTGAAACCTGGACATGGTTTTTCGAAGTAGGTACGTCAATGTCAATTAAAACCAATAAATATATAACTACAACTGTTCATCAGAGACTTGTGCCAACAATGATTCAACCAAAGTCATTATAATCATTCAACTGACATTCAACTGATATAATAATACTATAAATACTGAGTCTCTTCAGTTTATTTGATTCCACAATTATAAACACTCAGGTGTTGTTTGTTTTCTGATAAAAGGTATTCCTGGGGTCTTTTGTCTTCGCGGCGCAGACCACGCGCAGAAAAAACCTCCCGCAGATGCAGGGGCGGTACCAGAACAATTTCTAAAGGTGGGCAAACTTTTAGATTGGAAGTCATGTTTTTTAGTAATGTTTTTTTAAAGTTAAATCGTAAACAAAATCAAATCAATTTTAGTTTGAAGAAAATCTAATCATAAACTAAATCAGTCAAAATCAAAATTCGCTTGTTAATTAAACCAAGAATAAAATTTTTAAAATTTAGCAATATAAAAAATAGAATATAATATTTTATAATGGTAGATTTCGTATATAAAATTTGTATTGTTAATCCATATTCGTATTTAATTTTGTTATAACAATAAAGTAAATTCTTCAAAGTGTTTATATATCTCACTAGTTAAAATACACGTATAATCAAATAAATTGCAAACATAACATTTTTAAACTAAGAAAAATAAGGAGAAAATCAGTCAAAAGAAAAAGAAAATTTTAATGATAAATAGAGCAAAAGAAACATTATAAAAGAAATAAGGAAAAAATTAATTTAAAAAAATTCATATGAAAAAAAGTTGGACTGAATGTTATATGTGTTAAGATTAATGAGTTAACCACTAAACTAATATACAACGTGAATTAGTTATCGCTCATACATTATATATATTTTAATGAGCAGAAGCTAAAAATAAACTGACCTATAAAAAATTTATACTAATCGGAAAAAATTTAGGGTGGGCAGATGCCCACCTTGCCCACCCTCTATAACCGCCACTGCGCAGATGTTTGTTTTTTGGAAGCTCGCAGATCTTTTTATGTCTGCAGAAAGCTTTAGGCATTAGCTTCTTGGGTCTTCCAAACCTAAAAAAACACATATCCTCCAAACAACATACTATATTGTTATATTGATTATTTTAATGTTGTTAGACGTAGGATATATTAAATTTTGATTTATTTGAGCAAGTCTACAGATGTTAAAAAACAAACAACAGCTTTCTTGCAGACTGCGGACCTTTGGTCCACCCAGAAGCTGCAGTAGTTGGCAGATGTGGTCTGCAGACAGCAGATTTTTTTGCTCTAAAAAAACAAACAGCACCTCAGTCTCTTTAGTTTATTGGATTCCACAATTATAAAATACACAAACACATAAATAACAAATATCATATTAAATTAACTTGGGCCCCACAATTTTAGGATCTCAACTCTTCCTTGAACCGCCAAAGCTAACCGACGAGTATCAAAGGAATAGACATGCCAATGAGGGGTAGAAACTGATGGCTTCCGTTAACCCTTCATTGAAACCAATCTAATTGATGGATTTTGATAAAGTTAGTACATGAATACTGAATATGGATGTTTTTATGGCCGGATATCGATGGTGATTTGACAATTAATATCCATTGATGATGTCTACCTTGATATACCATGCACATGTAATTGCCTTTCTGATCATGTGGGTATGGATAAGAAGAGTGGAAGTGAAATTATATTGATATTGATAAAAAATTAAGTTGCATTTAAGGAGTTACATTATTTTTATGAATTACTGAAAAATAAATCTCAAACATTGACTAATAAGATCTAATAGTCAAGATTAATCACATATTTTATACATTGAGGGTATTTTGGTCATTTTTCTAAAATTTTTATTTTATTTTTTATTTTAAAATTTTTATTTCTTTTTATTTTTTTATTATGAAGGGGTATTTTGGTCATTTGACACTTAAAAAAATTTCGATTTTTTTGTTTTTTGTTTTTTGTTTTTTGTTTTTTTATTTTTTTATTTTTTTATTTTTTTATTTTTTTATTTTTTTTTTCATTAAAAAATAATATTTACTCCCTCCGTCCCACAGAAAAGTTTACATTTCTCCTTAAAATTTTGTCCCACAAAAAAGTTTACTTGAGTGATACGAGTTATTATAAGCAAATTCAATCAACGGTAGGTGGGAATCCCACGACCCACCGTACTCTAAGACACACGCCCTCAACATGTCTTCAAGCGTTTGTATTGTTCTTTCCGATTGCCCATCGGTTTGAGGATGATACGCGGTACTCAAGTTCACCCGCGTCCCCAATTCTCGTTGCAAGCTATTCCAAAAGTTCGAAGCGAAACGAGAATCTCTATCGAACACGATAGAAATCGGAATACCATGTCGGGATACCACTTCATCAATATACAATTTCGCCAACCTACTAAGTGAGGCGGTCTCACTAGTAGCCAAGAAATGAGCACTCTTCGTCAAACGATCAACTATAACCCAAATCATGTCGTGACCCCTTTGTGTGCGTGGCAATTTCGTCACGAAATCCATGGTAATCCGATCCCACTTCCACTCGGGAATCGGTGATTGAGTCAAAGTTCCATACGGCTATTGGTGCTCGGCCTTCACTTGGGCACAAATATGACATTGACCCACACAACGGGCAATGTCGGTCTTCATCGTCGGCCACCAATAAAGGGCCTTTAGGTCGTTGTACATCTTCGTGCTACCCAGGTGAACCGATAACCGAGAATTGTGAGCCTCGGCTAAGATCAATTCCCGCAAACCCCCGAGTAACGGTACCCAAACCCGAGATTGGTACGTCTTCAAACCCCGTGAATCTTCTTCCAAATCATCCTTCCTCTTAATCAAAATCTCGGTCTTCAAATTTTCAACATTCAAGGCTTCCATTTGTGAAATCTTCAACCGGGACACCAAATCCGATCCAATTTCCACCCGCATAAATTGTACCCACCCAGAATCCCCATTTCTACTCAAGGCATCGGCCACAACATTCGCCTTTCTGGGATGGTATCGTATTTCACAATCGTAGTCTTTAATTAATTCTAACCATCTTCGTTGCCGCATATTCAATTCTTTTTGCATGAACACGTATTGCAAACTTTTATGATCCATACAAATCACGCACTTAGTATCGTACAAATAATGTCTCCATAACTTTAGGGCGAAAACCACCACCGCCAACTCCAAATCGTGAGTCGGATAATTCTTTTCGTGATTATTTAATTGCCTCGAAGCATAAGCAATAACCCGATCTCGTTGCATCAACACGCAAGCCAAACCCGCAAGCGAAGCGTCAATAAACAATAAAATCTTCCGGGCCTTCGGGTAAGGCAAGAATCGGAGCTTGACATAATACTTGTTTTAGGGTTTGGAAGGACTTCTCGTGATCATCACACCACAGAAACGGTACATCCTTACAGGTCAACTTCGTCATTGGGCCCGCTATCTTCGAAAAATCTTTAATAAACCGGCGGTTTTATCCCGCCAAACCCAAAAAGCTCTTTATTTCGGTTGAATTTTTGGGAGCAACCCAATTCATAACCGCCTCTATCTTCACCGGGTCCACCTTTGCTCCATTCGTACAAATCACGTGACCCAAAAAGTGAACTTCTCGAAGCCAAAATTCGCACTTCGAGAATTTCGCGTACAATTGTTCCCGCTTCAACATTTTCTCATGCTCTTCTTCGGTCTTGGAATAAATTAAAATATCGATACACGTACGAAGTGCACCGTCTTTCTTTTTGGTCGATTAGGTCATCAATACAAGGCAAAGGATACCGATTCTTTAGCGTTCTCTTATTCAATTCCCGATAATCGATACACGTACGAAGTGCACCGTCTTTCTTTTTCAGGAACAAAACCGGAGCTCCCCAAGGTGAGGAACTCGACCGAATAAAGCCCTTATCCAATAAATCTTGGATTTGTGTCATCATTTCCCGGATCTCGGATGGTGCCAAACGATACGGTGCTCTAGCCACAGGATTGGCACCCGGCACCAAATCAATTTTGAATTCTACCTCCCGAACGGGAGGTAACCCAGGTAAGTCTTCGGGAAACACCTCCGGGTATTCCGAAACCACCCGAAGATCACTAACCACTTTCTTTTCCTTTTTCACATCGATCACATAGGCCAAAAATGATTCACAACCCTTGGTCAAGGACTTACGAGCTTTCATCATGGATATAATGGGTATGGTCGGGGTCGCATGGTCTCCCCGGACCACGACATGTGACCCGTCGGGTAAAAGAATGGTAATTAACTTTTGGTGACAATTTATGTTGTCCTTATTAACACTTAACCAATCCATACCTAATACCACATCAAAGCCAGATATCGGCATAACAAGTAAAAGAATCGAAAATTTCACGCCATCAATATCAATACTAGCCCCGGACACGGATGTCGTGACCGGGACCATTTCACCATCGGCCACCTCTACCTCTAGAGGTGTGGCGATCAAAGAAGTAGGAAATTTCAATTTGTCACAAAAACCCTTTGAAGAAAACGAACAATTTGCACCCGAATCAAATAATACACGTGCGGGTATGGAGTTTATTAGAAACATACCCGTGATGACATCATCGGTAGTGGTAGCATCCTCCACCGTCATTTTGAATGCCCGACCCGTAGGTGGTGGATGACCTTTCCTCTTTTGACCTCCCGACGATGCCGATCCCTCGCCCGAACCCGAACCTTTCCTCGTTGGACAATTCACGGCCCTATGCCCCTCTTTCTGACAATTCCAACAAACACTATTCTCCAACTTGCATTCCGAAGACTCATGCCCGTGTTGCCCACACTTGATACACCTACGAGTTTGTGTCGTACACGGACGGGCATGAGAGGACTTACACGGTAGGCACCACGGGTTCTTTTGTTTGGAACCTTGAAGTATTTGTTTCCGACGATCATTTCCCGACTTATGATTTCCTTGGGATTTCTTGTGGTTGCTCGAGCTTGATTATTCATACTTTCCCTTATAAAACGGGGCCTTCTCCCGACTCATCACCTTTTGGGCTAAGAGATCACTCTCGGCCGATTTGGCAAGATCAAAGGCTTGTAAAAGAGTTCCCACAAGCCTTGTTACATTTCGGTACTTGGGCAACAATGCCCCGACAAAATGCTTGATTTGGGTAGATTCATCGGGTACCCGTTGAGTCACAAACCGAAGCTTCCCATTAGATTGAAGGATAAACTCATCCACCGTCAGCCTATCATTCATCTTCAACATCATAAATTCATCCCGAATTTTATCCAACTCAAACGGGCTACAATACCTAGCCTCCACTTGATCCCTAAATTGTTTCCACATGATCGCATCCATCAGTTCATTACTAAAATTTGCGGTCAACCCATCCCACCAATCCATAGCCGGTCCCCCCAACATCCTAGATGCATACCGGACCTTCAAATGGTCCTCACCACTACACGCAATGAGTGCCTTTTCGGTAGCCCTAAGCCACATTAAGGTTTCCGCCGGGTTGGTACTCCCACGATACTCGGTTGGCTTGCAATCGAGGAAGTTCTTGTAGGTACATGGTTTCTTCTCTACCGGGAGAGGTTGGTAGAAGAATTTTTGGTGTTGGGCATTAGCAATTGGTACGGTGTGGGTGGGGTGCGGTTGTGGTATGCTTGCATTTGTGGATGAGGAGTCATTTCGGGGGAAGACGGGAATGTGAGTAGTTTAAGTGAAATGTGGGGGTGGATTTGCTTGGGTGGTAGGTGGTAAGGTAGACCGAGCCTCGGGTCGCGGCTCAGACGATTGGCTTTGGCGGAGGGCTCTAATGGTATCCTCAAGTTCCGTGTTTCGGGTTTCCAATAACACGATATACTCTTCATTCGGTATTTCGTCACCACCCGAGGTTGCGGCCCCATCATTCCCAAGGTTCGTATTCGGCGGGGTTCCCTCTAGCAAGTTTCCATCTGTAGCCATTCCTGCTTTCAACACAACATCTCACTAAGGCTTAGTTTACTCCGTTAGAAAACATCTACTATGTACTAAGCTCAAATCACACTTGCTCTAATCCCTCTAGTACGGAAGGTTTGACCAAACACGAGCCACGATTTAGGAATGGAACACCCTCACGTGTAACCATCGCCAAACCAAAGTTCTGATACCAAGTAGTAACACCGCATTTTTGAAACTATTTTTTTATAAGCGTCTATTTTAGCGTTAATCAAAAGGTTACGGAAGCATTCAATTTAGTTCCTAATTACGTTAGGTTTACAAGCCGTGGTCCCACAAAATATTACTAACCAAAATATTAGTTAAAAGACGGTATTACAAAACTAGGCTCCTTTAACAAAACATTTATCAAACGTATGGTCAAACGCCCCATCCAAAGCCCGACCCGTTTCAAGCCTTCCAACCCTAAATGTGTCAATAGGGAGGGATTAGCACAAAAGCTAAGTGAATGAATTACTACCACTACCAACTACAATAATCACTAAACACGGAAGTTAGAAACATCTCCGGTTTGGGTAAACACTTAATTGAGAGGATCGGTGGCTTTGCGGGCCTTAAACCATGGTCAGCCAAAACGACGGTAACCGATAGCGTTGTATCCAACACCCGGGTAAACCCCATTAACCATGCAACGTATACAGGTAAGGTTGGATACCCTAATAGTCGATACACTATGCTCAGCCGATATCCTTCCGACACTGACCTCGTCCCGATTGTGCACATAGTCATGTATGGTATTCCCCTAACACTAGGCATACATATCAAGTAGACTAGCTACGAAAAACACCGCGAAAAACGTCACAAAAGAGTCCCCAGACGTGAACTATAGTTCGCGTTCGCGAACTAATGTTCGCGTCGGGAACTGATTCGCGAACTACATCGCGACTGATACCCCAATTCTCTGTTGACACTTCCTGATCGCTAAGAGGAGTTCGCGACGCGAACTCCCCAGGTCTGGTAATTTTCCTGCGTTTTCAAGCATACAAAAGCCAAATGGAAAAATGACCGAGACCCGAGTTGTAGGTTAATCCACTCACCTTTCAACCTTCGATCCTTAACTCAGTGAGCTAGTATCACTGAGTATCCTTCCCGGTTCCTGTCGACAATTGTACCGAGTCAGTGATCGATCCACCAAAATGTCAAAATCGACAATTTAACAAGTTGCAACCTAAAACTCATAAAATACACATTTTATGACATTACCAACTTGTATAACAAACACAACTCACCAAGTAGTCATTTATAACCTTATAAACCGTTCTACCACTAATTCACTCAAACGGGCCAAAAACCCGAACTTGACTAAATCACTTCCCCATTTCCATCTACTAGCACATAACCCCTATACTAGCAATTCACAAGCATTTAGAAATTCCATCAAGACCATAACTATCACAATTCCAAGTATCATACTTCCAAAATCACTAGTTCACCATTTTGATCCCAAACATCCAACACTAGTTAGATTACTTCACCAATCCAACAATACTAGGTTTTTAACATCCATAATTAAACAAACATGTTTTCTCAACCTAACAAACAATTCCATCCATCCAAATATCAAGAAATCCAAGATTCATCAAAACCCACCTTCAACATCCACCATTAATGGAGGTTGAAGGTGATTTTCACCAAATCTTTTCTTCCTTCAATAATCTACCACACAAATGATGTAAAAGCTTGCATAAACACATAAGACAACATCCATAACAAGATTCACCAACAAATCGTCAAACTACATAAACCCTAGAGCAAGGCATAACTCAAGAACACCCAAAAATAAGACAAGGAGGAGATGTAACTTACTTCTAAGCTTCTTCTACAACAAATCTAGTGTAGATTTCGGATTTAAGCACAAGAAACACCAAGAATAGCTCAAGAACAAGTATGGTAGTTTGGAGAGCAAAAGCAATGAAATAGTGTTTGTGTGTGGATAATGTTTGTCAAAAGGAAGCAAAAAAGAAAAGAGAGGGTGCTCCCCCCTCTCTCTCTCTCTATCTATCTCTCTCTCTCTCTCTGTCTCTCTCTCTCTCTCTCTCTCTCTCTCTCTCTCTCTCTCTCTCTCTCTCTCTCTCTCTCTCTCTCTCTCTCTCTCTCTCTCTCTCTCTCTCTCTCTCTCTCTCTCTCTCTCTCTCTCTCTCTCTCTCTCTCTCTCTCTCTCTCTCGTCCGGCCAAACAAGGGCATGGGCCCCCCTTGTTGGCTTTTGTTTTTACTTTAACAGTATACATCTGAAAAGTCTCTTTCGTAGTTAATTTATTTAAAATAGCAAACGGTCTCCAAATTTAAAAACGAAAGTATTTCCGGAAACGAAATTCAACGAGGAATCTAAAGATATAAAAATCACATTTTCGTTCAAATATAACACAAGTCAGGTATTTTAACCCCTTAGTTAAAATACCGCAAAAGACAGAAGGCTAATCAAATTAACTAAGCATTTAATCAGATAATCATTTAATTAAATACCTTAAGGTCAATAAACTACTAGGCCGGGTTTTGGGATGTTACAACTCTCCCCCACTTAGGAAGATTCCGTCCCCGGAATCCCATCTCGATCAAATAAGGAGGGATAACGTTCCCGTATATCGGCCTCGGCCTCCCAAGTCATATCCGCACCCAAACTGTGTTTCCACTTTACCAAAACCATGGGAATTTGTTTCTTTCTCAACTTCGTCACCTTTCGGTCTAATTACTCCACCGGTTCCTCGACTAATCGTTTCTTCGTATCAACCCGCAACTCTCGCACCGGAAGAATTTGGCTCGGATCTTCAATGTTACACTTTCTCAAGTAACAAATGTTGAACATGTTGTGAATTGCCGACAACTCTGGGGGTAACTCGAGTGTTACCGATTGAGAATTCACCATTTTGATAATTCGAAATGGCCTAATAAACCTCGGGGCCAACTTTCCTCATTTACCAAAACGAATGACGCCCTGCCAAGGTGAAACTTTCAAATACCATCTCGTTTTCCGAGAACGTAGCGGGTCTACGTTTCGGATCCGCATACATCTTTTGTCGGTCACAGGCGGCTTTCAACTTTTCTCGAGCAATTGCAACTTTATCCGCGATAATTTGAACAATATCGGGTCCCGCATATTGTTTCTCGCCCGCCTCCAACCAACACGTCGGGTTTCGACACCGACGCCCATACAACATCTCGTACGATGGCATCTTAATACTTGAGTGATACGAGTTCTTATAAGCAAATTCAATCAACGGTAGGTGGGAATCCCACGACCCACCGTACTTTAAGACACACGCCCCGAACATGTCTTCAAGCGTTTGTATTGTTCTTTCCGATTGCCCATCTGTTTGAGGATGATACGCGGTACTCAAGTTCACCCGCGTCCCCAATTCTCATTGCAAGCTATTCCCAAAGTTCGAAGCGAAACGAGGATCTCTATCGGACACGATAGAAATCGGAATACCATGTCGGGATACCACTTCATCAATATACAATTTCGCCAACCTACTAAGTGAGGCGGTCTCACTAGTAGCCAAGAAATGAGCACTCTTCGTCAAACGATCAACTATAACTCAAATCATGTCGTGACCCCTTTGTGTGCGCGGCAATTTCGTCACGAAATCCATGGTAACCCGATCCCACTTCCACTCAAGAATCGGTGATTGAGTCAAAGTTCCATACGGCTTTTGGTGCTTGGCCTTCACTTGGGCACAAATATGACATTGACCCACACAACGGGAAATGTCGGTCTTCATCGTCGGCCACCAATAGAGGGCCTTTAGGTCGTTGTACATCTTCGTGCTACCCGGGTGAACCGATAACCGAGAATTGTAAGCCTCGGCCAAGATCAATTCCCGCAAACCCCCGAGTAACGGTATCCAAACCCGAGATTGGTACGTCTTCAAACCCCGTGAATCTTCTTCCAAATCATCCTTCCTCTTAATCAAAATCCCGGTCTTCAAATTTTCAACATTCAAGGCTTCCATTTGTGAAATCTTCAACCGGGACACCAAATCCGATACAATTTCCACCCGCATAAATTGTACCCGCCCCGAACACCCCTTTCAACTCAAGGCATCTGCCACAACATTCGCCTTTTCGGGATGGTATCGTGTTTCACAATCGTAGTCTTTAAATAATTCTAACCATCTTCGTTGCCGCATATTCAATTCTTTTTGCGTGAACACGTATTGCAAACTTTTATGATCCGTACAAATCACGCACTTAGTACCGTACAAATAATCTCTCCATAACTTTAGGGCGAAAACCACCGCCGCAACTCCAAATCGTGAGTCAGATAATTCTTTTCGTGATTATTCAATTGCCTCGAAGCATAAGCAATAACCCGATCTTGTTGCATCAACACGCAACCCAAACCCGCAAGCGAAGCGTCACAATAAACAATAAAATCTTCCGGGCCTTCGGGTAAGGCAAGAATCGGAGCTTGACATAATAGTTGTTTTAGGGTTTGGAAGGACTTCTCGAGATCATCACCCCACCGAAACGGTACATCCTTACGGGTCAACTTCGTCATTGGGCCCGCTATCTTCGAAAAATCTTTAATAAACCGGCGATTTTATCCCGCCAAACCCAAAAAGCTCTTTATTTAGGTTGGATTTTTGGGAGCAACCCAATTCATAACCGCTTCTATCTTCGCCGGGTCCACCTTTACTCCATTCGTACAAATCACGTGACCCAAAAAGTGAACTTCTCGAAGCCAAAATTCGCACTTCGAGAATTTCGCGTACCATTGTTCCCGCTTCAACGTTTCCAACACTTGCCTCAAGTGTTTCTCATGCTCTTCTTCGGTCTTGGAATAAATTAAAATATCGTCAATAAATACAATAACGAATTTTTCGAGATAAGGCCGACAAACCCGGTTCATCAAATCCATAAATATTGCGGGAGCATTTGTCAACCCAAACGGCATAACCAAGAACTCATAATGACCGTAACGAGTTCGGAAAGCCGTTTTATGTATATCATTTTCGTGAACTCGGACTAACTGATACTGAAGTTGCAGGAACAGAAAAGTCATGTACCTGAAGAACCTAAAGAGCCTGTTAAAGTTGTTATTTTAAAAAATAATAATAAAAAATCAACTTCAACAGGATCTTCAAGTGGAAAATACAAAAAGTCTAAAAATAATAAGACTTCTTTGCCTAATAAAAAGAAGAAACCAGATTCAACTCCTTCTAAACTGGTTAAAAATAATATTAAATCATCTTTGAAAAATGACAGAAGTAACATTTTAAAATCTATTGGTGATCAGATCAAAGTCTTAAGTCAAAATTTTGCAAAACTTACTCATTCTGGTCAACCAATAGAAAAACAATTTTCTAAAATCCCATATGAAAACATGTTCAGAAATAGACCTAGAAAATGTTATAGATGTCACCACACTGGTCATAAAGGAAATGAATGCTGGACCGACCTCTCTAATCCTAAGTACTCAGTGCCAAAGAAAAAGAGAGAAAATTAGTCAGTATCACCTAAGAAAACCTCAAAGGTTGCTCATGAAGTGATACTGACCTCTCCATTTAAAGAGATCAAGTCAAAACCTATTTCTCCTACTAAAGGTCCCATTCAAAAATGGGTTCCTAAAATGAACTAATCATAATTTTGTGTCTTGTGCAGGGTGACAAAAAATGGTACTTAGACAGTGGCTGCTCAAGACACATGACTGGCAGTATGGAGTACCTTCTAAACTATACACCAAAGAAGGGTCCTTCTGTCAAGTTTGGTGATGATTCAGTAGGAAAAACAAGAGGATATGGAGTGATCAAGGCAGGCAACATAACTTTTAAAAGAGTTGCCTATGTAGAGGGTCTCAAACATAATCTGCTCAGTATCAGCCAGATGTGTGATGATGACAATGAGCTCGCTTCAGGAAGACTGCAGGAATTATCTACAATGACAAAGGGCAACCTGTACTCATTGCTAGAAGAGAAAAAGATGTCTATGTTGTCAACCTGTCTGAACTAGACCCTACTATTCGAGTCTGCCTGCTTTCTATAGTCAATCCAGAACTGAATTGGATGTGGCACAAGAAACTCTCTCACATCAACTTCAGAAACATTAACGAGCTCAGTATTAAGAAGTTGGTGAGAGGGTTGCCCACAATTACTTATTCCAAAGATAAGTTATGTTCTGCATGTGAAATGGGCAAGCAGAAGAAGAGTTCATTTAAATCAAAGGTCAACCACTCAATAAATGAACCTCTTACTATGATACATATGATCTCTTTGGCCCCATCAGTACACCATCACTGGCCAAAAAGATCTATACATTAGTCTTGGTTGATGAATACTCAAGATACACTTGGGTCATCTTCCTCAAGCCCAAATCAGATGCTACCACAGAAATCATTGCCTTTATCAAAAGAGAAGAACTTCAGAAAGGCAACAAGGTCAAACAGCTTAGAAGTGACCATGGTACTGAGTTCAAGAACTCAGTATTAGCAGATTTTTGTGAAGACAAGGGAATCATACAAAACATCTCTGCAGCCTACACACCACAACAAAATGGTGTTGTAGAAAGGAAAAATATAACATTGATTGAAGCTGCAAGAACTTTGTTATGCCATGCTGGACTGGCACTGAGCTTCTGGGCAGAAGTGGTAAACTGTGCAAATTTTACACGGAACAGAGCTACCATAGTCCAGAGACACCACAAGACTCCTTATGAGTTATATAATGGCAGGGTACCTAATGTGGAATACTTCCACTTCTTTGGGAGTAAATGTTTTGTACTCAGTACTAAACAAAATCTCAACAAATTTGCTCCCAAAGCAAATAAAGGTGTGTTCATGGGCTACTCTCCACACTCCAAGGCCTTCAGAGTGTATGTCATCTCAACTGAGATGATTGTAGAATCGATACATGTTACTTTTGATGAAAATCAGGTTGTGCATTCTACTTCAGCAAAAGAAGACATAAGTGGCATAGAATTTCTATGAAATCCAGAGAACGCCATTGCTGAACAGCCTAAGTCTCATCCATATTATGTTGAACATGGTATGAGTGATACTGATCAGTTTAGAACTCAAAATACTCAATCTGCAACAGATACTAAGGTTCCCATTTCTGAGAACCTCAATACTGAGTTCCCAACTATTGATCTGAACAACTCCACATATGAAGAAGGTGAAACATCTAATAGTTCTCAAGAATCCACCTCAGATCTGCAAAATGAAGAAGAACAACAACCTAAACTGTCTGATACTGAACATAATTCAGCTCAGTATCAGGCAGACAACACAACAGTTCAACAAGATACTGTTGACCTTGCTTCAAATGCTCCCTTTGAAAACAATCTAAGGGAACTCAGAGACCATCCTCACTCAAATATTATTGGTCCAATTGAACAAGGTGTCCAAACAAGAAGAAAGTTAGCTTTTGAACCCCAAGCCACTGCCAACTTCTGTTTCTTTACAAGTTTTTTGTCTAACATGGAACCAAAGAAAGCTGATGAAGCTTTATTAGATGGAGACTGGGTAGAAGCAATGCAAGAAGAGCTTACTGAATTTGAAAGAAACACGGTATGGAACTTAGTACCACCTCCTGCTGGCAAAACTATTATTGGTACTAAGTGGGTGTTCAAAAAAAGATGGACAAGGATGGTGTTGTAATCAGAAACAAGGAAATACTGGTTGCTCGGGGTTACAGGCAAGAAAAAGGCATTGACTATGATGAAACTTTTGCACCAGTTGCAAGAATTGAAGCTATTAGGCTGTATCTTGCATATGCAGCCTTCAAGAACTTCAAAGTTTATCAGATGGATGTCAAGAGTGCCTTTATCAATGGAAAACTACAAGAGGAAGTTTATGTTAAACAACTACCAGGTTTTGTTGATCCTAAATTTTCCAACTATGTTTTCAAGCTTGATAAATCTTTATATGGGCTCAAACAAGCTCCAAGAGCCTGGTATGATACCCTGTCTGAGTATTTAATTGAAAATAAATTTATAAGACGTAAAATTGATAAAACTTTATTTTCAAAAAGGAAATGTTTTGACATCTTACTCATTCAAATATATGTAGATGATATTATCTTTGGCTCCACTGACAAGTCGATGAGTATGATGGGAGAACTTATTTATTTTCTTGGTTTACAAGTTGATCAAAAGCCTGATGGCACATTTATAAACTAAAGTAAGTATGTGCATGACATGCTGAAGAAATATAAATTTGAAAATTTATCTTCCATGCACACTCCTATGAGTACTCAGGATAAAATAAGTAAGGGAAAGACTGGTAAGCCAGTATGTCAATCCACATACCGAGGTATGATTGGTTCCTTACTTTACTTAACAGCTAGCGGGCCTGATATCATGTTTGCAACATGTTTGTGTGCTCGGTATCAGGCTGATCCCAAGGAATCACAAATGAAACCTGTTAAGCGTATTTTTAGATATCTTTCAGGTACTCCTAACATGGGTCTTTGGTATCCCAAAGACTCAGACTTTGACCTTGAAGGGTATACAGATGCAGACTTTGCAGGTCGCAGGTTGGACAGAAAGAGCACAAGTGGAGGATGTCAATTCCTTGGTGGAAGGTTAGTTGGTTGGTCATCCAAGAAGCAAAACTCAGTAGCAACTTCCACAGCAGAAGCATAATATGTTGCTGCAGGAAGTTGTTGTGCTCAACTCTTATGGATGCAGTATCAACTTTTGGACTATGGGACAATTTTCAAAAGACACCCATTCATTGTATAACAAGAGTGCTATTGCTATCACTGAGAACCCAGTCCATCACTCAAGAACAAAGCACATTGATATCAGACACCACTTTATTCGAGATAATGTGGAAAAGGGTAAGGTTGAGGTAGATTTCGTCCCTACAGAAGACCAATTGGCTGATGTGTTTACTAAACCTCTCTCTGAAGAAAGGTTTATGTATCTACTAGGGCAATTGGGTATGCTGAACCCTTAAATCTTCCAAAACTTTTCTGATACTGACCAGCTCAGTATCACTCGTCCGATTTATCAAAAATTAATATTTTTAATTTTTTATTAATTTTCAGATTAAATTAAACGTTTTTATATTTTTTAAAACTTTTTTAATTTATTTTTTTTACTCGGTATTGGAGGTCCTGGAGTGTTAAAACTGATTCTAACCCCTATACTCCCCAACGGTAACCTTTCTTAATAAGAAAGTTACCGTTGGAACAGGATAAGGTTCTCATTTCAGCCGTTGTTACTTCCCAATACCCAAATTATCGCCTAATTAAGTATAAATAACCGTTTTTCTCTTTTTTATTTAAACTTTCTAACAGTTATTTCATTCTTTCTTCTCCAATTTCTCTCTGCGATTAACAAATTCACTCTCTTTTTGCAAGAAATTTCATAATTTCAGATCGCAGATGGAAAACTATAGATTCGTCGCACCTGATGTAGCACCGGCGACCCAGTTTAGAAAAGACGAAGTGCCCAAGTTTGCGAGCTCTGACTCTATCTCCTCGAGCTATATATCCAGAAAGGTTGTGTGAATTCTGGTACTCTGCAAGACTCGACTCTCCAGATATGAATACTGGATGGGCTATCCGTGACCAAAGAAGAATTTTTGTATCAACTGCTATTTTTCGAGAAACACTGAGGCTTCCCGCACACGCTCAGTATGAGCCTTTTGTTGATCGAACAGAGGGCCGATCAGTATTGCCTTTCATTGGACGCGAGGAACCACGGGTATCATTAAAAGAAATGAATTTGGTCCAATGTGGGGTATTCTTATTTCTACAATCATTCGGTGTATGACCCACAAGGCTGGAGTTTTGGACCAAATCAATGAGTTTGGGATGCAGATAGTACATGCCATGTACTATGGTTGAGACATTGATTATGCAAGGCTGATATTCAATGAGCTAGCCACTCTGGTTAGTGCTCAAATCAGAGAATTCAATGTACCTTTTTGTAGATTTCTATCCCTCATCTTCCAAAACTCAATGGCTGCACACGTTTATGATGAATTCAACTGTCCAAGAGTTGATCTTCCTTCCCTAAATAAGAAGATATATTTTTACAGACCAAGGGAAGGAGAGCCAGTACTGTGTCACTCTATGTGGGCCATTGTACAGGCACACTTAAATGATGAAGAAGTTGATGATGAAGATGATTCTGATACTGAATCAGATGATGATAATGATGATGATGGTGGTGATGGTAGTAATGCAGATCAAGATGTTGAGACGATGGATGCTCAACCAGATCCTAAACAAAAACAACCACACAGTCCACACCATGAACAGGATCCTGATGCTCCTCATACTGCATCAGACACTAATACGTTGTCAATTGAGGTGCAGCCTCTTGTTCTAAGAAGAAGAAGTTTGACTCCAGTAATGGTTGGGGCATTCTCATCTGAAGAAGACATGCAGCATGCACATGCTCCATCTTTGACTGTCTCTATTCAAGAGCAGAAGGTGATTGCTGCAACTGTAGCCCTTCCAGGCCCTGAACCGGAACCAATTACTCAACCAATTGAGGAACCTCATGTTCCTCTTGATGTGGAGCTTCAGTATGAGCAACACAACCTGGAAGGTGCTCAGGATAGAAGAGAAGTAGCTCCTGAAGGTGCTGGTGGTTCAAATCAACACACAAATGATCCAACACCGAGCTCTACAGATGGTAGAAGGGAATCCGACAAAGTCTCAGGTACGAATTTCTATAATACTCTAAAACTCATATATATATATATATATATATATATATATATATATATATATATATATATATATATATATATATATATATATATACACATACATATATATATATATATATATATATATATATATATATATATATATATATATATATATATATATATATATATATATATATATCCCAAATAGATACTAAGTATTGGCCAGTACCAACTCAATACTGACCAAAGTCTCAATCGAACTTTAAAATATATATCCTCTTATGGCTAACATAGTTAGCCCACTGCTACTATGCAACATTCATATACTTAGCACCAAAATGATCACTGTCAGTCTACAGTTGTCTCAACATTTAAAGAGACAATGGTGGTTGTTGTCACACTGACACCCACTGGTGCTGCTTGAATCATGTCCAACTTATTTTTGAGTTGGATCACATGATTTAAAAAGTGATCACAAACCCTTAAGCCACATTAACTAAATATTTTCCATGGGGTTTTAGCCACATTTCTGTTATCACTATGATACAGAGTGATAAACATTGAAAATAAAAAGAAGCACATCACAGGCTTCGATTTCCCAAACCCAAACCTTTTTCAAAAATTGTGACCAATCCTACACTGAGCTACTCAAAAATCACACATCACTTTTTTCTGAAAAACTTCTTACACATGCTTTGCACAAGTCCACAATATTTCATCATGAACAAGATGAAATACAGACTTCAAAAATCTGTTTAAATGATTATAGAGTTAAACAACAACACAATTCTATTTGATAAACCTTTCTTTCTAACCAGTTTTATGTTTTTGTTTCTTTAGCACCATCTGTGCAGGGTAATCAGGCAGTCCAGGCTCCAGAGGACCAGGTGACCCTGCAGACAATCATGGAGCAGATCTTGGCCATGCAGAATACACAAAACAACATTCTGGCCAGGATGGACACCATGAGTAGTGAGATTGACTCATTAAAACAGTCAGTCGCACTACTCCAACAACAACATCAGCCTCCACCAACTCCACAGTCTCAACATGGTGGAAACAATGAAGAAGTTGAAGGAGGCAATGATACTGAGCCAAGGAAATCACTCTTCAATGCTGATCCTGAGGGTGATACTGATGTTGCCACCGCGCCTATGCCCTCCCCTACCAAATGATGATACAGAAGGGGACATAGGTGGTGATAGTGAACCTCTTCCTTCCCCATCCAATGATAACAATAAGGGGGAGAAGAGACAAAGAGAAAGTGAGGTTGATCAACCTGAGCCATCTGCTCAGGGGGAGAAAAAAAGAAAACTGAATGAAGATCAACCTCCACAGCAACAATAACAACATCAGCATATCACTCATGCTGAACCACTTAGGTTCCAGTATGAGAGAAGAAGTCAGAGAGGGAGGTCAGTCCGTTACAATACTGACTGTAACTCAGTCCTTCTACTCAGTATTGGTTTTCCAATACTGAGTGCTGATACTGAGTGGCCAATACTGGCCAAACTCAGTATCACTCCTAAACTTATCTAATTTAATCTACTATTTAATCTAAGCTAGTCTAGGTTGTTTTGTTATCCTAAGATTCACAAAGGGGTAATGCTTTTTGCCTTAACAATCTCCCCCTATCTAATGATAACAAAACAATTACAAAGAGAAATAAAAAATACATAAATACAGGCTGCAAAGTCTTCTTCTTCATCTTTTGTTGATTGATTCGAACTCATAGAAGACTTCTTTCTTCACATGGATGAACTCTTCTCTTTTTTTTAGTTCATCTTGCCTGTTGTTCAGCACAGCAACTATCTTCTTTCTGAACCAAGAATCTTCTTTCTTGGTTATCATCCATTTCAATCCCACCAGATGGCTAATAGGAGCTGTTGGCAAATCTACTTCAGTAATGAAGCACTCCCTATCATCTGAGTCAGTATACATATATCCAGATGTTGGATATATGGTACTCTTTTGATCCTGAAACGTAAGGTTAGAAGGAACAAGATATCTCGGAAAGATTCTGAAAGTATTAAGGCACTCAGGTTTGTTGTTCTTGATAGCCTCAGTCATCACACTGAGTGCCCTGTAATCTGCTGCATAAAGGATGCCTTTTTCATAGCATATTGCAGATACAGCCCAGATTTCATCCATCATCACTTGGGCTTCAGAAGATCTTGAGGGCATCTCCTTTATTAGTCTAGCAATTTTTATCCAGTCTTGGAGTCCCATATTTTGAATGTCAGGGAGAAGAATCTTCATTGGAGGACTGACTGGCCCAGTGCAGGTTGCAACAATTGATCTGTCAACGGTTTTGACTTTTATTTTGTTGACAAATTCATTTAGCCAGTATATGTCCTTTACATTCAGAAATGCTTTATTCCTCAGCTTACCCATCCTGGTTTCCCTATACCTTGTTCTTTGAGCCACAATGTTCCAGTACTGTTCAAGTAATTCATATCCTGTTCTTCTTACAATATGTGTTTTTCTTGGAACATCTGTATCATACTCAGTTTCAGGTTCTTCTTCCTTAACAGGGAAGAATTTCTGGGCCTCAATCTCATCCTCAGCATCACTCTTATCCTCAGTATACTGAGTAGATCTTCTAGGTCTAGAGATCAAAGGAGCTGGATCTTGTTCTTCACTTGATTCTGAGGACATAACCACATTTGTCATTCTTCTGGTTATTGGTCTTCTAAGAATTCTAGAAGGTCCTTCAGTTGGAGGAGAGATTGGTCTTCTTGGGGGCTCTTCATCATTCGAGGATGATGATGAAGAGCTTTCTTTATTTGCTTCATCCAGTGCAAAGTTTAGAAAATTTTGAGATGGCACTGAATGTTCTTCATCTTCATCATCAGCAATTGGCCATACAAATGGCCTGTACACAATAATTTGCAAATTATTTTCTTCAGTATCAACTTGCTGTGGTTGGTCAGTTTCAGTCTCCCCCTGAACAGATGGCTCAGATGGTTCTTCTTCAAGTTGTTCCAAAACTGGCCTTCCCCTTTGTCTGCTTCTCTCATACCTAAACCTAAGAGGTTCAGTATGAGTAGTTTGCTGATGTTGTTGTTGTTGCTGTGGAGGTTGATCTTCAGTTAATCTTCTTCTTTTCTCCCCCTGAGCAGATGGCTCAGGTTGATCAACCTCATATTCTCTTTGTCTCTACTCCCCCTTATTGTTATCATTGGATGGGGAGGGAAGAGGTTCAGTATCACCACCTATGTCCCCCTGTTGATCTTCAGGAGTTGGGGAGAGCATAGGTTCAGTAGCAGCATCCTGTTCACCCTCAGTATTGGCATGGGAGGGTGATCTTCTAGGTTCAGTATCAGGGCCTTCTTCATCATTGTTTCCACCAATAGGAGACTGTGGAGGTGGTGAAGACTGTTGTTGTTGTTGAAGGAGTGCCACTGACTGCTTTAATGAGTCTATCTCAGTACGCATGGCATCCATTCTGGCCAGAATATTATTCTGAGTGTTCTGCATGGCCAGGATCTGATTGAGAATAGTCTGTAACGCACCCTGCACTTCCTGAGACTGAGTGGCTTGTGCTCTTTGGCCCTGCACAGATGGTGCTAAAGAAACAAAAAAAAATATAAACTGGTTAGAATGAAAGGTTTATCAAATAGAATTGTGGTGTTGTTAAATTCTATAATCAAGTAAACAAAATTTAGAAGTCTGTATTTCATCTGGTATATGATGAAATATTGTGAACTTGTGCATAGCATGTGTAAGAGATTGTTTAGTAAAAGTGAGTGTGAATATTTTAGTAGCTCAGTATAGGATAGGTCACATTTACTGAAAAGTTTGGGTTTGGGTAATCGAAGCCTGGGATGTGCTTCTGGTTATTTTCAATGTTTATCACTCGGTATTAAAGTGATAACAGAAATGTGGTTTATACGCATGGATAATTTTGGCTTATGTGGCTTAAAGGTTTGTGATCATTTCTTGAATTATGTGACGTTACTCAAAATAAGTAAGACACAATTCAAGCAGCACCAGTGAGTGTAAGTATGACATCACCACCATTGTCTCTTAAAATGTTGAGACAACTGTAGACTGACAATGATCATTGAGATGCTCAGTGTATGAATTTTGCATAGCAGCAGTGGGCTAACTATGTTGGCCATAAGTGGATATATTTTAGAGTTCGGTTGAGACTTTGGTCAGTATTGAGTTGGTACTGGCCAATACATAGTCTCTATTCGGGAAGGATATATATATATATATATATATATATATATATATATATATATATATATATATATATATATATATATATATATATATATATATATATATATATATATATATATATATATATATATATATATATATATATTAAAGTTTAAGAGCTTTTTAGAAATTCATACCTGAGACTTTGTCGGATTCCCTTCTAGCATCAGCAGAGGTCGGTGCTAGATCATCCAGATTTTGATTTGAGGCACCAGCACCTTCAGGAGCTTCTTGTCTTCGAGTTCATACCAAGAGAAGGAGAGCCTGTAGAAATAAATCTTCTCATGTAAAGGAGGAAGATCTGCTCTTGGACTGTTGAATTCATCATAAATATGAGCAGGCATGCCATGTTGAAAAATAAGAGAAAGAAATCTGCAGAAAGGAACATTAAGTTCTCTGATTTGAGCCCGAACTAGAGAAGCTAGTTCATTGAAGATTAGTCTAGCATAATCAATATCTCGGCCATGATACATGGCATGAACAATCTGCATCCCAAAATCATTTATTTGATCCAAAGCTCCTGTCTTGTGGGTCATACATCGAATAAGGGTGGATATTAACAGACCCCACATAGGACCAAATTCATTTCGTTTAATAATGCCGGTGGTTCCTCTGCGTCCAATAAATGGTAACACTGAGCGAGCCTCTGTTCGATCAACAAAGGGCTCATACTGAGCGTGAGCGGGAAGCCTCAGTGTTTCCCGAATTATAGCAGTGGAGACAAAAGCCCTTTTTTGTTCTCGAATAACCCAACCGGTAATCATGTCCGGAGAGTCAAGCTTAGCAGAGTACCAGAATTCGCAGAGCATTTCCGGATAAATTGCTCGAGGGGAACGAATCAACGCTTGTGTGATCAGACAATGCTTCAGATACGTAATCATGTGAGTGAATTCAGGGCACGCCCAAGCCTGAGGAATATTGATATTTGCGGTTATGTTGTTCCTCGCAAACTTGGGCACTTCGTCATTCCGAAACTGAGTTGCAGGAGCAGCATCTGGTGCGAAAAATCTGTAATTCGCCATCTACGATTGTGATTTTGAAATTTGCTTGCAAGGAGAAAGTGAAATCGTTAATCGCAGAGAGAATTGAAAGAGAAAATATGAAATAACTGTTAGAAAGTTTGAAAGAAAAGAAATAAACTGTTATTTATATTTTAATTAGTGATAATTACGGTATTGGGAAGTAAAACCGGCTGATTTGACAGCCTTATCCTATTTCAACGGTAACTTTCTTATTAAGAAAGGTTACCGTTGAGGAGTATGAAGATTAAAAGTCAGTTTTATCACTCCAGGACTCCAATACCGAGAAAAAAATTAAATGAAAAAAAATATTAAAAATCATAAAAACATTTAATTTAAACTTTAAATTAATAGAAAATTAAAATTTATAATATTTGATAAATCAGACGAGTGATACTGAGCAGGTCAGTATTGAAACCAATACTGAGAGATCAGTATCAGAAATTTTTAAGAAAAACAAAATTAAGGATTCAACATACCCAATTGTCCTAGTAAATACATAAACCTTTCCTCAGAGAGAAGTTTAGTGAATACATCAGCCAATTGATCATCTGTAGGAACGAAATCTACCTCAACCTTACCCTTTTCCACATTATCTCTAATAAAGTGGTGTCTGATATCAATGTGCTTTGTTCTTGAGTGATGGAATGGGTTTTCAGTGATAGCAATAGCACTCTTGTTATCACAATGAATTGGTGTCTTCTGGAAGTTGAACCCATAGTCCATTAGTTGATACTGCATCCACAAGAGTTGAGCACAACAACTTCCTACAGCAACATATTCTGCTTCTGCAGTAGAAGTTGCTACTGAGTTTTGTTTCTTGGATGACCAACCAACTAGTCTGCCACCGAGGAATTGACATCCTCCACTTGTACTCTTCCTGTCCAACCTACAACCTGCAAAATCTATATCTGTATACCCTTCAAGGTCAAAGTTTGAATCTTTGGGATACCAAAGACCCATGTTAGGAGTACCTGAAAGATATCTAAAAATGCGCTTAACAGCTTTCATATGTGATTCTTTAGGATCAGCCTGATACCGAGCACACAAACAAGTTGCAAACATGATATCAGGCCTGCTAGCTGTTAAGTAAAGTAAAGAACCAATCATACCTCGGTATGTGGATTGACAGACTGGTTTACCAGTTTCATCTTTACTTATTTTATCCTGAGTACCCATAGGAGTGTGCATGGAAGATACATTTTCAAATTTGTATTTCTTTAGCATGTCATGCACATACTTACTTTGATTTATAAAAGTGCCATCAGGCTTCTGATCAACTTGTAAACCAAGAAAGTAAGTAAGTTCACCCATCATACTCATATGATACTGAGATGACATAATCTTAGCAAACCAGTCACACATTGACTTGTCAGTGGAGCCAAAGATAATGTCATCTACATATATCTGAATAAGTAAAATGTCAGAACCTTTCCTTTTTGAAAATAAAGTTTTGTCAATTTTACCTCTTATAAATTTATTTTCAATTAAGTACTCAGACAGTGTATCATACCAGGCTCTTGGAGCTTGTTTGAGCCCATATAAAGCTTTATCAAGCTTGAAAACATAGTTAGGAAATTTAGGATCAACAAAACCTAGTGGTTGTTTAACATAAACTTCCTCTTGTAGTTTTCCATTGAGGAAGGCACTCTTGACATCCATCTGATACACTTTGAAGTTCTTGAAGGCTGCATATGCAAGATACAACCTTATAGCTTCAATTCTTGCAACTAGTGCAAAAGTTTCATCATAGGCAATGCCTTCTTCTTGCCTGTAACCCTGAGCAACCAGTCTTGCTTTATTTCTGATGACAACACCATCCTTGTCCATCTTATTTCTGAAGACCCACTTAGTACCAATAATAGTTTTGCCAGTAGGGGGTGGTATTAAATTCCAGACTTTATTCCTTTCAAACGCTGTCAGTTCTTCTTGCATAGCTCTACCCAGTTTTCATCTAATAAAGCTTCATCAGCTTTCTTGGGTTCCATGGTAGATAGAAAGCTTGAAAAGAAACAGAAATTTGCAGTAGCTTGAGGTTCAAAATCTAGTTTTCTTCTTGTTTGGACACCTTGTTCAATAGGACCAATGATATTTGAATGAGGATGATCTCTGAGTTCCCTTAGGTTGTTCCCAAAGGGAGCATTTGAAGCAAGGTCAATAATATCTTGTTGCACTGATGTGTTGTCTGCCTGATACTGAGCTGAATTCTGATCAGTGTATGACATTTCAGGTTGCTGTTCTTCTTGATTTTGCAGATCTGAGGAGGATTCTTGAAAAGTACTGGAAGATTCACCTTCTTCATATGTGGAGTTGTTCAGATCAAGTATTGGGAACTTAGTATTGGGGTTCTCAATGATGGGAACCTCAGAATTTGATGCATTCGAGTTAGACTGAGTTCTTTCTTGATCAGTATCACTCATACCTGGATCAACATAGTATGGGTGAGACTTAGGCTCTTCAGCAATAGAGTTTTCTAGATTGCATAGAATATCTATGCCACTGATGTCTTCCTTTTCTGAGGTAGAATGCTCATTCAGATCTTCATCAAACGTGACATGAATGGATTCTACAATCATCTTGGTTGAGATGATATACACTCTGAAAGCTTTAGAGTGTGGAGAGTAGCCCATGAACACACCTTCATTAGCTTTAGGAGCAAATTTGTTTAGGTTTTGCTTAGTACTGAGTACAAAACATTTACTCCCAAAGATGTGGAAGAACTCCACATTAGGAACCTTGCCATTGTATAACTCATAAGGAGTCTTTTGATGTCTCTGGACTATTGTAGCTATGTTCTGAGTAAAATTTGCACAGTTGACAGCTTCTGCCCAGATGCTCAGTGCAAGTCCAGCATGGCATAACAAAGTTCTTGCAGCTTCAATTAATGTTCTGTTCTTTCTTTCTACAATACCATTTTGTTGTGGTGTGTAGGCTGTAGAGAAATTTTGCACAATTCCTTTTTCTTCACAGAAATATGCTAATACTGAGTTCTTAAACTCAGTACCATGGTCACTTCTTAGTTGCTTGACCTTGTTGCCTTTTTGTAATTCTTCTCTTTTGATAAAGGCAATGATTTCTGTTGTTGCATCTGATTTTGTCTTGAGAAAGATGACCCAAGTATGTCTTGAGAATTCATCTACTAACACTAAAGTATAGATCTTTTTGGCCAATGATGGTGTGCTGAAGGGGCCAAAAAGATCCATATGTATCATTGTAAGAGGTTCATTAATGGAATGATTTGCCTTTAACTTGAATGAACTCTTCTTCTGCTTGCTCATTTCACATGCTGAGGATAACTTATCTTTTGAATAAGTAATTGTGGGCAACCCTCTCACCAGTTTCTTCATATTGAGCTCACTAATGTTTCTGAAGTTTATGTGAGAAAGTTTCTTGTGCCATAACCAATGAAGTTCTGGCTTGACTTTAGACAGCAGGTAAACTCGAATAGTAGGGTCTATTTCAGATAGATTGACCACATATACATCTTTTTCTCTTCTAGCAATGAGTACAGGTTGCCCTTTATCATTGTAGATGATTCATGCAATCTTTCTGAAACGAGCTTCATTGTCATCATCACACATTTGACTGATACTGAACAGATTGTGTTTAAGACCCTCTACATAGGCAACTCTTTTAAAAGTTATGTTGCCTGCCTTGATTACTCCATACCCCTTTGTTTTCCCAATAGAATCATCTCCAAACTTGACAGAAGGAGCCTTCTCTGGTGTATAATTTAGAAGGTACTCCATACTGCCAGTCATGTGTCTTGAGCAGCCACTATCTAAGTACCATTTTCTATAACCCTGCACAAGACACAAAATAAGAATTAGTTCTTTTTAGGAACCCATTTTTGAATGGGACCTTTGGTAGGAGAAACAGGGGTAGACTTGATCTCTTTTGAAGAGGTCAGTATCACTTCAGAAGAAACCTTGAAGGTTTTCTTGGGGGATACTGACTTTGTTTCTCTCCTTTTCTTCGGTACTGAGTACCTAGGATTTGAGAGATCAGTCCAGTATACATCTCCTTTATGACCGGTGTGATGACATCTATAACATTTTCTAGGTCTGTTTCTGAACATGTTTTCATAAGGAATTTTAGAAAACTGTTTTACTTTTGGTTGATCAGTATGAGTAAGTTTTGCAAACTTTTGACTTAAGACTTTGATCTGATCACCAATAGATTTCAAAATGTTATTTTTGTCATTTTTTAATGGAGTTTTAATTTTATGTTTGACTGGTTTTGAAGGAGATGGTACTGAGGTCTTATTTTTATTTGACAAAAAAGTCTTATTAATATTCAACTTCTTAGTTTTGCCACTTGAAGATCCTGTGGAAGTTGTTTTCTTGTTATCATGTTTTAGAATGACAACTTGAACATGTTCTTTAGATTCTTGAGTAGTTGACTTGTCAGTTCCTTCAACCTCAGTATTAGATACAACCTTTTGAGTAGAGGATGTTTTATTTTCATTATATATCTCAAAAGTAGTCGTGTTAAATAAAAGTTCAAATGGAGGAACAGCAGAAGTATCATACTGCACAACTTCGAGGTCAGTATCAGAAATTTCTTTTTCAGGAAATTCAATACTAAGCTCTTGTAGTTCAGTATAGCACTTAGAACAGATCAAGGGACCAATTGGTTTTTTAAATATGATTTCATCCTCATCATCTGTTTCAGTTTGACATCCAACTTCACAAAACGTTTTTGCTTTTACAAACTGAATAGGATTCATATCAGAAAATTCTTCAAATAAATCAGCAAATTTCTTCTATTTTTTAACTGAGGATCAACACCAAGTGCAGCCCTCACATTTTCTGGAAATTGTTGATTTAGACATTTGTTTAATTTAATAGATGCATTTCCCCAAGATTTACACTGGTTTTCAAATTTTTCTTTTTCTAATTTGTGTAAATGAGCTTTATCAGCTAATCTTTGGTTCATGTCTTGTAAGTTTTAAAAATTTAGTTCTAAATCTTTAAATTTTGCTAATTTATCTAAATGTTCATTATTTACCCTTTCAAGTTCAAGAATTGTTAATTTTAAAGCTTTTTCTCTCTGTACTAATGTTTTAAGATCAACAATCATATACTCAAAAATCTTTTCTTTTTCATTCACTGAATAAGTTTGAAAGGAACTCACCTTGTACAACTGAGTGGAATCCCAATCAGTATGAACACTCATCCTCTCAGCTTCTTTGATGTCCTTTTCAAAGGAACTTTTCAAATCATCTTCAGTGAAAGCCATAATGGCTTTGTTTTCAACCTCTTCCTCATCATCACTGAGCTCTTCATCCATCCAAGCTTCAGAGTAAAGAGCTTGAAGAGGTGCTCCATTCCCTGCTGCATTCTTGCCTTTGCTCCAGTTCTTTAGCTTGACATACTTGTCTCTATACCGTTTAGCTCGGTATGCAATCTTGTCATTCTGATCAGTTTCAGTTGACTTAGAATGACAATTAGCAGCAATGTGCCCAGGCTTTCCACACCTATAGCAAAGACCAGATCTTGGGTCAGTATTAGAAGAGCTAACACCAAGCCTCTTCTTTTTCAACTAATCCAGCTTCATAGACATGAGAGCCATTTGAGTTTCAAGCTCTTCTGCCTCAGCATCAGCAAGATCAACTTCTGGTTCTTCAGGCTCAGTTACAGTATATGCCTGTTGCACAACTAGAGCCATGCCAGTGGAAGACTTGTCAGTTTTCTTCCAGTTGATCAGTCTTGCAGCATTACTCTCCTCATGATTCAACATTAACCCATACAAAGTTTGAAGAGTGTATGACTCAATGTTGTTAGCAGCATTGACATAATTTGTCATGTCAAGAAATTGTTGAGGAAAACTATCCAAGAACTTTTGAACAATCTCTCCTTCCTCCTTCACAATGCCTACACTGATTAAATCATGTATAACAGTATTGAACCTGTTATAGAGAGTAGTGATGTCTTCATTTGGACTTGAGAAGAAATTTTCATACTTCCTTCTCATATTGCTCTTCCTCTGCAACTTCACCTTTGGTGTGCCTTCATAAGTGACTGATAGGCTATCCCACATAGCCTTTGTTGTTGCCAATTTCATAATTGCATTTAGTATCTCTTTGGTAACAGCATTACCAATCACTCCCTTTGCTCTGGAGTCTAGACTGAATAACTGACGGTCAGTATCAGTCCATGTGTGTTTCAGTTTAGGAACTGTCCTCGTGCTCTCAGGAGCATCATCAGTAGCAGCAACGGGTTCCACTGTTTGTGGAATGATAGGGCCATCATTAAGCACAGTGAGCATCTCATGATGAATAGATTCAAGATACCACTGAGCTTTAAGCTTCCATTGATGAAAATCTTTTCCATCAAATATGGGAACTCCCTTACCAGACATAACAGGAGCAATGATTGTAGACATTTTGGATTTTTGAGTGTTTGAGGGATAAGTATATGGAATGGCTGCCAGGGTAATAGATCGACTAAATAAGGATTAATTTAGCCTGCTCTGATACCAGTTGTTAGGTCACAACAACCCTGGTTTATAATGTTAATTGTTAGATTATTATACTTAGTGAAATATTAAAATGATAACACAAGAATATAGTCAATGTATAAATCCACTAAGTGTGGCTTGTTGCGGAATAACAAGACCACTGATCAATTACAAAAGATGTGAATGTAAGTTCGTAAATTGGTAAGTACTCCTTTGCAAGATGATCTCTATTTATAGTGGTATAGAGATCTTACATAATGGGCAAAGGAGTAACCGAAAGACTAAACTAAGGAAATGACTAAGATCAAGGGATTTGATCTTAGTCCGTTACAATACTGACTGTAACTCAGTCCTTCTACTCAGTATTGGTTTTCCAATGCTGAGTGCTGATACTGAGTGGCCAATACTGGCCAAACTCAGTATCACTCCTAAACTTAGCTAATTTAATCTACTATTTAATCTAAGCTAGTCTAGGTTGTTTTGTTATCCTAAGATTCACAAAGGGGTAAGGCTTTTTGCCTTAACAAGCCAACTGCTCAGGGGGAGACTAATACTGACCAACCTCAACAGGTTGACACTAGCCACCTGCTCAGGAAGTGAACAACCTACAGATTTTCGTATATAGGCCATTTATCTGGCCCATAACTGATGATGAAGATGAAGAACATCCACTGCCATCTCAGAACTTCCTCAACTTTGCACTGGATGTGGTTGATAAAGAAAGCTCTTCCTCATCATCCTCCGATGATGAAGAGCCTCCAAAACAACCAATCTCTCATCATGCTGAAGTGGCTTCTAGAGCTCCTAGAAGGCCAATCACTAGAAGAAGGACAAGAGTAGTCATGTCCTCTGAATCTAGTGATGAATCTGATCTAGCTCCTTTAATCACCAGACCTAGAAGATCTGTTCATGATACTGAGGAGGTAATGACTGCTCAAGAGATTGAGGATGAGGCTCAAAAGTTCTTCCCTATCAAAGAAGAAGATCCAGATACTGATACTGAGGCTAATGTTCCATCAACATCTCACAGAATAAGAAGAAAAGGAGATGATCTTATACAACAATATTGGAACATAGTAGCTCAAAGAACAAGGTATAGGGAGAACAGAATGGGTATGCTGAGAAACAGAGCATTTCTCAGTGTGAGGGACATACACTGGCTAAACATTGACATCTAAAAAATCAATGTCAAAACTGTTGAGAGGTCCATTGTTGCATTCTGCACTGGACCAGTCAGTCCTCCCATGAAGATCTTTCTTCATGATATCTAGAATATGGGGTTCCAAGTCTGGGTCAAGATTTCCAGATTGATAAAGGAACTGCCATCAAGATCTTCTGAAGCCCAAGTGATGATGGATGAAATATGGGTTGTTGCTGCAGTATGCTTTGAGAAAGGCATATTATATCAAGTAGATTACAGGGCACTCAGTGTGATGACTGAGGCTTACAAGAATAATAAACCTGAATGTCTTAATACTTAACTGATTCATAATGACTATTATGAATCATTCCTCTTCATAGTATCGTTGCATAACTTGGTCGTATTACATGTACTCACCGGTGTGAGCCTTAAGTGTTTCGTAGGCATGGATGTATCATCATAGGTTGACTAACTGTGCACATAATTCCTTCAGACTCCCACTTGTGCAAGTTTGTAACCTTTGTCTTAATGATACGAGCTACAGTGGCTTTTCTAGATGGGCATGTAGGTAACCAACCCCATAAACAGCTTATGTAACCCTTGGTATAGTTTTATGAAAAACTCTTAATAGCGTCTCCTAGTAAAGAACACTCTGTCTTTACTTCTTGGGTAACGTTGTTAGGCTTATCCCTTGCAGCACGATATTTCTAATAAAGAATACGAGCATGGTAGAAAATATCAACTCCTGTATTCGAAATCGTTTTATGACTTCTTGATTCAAACTGCTATGATAAACGACTAAGAACAGATCAGTTCGTTTGGGCACGGCCGTGCACTTGCCAGTTTCTTATCAAGTCAAAGGACCTATAAATATCTCTCCTAAAGAGGAGGTGCAATTACCATCTTGTTATATTTCGATTTAAAATACAACTTCCTTTGTACCCAGTATCGCCTCGTATGACAAACGTATTTCAGAATTGTCTGAGTTGAACCAAAGTACATTAGTCATTGTATCCTAAACCAAATACCTCAGGCTTAAGGACAATCCTAGTGAACAATACTTTTGAACTTTTCAACCACGAAGTATTGTCACGGTGGTCAATCTAATATTCGTTGAGCCTCCAACAGAATATCACCGATATTTGGTTTACACAAAACTTGTGTAGCTATCTTCGAAGAACTTCGAATCTACCACCAAATATCGCGATGACGTTAACGTCCCATCAAGGTTCCCACCAAGACGAGTAGTCACGGATTTTATATCTTTTTGAATAAATAGACTTTTATTCATGGATGATGTAAAACATACAAAGTCTGAATAAGAATGATACTAATTCATGTACTATTCCTCACTGGACATAGGTACCAAATTATTACTGGATCATTTACTTATTCCTTTCGTTTGTGTTAATTACTTGATGATTCTTACAAACTTAATTGTAACTTTATCACTAAACCAATCATTTCTATTAAACTAAAGACATAAGACGCGTATTTAGGAATACTATTACTTTTGTCTTTGCTAGATATTGTTCTTGCAACAATTTAGAACATATTCTAGTCTTGCCTTTTATGTAATTCAGTAAACATAGGAGGATTGGAAATTAACTCCTTAGTTTCTTGAATTAATAAAATCATCCTTGTAACTAAAGCTCCTTTTTAGTTACTTGATTTGTAGATATTCTTACTAGTTAAAGAAATTTCCTTAAATGACTATGTTATCCACTGAAGGGTTAACAACCTATTAGATATGCAATAATTAATCACAAGACTTGTGATCACGCTATTAGGTTTGCAATAATCTAATCAACGATCATTTATTATTTCTCTTAACTCTTTGGCTAACGATTTGGTAAAACCTTGTTGTTAATGTCTTACTAACTTACTGAATTCACTAACATCTTTAATGAATTACGTTAGTCTTAGCTCCCATTTACTTTTATGGAATTTAAGCATCTCTTAAACTACTTTGACCTAGTCAATAACTTGTAGTTTAATCTTTTAAGAATTCTATCAATAATTAAGATTATCCTTTGGATTTGCGAATATCTAACATTCCTGTTTAGGGAATTATGATCTTTATTGATTACTGTATCTAACAAGTATGAAACACTTGAAATGAAACTATCAATTCTTAAACACATTAGTATTCTTTTAAGAATCCTTTTTAATGCCAAAGTCATTTACTTGGATTTCTTAGATATCCATTTATTCCTATAAGGGAATTATGACTTGATTAAATATTGTATTTATTACAAGTATAAAAGACTTGCAATAATACCTTTTAATTCTTAAATACTTTAATATAATTTGTCCCTTTTAAGAGTCGTTTAATGTCTAAGTCATTTTACTTGGATTATACGAATATCCAATTATTCCTACTAGGGAATTATGACTTCATTAAAACCTTTACTACAAGTATAAAAGACTTGTAATAATACTCTTAAAGTCTATCTTGATTATATCCAATACAATCAAACTATATTAATACCAATACTTTAAAACTTTCTATCAAAAGTAATGACTATTACTTAAGATGTTTTAACTAAGTTCAATAACTCTTGAACCTTATGCTTCCATAAAAATCTTAAATACTTTTATTAGAAAGACTTTCTAATTACTAGCATCTAAGTACCTTGAGCTATCAAGACATTATTTTATACAACAATCAAACAAATATATATAAAACATGAAATATAAGTAAATCAAAAACTTGACTTACATTCTAGTCATAAACCTTGACTAGTGTAATTATCACACATGCACACAATATAATTTAACCATGGATTCGAAATTTAATTAAAACCAAAATGAAACTTGTTTTAACAAAAATAAAAATATCCAAGCAATAAAGTAAAATTGTTTAAAAACGAATCCACCAAAATACTGAATTATAAAAAACTTGGTGCTCGTGGGATCATCACCATCTCATGCTGGTCACTATCACTTTCCATCTCCTCCTGCAATAAACGATTGCAAAAGTTAGATTACTCGTAATGTACTTTACAAGTATCTTAAAGTGATTAAGAAGTGTGGTTGTGTTACCTGAGGAATTTGCGTTTCCTCCACTACCACTTGCACCCTTTGGACAATTTCTTTTCCAATGCCCAGCCTCACCACACTTGAAGCACCGGTTCTCGGTCCTCGCAGTGTTAGGCTTAACCTTCTTGACCTTTTGTTTGACACCTTTACCATTTGGCACTCCTTGGTTAGGATAGGTTTTACCCTTTCCTTTACCACCATGCCTATCCTCATCGCTGCCATCAGTTATGCGACCCCTTTTAGAATTGGTCTCAATATTCAACTCAACAGCCTCGAGCATAGATTGTAGCTCGGGAATGGAATTATCCATATTACGTTTGCTGTAGTTAGCT
The DNA here is from genome assembly GCA_963853835.1 of Calendula officinalis. Taxonomy (NCBI): domain Eukaryota; kingdom Viridiplantae; phylum Streptophyta; class Magnoliopsida; order Asterales; family Asteraceae; genus Calendula; species Calendula officinalis. The sequence continues at coordinate 77,162,992 of OY970822.1, forward strand.
ACAAAAGACTTGTAGTCATTAGACAATGAGTTGAGTATCATGTCAATTGCGAACTGCAATGGCATGTGGTGACCAAGTCTAGTAAGGTGATCAACGTGCACTTTCATTCTCATGACGTGTGCACCTACTGATGCTCCCTCAGCCATTTTGCAAGAAGCGAACGCCTTACAAGCATAAAACGCTTGTCCTGGTTCGTTTTCTTCATCCTTGGCAGGGGTTTTCAACACGTTTCTTTCTCGGTCAATCCTAACCCTCTCTTGTCTGAGCATGATCTTAAAATCACGCTTCCAATTGAGGAAATTTGACCCAGTCTTTTCTTTCTTTCCTAGAAAGAAACGTCGCGAGAGTTTGTTGTAGGTTATCGTTGTGTTTGTTGCTGCCATCTACAAATCAAACCCAGTTTAATTAGTAATCATCAATAAACATTCTCTAAAATATATTATAAACCCATAATTAATATTTTAGGCCTAGGATCCATATATCACATTCTCGCCGCAAGGTTTGGGCACTTCCCGACGAGACATGCTATTTCTGGTGGGTAACTTCCTTACCGATCGTATCAAGACTTGACACGATTCCTAAGGGTCGTAGAATCTTTAGACTTATAACTTATTACAACCTTGTACAATCTAATTGTACATTTCTAAGTTAGTAATCAAGTCTGGTATGTTTATTCTACTCAAGTACTTTTTGGGCCGGGACTCCCGATTATCACCAAAGTAGATCAGACCATCTAAGACAGTGCGATGCTCTGCGCCAAGACTCCCGATTATCACAAAACCTTACGCACCCTAATACTCGCAATGATTTGAATCCATATCTAAGGTTCTTTATCGTTACAATATGAATATCGTTTAACAACTGAGGTGTTCCATTAGGTGGATAGTACTTCGATCTAAGATTTTCTTGGGTTTGTTTAAGTCTTAAACTAAACTTAAACTTTTATTCCAATCTTAATCCTTGTTTAAAATGTGTGACTTGTGAACTGAAGAGTTCTACAAGACACCTTTTTAAAACTTAAGAACTATTCTTCAAAACTGACAGTTTCAAGAATTTGCACGATTTTACATGTATACCTAAAACGAGGTGTACAAAACGTTTTACTAGGTTTTGTAAAAAAAACCCTTATCTAGAATAAAACTTACTTGTTTTATCTTACTTGAAAAACTTATAAACTATGTTAAACTTTTAAAACTTTTATGATTCATAAACTTGAATCATAAACCTAGTTTAACACATCTAGTTTTCCATATGTCTAATAATGAAATCAAACATTTCTTATGACTTATTAGATTCGACCAAAACTTATGTCTTAACGACACACTTACAAACTTTGTGATTTTCTTGTGTAGCTCACACTAGCTTCAACAACCATGATGAAACTTAAGCTAACACAATCACCGGTTTATACTTGGTGAAACTAATAAACTTATTATATAAAAACTATATATAATAATTCTTAGTTTGTTTAAACCTTTCTTATATTTAACTTGAACTAGTTAAATATAGGTCCTTGTTATTTATACTTGATCATTAATCTAGTATATTACATGACTTGTAAAATACTTATACTATACTTGTATAATTAACTAGTTATAACAACTTATAACTTTATACATCTTAATATATATAACTTTGTATATTTCTAGTTAATCATATAATTTCAACTTGTACAATTTCTAGTTATAATGAAATCATAACTTTGTACTTTCTATTTTTAATTATATTATAACTTATACAATAACTAATTATAATATTATCCTTTAAAGATAAAAATAACATTACCCTTTTTAATTGTTCCATTTTATCTTGTATTTCAATGTATTTGTATATATGTATATTTTATAATAAACTTGTAACATTCTAATAAGAATATTACATCTAGCTTATACATGTGTATTTTAACTTAATCTAATTAAAATACATATATAAACTTATTATATCCTTTAAAATTCAATTTTACCTAATTATTTTAAAAATTCCGAAAAATTAAATACATATATATAAATAATTAAATACATCTTGTTAATTTTAGGACTTAAAAATTAACATCTTCTTTATCAATTCCCTAAATTAATTAGATGAATCCTAATCTTGTTTTTGATCAATCAAAACTAGGGTTTTGACTTTCTTGATCAAAGACGTCATTTTGTTTAAAAGATTAATTTCTTTTAATCAATCCTATCTAAACAATAAACTTTGTTTAAATTCTAAGATAGATTATAACCTTTAATAAATTTATTAAAACTTCTTTAAATTAAACCTTATAGACAATAAAACTTTGTCTAAATTACTAGGTTTAAAGAACTAGCTTTAATAAATCTATCAAAATAATAATTAAACCTATTAGACATAAACTTGTCTAATTAACTAGGTTTTTAATCATTATCCAAATTAATACTTTTTAACCATTAAACTTAAACTAGTTTAATGTTCTAGGGTTCTTTAGGGTTTTCGAAAACTTAAGGCTAGGAAACTTTTCCACCAATTAAACTAGACTAGTTTAATAAACTTGGTGTCCAAGTATTCCTCTAGATTTCGAAATCTCTAATGGATTAGGAAAGAATCCTTTTGATCAATTAAACAAATCTTGTTTAACATACTTGATCCTAGGGTATTCCTAAGTCACGAAAATTTCAAGGGATTATGGAAAGAATCCTTTTGATCAATTCAACATATCTTGTTTAATATACTTGATCCTAGGGTTCTTTCTAGGTATTTTCGAAAATTACTAGGGTTTACTAGAAACCTTCTTGACCAATTAAACTTAGACTAGTTTAATGTTCTTGGTCCTAGGGTTCTTCCCTCTTTTTCGAAAATTATGAAGAAGAAGAAGAAAACTTGAAACAAAAAAAACTTAAAATTAAAGTAAACAAACAATCTTTGTTAATCTAGTCTATATCTCTAAACCAACGCTCTGATACCACTTTAGGGTTTCACATAACACTGATCGACCACTTGGGTCAACCTCCTAGTATACTTGGTTCGACCATACTGACCAAGAACATGAACTTGTTCTTGACCGGTTAAAACCAACTAGCTGATTTAATCCCTAAATGCGGAACTAGGATTAAACCTAATCCTTAAACCCTAAAGGATTGGGATGTTGGAGAACTAGATTAGGTTAACAAGAAATAAACCTTGTTCGAAGAACTCGAACACACACATACTTGTGTGTTCGTCGACTACTACCAAAAACCCTAGGGTTCTTGGTTCGACTTCGAACAAGAGGAGAGGAATAAAGAGTGTTCCATGAATCATACCTTAGGTTAATGCTTAAGATAAGTCCACTGATGATGAACATGAAGAACGATCTTCTAGATGATCACTTGCAACGATCTTGGATCTTCGAAACTCGAAGAACACAAAGAATGAACGAAGAACACGAAGAACGAAGAACACCAAGTGATGGTGTTCTTCTTTCGGCCGAAAGGGGTAAAGGGGTAAGGGTTTTCGGCTTGTGTATGTGGGGTAAAGGGGCAAGGGTTTTCGGCTTGTGTATGTGTAACCTAATAAGTGATGCCTAAACCCTCTATTTATAATAGATGGACTTTCACTTAGGGCCCTTCTAGTTTAATTAAGATTAATCTCTTAATTAAACTTATCCTTTTACACTTTCATCCCTTATAGTTTAACTAGTTTATTATCATTGTACTTAACTATCAAATGTCTAGTATTAACACACTATAATTTCGGTACCCATATACACGAAATATATAGACTTGTATTTATACTTTTAATAGTTAATTATATAATAACCTTTATATATAATTTATACAATAATATTATCCAATTACTATATGATTTAATAGCTTTAAATCATATCATGGATAACCTTTAATTAACACATTGTATATTTACTCAACTAGTAAATGTACAACTACTTGTATTACTTAGTTAGTTAAACTAATCTAGTAATAAGTTAAACTTAACTTAATACTTAACTGATTCATAATGACTATTATGAATCATTCCTCTTCGTAGTATCGTTGCATAACTTGTTCCAATTATATGTACTCACCGGTGTGACCCTTAAGTGTTTCGTAGGCATGGATGTATCATCATAGGTTGACTAACTATGCACATAATTCCTTCATGGCCACCATGTGTTTGATGGCTCGTGCTGATGAAAGTATTACAGCTGATGATGCTGGTTCATATCAATGGGTCAACATAGTTCACAAAAAGGTAACTTCTCTAACCTCTGCTGAGGCTTCTGAAGCCAAAGAAATTATTGATTCTATTATCTGTGACTTGCACTTCATTGATCAGCTGAAAGGTGAATGTTTGGATAAACATAATGCTATTTTACGAGAAAATGTTTTTTTAAAAGAAAGACTAACCAATCACAAAACTTTAAAAGAAGACCTTTCTGAAACGAAGTTTATTAACTCAGTTCTTCAACATGATCTTAATGAAAAAGTTAAAGAACTTGAAGCTATAAAAAAGATTTGTGAACCATGGTCTCGTTCATCCAAACGCGTGAGTGAATGTGTTAACTCACATATTCCTAGTCAAGTACAAGCTGTATTAGGAGGAGATTTCCTTGTTGCAGCCATTGTACCTGACAGCAGTACGGATGATCCGTACTACTCTTCAGCTGAGGCTTCTGAGCCAGCTGAAGAGTTTGTGTTTGATTGCTTTGTTAAGTCTACCAAAACCTATGCTACTGAAATGTCCTCAGAAGATCCTTCTGAAACTATTGGTGAAGAATCATCAGCTGATTCTTCAGCCATGGTTGTTAGGAAACCCACTGTAATAATTGTTGAACCAAGTAAGTCTATCTTGGGTTCAGCACCTGTTGTCTCTACTGCTAGACCTCAAAGGAAGACTAGCAAGACGACAGCTAAGAAAGCTGTTCTTACACCCTTTAAGGGTGAGTCATCTGGAGTTCGTACTCGAGCTGCAAAGAATAAAGGTAAGAGTGATTCTAAAATCACTCAAAGTCCTTCTTCAGCTGGTTTCGTCAAACCGCTGAAAGGAAAGGTCAGTAAGCTGACATCACTCGTTCAAATTTTGACTATCTCTGATTATCAGAAAATGAAAGGGATTCTGGGTCCGGTACCCAACCCTGCTGCTTTGACTTCCACTCCACAACAAAAGAATAGAAAATGTTATAAGTGTGGAGACCGTGGGCACTTAGCAAGTGAGTGTGACAACACGAGCTTAAGACCTTCTCCAACTTCAGCTTGTGAGCCCATTGAAAATCCAACCCCTGTGAGTTCCAGCAAGAAATCACAAGGACCCACCAAAGTGTGGGTTCCCAAAAAGAACTAACCATTCTAATTCATGTGCAGGGCGATCAAAGCAAACATGTCTGGTATCTAGACAGTGGTTGCTCAAGACATATGACTGGATAAAAATCCCTGCTTGAAAAGTTTGTAGTTAGCACTGGTCCTCCAGTGATTTTTGGTGATAATGGAAGAGGCTCTACTAACGGTTATGGATCCATCTCAAATGAATCTATAAAAATCACAAGAGTTGGTTATGTGAATGGGCTGAAACATAATTTAATCAGCATTAGCCAACTATGTGATGCAGAGTTCTCAGTGAACTTTAATAAATACAGAGGAACGGTGACGGATAAAAGTGAAAAAGTTGTATTAACTGCACCAAGAAACAACAACGTTTATACACTTGACATGAATCCTTATAATCAAGAAGTTTGTCTATTCTCTGATTCCACTGAAGAGCTAAACTGGATGTGGCACAATAGGCTATCTCCTTTGAACTTCAAAAACATATCAAAGCTGGCTCGAGGTCAGCTAGTGAATGGCTTACCACAGATCAAGTATGAAAAGGATAAGCTTTTTTCAGCTTGTGAACAAGGTAAACAACACAAAAGCTCCTTCAAATAAAAGCAATGCTTCTCCAACGAAAGCTGCCTGCATATGCTCCATATGGATCTTTTTGGTCCTATGAGTACTGAAAGTCTAGGTGGAAAGAAGTATACACTTGTTATCGTTGACGAATACTCATGATACACTTGGGTTATATTTCTTCGTCACAAATGCAGCTGATGAAATTATCAAGTTCATCAAAAAGATGGAACTTCTGAATGGGTCTAGAGTCATGATGCTGAGATCAGACAATGATACTGAATTCAGAAACAGTACACTGGAAGATTTCTGTTCAGAAGTTGGGATCTCGCAAAACTGTTCGTCTGCTAGAACGCCACAATAGAATGGTGTTGCTGAAAGAAGAAACAGAACCCTGATAGAAGCTACAAGAACAATGCTTGCTGAGTCAAACATGCCAAAACAATTCTGGGCAGAAGCTGTCAATACAGCTTGTTTTACTCAAAACAGGTCTCTCTATGTGAAGAGACACAAGAAAACTTCTTATGAGATTCTTCGTCAAAGGAAACCATACATTGGCTTCTTTCATGTATTTGGTTGTGTGTGTTTTGTGTTAAACACACGAGATCAGCTAAGCAAGTTCGATTCTAAAGCTGATGAGGCCATTTTCTTGGGATATTCCACTGTCTTTAAGGCATACAGAGTTTTCAACAAAAGAAGACAAACGTTGGAAGAATCTATCAATGTTACCTTTGAAGAATATTCGAAGGCCTTAAATCCCACCTCTGCTGATGCAACTGACTCATTTCGGATATTTGCTGAACCATCATCTAATGATGCAGCTGAAGCATTTTTTGATGCTTTGAATCTCTTTGATGTTCCAATAAATGATTCAGATGACACGTTCCATGATGCTCCTACATATCTTGTAGATATTGCCGCTGTTCAACAAGAAATACCAACAGCAAGAGCATCATCCAGGGCTAGAATCAACTCTAGGCCACCTCTTCATACTTCAAGAAGATTAGTTCAAAGTGGGCGTTTAGGAACAAAATGGATGAAGATGGTATGGTTATCCGCAATAAGGCTAGACTTGTTGCACAAGGATATAGACAAGAGGAAGGAATCGATTTCGATAAAACATTTGCCCCTGTAGCAAGGCTTGAGGCTATAAGAATATTTCTAGCCTACGCTGCATATAAAAACTTCACAGTTTTTCAGATGGATGTGAAAAGTGCGTTCTTAAACGGAAAACTGCAAGAGGAAGTTTATGTTAAGCAACCACCAGGTTTTGAAAATCCTACGTATTTAGACTATGTGTTTAAATTGTATAAGGCGATGTATGGGTTGAAACAAGCTACTCGTGCACGGTATGACACACTTTCCACTTTCTTCTAGCAAATGATTTCACCAGGGGAAAGATTGATAAAACCTTATTCATTCGAAAAATCAAAGGTGATATCATTCTTGTTCAAATTTATGTGGATGACATAACTTTTGGTGCTACTGATGAAAAACTTTGTAGAAGGTTTTCAAAACTTATGTCTACAAAGTATGAGATGAGTATGGTGGGTGAATTAACTTATTTTCTTGGCTAACAAGTTAAGCAATCTAAAACTGGAATTTTTATAAATCAAGAAAAATATATCAAAGATCTGTTAAAGAAATTTGATATGAATTCATCATCATCCATGAAGACTCCAATGGCTCCTCCAAATAATCTAGATGTTGATACAACTGGGAAATCAGTTGATGTCACATTCTATAGATGAATCATTGGATCTTTGCTCTATCTTATAGCCAACAAACCAGATATTATGTTTACTACTTGCATGTGTGCTAGGTATCAAGCTGGTCCTAGAGAATCTCATTTAATAGCTGCTAAGCGAATTTTGAGGTATCTTAAAGGTACTCCAAGCCTAGGTCTTTGGTATGCCAAAGACTCAGGGTTTGATCTAATTGGCTATTCAGATTCAGACTTTGTAGGTTGCAAGATGGATAGAAAGAGCACTACTGGAGGATGTCAGCTGCTACGTGGCAAGTTATTCAGCTGGACAAGCAAGAAACAAAATACTGCTTCCACCTCTATAGCTGAAGCAGAATATGTTGCTGCTGGAAGCTGTTGTGCTCAAGTCCTTTGGATGAAGAATCAGCTGAGTGACTTTGATATGAACTTTTGTAAGGTTCCTATCTACTGTGATAACACTAGTGCTATCACAATCAGCAACAATCCAGTTCTTCATTCTAGAACCAAACATATTGACACCAGGTATCATTTTATTAACTATCACATTGAACAAGGTGACGTGGAACTTCACTTCGTTTCAACAGACCTTCAGCTGGCTGATTTGTTTACCAAACCTTTAGATGAAAAACGTTTCAATTTTCTAATCAACGAGCTGGGTATGTTAAATGCTTAAATCACCTACTGAAGTACTATCAGCAGCTGATAAGTTCACCTTGTCATTTAGTACATTCAGCTGGCTAAAATCGTTTGAATTTATCAATCAGCTGAATAATACATCTCAAAATGATACTTGTCAAGTTTTATAAGTTAAAAGGGTTGGTTTTCTAGAAAAAGGAATCTTTTATCCCTATCCACACGTTTCATAAAGTAAATATTTACACTCAAGTGGAAATACTTGGCATTTATGAGGGACAAGACATCCCTGACACCGAAATGGCTCCTCTATCCTTCCCTGTCACATCATACCGATTTTCTCCACAATCTCCAACTAATCCACAGTTGGATTCCAACTATCCATTTTTGAAAACCGGTTAGAATTCAAATATTTACCCTAAATGCTCTCTCCTTCCCTATAAATACCCCACAGCCTCTCATCTTCTTCCTCGCCACCTTCAAACCTTTGTCTCTCTCTCACCACTCCCAAATGTCTAAGAAAAACCCAAAAGTCTCTCTCACAAAAGCAACCATTGAGTTCTCTCAAAACTCGAACTTGGTTGCTAACACCTCTCCACCGGAAAACCTCAAACAAATTTACCGTTCGGTCGGAAAATTTATGCGTCACTGTCTTGTAAGTGGTGCATTCACTCATTTCACCAAGAGTTTTTATGAATTCTTACGTGATTTTTGATTCTCCGCGTCTATCTCCGGAGACAACATTGTTGCGCAAGTTGGAAATCATCAAATCTCTATTTATGTTAATGTTTTCCGCACAGCTTGCGGGTTCGACTATCTGCTCCCTGATGAACTCCCTCAGAAGATGAAGTCTTCTGAGGAGGCAAAGGCTAATCTGATCAATATCACTGGATATCAATTAGAAAAGAAGATGACAGGGTTCCGTTCTTTAAGAAGTCTCAGCTGTCGAGACCATGGGATTACTTTTTCACGCACATCATTCAGTGCATCGTAGGTAACAATGGGTCTCAAAACCAGTGCAAATCAAAGCTTCAGATCTTCGTTGAAGCCCTAATCACCGGTCAGCGGATTGATTATGGAAAACTAGTTTTCGAGGAGGTCAAAATGAAGCTCAAAGCGAAGGGAACTCACATTCCCTATATAAGATTCTTCACTCTTTGCATCGCTCATGTGATGTATCATGATCTGAAGATTGATTACGATGACCTCGAGGGGGATTGGTTTCATGTTCGTCCTCTATCTGATAGAATCTTCTCCTTTAAAAAGGAAGATGTAAAAGATATTCCCCTCCCCTCGTACATGCTGAAGATCATTAAAGATCATATTAGATCCAGAAGGGATCACTCACAGGGCACCACAACGGAGAAATCTGCCCTACAAGAAGTGTTAGTCCTCAGACTAGGTAAATAAGATTTGATAATCGATAGCTAAGAAGAATAAATCAGCTGAAGTATGTATCTCAGCTGAAGTACAAGTATATTTATAAACCTTCGGCTGAGTACGTACTTAGCTCAAGGAATTAAGTTAAATCGGCAGCTATACAAGAGTGATCATTCGAAGTTTATGGCCAAAGGACAGAAACCCGAAGAAGACCAATCAGCTGATAGTGGAATCAGCTGATGGTACCTGATGCAGATAATGACTTAGTGGAAAATATTCTTGACACTTTGAACATTTTCTTTTCCCGCTTAAAGAAGAAGAAAACGATGAAGATCTTCTATTTTAGAATAGAAGATAACTTGTCAGTACTTCATCGTTTGTCCCTCCAAACATGTAAAGGGAAAGTCAACGTCTTTTGTACTATCATAGTACACCTTTTCATTGTTCGTCAGAAAAGGTGGTAAAAGAAGTTGACACAAAGTACAATTGGGACTATAACCTATGCAAGTGCATTTAATGTTTTCGTGGACAAGTCTACATCTACGAATGATATGTTTACACGTAGATTAACTTGTGTACAAAGGAACATGGATCTTGGGCTATATATATAGAGACGTAAATGCTTGCATTTACACACACCTTTTAGTATTCATAGCACAAGAACATTCTCAGAGAGTTATTATTGTCTGGTATTAACTTCTCCATAGTTAATACTCAGGCATTTAATATCAGCTGTTGGTATCAGCTGATATAACTCTCTTTGCATAGTCTTCTAGTTTGAGCGAGCAAAAGTGTCACTTCAAGTATAAAGTTTTAGTTAGTGTGTACTATCTATTTCCGCAAACTTTGTACTGTATTAAGTTGTTTTAATAAACTCTAAATCATTGAAATTGTGTGTTCTTTACTTTATCGTCTTTACTTAGCCAAAACTCAACACGTTTGTGTTGTTGGGATCCAACAAGAAGGTATGTCCTTTTCTCATAAGGAGGGTCTTTCAGCAGCTAGTCGTCAGATGGCTGCTGATGAAAAACAACCCACTTCAACAGGGACCTATGTCCCTAATGATGTGGAAGATGAGGTTGAGGATGTTGCTCTTCTTGCAGGGAAGAAACGAGTGAAATGATCAACTCGTCGTCCTTCCATGCCCTCTCCCTCCTCTCTGCCCCCATTACCCGGTCTTCAGGTTCTTTCTTCATCTCTTCACTCTGGAGAAGAAGACGCCACGACTGGTAGTGATGTGGCACTTGATGATGCTGATCTGGCGACAGTAGCATCATCACCATTCAGCCAGGATGTCCTAGGCTCTCACTTGAGTCCTAGAATGAGAGGATTACCGTCAGAAGCATTGCCAGCATCTGGGGTTGATCCTTCTCATTTTCAGTTTTGCAGTGTTTTTCTAGGAACTCCACCAACAATCGGAGTTTCTAGTCAATCATCCCTGGCTGATCACTTTTCCCTTTCTCTTTCTCTTCCACCTGTTGATTTCTCAACAAGTCAGCAGCCTTCAAAACGGCAATTTCGTTCTTCAGGAGTTAGTGTTGGCTCCACCATTCTGCGTAGCTCCTCGACTAATTTATTATCAGTCGTTGTAACAAGGGGACAAACTCCACAAGCAACCTCAGTCTCTCGACAGACTGCTGGTGAAATTTTTGGCACATCCCAAGCAACCCGTGAGTCAGCTGCACACACACCACCACCAACCTCTTCATCACTTCCTGAGTTATCAGTTGACGATAGATTGACTGGAAACCAAGTCATTATTGAAACTGTTCTTTCTGTTTCCCACAACGTCACCAGCTTACACCCGCTGGAGATCGAGGAAACCACCACCGCCAATGATGAGACAACTGTAGACCCAGTTGTTATTGAGGCAACCACCCAAGCTGCCAGTGATCGCAAAAGTATTCGCCAACTGAGCTGTGAGGCACCTGATACACTACCCAGAGGAACTCTTCCTCAAGTCTCTATACCATATCAGTCGACTGGTGAGACTGAAGTACAAGGTAATCAAACATCATTTGCCATAATGTTTGATTCTGCTGATGAACCCATCATGCCCTACTACTCGTCTCTAGATGAGGCAGCAGATGAACCTTGGCTTCAATTTGATTTGACAGCTGATGTCGGCCCTTCTGACAGAAACCCAGAAGTTTCAGCTGGACCCAACTCACCCCTCAAAGTTTCTGAGCATCCCATAGGAGACTTTCCTCCTAAGTCAGGAACGCCCACTCCCGAAGCTAAGGTCACTCCTCAAGCTAGAGACATACCGGGCCCCTCTCCCCAAATAGTCCATGTGTCCCATGCCGAATCTAGCAAAGCTGGAGGAAGCATTCCCATCAGAGTCCCTACTGCTCTGATGTCTAGAGTCGTCTCATCCCAGATTCGACCTGGGATGGCCATGCTGAGTAAGCAGATGAACACCCTTCGCAGGGATGTTCCAAGGAAGTTTGCTGATACCGCTGAGAATCTCTCTTCCAGTATTACTTCTCTGCACGGTGAGGTTCACACTCAGACTCCTCAGCTGGTTCTTCTTGCTGATCAGATTCGATGCAACACAAGTTTGTTCAACACCCTCAAAGAATATATTCATAGAGAGTTGAACTCCATTCGAGAATCTGACAGAGTCGAAAAAGATAAGCTTCTCTCCGAAGCTCGGGCAACTGAAGCATAAGTCGATCGACAGCTGAATACCTTGCATACCAAGGTCTCTCCTCTTGTTTCAGCTATTGATCGTATTGGTCTTGCACAATCAAGGCAAGAGTCTCTGCTGGCCAATACTTATAGCCATCTCTCTAAGGCTATTGAAGATTCTGCCCCTGTTGTGTCCACAAGGATGGACAAATTGGAAATTGAGATTAGTTCATTGACCTCTCAAGTTACTAGTCTCCAAGGCACCCTTGACCTCATTCTTCAGAAATTAAATGAGGGTGTCGCTGCTGTTCATCCTACTGCTGCACCAGAGAGTTCCTTACTTCTTCAGGCACTCTCTGAGGGGGAGAAAGAGCAAGCTACATCAGCAGGTGAACAACCAGGTGAACAACCAGGTGAACATCTTGATTCACAACTTATAGTCACCTCTGTTGTTGGAGCCAATGTAGAAGATATTTCAGCAGGTGAAACCCCAAAATCTCCACCACTCACCTCTGCCGGAATAGAAGAAGAAGATGTTTCAGTAGACGAGACTCCAATTCTAACAACACTCGTCCCTACTGAAACACCTGAGGTAATTGCTTCAGCATGTGAGACAACAACGCATTCAGCACTCACCCCTGCTGAAGGTCTCAGGGTAGAAGAAACCTCAACTGATTTCGTTAACATTGTTGTTTCATTTAAATCAGTTGAGGTCCCACAAGTCCAAACCCCTCAGCCCATTATCCACGAGATTCCTCAACCTGCTGAAGGGGAGTTAAATCTTGTCTCGGTTAAAGCTGCTCTCTTACAAGAAGCTGGAACCGCTGCTCATCTGGAAACAACTCTTGCTATTCAAAAAAGAACTCAAGAAGAGCTGTTCCAAAGAGCTGAAGCAAAAAGAGCTGAGAACATTAGATTGTTCAATAAGGTTCTTTATAAACGAAGGCAATAAGCTAAAATCACCAGTGTGAGGAGCCCCAAATCCTCTTCCATCTTTCCTCAAGAAATTGTTATCAATAGAGCTGGAGGGCTCTTCACTTCGGAAAAGGTGTCTCTGAACAAGATCAGCACTCAATTCAACTATGATGAATGGAATGAGATGCTAAAAGCTGCCAGATCTGCAAAATCATCGTCTAACATAACAGATCTGGAAAGTGAGGTAAGACTCGCAATCTACTCCTTCAAGTCTCTATGCGACAAGATCAAGAGATACTCTCCTGACTTGGCAAATCGCATACCTGCTGAATTGCGTGAACCTCAAGCTGATACAATCAGAGAACCTACTGGTGAAAGCTCCACTGCGAGAAGGGAGAAACGTAAGTCCGTTCTCCCTGAGCCCTTCGCAGAACCCAGATTAGCTGAAGAAGAGTCTTCCATACTTAACGCAAAACGTCCAAGACTCAACTTCTTAATAACCATTCCCATGGGAGTTATCTTTGCTCCTGGGAAAATTGTCAAATAACCAATATATGGTTTTTGCTATCTGGATGCCAAGAGGAGAAAGAGCTAATGAGTTGGATATGTGCGATCTTGAACATCTTATGATCTATCACAAGCAGCTGACTCCCTCTACTGAAGAAAGGAAAGAAATGAAGAAACTAATCAACTCAGCCATCAGCTCATTATATCAAAGAGTCCTAAAAGAACAAAAAATTAGGACTTAATTTTTTTTTTTTTTATTTTCTGTACATCAGCTTCATATCAATAGAAAATCATTATTTGTAATATACTTGTAAAAATATTGTAAAAAGAAAAAGAACCCAAAGGGTCAAAGCACATAAGCATTCAGCTGATTCAACAGCTGAATCATTACAGGTTCATACTTATACAGCTATTGGATTGCATCAAATAGGGGGAGATTGTTAGTCCCCAGACTAAGTAAATAAGATTTGATGATCAATAGCTAAAGAAGAATAAATCAGCTGAAGTATGTATCTCAGCTGAAGCACAAGTATATACAAAAACCTTCAGCTGAGTACGTACTTAGCTCAAAGAATCAAGTCAGATCAGCAGCTACATATAGTGTGAACATTCGAGAGCTACATATAGTGTGAACATTCGAGATTTATGGCCGAAGGACAGAAACTCGAAGAAGACCATCCAGCTGAAAGTGGAATCAGCTGATGGTATCTGCTGCAGATAAAGACTTGGTGGAAAATGTTCTTGACACTTTGAACATTTTCCTTTCCCGCTCAAAGAAGATGAAAACGATGAAGATCTTCTATTTTGGAATAGAAGATAACTTGTCAGTACTTCATCGTTTGTCCCTCCATACACAAAACGGAAAGTCAACTTCTTTTATACTTTCATAGTACACCTTTTCACTGTGCGTCAGAAAAGGTGATAAAAGAAGTTTACACAAATACAATTGGGACTATAACCTATGCAAATGCATCAAATGTTTCCGTGGATAAGTCTCCATCATCAGATAATAAGGTTTCACATGGATTATTTGATGGACAAAGAAACAGATCTTGGGCTATATATAGAGACGTAAATGCTTGCATTTACAACACACCGTTTAGCATTCATAGCACAAGAACATTCTCTGAGAGTTAGTTACTGTCTGATATTAACTCCTTCATAGTTAATATTCAGACATTAACTATCAGCTGTTAGTATCAGCTGATATAACTCTCCTTGCATAGGATCTTAGTTGAGCGAGCAAAAAAGTCAATTCAATTATAAAGTTTTAGGTAGTGTGTACTATCTATTTTCGCAAACTTTGTACCGCATTAAGTTGTTTTAATAAACTCTTAATCATTGAAAATATTGTGTGTTCTTTACTTCCTTTGTCTTTACTTAGCCGTAACGCAACACGTTAGTGTTGTTGGGATCCAACAATTTTAATCATAACAAATTTAAACAAGTGTGAACTCCGCACCATCATTATTTGTTCAATATATTTTAAGATTACATTTGATCAACTAGTTTATTATATTACATTTAAATCATATTAATGAAACAAATCACCAACATGGTGTAATGGTGACGATGAAAATAACGAAACCTTGTCAATCAATTGAAGATTGTATTATTTAATTATATATTGTTTCCTATCAAATTATTTTACTTAGCTTTTTACTAGTTATTTGATTAATATAAGCATCCAAATCAACTGATAAGATTAAGAAAAATAAATAGTATATTTCACATATCAATTATTTTATGAATATGACGATGAATATAAAATTTAGTAAGAAAACAATACAATTTTTAATTATATTCTTTTTGAACGGCAAAATGAAGAATGGAAATGGAGTTTCGGCAATGTCATCACCGTCATCTAACAACCCAAAAACTAAAAGATAAAACGTATAAGCAAATTTTATTATTGATCCGACAATGTAAAGACACCATTCCCATCCATTTGTTGAATTTATCTGCGATCTTTTATTCTCAACGCACAAATAGATAAAACGCATAACATGATTTATTTATTCGGCCTCTTTCTCATGTGAACTAAAAGATAAAACGTATAAGCAAATTTGATTATTGATCCGACAATGTAAAGACACCATTTCCATCCATTTGTTGAATTTATCTGCGATCTTTTATTCCCAACGCACAAATAGATAAAATTCCATACTATTCTCTGGTATTTATTTATTTGTTCTGTAAATTATTTTGATCGAATAAATCTAATTTATTGTCAGATAACATGATACAAGATCAAATATACAATTAAATATGATCTACCACAAGATTCTCTATAAATAAATGAATAAATAAATAAATAAAACGACTTCCATAAATCACGTTTAAGTGTAACATTTTTCAAGGACCCTACATGCATAGCTTCGACAACTCTAATTTATAATATAATGATTATAATTATATTAACTAACTTATATTTGCTTTATCGTTTATAAAATATCGTTACATTATTCTTTAATTTTTCCCTTCAAAAAATATGCATATACTAAAATTAGATTTATATGGTCTCCGTGCATGTGTTGTTTGGGACATTAACAAAGCACAATACATTCTTGGCATTCGATCAAAACTTAAGTTTTTATTAAGTTGTATATTAATTAATTAATTGATTTAATAATATAAAGAAGTAATTTAATTGGCTAATTATTCGACATAAAAAAACCATTTATTTGGTTAATAAATTAGTTTATACATCGCCGTATAGCAAAGGCCAAACACTTTGCATCTTTGGGAACACCCACACATGGGCTCGTCACATTCTTACATGCTCCTAAAATGGCATCCAATGCTATTTATTCTCAGCTTTACCCATAATTCCAAACTAACATAGATACATTTTTATTGCATTGTTATATAAAAAAGTCTTTTTTAACATATTAACTTAAGGTAAATATCGGATGTAATGATATGATGGACGATAAATTGATAATGATAACGCAAATGAACATTGAAGATGGACTTAAACGTTATTAAAGCAATTCTGAAAAACAAACCTAACATTAGTGGTTCGAGCCTAAACGGTGACATCCACAAGGGGCAGTATGTCTTCCCTCGAACCTTCCACCTTTCTGTCCACGACGGGACTTGAACCCATGACCAATAGGTAATGGGTAACACCTCAAATCCTCCTTGGATACCACTAGGCTAGAAGCCTTGGTTATATACTAAGAAGCTATTAGATTTGTTTTTTAATTTTATTTGTTAATCGCGCTTACAAATCTTCTTTAGGACAGTATTCTAAAAAACTTGCATGTCTTGTTGTGTTGTTTGTAGTAACATAATTATTTTAATTTGAAGAAATAAATTATCTAAAAGAAAAAATCGAACGTACAACTTTGGAATTGGGATGACATAAAAAATTGTTATTTGAAAATAAAAATTATTTTAGGAGACTACCAAAAAAAATTGTTTTTGTTGGAATTGGTGTCCAACACATCAAATAAACCCGTATTCCGGTTCGGGTATTTTAGAGTCCTATTCGGGTTGCCCTCGAGAAATCAACAAACACGAGAAAAACGTAGTGTTTAATTAATTGTTTAATTAAATAGACTATCGGGCTTGACGTATTTAATTAGTTAATGGGTATTAATTAATTAAATGGTTTCGGGCTAGGCATAGGGTTCGGACCGGGCTTGGTGGTGACGGGCTTTGACCTAATTAGAGTTTGACTCTAATTAGAGTTGATGCACTATATATAGAGGTTAAAGGGTATTAACCTAAACATACTTAACAACTCTTTCTTGTTCCCTTGCACCATTCGGCCGACACCCCACAGCCACCACCGAACCGCCGCTGCCCCGCCGTCCAGCCGCCGTCGAACCACCGCCGGACCGCCGCCGCTCCGCCGCCGCCGCCGCCGGTAATCGAAAGAGTTTTTCGATTGGTTTTCGGTACTCGTTTTCTCAAGGTGCTTTATACTACGTTGTGGTATATTGTCCTGTTTGTGATAACCCTTGGGTGTGATACGATAGAGGGATTCTTTCTTGAATCCTAGGCATAGTGTGAATCTGGCAAGAACGAGATCACAAGGTTTGTCATCCTCGCCAAACCGTAACAATGTAAGTTTTGAATTTATCATTTAATTAGTTATTAAATTCTAGTTGCGTTAGAATTGTAAACCTAACGGTCCAAATAGTTTTATCTGGTCAATGTTCTACCAAGTTGTTTTTGATTTCCGCCTTAAACAAATTGTGGCTAGATGCATAGAAAACCCAACAGTGGTATCAGAGCGCCATTGGTTTACAAGTCTAATTGTGCTAGACAAGAAATTCGAAATCCATAAAAATTGTTTTTATGATTTTCGGAATTTCCGAAAATTGTTTTTGGGGTTTCCGAAAATTAAAAATACATTAAAAATAGGTTTTTAGATTTTTTCGGTATTTTATAAAATTGTTTTGATAATTACCGAAAATTAAAAAATATGATTTTTAATATTTCCGAAAATTCGGAATTATTAATTTAATTATTAAAAACGTTTTTTTATTTAAATTAATAAATTATGATAATTTGAAAAGTTGGAATTATCAAGAATTTGAACAAAAGATTTTATCAAATCTAGGTTTTTATTTAAAAGATTTAAAATAAATATTTTATATATTTTTCGGAATATATAAAAGGAATATAAAGGTTATTTATTTAATAATTAAATAAAATAAATCCTATTTAAGTATATATGTATTTTTCGAAACACATATATGCCAAAAATAGTTGATTTGGCAAATCTAGATAATATTTGAAGGAGTATCAAATAAGGATAAAATTTAATAGTTTAAATTAGGGATATATTAGATATATCCGAAATCTTTTAATAAGAATTAAAGATATGATTTTAAAAATTAAAAGATATTTTAAATATGGATATAGATATATCCGAAAATAATTTCGGTATATATTTATATATATTTAAATATTTTCGGTATTTTTAAAAATTAAAAGGGTATGGATTTTCGAATAAATTTAAATTTGTTTTGTCTTATCTTATAATAGTTTATAATAAAGATAAATATTTAAATAAGTATTATATATTATATATATTAATTAAAAGTTTAATTAGAATATATATACATATATATTTCGAATTCCCATATATATCAAATGTGATTTGATATTCTTCCCTTATATATATAATATTATGTAATAAAAGTTTATTAAATATTATATAAGATATAGTTATAATAGGATTTAAAACGTCGCGTCCTCGCGCGTTTATAAAATTAATTGTACTATATAGAACTTTAGTAAATGTAATTAAAAGGCTTTAATGTACATAGATATAATTATATAAAAGTTTATATATATTATAACTAAAGTTAAATACATCGTTACTTATGTCATTAGTAGGCTCACCCATAGTCTAAGACATCTAAAGGATGAAAAGGAAGAGATATAGATCTCTAAACGGGGTTGCGTTTTTAACACGCCATGCGCTGACCTGCCCCGCCGCTTCCCTTGTCTTGGAATGGAGCTACCGAACGGGCATAATAGGATGATGTCAAGATTAAAAGTATAATCATAAAATTAAACAAATCCTTCCCGTTTAATTAAATGTGAACATTGTGTGCTCTCCATTGAATGACACGCGCTCGTATCATAGTCTGATTAACGGAACTCGTGTGGTTAACCGGTACGTTAATTGTGAGATTATTTTATGAATGAAACGATTCTCGCGATACTCAAGCGAACTTGAGCCGAGAAGTCCACGTGGGTATTCCATGGTTGTTTCACCTTCTAATATATGATCCACGGTATCCCTGTCATATAGATTAGAATGAGCATTGATTCGAGATTAACATGCCATTCTCCCACGAGAATGAATCTCAAAGAACTAGGGATTTCATAAGATTGAAATTGACAATAGTTTGCCTACGACACGAAATTGTTTGGTGTGAAATACGGCATCCCTCTTCACATCAAATAACTAGTGGGCGTATCCTAGCCTTATGAATAAAGATTGGGAAAATTATTATAAGGATTAATTATTGAATTCACTAACAAAGAAATTGTTTCTTTTGTAGATGGGTTCAAACTTGAATGACAACACAATTCCTCTACCACCACCACCTCCACTCCCGATTGTACTCGCACTGCCGTGTCCACCAAAGTCATCTCCTAATAAGGTTTCATCTCGAAAAGCTATTGGAAATTTTGACTATGTGGATTATCTCGGTAATACTCGTGCTGTTCATGAAAACATGGAACTCATCAAGAATTGCAAAATGCAAGATGGAGAATCAGTGTGTAACTTCATCTCGAAGATGAGGGAATACATACATAACTCAGAAAGTCTGGGTATGCCTATCTCTAACGAGTTAGCTGTCGATATGATTCTACACAAGCTAACTCCAGAGTATTCTTCATACGTATCAGAATACGACAAGAATAAGAGGGAAATCACAACGTTTGAACTGTACGAGGAGTTAAAAGTTGTTGAGAATGACTTGTTAACGGCCTGCGACTGTGATTTCGAATCTCCAGTCTTGAGCATTGAGTCTAATGATGCTGGAAGAGGTAAACTTTCTCGTCCTAAGAGGAAAAGAAAAGCTAAGGTGGGACATGCCCAACGAAAGCTTAAAAGAAAGAGAACCTCTTTAATAGCACCTAAAGACTCTATATGCTACTATTGCGATGAGATGGGTCACTGGAAGAGAAATTGCCCAAAGTACCTTGATGATTTGAGAAATCATAGGATCCAACAGTCTGGTGTCCTAGGTACGTTTATGATTGAACTCCATCATACTTCTATGTCTAATTCTTGGGTTCTAGATACAGGGTGTGGTACTCACATTTGCACTGATATGCAGGGACTTAAGAATTGTAGGAAGTTGAAGCATGGAGAGCTTAATCTGATCATGGGAAACAGAGTCTCGACTGCTGTCACCAAGATAGGAGATTATGAGCTCATGCTTGGGAATGGATGTTCTTTACTTTTATTAGATGTTTGTTTTTCGCCTTCTATGGCACGCAACATTATTTCGTATTACGCATTGTTTAAGGATGGTTTTAACTTTGTTTTTGATAATGAGAATGGTTCTATTTTAGTTTATAAAAATGATGTGTTTTATTTTAAAGCTATTCCTTGTGCTGGTATATATGAAATAGATGGTTGCGTAAACAAAAGGAATCTAATATTAAATGTTGATTCATCCAAAGGTGTATTGGATAAGTCATGTCTATGGCATTGTCGCTTAGGACATATAAACAAGAAACGCATAGCTAAACTCCAAAAGGATGGAGTGTTAGAATCATTTGACCTCAAATCGAATGGTGTGTGTGAGTCTTGTTTACTTGGCAAGATGACAAAGGCGCCATTCACAGGGTCATGTGAAAGAAGCAAAGACTTGTTGGACCTCATACATACTGATGTATGTGGACCGTTCAAGTCTAACACTAGACATGGTGAACGATACTTCGTCACATTTACTGATGATTTTAGTAGATATGGATATGTTTATTTGATTAAACATAAGTCTGATACTTTTGAAACGTTCAAAGAATATCAGAAAGAAGTAGAGAATCAACTGGGCAAGAAGATTAAGATGCTCCGTTTTGACAGGGGTGGAGAGTATCTTAGTCAAGAGTTCATCGACTATCTAAAGAGTTGTGGAATAGTATCCCAACTCTCACCTCCTCGAACTCCACAACTTAATGGAGTGTCGGAAAGGAGAAATCGAACCTTGCTTGACATGGTTCGATCAATGATGAGTCGATCAACACTTCCAGTGAGTTTCTGGGGATATGCCTTAGAAACTGCAGCACATATCGTTAACCTTGTACCAACTAAGAAGGTTGCCAAAACTCCCTCTGAAATGTGGACAGGGAATCCTCCCTCCCTCAAACATTTAAAAATCTGGGGTTGTGAAGTTTATGTAAGACATGAATCTCACGACAAGCTAGATAACAAATCAGAGAAGTGCTACTTCATTGGCTACCCACGACAGTCTTTTGGATATCGGTTCTACAATCCGAAAGAGAACAAAGTGTTCGTATCTCGAAGAGGATTCTTCCTCGAGAGAGAGCTAATATCCAAAGAAGACAGTGGGAGCAAAATTGATCTTGAAGAGTGTCAAGAGTCAAACGATGAAGATGTAGTGGAACCTATAGTTGACACTAGCACTCAACCAGAGGATGAAACTCCTGTTGAACAAATTGATGTAACTCCTACCGTTCCACGTAGATCCTCAAGAACTGTTCGCCCTCCTGAGCATTATGGTGATTACTATGATTTCCATATTGCTGAAGGCGATGCATCTGCTGGTAATAGTTTACCAGTTGATGACGATGAGCCATCGAGTTATAAGGAAGCTATGGAAGGCCCTGAGGCTGAAAAATGGAAAGTGGCTATGGAGAGTGAGATTCAGTCCATGTATGACAATCAAGTATGGAACTTGATTGAGACTTCTCCCGGTGTCAAAACCGTTGGATGCAAGTGGATCTTCAAGAAGAAGAAAGACATGGATGGGAATGTGCACACCTATAAGGCTAGGTTGGTTGCAAAAGGTTATACTCAAACTCATGGGATTGATTATGATGAAACCTTTTCACCAGTAGCCAAGATAAAGTCTATCAGAATATTGCTTGCCATAGCTGCATTTCATGACTATGAAATTTGGCAGATGGATGTTAAAACCGCCTTCCTTAACGGAAGACTTACTGAGGATGTCTATATGGCACAGCCAGAAGGTTTTATCAATAAGAAATATCCTGATAGAGTGTGCAAGCTTGAGAAATCCATTTATGGATTGAAACAAGCCTCTCGAAGTTGGAATCTTTGCTTCCATGAGAAAGTCAAGGAGTTTGGTTTCTCTAGGAGTGAAGATGAGTCCTGCGTTTACATCAAAGCTAGTGGGAGCGTTGTTGTCTTCCTAGTACTGTATGTGGATGACATACTCCTTATAGGAAATCATATTCCTACACTGCAAGACGTGAAGTCTTGGTTGGGAAAATGTTTCGCTATGAAGGACCTAGGAGACGCAGCGTACATACTCGGTATAAAGATATACAGAGATAGAGAAAGACGTCTAATAGGATTAAGCCAGAGTACATACTTGGATAAAATACTAAAACGTTTTAGTATGGTTGATTCCAAGAAAGGGTATCTACCCATGAATCATGGCATAACATTGTCTAAGAGTCAATGTCCCAGTACTGAGCAAGAACTGGAGAAAATGAGTCGAGTCCCTTACGCCTCGGCGATTGGATCGATCATGTATGCCATGGTATGTACTCGCCCGGATGTCTCATATGCGCTAAGCATGGTGAGCCGGTTCCAAGGCAACCCTGGCAACGATCATTGGACTGCGGTGAAAACGATTCTCAAGTACCTAAGGAGAACAAAGGATATGTTCTTAGTGTATGGTGGGAAAGACGAACTTGTTGTGGAAGGTTATTGTGACGCGAGTTTCCAAACGGATAGAGATGACTCGTGCTCACAAACTGGGTGGGTGTTCTTATTGAACGGAGGAGCTGTCACTTGGAAGAGTTCCAAGCAGGAGACAGTAGCTGATTCAACTTGCGAATCTGAGTATATTGCTGCCTGTGAGGCATCAAAAGAAGCCACATGGTTGAAGAATTTCATTGGGGATCTTGGTGTCGTAACAAGCATCAAGGAACCAATGAAAATCTTCTGCGACAATGAAGGTGCAGTCTCATTGACTAAAGAATCCAAAGATCATAGTCGAACCAGGCATATACTCAGAAAGTTTCACTACGTGAGAAAGCGAGTTGAAGATGGGGACGTGATAGTGACAAGAGTATCGTCGGAAAATAACCCGGCTGATCCTTTCACAAAAGCACTAAGTCGTGCCAAGCATGATGCTCATGCGAGGACGATAGGAATTAGATTTCATAGTGACTTATCATAAATTGTCATTCATTTGAAATTGTAGTGAATATTAAATTGTATGAATTGATGATTTATTTATGGAGATTAAATAATTTGCAAGTGTTCTATAATTCATATAGTATTTAATTATTCCATTTCAAACCTTTTGCATGTTTAGAACCTATTCCTAAGTAAACTAAGAGATTACTTAAACGTCCACAGTCGATCGTTCTTATGGGAATAAGAACTGAATTAAGATGTCATGGGAGAGTGAGTAGATTGTTCAAAGGTATGAACATTGCATAGAGATTGCTGCTACTCTCATGAGCATTTAAAAAGGTGTATTTAAATGTTGGACCAACCCACGCTCAGAGTATTACCACATGGACTTTATCATGGGTAATAGTGAGGCGATAATATCGTATGAGTCTTCAAACCAAGATGCATCGTTTCCTAAGTACGATTTCGTGATGCATTGGTCTAACTCCAACGCTATTCGTAACTGGTAGCTATAAAGATTAGTTCCATGTATTATGTGATGACTATGAAGGAAGACGATGTAGTTAAGGTTTATTCGTTCCCTCTGATCAAAGTGATAGAGGAGATATCTATGGGCCCCCTGTTGATTTGATGTGACACTGAAGTACCTGCGCAGGTCATGACTAGATTGAAAGTTCAATCATGTAGTCAAATCGTCATCATAAATCTCGAATCAGGAAACATAATCGTAACTAGAGTGATTGACAAGTCCATGTCACTAGTTACATGATATCGCGCAACAAAGGACATATGATCACTTATCATAGGACCGTTTCTGATAGTTCAGAGTTCGGCAGCTGCACATGCTATGCACACTCTAAAGGATACACGAACGCGTACCGTTTATAGTTGATGAGATGTCCAAGTGGGAGACTGTTGGAATTGGTGTCCAATACATCAAATAAACCCGTATTCCGGTTCGGGTATTTTAAAGTCCTATTCGGGTTGCCCTCGAGGAATCAACAAACACGAGAAAAACGTAGTGTTTAATTAATTGTTTAATTAAATAGACTATCGGGCTTGACGTATTTAATTAGTTAATGGGTGTTAATTAATTAAATGGTTTCGGGCTAGGCATAGGGTTCGGACCGGGCTTGGTGGTGACGGGCTTTGACCTAATTAGAGTTTGACTCTAATTAGAGTTGATGCACTATATATAGAGGTTAAAGGGTATTAACCTAAACATACTTAACAACTCTTTCTTGTTCCCTTGCACCATTCGGCCGACACCCCACAGCCACCACCGAACCGCCGCTGCCCCGCCGTCCAGCCGCCGTCGAACCACCGCCGAACCGCCGCTGCTCCGCCGCCGCCGCCGCCGGTAATCGAAAGAGTTTTTCGATTGGTTTTCGGTACTCGTTTTCTCAAGGTGCTTTATACTACGTTGTGGTATATTGTCCTGTTTGTGATAACCCTTGGGTGTGATACGATAGAGGGATTCTTTCTTGAATCCTAGGCATAGTGTGAATCTGGCAAGAACGAGATCACAAGGTTTGTCATCCTCGCCAAACCGTAACAATGTAAGTTT
Organism: Calendula officinalis; assembly: GCA_963853835.1. Lineage (NCBI taxonomy): Eukaryota > Viridiplantae > Streptophyta > Magnoliopsida > Asterales > Asteraceae > Calendula > Calendula officinalis. The sequence continues at coordinate 77,188,005 of OY970822.1, forward strand.
TGAATTTATCATTTAATTAGTTATTAAACTCTAGTTGCGTTAGAATTGTAAACCTAACGGTCCAAATAGTTTTATCGGGTCAATGTTCTACCAAGTTGTTTTTGATTTCCGCCTTAAACAAATTGTGGCTAGATGCATAGAAAACCCAACAGTTTTTTCCCTCAAATTATATATTTCCCTTTTGATCCTACCAAACATAAATTAATACCTCACACATATATACAATTTCTGTGAAATGTAAACAGTTGGCAAATGGCATAATCTTTCAGCCAAAAGAAAAATAGCCAGGTTAAATCGACCATTTCTGCACTGCTTACCCATGGTGTTTCATAGGCAGTAATTTTCTTTATTATTTTCTTTTTTAATTACATATTTACATGAGAAATTTGGATTATGGGTAATATCTATACATGTCACTTTAGAGAAATTGATACTGTGGCAGTCGGTTGATATGTTTCAATAAAAATGAGTATTTTGTATATATATATTTATAATGGGTGTGATCCGAAAATGATTAGTGAATGTGTATTGATAAGAATGTTGATTAAAATATTAACTGATATGACATTGATTTAAAAAAAAGTTGAAGCGTCCATAATTATAATTTTTCGGAATGGTTTAAATATATTATTACAGGCCGGTTAAAGTAATCTATGTAAACGTCACTAAACAATTTAAATTATAAAATTAATTATTTTATTATTTTAAGATAAGAATTTTTACGGTCACGTTTTGTTAAAGTTTAAACAAATATGTGAAAATTAAGGTACGTGCAAAGATACACTGATGTTGTATCATTTTACGAATAAAACATTTTTTTTCTCTCCACGTGCTCAGAAATTTTATATTCTAGACAACACAAGTTGATTTTATAGTTAACTAGTATTTTGTTACCCGCGCGATGCCGCGGGGTTTTTCATACGACGTCCCAAATTAACAAATATTTCAGTTGTACAACGTCTAGCTATATCATGTGTTATATATCTGATTGTATACAATTTGCTTTTATCATTAGTTAGTATGTACATTCGTAACCTTTAGTATTTATTTTGTGTAAGAGTATGTGTTACTATGTCAATCCAAAACTATGCTAAAATAAAATCATACAATTTGAAATTTTAAGCCTTGTTTGAAAAAATATATCTATATAAATTACAAATAATGATATTAATAATGAAAATGAAAAGTATTATTAACATTTATCATATAAAAAACCATTTAATAATAATTGTTAAAGAAAAACCATCATTTTGGTTATATAGGAAATTATTAGTTACAATTATTGAAAAAATTTAGATTTTAAATATTTTAACGTTCATGTAGTAATTTATTATTTAAAATAAATTAAAGTTTAAGTAGTAAATTGTAATATTAAAAAAATACTTCTTAGGTATATAGAAATATATTAATATTTGGAGGGTAAAACATAATTTTTAGAAAAGATGTAGATGTTAAATATTTAAGTGTAGGGTAGTAGTTGTTATTTAGAAAATGTCAAAGTTCAAGGGAGTAAACTATAATATTAAGAAAGTTAATTATAAAAAATAGAAGCTGTGTGCAAGATTCGAAGTTAAGACGACTGGCTAAACCACCCCGGCAAGTTCCCATTTGAACCATTTGTCACCTACAACATATATATACTATAAAGAAAAATATGCGCTGTCAAAAACTGAGTGGTTTAGCCACTATTCACCTGATGCTCTTTGTTAGGTATATAATTAACCGATAAATTATTTAATTCTAAAATTTAATTTTATTTGTAAATTTTTTATACTTCAATAACAATATAAAGAATCGGAAATTGAACGTGGTCTTGACTAACTCGGCTATTTAAAATTTCTTTTACGAACAGAAAATCTATATACTGTAGTACATAATATCAATTTCTTTTTAATTGTGCCGTGGACGTAGCCAGTTATCTTTATCATGTGAACCACAAAAATCTAATTTTCTTTTCTTTTAATGCAAATATATATTGTTTAAGCATTTGTTATATAACTTAATTAAATTACGTTGGAAAAAAATGGAATTTTAGTTATAGTATAATAGTCATAGCCCATAGGCAATGCACTGTTCATTATAGTTTTTCATATGGAACGGACTAGGCCTGTGTTCGGGGCCTTGTTCGTGTTCGTTTGTTAAGGAAAAAAAATGTGTTTGTGAACGGTTCACGGACACTGATCAAATGGAATTTTGTGTTCACGAACGATTCATTAAGAAAATTTTGTGTTCACGAACGGTTCGTGAACGAGGGTAACAAACATAAAGGAATATAAACAAACACAAACGTACACAAAACAAACATAAACGAACATAAACAAACACAAACGTACACAATCGAACATAAACAAACACAAGCGAACATAAACAAACTCAAACGAACACTAACAAACGAACGTAAACAAACGAACACGAATGGATGTTCACAAACGTAAACGAACGAACGGGCCTTTGTTCGAGTTCGTTTGTTTAACTAAACGAACACAAAATCTTGTTCGTGTTCGTTTGTTTAGCTAAACGAACGAACATAAACGAACTCCGGCCGAACGGTTCGCGAATAGTTCGTTAAACGTTCGGTTCATTTACAGGCCTAGAACGGACTTATGAAAACGGGATTGATATTTCTTTTAATAATGCATTAAAATATGGGTGCTTTAAAACTTTATTTATTTTCATTTTTAGCTCTTCAATTTTAAGTCTATTGATTTTTTTATACCTCTAATAAAGAGAATATCATATTCTACAAAAAGAACTAGAAAACACTGATGCTCGAACGTTGCTTCCGTTACTCTTATTTTTTATTTACGGTTTTATGTTGTAGTCTTCCAAATTTACATACACCCTTAGGACTTTGAGAAATGACCAACAACCGTTAGGTGGTTTTTGTTCATATGAATTGTTGGATTTAGTTGGTTGGTTGTTTTTTATGTAGTTAGTTGGTTTTTATTGATATGGATTGATGGATAATTGTAGAACTAATCTAAAATGTTATTGTGTTTGTTTTTTCATATTAATTATGATCTATGTTACATGTATTCATGATACATGAAAAAGAATTACGGATAGTTGGTTGTTTTCATGGTTATAATTTGAATTTGTCTTTCTATTGATTATAATAGTGAATAGATAAAGTGCACTTAGATTATTAAAATTCATGTCGTGTTTCTGATGTATGAAAAGGAAAACATAAACTGGAAATGCAACCGAAAGTATGAAAATGCAATTGTCAATATTTAAAACAGAAGCATGATGTAAAATGTCAAGGGATAACTACATAAAATAAAAATGCAAGTACTAGTATGAAAATTCATATATAATTGACAATATGAAAATGCAATTGCAGTGTTTAAAACATTCAGGGAATAACTGAACTGCATACAATGAAAATGCAACAACAAGTATAAAAATGCAAACGCAACTGACACTATGAAAATGCAAATGCAACTGACAATATGAAATCCAAATGCAACTCACAATATGAAAATCCAAATGCAACTGACATTATGACACTGTAAATGCAATTGACAATATCTAAAACTGAAGCAGATTGTAAAATTTCAGGGATAACTACATAAGATGAAAATGCAACTCCAAGTATGAAAATGCAAATGTAACTGACAATATGAAAATGAAAATGCAGCTGAATATAACCAAAATGTAAAATTTCGGGAATAAGTACACAAAATGAAAATGTAATTGCAAGCACGAAAATGCATATGTGAATGCCAATATTTGAAACTTAACTAATATTTAAAATTTGTGGGAAAAACTAGTTAGAATGAAAATGCGAAAGTATGTTTAGCTAAATTTAATAAGAATGTAAAACATAAGCAAAGTAAAACTCTAATGTGCTACTCGAGAAAATCTTGCATCATCATCTGCTCTTTGCATTTGTTTCTTTGAATCCTCTATTTTTTTGTTTTTTCTAAACAAGTTTGAATATTATGCGGTTTGTAGCTGTCACGGTAACCACACTTTCATATTTTTCTCATAGAAGTATAAATCTTTCACATCGTTTGCATGTGCATGTAAATTTCTTCAGAGAAACATTATAAACAACCTACAAAGAAATTGCATACCATTAAGAGGTCTTTTAGTATTAGGAACATTAGGAACCCAATATTTATCACCAAGACCAGATATTTTTTTACTAATCCAATTCGAAAAGAAGTTGGAACATGAAAAGAAAATCTATGATAAAAACAACTACAAAAATGGTGAAACTTCATAAAATAACTACATAAACTGAAAATGCAACTGCACAAATGAAAATGTAAATACCAATATTTCAAACAATTGATTAAATTTTCAGGGAATAACTAGGTAGAATGAAAATGCAAATGCAAGTGCAAGTTTGAAAATGAAAATGCAAATGCAAAAAACAGTATTCAAAACTACAAAAACATATTTGGATATTGATTACCTGCATATCATACACAAACATTATTCATTTAAACTAACATGACGTATCATACACGAACACATCATATCAAACATTCAATTAAAAATTACTGAACTAAAAAAATATTGGATCAACAAATTACAATTGCTATCCACTGCTGGATCCAATTGGATATAAGATTTGATAGCCACGAAGCAAAATTTAGAGATATTTAATAATACATGAATCAAATGAAAATATTGAAAGAATGAATAGAAATCAAAAGGAATTGAAGCATGTATCAAACTATTTTACATATGCGACATACCTGTAGTTGAATGAGACTGGTTTAGTTCTGATTCAAATAGACGACCTAAATCTGGATCTAATTCCCTCATTCGTAGCTCATTTTGGGTTCCTATATGAGCTAAATTAGGGTTCGTAGCTGATTTAGGGTTCATGTAGGAGATGATTTAGGGTTCGTAGCTAATTTAGTGTTCAAATCTGATTCGTATCTGAACTGGAGCAGCTGATTCATTGTATAAATCGTGGTATAAATTGTTGGAAAATTTTGGACACTTATAATTATATATTTTATTATATATAATTAATGGTTGGTATGTCCAAAATGTAGTTGTGGTGAATGAGATATCGACTCTCAAAGTGGGGTGTATGGAACAAAGAAATAAAACAAATGAACTAGTGGGAACTTGAACCTATCCACGCTCGTCTCCCGGGTTTCACGGAGGTTCAATTTTGCAACTCGGTTTTGCCACTCGGTTTAGTGGAATGTATTCAAATAATATTATTGATAATAATATTTATATTTTAATGTTTGTCATTAAAATATATATTTGAATTAGTGGTTTTATTTTTCTTTGTATTGAATTGAAATAATGACCATAATGACATTAATGAAGGTCATTATACCCATGACCATGTTCTAGTATAAATAGAGATGGTGTGGTTCATTTGTAAGACACACATTCTCATACTTCCATACATTCACTTACAAGTATCACACATTTGCTCTCTCCAAGTTTAGTGATCCTTAAACACAAGAACTTTCGATAAGTGTTTTGGCTTGGATTATATTCGGTAGTGTAAAACTACTAGGTTGTTTTACCCTGGGAGATAGACGACGAATCTATTTTAAGGGGATCGTGAATTTCACGAGACTCAACCAAAACCTTGTACTTGTTTGTTCTATTTTATTTTGTTTCAATCTTTTGTAAACGTTTTTCGTCAATTTCCCTTATTGTATTGTATTTTATTTAATGAAAATTGGTATTAGCTCCTACAAACTTAAAATAGAACACATACAAGAATGAGGAAAACTGGAAAAAAAAACGTATTTGTTGAAGAAGGAGGGGAAAATGACAATCATGACCTTAAGTGCCCTTAAATGATTTAATTGAATCAACGCTCCTTATTGTTTCTTTAAGTTCTCTAAATAACCTAACTTATTTCTTGATCCTTATTCTTCTATATAACCTAAAAACAAAACAAAAAGAAAAACAAAAAATACGTTAGAGTTAAAATTTGTTATTGTGCTTAATTTGACATTAATCGGGACACCGACTTATCTCACGAAAGTAATCCAACCATGAGAGACATTAGAATTCTTAATATTTTAATTAGGGTTTGGCTAACTCATGCTCTAATGGCATGAGATTAGCATGTTTAATAACTTAAAAATTCCATTTTTATTTGAAAATACATTTAATTTATGCCAAAAATACACTTCATTAATTAGTAATAAATACATTTATTCACCATGAAAGGAAATTTTGAGTTTATTAGTCACTTCTAATCTCATGCTCTTAGGGCATGAGTTAGATAAACCCTATTAACTATTATATCCTCTTCGTATTACTTAGGGGTTGTTTAAGTAAATTTATTTTAAGTGGCTTATTAATTTATAAGTTAATCAACCTAATCCTACACTATATAAAGCATTTAGGCCTACCCCATTAGGCAAGTTTAAGGAGCTCCTTAAACTTGATTTTAAGGACCTTTCCACTTTTGTTAGTTAGTACTCTACCTTAAAAAAAATCGCGGCTAATAAGATTCGAACCCAAGACCTCTGCTAACTTATCACTATGTTTTAACCACTTGCTATACATTACACTTTGGTAACACCACCCACACTTAATAACAAAAGTCTGTTACTCGAAAACCATTTTACCCAATAACATTAAATATACGACGTTGTAAATCATCAACCCTTACTAAAATCCACATTTCTGTTTAATTATTTATTTCTAGCAACAATTATTACCGTGCAAACGAACAATAATTGCTCGCCACGAAATATGATTTCTGGGTACCCGCCGCCGTATTGAACGGGTACCCTGCTAGTAAATATAATTTCCGTTAAATAAGCGTATAAGCTAATGGTCTCTTTAAAAACGTTTTCTCAAACAACACCTTAGTTTTTTTGTTCGTTTACGTCACATTTTTTGAGCTAGCTCTTATGAGATTTTGGCCCAATATTAGCTAAGAGGGCCTAGGCTTCTTCTTGTTTTTGTTATCGGGCTTTAAAGGGATTGGGCCAAAGCATTTTGTCTTATAATTGCTGAACTATTAATTACTAAAAGATAACTTGAAAAACACTTCAATTCCAAAAATTAGTGGGGCATTCCGAGAATTGAACTCGGGACCTCTCGCACCCTAAGTGAGAATCATACCACTAGACCAAATGCCCATGGTTTGGTACTTGTTGGACGGTTTTCTACAAATACTATTGTAGGATATATAGTGTAGATGATTTTCTTTAAAACAATTTCGTTTTCTTAAGTCTGTCATTTAGTATAGATTAATCATAAATGTATTGCCAAATCCACATCTTAAGATTTTAAAAAGTGTTTTCATGATAATATGGAAAAGTTCAAATTATGTAATTGTTAACCGGATAGTCTTGTTATAAAATCGTTAATTTGTGCATGTGAGGTGAGTTAACGGACTAAATAGACGATCTTTTAAAGGAGATTATCTGTGAAACTAAAGTACTAAGATAAATTCATAATTTTAAGCAAATGACATCAATTATTTTTGTAATTTACTCAATTTCCAAATCATTATTTTACCGGCAAAATAGACAATATTTTATTTTTATTTTATTTTTTGCAGATGATTTTCATTATTTCTTTTCTAAGTTTTGCGAATTGATTTTGATATTTCTATTTTAATAAATAGTTAAACAGGGTGTTCATGCGACACTTTAAAAACTGCGAAACCTGCTACAATGATCAAATAACATTTTAGAGTAAATTACACGGATAGTCCCTGTGGTTTGATCTGAGTTTTGGATTTGGTCCCTAAGTTCTAGAAATTATAACGATGGCCACTAAGTATTGGACTTTGTATCGATTTTGGTCCCTAAGCCTAACAGCCGTTTATTTCCTCTGTTAGATCATATCATGTGCCATGCACGTGAGGGTATAATAGTCATTTAGTCATTATATACAAGGGTATTAAGATATTTTCATCTTTCACTCTTATATTATTTACTTTTTTCCTTTTTATTTTATGTTAATAAACACTAAAACACATTAACCCAGTAATGAGTAAGCATCATCTCTGATTCTCTCTCCCCGTCTTTCCCTTAAACACAGTAACCCATCATCTACGATTTGCAGTTACCACAACCAAGATCTGTTATCAAACAGCTACACCTTTATCTCCTTTTCAAAATCCGGTGATGGGAAAGCTGCTATATTTCGATTTCACCAGAAAAGGATGACTGAGATGGTGTTTGCCGGCAGAGATGTTGGTCGATAAAACCCCTAGAGATTAACGATTGGCCGCTTTGAGTCATTGAAGCAAAAGCAGATAATAACTTCTTTTCAATTTTTAGAAAAAAGATAGTCAAATCGATTAATTTGAGAGATATGAGCCAAGAAGGGAGCAGGTTGCAAAACAAAAAAGAGGTGATGCTGTATCTATGGTGCTAATGTATTTAAGTGGAATGAAATACAACGGAGGTGTCTTCCCATGGCGTCCTCCATCTCTAAACTCATAATCAAAAATCCCCAATATGTACACAGCGGAATAAACCTCACTAAATGAAGATTACGAACATTTTCGCTGCAATGCTAGTGATGATGATGGCCATCTCCGTCGCAGATGCTCCGATGTCTGACGCTACCACCGTCTACATCCCCACCCTCTCTATCCTCTTTCGTTTTTTGCTTTCTATTATACAGACATGTTTTCTATATGTAATTCTATTCGAGGTAAGAGAAGAATTGATTGCTGTGTAATTGGGGTTTTTTTGCATAGTAGAATTGAAGGTGAGAGAAGGATTATAGCTGAAATGACAGAAATACCCTCAAATGGTGAGCAGGTGGGTGTATTTAACGGCAAATTTTGACGCATGTTACGTTTAGGGACTAAAAGCAATACGATGTCTGGAACTTAGTGACTATCGTTGTAATTTCTGGAATTTAGGGATCAAATCCAAAACTCTTAACAAATCATATAGGGATTATCCGTGTAATTTACTCAACATTTTAATTCACATGACATTAAATCCATTAACATAAATATATTATACATTTGTACTTCGCGACCTAATCATAGATTAATATATGGCAAGAATCTCACCATCAAACTCACGATTCATCCACAAAAATATAAATCCAACTCAATTTATTATATATACTCTTCAAGTTCATAATAAACACACTCCATCACAACGAAATTAAACACCGTGCCACCGTCTGTCGAGAACCCAAGTATGAACCTGAATTCTCAACATAACCGCCATTCCTAGGAATGGGGGTAAAAGACGGCAGCAAAGACGACAACACATCACAAGACAAAACATTAAAACGACATAAAACACATTAATAAAGTTCACTCTTAAATTCAGATTCGTTCATTTCTTCTTGGCTGCAGCCTTGGTGATTTTAGCACCAGTCGGGTCCTTTTTGTCCACACTTTTGATCACACCGACCGCCACAGTCTGCCTCATATCCCTAACCGCAAACTAGGGGTGGCAATTCAGGTCGGGTTCGGGTTAACGGGTTCGGGTTCGCGGGTTGGCGGGTCAGAAACGTTCAACCCGAAACCGACCTGTTTATATAAACGGGTCAGATATCTCAACCCTAACCTGTTTAACTTCAACCCAAACCTAACCCATATAATAAAACGGGTTAAACAGGTTATCAGGTCAAACAAGTTAAACGGGTCAAACAAGTCAACATGTTGTTATTATTACACAAATTCATAACAAAATTTAAACACCAAATCACTAAGTTACATTTTTAATTTTTATCTAACTATTAATTACGTTTTAACTAGTAAACAATAAATTAAATATAAATATATATATTTTAAAATATATTTTAATAATTAAACGGGTTGGCAGGTCGACCCATTTAAATTATCATTGACCCGAACCTAACCTGTTTAATAAACGGGTCAGCTGACTCAACCCGAGACTGACCCAATTATATTTTACTCCAACCCAAACCTGTTTATTTTCGTGTCGGTTTCAGGTCGGGTTTCGTGTCGGGTCAGAAATTGCCGCCCCTACCGCAAACCGCCCCAAAGGCGGATACTCAGAAAACGTCTCAACCACCATCGGTTTGGTCGGAACCATCTTCACAATTCCTGCATCACCGTTTTTTAGAAACTTAGGCTCTTTCTCGATCTCCTTCCCCGACCTTCGGTCAATCTTGGTCAACACCTCGGCAAACTTAACCGCAATATGAGAAGTGTGACAATCGAGCACGGGTGCATACCCGTTCCCGATTTGACCCGGGTGGTTCATGATAATAACCTGAGAAGTGAAACTTGCTGCACCTTTTGCGGGATCGTCTTTCGAGTTTGAAGCAACGTAACCACGTTTAAGATCTTTAACCGCAACGTTCTTCACGTTAAACCCTACATTATCCCCTGGTAACGCCTCTGGGAGTGCCTCATGATGCATTTCAACTGATTTCACTTCAGTGGTGAGGCCCGATGGGCCAAATGTCACGACCATACCGGGCTTGATTACACCCGTTTCAACCCGACCCACGGGCACGGTTCCAATACCACCGATTTTGTACACGTCTTGGAGTGGGAGACGAAGAGGCTTGTCTGATGGTCGTTTTGGTTCACTAACGTTATCAAGTGCTTCTAATAAAGTGGGGCCTTTGTACCAGTCGAGATTTGTTGACCTCTCGATCATGTTATCTCCCTCAAAACCCGAGATTGGAACAAACGGGATTTTGTCTGGGTTGTACCCAACTTTCTTGAGGTACGACGATACTTCCTTAACGATTTCATCGTATCTTGACTTCGAGTATTTAGGTGTAGTAGCATCCATCTGCAAAAGTACAAAATGTTACACTTTATGGAATCGTAAACAATTAATTGCCTTTTAACCGAAAATTGTCATTTTATGTTAAAAGAAAAAAAGTCTTAATTACCCCTGAAATAAAAATCTAAATATCTAATCGTCTAATGTCATAAATACTGTTGAACCGGTCGGACCAGCTGGTTGAACCTAATGACAATACCATTAAATATTGAAAATTTCTCCAAACACATTATTAAATTAAGTTATATCATTTTTTAGTTCTAAAATTTATACAATAAATTAATGTCTATTTTATTTAGTTAAAATTTATTAAAGAAAAACTGATTTTTTACAGCTCAACCAGGTTATTTTGTTCAACCCACCAATTTTGACTGACTTATAATTTCGATTGACCAGCTCATTCAGACTGGATTTTTTGGTCTGACCGATTGACCGGCTAGTTCAACCGAAAGTTTAAAACACTGATGACGATATAAAGTAACAATTTACGAGTATTTCATATATACCTTGTTGCAACAGCATATCATTTGTCTAACACCGAGTGTAAACGCGAGCAAAGCATGCTCCCGAGTCTGACCATCTTTAGAAATACCAGCTTCAAACCCTCCCGTAGTTGAATCGATTATCAAAACCGCACAATCGGCCTGCGAAGTACCCGTGATCATGTTCTTGATAAAATCCCGATGACCTGGCGCATCGATGACCGTGCAATAATACTTTGTGGTCTCGAATTTCCACAAAGCAATATCAATTGTGATGCCACGTTCACGTTCGGCTTTAAGTTTGTCAAGCACCCATGCGTATTTGAATGAACGTTTGTTCATTTCAGCAGCTTCTTTCTCGAATCTTTCGATTACACGTTTGTCAATGCCTCCAAGTTTGTAGATTAAGTGTCCCGTGGTGGTTGACTTTCCAGAGTCAACATGACCAATGACGACTATGCTGATGTGGACCTTTTCTTTACCCATGGTCAAATTGAGCTGATTGATGAAATTGTGACAAATTAAATTGTTGTCAGAAAACTTATGTGCAGCATGAAGAATAACATAATTTGTTGGATGAAAATAAATATGAAATAATAAACATGGTTATAAGAACGTCATAAGTGCAGAATCGAACCTTGGTTTGTACGATTATGAAATTGAGGATGAGCTGCAAAATTTGAGAGCGTTGGGTTTGGAAGGGAGTACGGGGTGCTTTATATACCACACTCTTTCTTGGTTTCTATTGCATATGAGCATGGCTTTCCTATCCACCGTTCGATTGGCATTCATCTAACGATCTAGCTTGGTCATTTTCACTAGTACAAAAATGAGCAATGGTCACACTACAAAACTGTGACCATATGCCTTTAGTCACTAATTTTTTTTTCCACTAATAGTGTGACCAAAGGTCGTGTCATTTTAGGCAATGTATGGCTACATTTTAATTTAGTGGTTGTATTAATCGAAAAACAGTAGCCGTAGCCTAAAAGTGTGGCTATTCAAGAAGAAAATCTGGTGTGATAATCATGCATTCTAACTTATAATGTGGCCATAAACTGCTTGTAGACACACATTTTTTTATTTTTTGTGACTATTGTTCAACCAATGGTTACATGAATTTATTTTTATAGTGGCGCTTGCTATTATTTAGTCACACAAATATATGTTTAGTATGACTATTATTTACCTTTAGACACATACAATTACTCAAACAATAACTAAATGTATGATAAGGACATACAATTACAAATCTTTAAAAAACCGATATAGAGTGGTCGGTCTAACCGGTTAAACTGTGACTCGAACATTCAACCGGTTTGATTGCTTAAAATCATCGGCAAAAACTAGACCGGTTAAAGCCAACCGGTAATAGTCATACCCTAGTTAACACTCGGGTTAAACCAAAAGACTTAAAGGATGTCAAGTTTTAATTTTTTTAAGAGAGTTGAAGCCCCCTTATTTTTATAATTAAACTAATTCTCCCACTTTCTTACAAATACCAATGTGGGATAATATTTAGCCATATTTTAACCTATTAATGTGACAGTTGGTAATTTGCAGGCACACATTCATAATCGATTAAACTGTGACAATTCGTTACTTTTAGCCACATAAGTTGTTATCGCATGTGACCTTTGATAATATTTAGTCATATTTAACACCATTAACGTGACAACAACAACGAATTCATGTGGCTAATAAACATATATGCTCAAGTATACTTGTACCACCTTCTCTCTTACTAGTAGTTACACACATAAGTTTAATCATGGCTATTGTTTGTGCTCTAGCCACATAATTCTTTATCACATGTGACCTCTGATAACATTTAGCCATATTTAACATCATTAATGTGACAATTTGTTACCTGTAGACACACATACGTATTCAATTAAAACCGTGGTTATAAGTTAGTTATAGATACATAATTTTAATTTTACTATTTCCATTGAAATTGTTTATGTTATAGCCACATGTAATTTTAGTTTTATTGTGACTATGTTTTAGGGTGTGGCACATACCCATCATATAGCCACACATGCACACTAAATTAAGTGGCTATTGTTTGTCTTATAGCCACATGACACACAAAATAAAGATCGTGGCTATATACTACCTTTCAATAACAATGAATTCATGTGGCTAATAAACACTACTTTTGGACACACAAGCAATTGATTAATGTTACTAAATATGTGTCTCTCGTCTCACATAATAACCATCACAAAATAATGTCACATTTTAACAAACAACCATGACGAAAAGTGTGATATTTGGCCACACTACGTGACTGTGTCTAGCAATGGACACCTTTATTATGTTAAATTGTGGCTAAAGTGTTCGAATCTAATTTGAGATTGTTACAGTATTGGAGTTAAATGTGGCTAAAATAAGATTAGAACATTATTTGTGACCTTTAGCCACACAAACAAGTCAAACTGTGGCGAGGCTGTTTTAGAAAAACTGTGACCGTAGGCTATTTTTGTACTAGTGTTTGCTTCACCGCCACGTTTTTAGACAAAATTCCAAAAAACCCCTCATATACTTGGGCTTCACGTATTAGTTAAAAGAAATAGTAAATGTTATATTCGTTGAATGGTATGGTATTGTTAAAAGAATTAATAGAATTAAGATATAGGGTTGTATTTAAGGAAGCTTTTTATTTTTATAAATTCTTAATTAAAATAAATTCTTAATTAAAGAATAAATTCTAGTCATTGGATCAAAAGATCCCTTAACCATCACCATCATCAAATCACATGTGATTCAATATACAACCACTATCATCATCAAATCACATGTAATTCAATATACAACCACCGGCCACCGCCCGCCACCACCACTAACGACCACCTCCAGCCGCTGCAATCAAATGTGACTGGATACACAATCACATGTGACTGAAAGCAGGCGATGGTGGCGAGGGGCTGCCAGTGGTGGAGACGGTGGCTAGCAGAGGTTGGTGGTGGGGGTCGGCGGCGGTGTTGAATCACATGTGATTTAAAACACATGGGGTGGTGGTGGTCGGTGTGCAATCACATGTGATTTAATATTGTTAAATTTATAATGATGTTCAATCTTAGATTGGAATACATTATTAGGTACTAACTTGAGTTGGTTTTGTGTTGATATTGTTTACGTAGGTTTAGTTGGTGCTGGATGGCATAGCTAAAGAGTTCAAGGGCTGATTTGTAAAGTCTGCAGAAGTTGAGGGCTTGTGTGGAAGATGGTGATCTGCTCTCTGCTACGTGATATAGAGGGAAGAGAGTTGTGTGGTTAATTCATTCATTCATCTCACACATTCTCTATCACATACTTTGCTCTCATCTGATATTCTCTCAGATTTCATTTTAGGTTTTCTATTCTGTAAAGTACGTTCTACATCATCTTGGTGTAAATCTGTCATATTACTCATTTAGATTCATAGGTTTAGAGTATAATAGTTAGGAGATTGTTGAGATTAGTTTGGATCTGTATTTGTATTGTTTCTGGTGTAAAATTTAGTGGAGATAATAAAGGTTTACAAGTTTGTTCATGGTATCAGAGCGAGGTCGTCTCTGATCTCTATTGTTCATCAATCCTTCATCTCGATTGATTCGTTTTTTGGATTTCTTCATCAGATCTGTTTTTTCTGGTCGATTGCGTTGTTTTTAGACTTTTCTCTTATTCGATTTAGAGTTTTCATATAGAAAACTTGTATCTCGAATTTGTCCTAAATCGCTTCGTCTAGGTTTTTTCTGTGAATCAATTTCTCTAGGGTTTTATATAGAAATTCTTCTTCAAATCGATTCAGTTTTGTCCCAAGGATTCTTGGAACGCTTCTTGTCTTGAATCGTCTGTCGATTCGTGGTTTGATCAGGTTTTGTCCGTGATCTGTGGATTTTCTTCTTCTCTTAGTTATATCTTAGATCTGGTTCAGTTAGGGTTCATAAACTCTTTATCCTCTCTTCTAAAACTAAGGAAGCTCTCTGTTCTTCTCTGGTAAGAACAATATTTTGTCACTATGATTCTTCCGCTGCATCGTTCTTCACAAGATAAAGGCAAAATTTCTGGATTCTCACTGTAAGTCTTCTAACCGACCTTGAAGTTGTAGCAAGTAACTTGTGACACGAATCACTTTGTTTCACAAGAGCTTGGCCTATAGCCAGGGACATCTGTTAATTCTTTGGTGATACTTTATCAGTTGTTGTTTATCTGTGACTGTTTGTCTGTTCAGATTATTTTTTTTTTGTTACAAGTCTTGACTAAACCTGTCCAGAAGATCCTGAATCATCTGGAATCTTATTCACTGGTCAATTACTTGTTTAACTCTTTAACGTTTTTTGTTGGTTGTTTTTTTTGGCTGAGTGATTATGGCTCCTGAAATTCCCTCTTCTAGCAAAACTCAGGTCAGTGGATTAGATTTTGGTGATCCTCTATATCTACATGCAAGCGATACGACGGTACACCTATTCTATCCTTTAAACTTAATGGGACTGAGAATTATAATGATTGGAGTTGTGTTATGACTCTTGCTCTTGAGACAAAAAATAAAGTAGGATTTGTAGACGGTACATGTGTAAAGCCTACTGATAATGAGACTCTTGGAAAACAATGGGACAGATGTAATGCTGTAGTATTGTCCTGGATCTTAAGTTCTATTACTGAAGAACTATACCTAGGTCAAATTTTTTCAAAAACTGCTTCTGTGGTTTGGCAAGAATTAAAAGAAACCTATGATAAAGTTGATGGTTCAGTCACTTTTAACTTGCATCATAAAATAAACTCTCTCGGTCAAAATGGATCTTCCATATCTGACTACTATCACAAACTTAATTCCCTTTGGAAACAGTTTGATGCTTTTGTTAAACTTCCTTCATGCACTTGTCACGCTGCTAAAGACTTTCAAGAACATAATCAACTTTTAAAACTAATGCAATTTTTGATGGGATTAGATGAAGTTTATTTACCTATTAGAAGTAACATTTTAACCCGTGACCCATTACCTAGTGTCAAATCTGCCTATGCTATCATATCTAAGGAAGAGTCTCATAGAGGGATTCCCTCTAACAATTCTGGTTCAAAGAATCAGACTACTGCTTTTGCTAGTAAGACTCTGGATTCCAAAAGAAAAGGAAATACTAAGAATTCTAATGTTTTTTGTAGTAATCCTAACTGTGGTCTCCAAGGTCATACCATAAACAGGTGCTATAAAATTGTAGGATTTCCTGAGAATTATAAGAAAAATTCTCCAAAGAAGGAAATAATAAAAGCTTCTCTAGTAACAACACCAACTGTGATAAACCTGAATCTAGCAGCTCTATCCCATTCACAAATGAACAGATACATAAACTCATTGGGATGCTAAATGAAAAAGGTAACCAGAACTCTATTCATGCCAATATGGCAGGTGCTTTTTTAAACTCAGCCTTCTTTAACTCAAATGCTTTCTTAAATAAAAGTTTTAGTAATAACAAATGGGTCATTGATTCTGGTGCAAACCAACACATGACCTTATCTGAACAAAATCTTTTTAACAAGGTTGATGTTACTGATTTAAATTTCAAGTTAATCATCCAAATGGTACACAAGCTCAAATAAAAAAGATAGGAAATCTTAAGTTAACAAATCAGTTAACTCTTTATGATGTGCTTGTTGTTCCAGAATATAGTGTGAATCTGCTATCTGTTCATAAACTGTCAAGAGACAGTAAACTTTTTGTTGGATTTGATGAATCCAAATGTTATATACAGGATTTGAAACTTATGAAAAATGTGGGGATTGGTAACGAACATGAAGGGTTATATCTCCTTGGTGCAGGTAAGTTTGCTAACTGTAACAATGTGTCTACATGTCAGTTGTCTAAACATATTTGGCACTCTAGATTAGGCCACCCCTCGGATCCGGTCTTAAACATTCTTAAGGACAGACTCAAAATTGAATCTTTAGACCATTCTGTTCCTTGTGAGGTTTGTCATAAGGCGAAACAAACAAGGAAACCATTTCCATTAAGTTCTCATAAATCCAATGAGCTAGGTGATCTAATTCATTTGGACTTATGGGGTCCTTATAGGGTTAGTAGTAAAGAAGGATTTAGATATTTTCTTACGGTTGTTGATGATCACTCTCGAGCAGTTTGGGTTTTTTTGCAAAAAACTAAAGATGAATCGTTTATGAATATCACTAACTTTGTTAGCCTGATTAAAACACAGTTTAATAAAAACATAAAAGTCTTTAGAAGTGACAACGGAACTGAATTTATAAATAGTCAGTTTGACTTATTTTTAAAAACAAATGGCATTTTACACCAAACTACACTTGTTGAATGTGGCACGATCTCTTTTGTTTCAGGGGGGATTCCCTTGAATATGTGGACTGAATGCATTATGACTGCTACATACTTAATAAATAGAACTCCTTCCTCTATCCTTAATGGTAAGTCTCCTTTTGAACTAATTCATGGTTTTGAACCATCTCTTAAACAGTTAAGAACTTTTGGGTGTTTATGTTTTGCTACAATTTTAAACAATTCTGATAAGCTTAGTAAATGGGCTGAAAAGTGTGTTTTACTAGGATATTCCAATTCGAAAAAAGATTACAAACTGTACAGTCTTGAAAACAAATCTGTGTTGTATTCAAAAGATGTAAATTTTTATGAACATGTTTTTCCTTTCAAACTAAATCAATCTTTACAAGAATTTTCAAGTGAAGTTGATCATCTAAATTTCTTTAATAATTTTGATGAGAACAGTAATACTACTTGGTGTGATGAGAACACTGATACTACCTGGACTGGTGAGAACAGTAATACTACCTTGACTGATAGGAACAATGATACTACCTTACCCAATGATGACGGGGAAGGAATTAATTCTGATTATGATGGCAGTAGTATAGATTCACCTGGCAGTTCTGACCAATCTACCGGTGGATCTAATACTTCAACAACTTATGAGGAAAATGGTGTAAATAACTTTGAGGGTAATATTCATGTTCCGCAAGGTGGTAATACTGAGAACACCAAAAGTGGTAATACTGAGAACACTGGTTTGAGAAAATCTAATAGAAACTCTGTTTTACCAAAAATTCTAGAAGATTTTGTTTTAGATGGAAAAGTTAAATATGGTATCGAACGTGTTATTAATTATTCAAATTTAAAATCTGATACCATGTGTTTTATTTCAAATTTAAACAAAAGTATTGAACCTAAATCATATTTTGAAGCATCTAAAGATAAGAATTGGATAGATGCTATGAATAGTGAAATGGAAGCTTTGTATATAAATGGCACATGGAAATTAACTAGTCTTCCTCCTAATAGAAAACCAATTGGGTGCAAATGGATCTATAAAATAAAATATAAGGCCAATGGAGAGATAGAAAGATATAAGGCAAGATTAGTTGCCAAGGGTTACAGTCAAACGGAAGGCGTTGACTTCGAGGAAACGTTTTCTCCGGTGGTGAAAATGGTTACTGTAAGGTGTTTGATTACACTTGCAGTTAGTAAAGGCTGGAAAATGTTCCAACTTGATGTAAGCAATGCGTTTTTATATGGTGAACTTAATGAAGAAGTTTACATGACATTACCTCCTGGTTATTTTGACAAAAATGAAACCAGAGTTTGTAGATTGATTAAGTCCTTATACGGTTTAAAGCAAGCTCCTAGACAGTGGAATCAAAAATTGTCCACTGCTTTAATAGAGTATGGCTTTAAACAAAGTAAAAGTGACTATTCTCTTTTTACAAAGGAAACTGGTGATGTATTTCTTGCTTTACTGGTTTACGTGGATGATATAGTGTTAACAAGAAGTAATGAGGGTGAGATTGAAAATGTTAAAAATTTTCTAAACTCAAAGTTTTTTATTAAGGATCTTGGAATTTTAAAATATTTTCTTGGGATTGAAGTTATTGATACTAAAAAAGGAATTTGTTTAAATCAAAGAAAATATTGTGTTGAACTTTTACATGAGTTTGGGTTGTTGGCATCTAAGCCTATTAATACTCCTATGGATATGAATCTTGTCATATCTGATAAAGATTCTGGTTCTGATCCTCCTCTCGTTAATATTACGAATTATCAAAAACTTATTGGAAAACTAATATATTTGACTCTAACACGACCGGATATAAGCTTTTCTGTTCATTATCTCAGTCAGTATATGCATGCTCCTAGGAACTCTCATTTGAAGCTTGTTGTAAGAGTATTGAGGTATCTTAAGAAGTCTACAGGTAAAGGTATTCATTTTGCTTCAGGTATGAACCTTTCTCTTATTACTTATGTAGATTCTGATTGGGCAAAGTGTATAACCAGTAGAAGATCGGTAACTGGTTTTTGTATTTTTCTTGGGGATTCGTTGGTTTCTTGGAAAAGTAAAAAACAAGATACGGTTTCTAAGTCTTCTACTGAAGTTGAGTACAGAGCTATGGCTGCTGTTACTTGTGAAATAATTTGGATTTTGAAAGTTTTGGATGATTTAAAAATTAAAATTAGTCTTCCAGTTAATATGTGTTGTGATAATAAATCAGCTATATTGCAAATAATCTTGTTTTCCATGAGACAACTAAGCATTTTGATGTTGATATTCACATTGTCAGAGATAGAGTTCTTTCTGGGTTGCTGAAATTAATAAAAGTGGATACTTTAGAACAAATTGCAGATATTTTTACTAAAAGTTTGAGTTTTTTTCAACATGATTATCTTTGTAAAAGGTTAAGGATGTTTGATATATTCCAGTCTAAGATTGAGGGAGGGTGTTAAATTTATAATGATGTTCAATCTTAGATTGGAATACATTATTAGGTACTAACTTGAGTTGGTTTTGTGTTGATATTGTTTAAGTAGGTTTAGTTGGTGCTGGATGGCATAGCTAAAGAGTTCAAGGGCTGATTTGTAAAGTCCGCAGAAGTTGAGGGCTTGTGTGGAAGATGGTGATCTGCTCTCTGCTACGTGATATAGAGGGAAGAGAGTTGTGTGGTTAATTCATTCATTCAACTCACACATTCTCTATCACATACTTTGCTCTCATATGATATTCTCTCAGATTTCATTTTAGGTTTTCTATTATGTAAAGTACGTTCTACATCTTCTTGGTGTAGATATGTCATATTACTCATTTAGATTCATAGGTTTAGAGTATAATAGTTAGGAGATTGTTGAGATTAGTTTGGATCTGTATTTGTATTGTTTCTGGTGTAAGATTTAGTGGAGATAATAAATGTTTACAAGTTTGTTCAAATACACATGAGGTGGTGGTGGTGTTAATGTGTTTAATCAAATGTGATTTTGATGGTGGTGCTGATTTGAGGATTGATTGATCCAAAAATTAAGATTTGTCCATCAAAACTTTACAAAAATTATGGATATCCTTGAACATTTCTAATATATACAAAATCTTTGAATAATTTGTAAATGTTATATTCGTTGAATATTGGCCAAGGGTCTTAAGTCTTAACTAAAAATAATGAAATGGTATTGTTAAAATAAAACACTATTTAACCTTCTAGATATTGATTATCGTTAAAAGCCAGAATACTAAATCATCTAACCCGAGTAGAGAGAAGTTGGGAAACGGGTTCGAAAAATTAACTTTTCTAAACATGGCCCCGGCCCAAATCACGTGAGGCCCACTACCCATTTGTACACGCCCCTTTATTTTCATTTGATATTACTCACCCCAACACTAACGTATGTGGTACATTAATTTTCTTTTCTTATATACAAGTATAATTTATTGATCTTAATATTTATTTTGATTAAATGAATATATATATAATAAATATAAGTAGTATGCAACAATATAATTCTCTTCTAGAAAACATCACTGAAAAATCACTACTCGTGATAAAACTATCTAAAATCATTATCACGATCAGTTCACGGACGCTAATATATTGATCCGTTTGAACATGTATTAAAAATTTAACTAAAATATGTGGAAATGATCAGTACAATGATTAAGTTAATAATGTATTACGGAGATAAAGTGTGAAGATGATGCTGTTACTCCGAATGTTCTTTATTGTTGTATATTAGGTTGGTGGTTTTATATTTGTATCTATCCGTGTTTTGAATGATTTAAAGTTAATCTGGCTTTTTCAAGGAATTTTGTTTTTGTTTATTTATTAGTTGTTGGTTCTGAAATAATTTAAAATACTCCCTCCGTCCTACAAAAAACTTCTCATTTCACTCTAAACTTTTGTCCCACAAAAAACTTCTCATTTCCCATATTTGATGGGCTCCACCCAATAAAAAACTATTATTATTAAAAACCTCACCACTAATATCCACTAACTATCTTTCTCTCTCCAATCTAACCTTATATTTTAATCAAAAGTATTATCAATTACCCCACCACTAACTATTACCTAAAAACATGTGCAAAAGCCAAATATGAAGTTTTTTGTGGGACGGAGGGAGTATTTCATTTTGTAATAAGGTGTTATTCGTTCGAGAGTTGTTGGGTGTAGCTGTAGCTTATAAGTTGACATCGATATTTTTTTGTGACAGGGGTAACAAGGTTAAGCCTAAACATATTAGATGTTATAAACGAGTTGACACAATTACACCATTTAATAAAGTGGTGGGTTGGAGTTTTTCATATTCATTTCCAACCAGCCAATCCATTTAAAATACAATTTAAAAGAATTTAAAAATCATATTATTAATTTCATATTTACAGAAATTGCAACTATTTTACGGGTACATATGTGTATAATTATTTATATTTATCATTTAATTTCAAAATATTACAATTGCTTATATACCCTCAAAACATTCATGATATAACTTGATGCACATTATTTATCATTCACATTTTTAACTCAAATCACAGACGGGTTGACATGTTAACCCATTTAATAAAAGGTTATTCTTGATGTATTTGACACAATGTGTTATGTGTGATATTAGTTATGTTTTTTTTTTCTTTGAACGGCAAAGGGAAACCCGATTGTGTTAATATATGCTTGTAAAAAAACCTATTTTGTTTTTAAACTTATTTTCTACTCCATTAAAATTATGAATATTTAATGACCTACTTGTTCCATTTATTCCAGCACCTGACAATGTCCATAAATGACAAAACAAATAACAATGCGTGTCTCCTACACTTTTATCCACAAATAAACATCTCTTTAAATAGTCTGGATTCAAACTAATAAATACTTGAAGGGTTACATTTCATTAATCAAAATATCCAAAAAATTTGATCCGTTTATATGGACTCTTTCGGTATAATTTATAAAAACTAATCATGAGTGAGGTAATAAACACTATAGATTAATCATACGGTTTACCAAACAAATTGTCATATTAGTTGTGTTTGGCTAACGAAATTGTGGAAATTTTGATCAAAGGACCTACTTGCCTCCAACTACCACTAATTTCGCATATTTTGTATTTGTTGAAGTTCATTATCATGGTTTAAAAATGTTAATTAACCATAAAGGAAATCTTTTGTAACTCTGAAAACAATTTTGTGGTTCAATGATATTATTGAACAAAATTATATGTATAATATTTGTTTTAGTTTCCTAATATTTGTTTTTTACACATTTAGTTGTTAGGGATTGTTTGAGAAGCTTATGTAGAGGGCATATTGCTTATAAGCTTATATAAAATTAAATAATTATTTTTAAAATGATTTACTTAAGTTTATATAAGATAATAAATCCTCTAAATATGTTTTCTCCAAATATCTCCATATAAAAAATTAAAATAACCACCTTATGGATTAGCATCGGTTATTATCGTTAAATAAATTGTTTTAAAAGATTGAAGATACTACCTGTCAGGATCGAATAACTCAGAAATGTTATTTAATCTCAGATCTACTAACAATAAGAAGTTGCAGCGGATCAACACTTATGTTAATTGATTAAGAACAATGAATACTGTAAATTAATATGAATGAGAATAAGAACACAGTAATCACAAAAAGCTTCAATGTATATTAATTTGATCGATCAATACACACGTACGTTTACAATTCGTAAGGAACTATATATAATAGTCCTTGAAGCCTAAATTATTAACCTAGTTATTCTAGGATTCGATTACAATCAATATACATAAAGATATACATTCTATAACAAACTAAGCTAGAATCTCGGACTCGATCAGCACCATAAATAGGATTGTTGATCGTCAGTAGTAAATCCAAGTTCAGCATCATCAGTAGTAACTTGCTTTTCTGCCCCATCAGTACTAACTTCAATATACGTTGATCAGTACTAAATGCAGCATCAGTAATAGAATGTGTATATCTGTTTTATATCCCAACAATCTCCCCCTAAACTTGTTAATTCATTTGTAATTAATCAAGTTTCTTCTGTTCTTCATTCTTCTTATTTTGTTCTTCTAACAATTTAGCTCTTCTTTGTCTACCTTCAATAGTTCTCTGATTTTGCAATTTTCTTTGAGCTATTATATATTTGCTATTTCTTTTAACAAAGTAATTAAACTTTTCTTGAAACATAACAGCATCATAAGGTTTCATGAGTGTGTTTGTGAATATCTGATACATAGTTTCTTCTGGATGTGGATATTCTTTTTCCATTAAGTATAATTCACAATTTTTACTTGCCCTTTCAAAGAAATACATGTTTACTGTGGGGAGCACATTCCAAGCATAAACATTTTCTTTGTTTGTGAAAATTTCAGGATAGTTGTTTGGATAAAATGCAGCATCAATCATTTTGGTTAAGTATCCAGCTCCTGAATTCTTCCATGATTTCTTGGTCATTCTTGGCTTTCCAATGATCAGTACTTTAATAATATCACTTCTGCTACATGACATGATCATTGGTTTCCATCCAGTAAATCTTTGAGTTGATTTATCTTCTCTTATGATTTCAATGACATTATCAACAACCCTCCAATTGATAATTGGATTATCTTCAATAGGAGCAACAGGAATATCAAGTACTTGTATTTCTTGCTTTCTTTTCTTCCTTGATTCTGTTTCAGGCTCACTTTCTTTCCTCTTTTTGGTTGTTGAAGATTCACCGAGTGTTGGTGTTCTGGAGAGAATGATTGTTGGATCTATTTCAATTAAGACTTTTTCTTTTTCTTCTTCTGCTTTACTTTCTGCTAATTCTCTCTTTTTGGCAGTACAATATTTGTCTACTATTGTCATCATTTTCATTCTGCCAAAGGACTTAGCACTGTGCCCTTTTGACTTTAAGAAGTCAATCATTTTCTTCTTTTGTTCAAAAACATCATCTGGTAGATCAACCTTCTCTCTTTTACATTCTGCTATTAGGTCTTCAAGGCAATTGAGATGTTCTTCTTCTAGTTTTCTTTGTCTTTCAAACTCTGCCTTTTGACCTTCTACCAGGACTCCTTCTATATTTTGAATTGGTGCCTCAGTTTCTTGATTTTCTGCTCTTTTCAGTCTTTCTTCTTCAGACTTTTTCTGATCTTCAAGAGCCTGAGTCTTTGCAACTTTTCTTGCATATCTGATCCTTTTCACCTTTAATTTGTCTAGTCTTTCTTTTCTTACAAGATTCATTTTATTCACTATGTAATGGCCTAGAGCTCTGTTTGGATAGTCTTCATTAAATATTTCTTTTCCTTTTCCAATATAGGCTGATAGTGGAGGTGGAATATACTTCATATCAGGAACTTCTTGTATTATAATTGATGGAGAGAATAAATTAATCTCATTATGTGGTAATATCTTTGGGTGTGGAGGAAGTTCACACTCATCAACTTCATACCAATTAACATTATCATCAATATCAGGTATGATAAGTGGTTGTTCTGGATTTTAGGTTTTGTTACTACTATAACCTGTTCACGTTCAAGCACTTCTGGTATTTCTTCATCTTCATCTTCAGTAGTAACCAAGGTGGTTGCTACTGGTGTAATTTCTGGTTCAAATACCACAATCTGTTGATTATCATTTACTACTGGTGAGGTTGTTGTTGGAGTTACTACTGCTACGGCTTCAGTAGTATCCATGATTTCTTCTTCTGGAACATTTACTACTGGTGTATCTACTTCTTCAACATGACCAGTAGTAACAACCTCTTGATCCTTTGCCTCAGTAATATCCATAGGATCAGTAGTCTCTATGACCTCAGTAGTAACTGGAGAGTTTATTTGTTCTGCTGTTTGAGATTGATTTGCTGTAACGACCCGAAATTTGAATAAAATAAATATGGGAAAAATATGATAAATAAGGATAAATCGTTTAAAACACGTAGGAATTGGTTTCATGTCATTTGGACATCGTACGAGGAAGTTATGGACGAAACCGGGTCGAAATAAAGTTGAAAAAGTGCAGCCTGGTCAACCTGAGGAGTTCGCGACGCGAACTCGGGTTAGCGATCGTGAAGTCGAGGCAGGGAAATTGGTGATCGGACGTGAAGAGTTCCCGACCAGTTACCGATCGCGAAGTGTGTGCGAGGTGGGAACTTCGCGACGCGAAGTTGTGTTCGCGATCGCGAACTATGGACGAGCTGAATAAAACGGGAAAAAGTTAGGGTTTGCTCATTTCTCACCCAAATCGTGGTGCAGCCGTTTCTAGAGAGAGGAAGGTCGAAATTAGTGCTCTTGAGCTCAAATCTTCACCATCTTGAATGATCTAAACACCAAAGGTAAGATTTCTTGATTGTTGATGTTATCTAGTTAGTTTGTGAACTTTGTATGGGTAGAAATGGTGGTTTGGGGAACCATCCATGCCATCTTTGGGGAAGATGACTGTTCATGGGTGTAGAACACTCATTGTAAGCTTGTAATCGATGTGTACAAGTTGGATTTGGGTTTATTGATGGAAGTCTTGAACTAGGGTTTGAGATTTCACCAAGTTGGATGAACTTGGTGGTTAGGAATGTTGTTATGGATTGATTAGTGATTAGTTATGGATAATAACTAGTTATTGCGATGATATTGTTGGTAGGTCAAGAAGACCTAAAGATTGGTGACATTTCACAAGTTGGAAAGCAAGGATTCGTGTTGTTAGACACGATTTGGAGTTAGCTTGGCTAAGGTGAGTACATGAGACTTTTACTGAGTACATAGCAAATGATTTTGGAAACTATGATGTTTTAAGAGTCTTTATTAATGAACGTTTTTAATAAAGATATGATTGATATGATGAGGAAATGCTAGTAATAGAATATTTTAGTATGTCTAAATGATTGTTGATTTTAAAAGAGTTTATGATAATGAAAAGTAAATAATGAGTTTTTATAAATAAGATGTACGAATAAAGATAATGATTTAAAAGAGCTTGATAATCGGCTTATTAATAATATGTATTAATAAAGCTTGAGACAATGATTTTTAAGTAATGAGTATCGATTAGTATTTTGTACTAATAAAGTAGATATTGAAATACTAAGAGAATAAGTAATAAGTGACTAGTAATAAACGTGTATTCTAGTCAAAGAAGAGTCAAAGTAATATGATTTTGATAAAAGATGAATATGTTTTAAATTAGTAAAGAACTTGGTATAGTCAAGATTTAAAATGAAATAATAAAAAGAATAGCATGATAAATTAGAATAAATGTATTCTAATAAGTGATGAAAGGAGCTGATGCTCATATTTGATTAAAGGAGCTGAGGCTCATATGTGAATGAGATATCCGGAATAAGACCGCCCAGAAATGGGGGAGCATGAGACGTCTACTTGGGGTGGTACCTCCCTGCGCAAAGAGTAGAATGTCACAGTTTACGACACCCAATGATGGGTGAGCATGACGACCCGGGAACGGGGAGAGCTTATGAATCTCGGTAAGATGGGGGTTCCCAGTTACCTTGATAGTTTACCTATGACATCCCATATCGGGAGAGTTGGCTTCGGAGAGGTCCGTCGCATATGTGATAAAGAAAGTGTAAGTTTGGAGATAACTTACAAGTATGTGATTAGATGACGAGTAAGCTTACGGTAAGCTTATTAGTTTATACGGTTAAATGAATGGAAGATGAATTACGAATTAATAAGAAATGATAAGGATAAGTATTTTTAATGTTATAAATATTATTTTATAAATCTTTTGAGAACGGGTCGAAAACCCATGTATCTCACGAGACTATTTTGTCTCACGGACTACTTTGTTTTTGGCTATGTACTCAGGTTCAGGATAGTTGGATTAGAGGGTCGCGTTAGAAGTGGCCTAGTGTTGATCAGCTCGGGAGCTCGTAGGTAGTTCTCGTTTATCCTATGGTTATGATATTATCTTTGTAACACCGGATTTTATAACTCTGATAAATGTTTTAACGGTTTTTGTTAAATCGTATTTTGGGAATATTGGACTAGTAATATTTTTATTTAAAAATATGATTTAAAAAGTGTTTTGAAAAATGAGGTGTTACAGCAGACACAAATATATCCTCATCCATACTTTTCATTTCTTTGTTCAGGTCTTCTTAAAACTTTGACCTGTTTCACCATGGACCTCTTTCAGATTTAGGAGAGCTGCTGCTGCTATGGATTGATCAATCATCCCTTGAATTTGATCTTTCTCCCCCTTAGTGATCTCAACATGTTGAGCCTCACTATCTGCAATCTTCCTTTGTAATTTTCTGATCAAATTGGATTGCCTTTGAAGCTTATACTCGAATCTCTTCTGTCTTTTGTTCAGAGTATTGATGTAGTGCTTCATGTAGGTCATGGTTTTCCCTTGGTTGTTCAGTAAAGTCAGACAATTTTGTACAGTGGTTCTAAGGTTTTCCTTCATATCCATCAATTTTGTTTGTTTAATACTGCCCTCAGCCCATTTGGGTGGATCATTAGGCTCATTTGGTACATTGGTTTGAAGGTTTTCCATCCTATCCGTCAATTCAGGTTGTTTCTTTCTACCCTTATCACTATTTGGTGATAAATTGAGTTGTTTGGACACACTCTTCTTCCTAGAAGAAGCAGTAGTGCCCCCCCTGTGGTTTCTTGGCACCGGGGTCCTCTTAGTGCTGCCTCAAAAGATGAGTCATCACTTAGAGTTGCCGAGGTCTGGGTCCTAATTATGTTCTCACTAGCCTGTGCACCCACCTTTGCGGCATCAATAGTGAGAGCCCTTTCCTCATGCCCTCTCCCCTCCTTGGAGGACAACTCTTGGAGTCTGGGGTTTGACTCAATTGGTCCCCTGGTGTCCTTTAAGGAAGTTTTCTTCCTTTTGTAAGTTTTAGAAATTTGTTTGGCTATGGTCTGGTCTTCCTCAGAGTGAAGAGTAGCACTCTGGGGATTAATTTCATGTACCTGGGACACATTCAGGACATCTGTTGGTTCATTTATTTGAGTGGACTGAATGGGTTGTGTTTGGGCTGTATTTAGTGATTGAGTTGGTTGGGGTTCAATGGGGTGACTTGAACCTTCTCCTGTTGGGGGGGTTGATCATAGATCATGTTTTGGAACAGAGGAGTAACCTTTCCAGAAAATTTAAACTGTTTTCTCATATTAGAATACACCTTTTTATTTAATTCTGGTGTAACAAAAATGTTTTTAGGTGTTGAGAGATTTTGAAGTTCACAGTTAATAATATGAGTTAGGAATCTTGGATACATTAAAAATTTTGAAGATGATAGATTTCCAAGCATTCCCTCAAAGATCATGTTTGAAAAATTGAATACTTGTCCTGTGCTCAAACAAACAACAGTAGAAGCTATTGACTTGTTGAACTCATTCCAAGTACTTATTTTAGGAGAGATACAATGTTGAACAGTATGTACTAAAAATTTCCATTGAGGTGAAAGAAGACCTTTTTGAAAAGTAACTATATCTAGTCTTCCTTCATACCCCATTTTTTGTAAAGTATCAACAAGATCTTCCTTAGGTAAAGAAAACATACATGATTCATCATTGAGTTGGAGATGATGTCTGATTGATTGTTCAGTGATGATGATAGACTTTCCATCTACAACAGATTTGATCTTGGACATATTGGAATCTTCAATTCGTTCAGCATTTGTCCAGAAATCAATAAGATGTTGTTCATATGCCCTAGGATTGATTGTTAGAGCAAACTTGATATGAGAGTTTTTCAGGAACATAACTATAGGACGAAAGTCCTTTGTGCCATCAGGATTCCTTAAGAAGGCACACATGTTGTGGAATTCTGAATATTTGAGATCGGTTTTGACTGTAAGAGATTTGAGGGTTGCCATTTGAATGATTTTGAACTTTGGAGATGAGAATTTCACAGACAGTTCAATCGCTTTTGCAAGAATTTGAGATTTGTGGACTGAATTTAGTTGATACTGATGCAGGATTTTGATCAGATTTTGCAGAGATTAGGGTTTATCGTAGCGTTTATCGAATCGAGGAGAGGATAATGCTAAACTAATCACAATCCGCTATTTATATTTTTTGAATTTACCTGCAAAATGACCGAAACGTCCTTCGAATAATAACCCAATGGCTATTTCCATGAGGGTTAGTATGGTAATTTATGTATTTTACAGATAACGGTCGATCAGTAGTAACTAAGTGTCAGTAGTAGAAACATCAGTAGTAACCATTGTTTCTATACTTAACCTAATTCTACTGAAAACCCCTATAAGTACTAAATTGTAGTAGTAACACATTATCAGTACTAATAAATAACCAGTAGTAAAACAGAAAATAAAATTTGTACAAAACACTTTACAAATGATTTTCTTGTGTGAATTAATTTATTAAAATCATTCCAATACTGCTAACCAGGAAGCTGAATCTTCCTACATCAAACGCTTTTGTAAAAAGATCTGCTAATTGATTATCAGTATGAATTTTCTCTACTTTGATTATTTCTTTTCATTGCAGTCTCTTATGAAATGGAATCTTATTTCAACGTGTTTTATTTCTGAATGTTTTACTAGATTATTCACAATACTGATAGCACTTTGATTATCAATAAAAATGAGAGTTTTAAGAATAGATATACCAAAGTCTAGAAGTTGATTTTGAATCCATAGAACTTGAGCACAGCAAGCAGATGCAGCTACATATTCTGCTTCAGCAGTTGATGTTGAAACATTGGTTTGTTTCTTGCATTGCCATGACACCAATCTTGATCCAAAGAATTGACATCCACCAGTAGTAGATTTCCTATCTTGACATTCACCACCATAGTCACTATCTGTGTAGGCTATGAGTTCAAATGGTGATGCATGTGGATACGAAAGACCAAGAGAAGGTTTTCCCTTCAAGTATCTAAAGATTCTTTTGACAGCTTGCAAGTGTAGTTCCTTAGGTCTTGCTTGATACCTAGCACATACACAAACACTATACATAATGTCAGGTCTTGATGCAGTTAGATACATTAAAGAACCTATCATAGATCTGTAAAGATGTTCATCTACATCCTCCCCCTCAATATCAGGATGTAGGTGTTTGTGAGTTTCCATTGGCGTGCTTGCACTTTTGCTATCTTTCATTGCAAATTTCTCCAAAATGTCTCTAACATACTTTGATTGGTTGATCAAAATACCATCCGATCTTTGATTGATTTGGAGTCCAAGAAAGAAGTTCATTGGACCCATTGAGCTCATCTTGAACTTGATCTGCATCAATTCTTCAAATTCTTTGCACAGTTGATCATTTGTTGATCCAAAGATGATATCATCTACATATATTTGGACCAGTAGTATATCATCTTTGACCTTTCTTGTGAACAATGTTTTGTCAATGGCACCTCTCTTGAAATTTTTCTTCAGTAAGTATGAAGACAATGTGTCATACCAAGCTCTTGGTGCCTGATAAAGGCCATATAGAGCTTTGTCTAGCTTGTATACATAGTCATCATGTTCAGGATCTTCAAATCATGGAGGTTGACATACATACACTTCTTCTTCAATTTTCCCATAAAGGAAGGCACTTTTCACATCCATTTGGTAGACTTTGAATTTCTTGTATGAAGCATATGCCAGAAATATTCTTATTGCTTCAATTCTGGCAACAGGTGCATATACTTCATCATAGTCAATACCCTCTTCTTGAGTGTATCATTGGGCTACAAGTCTTGCTTTGTTTTTGATCACTATACCTCTTTCATCTTTCTTGTTTCTGAAGATCCATCTTGTTCCAATGGCTCTTTTTCCTTTTGGTAGAGGTACAAGAGTCCATACAGCTTGTAGTTTGAATTGAAGAAGTTCTTCTTGCATAGCAATAATCCAGTTTGAGTCTTTCATAGCTTGTTGAATCTTCTTAGGTTACTCCTGTGACAGAAAACATTCATACATGCATTCATTAGATATTAGACTTATATTACAGACATTTGAATTTAATGATTAATTAAATTTGCTTCTTGTCTGCATGTTTGA
This sequence comes from Calendula officinalis, assembly GCA_963853835.1. Classification (NCBI taxonomy): domain Eukaryota; kingdom Viridiplantae; phylum Streptophyta; class Magnoliopsida; order Asterales; family Asteraceae; genus Calendula; species Calendula officinalis. The sequence goes on from OY970822.1 coordinate 77,219,407, forward strand.
ATTGACATCACTTAGGACTAAGTCCAAAGGATGATTCTTTTCAGTTCTGGTTCCTGGAACTTTGTCAACAGGAATTTGACTGTCTAGGTTTGACTCATTGGATTCAGGGATTTATGCATTTGTCCATGTTTCTTCTTGATTGTTTGTATTTTGTGGAGATTCTTCATTGCTACTGGTGTCAGTAGTAACATTTTCTTCATTCACCTCAGGAGGGTCATCATTGATGTTACTGACATCATTGTTGAGTAGTTCATCATCAAAACTCTGAGGTTCAGAGTTACTACTGGGATCAGTAGTATCTTTAGAGTTGATGTTGTTACTGGTGTCAATGATACTAGGGTTATCTGAGTTACTACTGTCCCCAGTATCAACTGTGGGAGCAGTATTAACTAAGATATATTTCATTATTTCTAGTCTGCCACTTGATGATGATCCTCCTTGTTGGCTTTGATTGTTTGAATCTCATGTATTATACACATAATTAACATCAAAAGATTTGGTTAAATTATCAATGTTAAACAACCAATCTGGACCATTTCCCTGTTCATTCATCAGATTTTCATTAAAGGATACATTTACACTTTCTTCAATGATCCTTAGCCTTTTGTTGAATACTCTGTAAGATTTGCTTTGAGTTGAGTATCCTACAAATATTCCATCATCTGCTTTGCAGTCAAACTTACCAATTTGTTCTCTTGTAATTAAAATAGTACAAGGACAACCAAATGATTTTAAGAAACTTATTGATGGTTTTCTTTTATTGAAAAGTTCATAAGGTGTTTTAAAGTGAGGCTTAACTATTAATACTCTGTTCTGAACATAACACGCAGTATTAACAGCTTCAGCCCAAAACGTTATTGGCAATTTTGAATCCACAAGCATAGATCTGGCTGCTTCAATGATGGTTCTATTTCTTCTTTCAGCTACACCATTTTGTTGTGGAGTTCTTGGTGAGTTGTACTGCCTGTCAATGCCCTTAAGATCACAAAAATCAATTAGATTAGTATTTTTAAATTCTGTTCCATTGTCACATCTAATTGCTTTCACTTTGAGATCTCTTGTATTTTCTAACTTTACAATCAGATTCTTTATAATTTCACTTGTTTCATCTTTGGTCCTAAGAAAGAAGACCCAAGTATATCTGGAAAAATCATCAGTAATAACAAGGCAGTATTGTTTCTTTACAATACTCATTACATTTGTAGGTCCAAAAAGTTCCATATGTAAGAGCTGCAAAGGTTTAGAAATAGAGTTGATTGCTTTGGACTTATGAGAAGTTTTGTGTTGCTTACCTTTTAGGCAGGCAACACAATGATGATCACACATAAATTCTTTTTGTGGTAAACCAACTACCAAATTCTTTTTGACTAAATTGTTCATATTTTTAAAATTTGTGTGACACATACTTCTATGCCAAAGTCCTGATTCATTTGTGTTTGCCTTAGATATAAAACAACTGATCTCATTTGAAGAAATGAGTTCTCCCCCTATATCCAGGCAATACACATTGTTTCTCCTTGGTGTTCTTAAAACAACAAATTTTTCATCTAGAATAAAATCAGGAGAAAGAATGATGCACTCTACATCTGTAAAAAGAATTTTGTTCTTCTTATCACAGACTTGTGAGACACTAACCAGATTATATTTAAGCTCAGCAACATAAAATACATCATCAAAAGTGATCTTACCATTTGATATTGTATCTTTACCTGTAATCTTACCACCTCTTGGATTTTCTCCAAAAGCAACATATCCTCCTTCAAAAGACTTGAAATCTCTAAGAATTTGAAGATTTCCAGTCATGTGTCTAGAGCATCCACTATCAATATGCCATGTTCCACCTTCTTCAGGGATCTGGATACTCTACACATAAAGTAAAAGGATTAGTTAGTTTTGGGAACCCAAGCTTGTTTTGTCTTGGGTTCATCCTTTGAAGAGTAAGTTTTTCGAACTGAATGAGCTTTGTATGCAGTTTTGTTCTTAGGTTGTTGGTTACTACTGGTGTTCATCTTTGCTACTGATCTAGGTTTATACTCATAGTGTTTAGCTTTTGAATATTTTACTACTGATGGACCTGTAGTGTTTGGGTAATATGAGTTTTTAGCATAGTCAGTAGTGTTTTTGTAATTATACCACACAACATTGTAATTAGGGTTTTTATCAGTAGTAACCCTGGAATAGTTTCTACCGATGTTTGAAAACTTTGAATATTGAGGAAATTGATTTTGTTTTCCATTGTTTTTGAAATAATTACTTCTGTTTGGACTTTTATACATGATATTTTGCATAAATCGTTGTGCAGTTCTTCCAAATTTGGGAGTTTCAACTTGTGATCTTTTAAGTTCTTTTGCTTTTGTTTCTTCAATTTGTTTTAATTTTAAAGCTTTCTCCTTTTCTTTGTTAATTTTAAATTCTTTGAATTCTTGGCTGTTTATAGGATTGAAGTGACAATTCTTTGCTATGTGGTTAACCTTGTTGCAAATTAAGCATGATAATTTTGTTGATTTAGAACATTCAGGTTTTCTTTGTTCTTTTAACTGGTTCAAGTTTCTTTGATTTCCCCTTCTTAAAATTTTTGGTATATTTTTCTGAGTTATAATTTGGGGATTCAGTTTGACTTTGTGTGGTATGAAAACTTGTATCAGTTGTTTGATCATCATCAGAAGAATCAGTGTTAGTTTCAGATTGATTTTCTATTTTTAATTCATTTAATGTCCTTTCTGTACTTTATTTAAGAGGAGGTATAAAATTAGTTGGAGGTGGAACTGCATGATACCCCACCCCATGAATAACTTTTTCAGTGGATTGATTACTGGTTAATTCATCAATTATTTTAGAACTTGTTTCAAATTTTTTAATAGTTAGGTTGTGTTTGTTTGCAGCTTAATGGAACCATTCAGCGCTGAATGCTTAATCATTCAGCATTCAGTGCGTTTGTTTAGCGCCTCTGAATGGAGTATATGCTGAATGGGACAACAAAAAGCTGCTGAATCATTCTTCCTTAGAACATATGCTGAATCATTAAGCAGTCAGAATTCTTATAAAAAAGTTTCTCACATTCAAAACAAGTTTTATACAAAACCTCTTAATCATTCAGACCATTGAATCATTCAGCACTTAATCATTTTATTTTTATCAAACAGCACCTTAGTTTATTCTGTTCTAATTCCATTTGACATTCTTCTAATTTGATTAAAGTTTATTTTAGTTTTAGTTCAGCATGTTCTTTTTCATAAGTTATTTGTAGAAGTTCATCTTTTATCTTTTGATCAGTTATTTTATAAATTTTAATTTGATTTTCTAAATCAGCTATGCAACCATTATATTCAATTCTTCTATTTCTGTTTAGAATCACCTCTTCAAGTGTTTCTTTGTTGAGTTTTTCTAATTCTTTATAAGCTTTAATGCATTCAGGAGTGCAAGATTTAGAATGTACCTCAGTAGTGGACTCAGTGAAGGCCATGAGAGCTTGGTTCTGTTCATGTTCCTCTGCTTGAAAGCTCCAGTCATAACCTTGTCCTTCTTGAGATACTAATGCAGTTGAATTTGAGGTGCTGTTTTTGTTGTAGTTTGATCTTTGGTCTTTGTTTGGACATTCTCTGGCAAAGTGACCCAGATTGCTACAGTTGTAGCATTTGACCTTGGTCTTGTCAAATCCAGCACGATCACCTTTGTTGTAAGACAGATTTTGCCTTCCAGTTCTTTTAAGAAACCTTTTTGTTCTTAAGCTCAGCATTGCCATCTGCCACTTGATGTCCATCTCTTCCAAATCATCAGGATTGAGTTGTTCTAAATCCTCACTAATCAATGCAGTATGCACATGACTAGTGAAGAATGATTCTCTTGCTACATCTTCAATGCCTGCATTCTTTATAGCCTCCTGACCTGTTCCTATACTAGACACAAAAGCAGCATTGTTTGAAGGTAAATTTGGAGTTTTAGTACTTACCTCAGATTCAAACACTCTCAGCTCATTGTATAATTCATCCAGTTCTTTTTCTTCCAAAGCATCACCTTGTCTATATATCACTGTATACATAGACCATTCTTTACCAAGAGATCTAAGAAACTTTTTGTTTACATCATCATTGTCTGGTTTGTAACCAACTTGATTCAGTTCACCAATAAGTTTGTTGAACCTATCAAAGACTTGTGATAATGATTCATGCTTTTGGCCTTTGAAGTTTTCAAAGTCCTGTTTCAGAACAGACTTTGTTAGTCCCAAGACTAAGTAAATAAGATTTGATGATCGATAGCCAAGAAGAATAAATATTAGCTGAAGTATGTATCTCAGCTGAAGCAAGTATATACAATAAACCTTCAGCTGAGTACGTACTCAGCTTTAGGATACAAGTCAAATCAGCAGCTATTAACGAGAGTTCATTCGAAGTCTATGACCAAAGGACAAAGACAAGAAGAAAACTATTCAGATGATTGTGGAATCAGCTGATAGTACCTGCTGCAGATGAAGACTTAAAGGAAATGTTCATTGACACCTTGAACATTTCCCTTTCCCGCTCAAAGAAGAAGAAAACGATGAAGATCTTCTATTTTGGAATAGAAGATAATGTCAGTACATTATCATCGTTTGTCCCTCAAGCATGTAAAGAGAAAGTCAACTATTTCTGTACTTATGTAGTACACCTTTCACTGTGCGTCAGAAAGGGTACCGGAAGTAGTTGACACAAAGTACACTTGGGACAATAACTTGTGCAAGAGCATTTAATGATCCATAGACAAGTCCACATCGACGAATAATATGTTTACACGTCGTCAAACTTGTGGACTAAGGAACATGGATCTTGGGCTATAAATACAGACGTAAATGCTTGCATTTACACACACCTTTAGAAATCATAGCACAAGAACATTCTCTGAGAGTTAGTTATTTGTCTAAGTATTAACTCCTCCATAGTTATTACTAAGGCATTAATATCAGCTGTTAGTATCAGCTGATATAACTCTCAGTGTATACTCTTCTAGTTTTGAGCGGTCTAAAGTGTCATTTCAAGTATAGAGTTTTAGTTAGTTTTGTACTATCTATTTCCGCAAACTTTGTACTGCATTAAGTTGTTTTAATAAACTCTTAATCATTGAAATCTTGCTGTTCATTTATCTTATCTTCGTTACTCGGTCATACGCAACACGTTTGTGTTGTTGGGATCCAACATACTTCATGTTTCTTTTGGTGCTCTGTGTGCCAACAAACCTCTTTTCCAGTGCCTGCCATAGCTTCTTTGCATCATCATATTCAACAAAGAGATGTTGATAATCATTGGGAATAGCAAGCAAAAGAGTGCTTAAGGCTTTGAGTTCAATGCCTCTGTCTTTCTTCTCTTTTTCACACTTGAGTTTGTCGACTTCAGTTGAGGAGCTTGCTACTTGAGTCTGGATGGTTTTGTTGCCTTCAACAACAACTTCCCACATAGAATAATCAGTAATAAGCATATATTGCTTGATTCTGTTCTTCCGCATCCCAAAGTTGTTGGGAGTGAGGATGGGAATTTTATTAGCTTGAGTGCTTTCATTGTTATCAGACATGATTAACAATTTTGAGTTCGAAAGTATGAAACTTTTTGCTGTTCTTAATTCGTAGATCTAGAACCGTAAAGCTCTGATACCACTTGTCAGGATCGAATAACCCAGAAAGATTATTTAATCTCAGATCTACTAACAATAAGAAGTTGCAGCGGATCAACACTTATGTTAATTGATTAAGAACAACGAATACTGTAAATTAATATGAATGAGAATAAGAACACAGTAATCACAAAAAGCTTCAATGTATATTAATTTGATCGATCAATACACACGTACGTTTACAATTCGTAAGGAACTATATATAATAGTCCTTGAAGCCTAAATTATTAACCTAGTTATTCTAGGATTCGATTACAATCAATATACATAAAGATATACATTCTATAACAAACTAAGCTAGAATCTCGGACTCGATCAACACCATAAATAGGATCAGTAGTAATTGTTGATCGTCAGTAGTAAATCCAAGTTCAGCATCATCAGTAGTAACTTGCTTTTCTGCCCCATTAGTACTAATTTCAATATACGTTGATCAGTACTAACTGCAGCATCAGTAATAGAATGTGTATATCTGTTTTATATCCCAACACTACCTCCACATCAAAATAAGTGATACACTTTCTGCTTAGGGGTGAAACAAAATAAGTGATACATCTTATGGTAAAAAGTGAGACTTATCCTCTACTAACTATTTATTTTAATAAAGTTAAATTGTACTTTTACCTTATTTTCCACTAACTATCCATTTTAATATATCTTAAACTATATTTTAATCTTCTAATCGTAAAATATCATTCATTTTGATAGGGAGGTAGTATAAGGCCTCTCCCAACCCTTCCCCATCACTAAACCCATCACTAGCGCCACGTCATCGCATCCTTACTGACCTGCTACTGACACGTTCGTGCCAACCCTACCCATCACTAACCCATCACTAAACACATCCTTTCCACATCATCATTTCCACATCACCATTTTAATTAATAAAAAAACACATTATATTAAATAAAAAAACATTACATTAAATAAAAAAAACATTACATTAATTAAAAAAAATTACATTAAATTATAAAAAGACATTAAAATTAAAAAAAAAACATTAAACTTAAAAAAAAAACATTAGACCTAAGAAAATAAAAACATTAGACATAAAAAAAACATTAAACTTTAAAAAAAAAAACTACTCGTCGTCCTCGTCTTCCTCTTCTCCCTCATCGGATGAGTCCGGTTCGGCGTATTTGTCCAATAAACTCCGGCGATATTTTAAAACCGCTTTTCGCTCTCTTCGGCTCAAATTATCAGGAACCGAACAATGAAGGACTCTGAAAGCATCCGATATCTTTTTCTCCACGGTCGCTTCTTTGATAGTCTTCAAAGTGTCGGCTTGCAGTATGGCGTTCTCACATATACGGTCACGAGTTTCGTCACTTGAATACCGTGACGAAGTCGCATCCGAGGAACTTGCCGTACGCCGGCTAACGTTACGACCGATTGGTCGACGGATCGGGTCGTCACGGAATTGACCTTCCAGATTTTCGGGAGGGAGCGGGTTGGGGTTGTCATCGCCAAGGTTCACCGGGTTGGGCACGGGAGTGAGTTGGGGATTCATGACGTTGTAATCTACCCAAAACTTGGGGTAATCTTTTAGTTCGTGCCAACACAGTTCGTACAAAAAGTTCCTCCGGTTGTTGTTGTCATAAAATTGTTGTTTTGCGGCGTTGATCATGTCTTGGTCACCGGCCCCTCTTTGTCGATTTGACTCGAACCGTTTATAGATTTCCCCAAACTTCCGAACATCCATTTTTATCTTGTTCCATTTCCCTTGGAGTTGACTTCTGGTGCGTTTTGTATCAACTATTAAGTTGTACTCGGCTTCAATCTGGCCCCAAAGTCGATCACCGGATTGTGAGTTCCCGCGTTCTGCGGATTCTGAAGCATTTATCCACCGCTGGGATAAAATAACAGCCTCCTGTATGGACCACTTCTTTACCGTACCAGGCTCCCTAACCGCTGGTGTAGCTCTTCTTCTTCTTCCCGTTCCCCTGCTTGGTTCGACCGGGTCGGGAACCGCTTGTGGGCCCTGTGCTTCGGCTTCCTCTTCGGGCGGGGATTCGGGTTGATAGCCAGAACCCGAACCCGAACCGGGATGATAACCGGAGCCATAGAAACCGGGGTGGAAACCGTGTTGGTAACCGGGTTGGTAACCGGGTTGATAACCCGGTTGATAACCGGGTTGATAACCCGGTTGATAACCCGGTTGATAACCGGGTTGATAACCGGGTTGAAAACCGGGTTGAACCGCGCCTTGGTTCGAGAAACCGCCGGGGGTGGATTGGAACGGCATAAAACCCGAACCCGAACCAGATGCGACGTTGCTCGGGCTGGGCTGGCTAGTCTGTCCAGCATTTGACGAATATGCTGGTGACGGGATACGGGTGTTTAACAAATTTTGGAAGTGATCATTTGACGGAGAGGAGTTCGATCTACGACTCATGATGAAAATCTGGAAAATAGGTAATGAAGGTAATGAAGAAGTGGGAGAAGTGGTGTAAAATTATGAATGTGAGGGTGTTGTATTTATAGGTAAAAAATAGGATAAAGGAAAAAAAAAAAACAAAAATTAAATTTTGAATTTAATTTATACGCTCCCTCGATCCTCGCCACACCCCCGACGGCTTCTCTATCCCGTCGAAAACACGACGTGTACATGACGACGCCGGCCACGACGGCTCGGTGCCAACGCCGTCGTGGCTCGACGCAAGCTCGACGCCCCCCGACGGATAGCGTTGGCAGCGGTCTAATGTATTTTAGAATCGATGATCACTCCTTGAAAACGATTAAATTAAACTAATAATAACGAAAACAAATAAAAAATGAGAAAGTTGATCTGCTCCAAGCCAGAGAAGTGGGGTCACTCCAAGCAAAACCCAGCTGTTACTTTAATATCTCTCTACTTGAACCCTTCCTTCCTCTATTGCCAAGATCTGGTTTTCTATCTTTTTCACTCTTTTTATCTTCTTCTTCTTTTTTGTTTGCTGTTCTATAGATGCCAAAATTTACCATCTTCTGATTATACTACAATCTACAACAACGCAAGCTCTCCAAGATCCAAATCAGAATAATTGCTGGTATGTGAATCTTTCTGTTAAAACCATGTTCTTGATGTGATGTTATTCGATTTAACGATGTTCTTCCTCCATTTTCCATGTGGGCATTGCTTAAATATTCGTTCCTGTTTTTTTTCTTTTTCTTTCAAGATTAAACTGAAATTTGAGCTCTTTTGTTGGATTATTTATATTCTTTATCAATTGGCATGACTATTACAAAAGATTTCGGATCTTGCATTTTATTAATTTAAAGTTGTAATCTTTTTATCTGTTATGTGTCTTTTATTATAATTTATTGATTATTGATGTCGTTCTTCGATTGAAATTAGGTTATTGCGTAATCTCTTGAGTTATTAAAAAACTAGAGAATTTGACTATCTAGAAGATTTTATATTGACTCATGGATGGGTTTAGGGTTCAAATTGCATCCACATATTTTTAAATAATATCAAGCTTCAGAAATCCCGTAAAGAGATGTTTAAACTTCATACGTTATTAATATGTTAATCAATGACTCTTTAGTTGATATTAATCAAAACAGCATTCTTAAGTACCATTATCTTATCTCCTTTTTGAAGTCAAATTCCTATCAATTTAGATCAGAAAGTGATAGTTGACCTCAAATGTCAAATCATTTCATCAAATTTATGTTAAGTTTGATTTTGCAGAGGCTAATTAGTGGATGATACAACAATGGGGAGAAAAGGGAATTGGTTATCTTCCATTAAAAAGGCTTTAAGCCCAAGCTCAAAAGAAAAGAAAAACCAGGTTTGACACGATTACGATCAAATATTTGTATTTTTTTCGGTTCAAAACTATATTTAATATGTTCTATTTTAATTTTATTTTAGAAATCAAAGAAGAAAGGTTATGTGGATGAAATATCTTTAGAACCACCCGTTGCTCCAATTGTGGAACCTGATAATTCTCATCAAATTCCTCAACCAGAAGAAGTGAAACCGATTGAAGTAGAAGATGAACAGACACAACAAGCTTATTCCGTTGCGGTTGCCGCCGCCGCTGCAGCTCAGGCGGCTGCTGAGTCTGTTAGGCTCGCTGAGTTGACTCGGTATTCCGGGAAATCAAAAGAAGAAGTAGCTGCTATCAGAATTCAGACAGCTTTTCGTGGGTACTTGGTATATCAATCTTGAATCCAAATGCATATCGAAATTATATTTACATATATATAAAATTTATTTATTGATTTGTGTTTTTGCAGGCGAGGAGGGCTTTGCGGGCATTAAGAGGGCTTGTGAGATTGAAAACATTGGTTGAAGGGACAGCTGTCAAACGACAGACAGCAAACTCGCTCAAATGCATGCAAAATTTATCTCGAGTGCAGTCTCAAATCAATTCTAGAAGAATCCGAATGTCTGAGGAAAATCAAGCACTTCAAAAACAACTCCTTCAGAAACGGGCGAAAGAAATTGAAAGCTTGCAGGTTTTAATTTAAGAATTTGTATTTACAAAAAAGATGTATATTTTATTTAATTATAATGTTAAATAGATGGGAGAAGAATGGAATGACAGCTTGCAATCGAAAGAAGAAATTGAAGCGAAATTGCTGAGCAAATATGAAGCTACTATGAGAAGGGAACGAGCAATGGCGTATTCATTTTCTCATCAGGTAAACATTTTATACTTTTAATTTGTAAGAAAAGTATAAATATAAATGATTTTCTTTTTTTGTGATAGCAACCATGGAAGAAGACATCAAGGACAACAAACTTGCTTTTCATGGACCCCACAAATCCACAATGGGGTTGGAGTTGGTTAGAGAGATACATGGCGGCCCGCCCGTGGGAGTCACGGGTCGACCCGGATCATGCATCCGTCAGAAGTGGTATAAGCATCACGGGAAGTGAAATCGCCAAATCGTATGCCCGCCACCAACTCAACTCCACACCGGGTGTCCAATCCGGGTCACGAAAATTCAAACCGGGTCAAAACCCAAAAGGGTTCGGGTCGGGTCAAGATGAGGACTCGAAGAGTGTTTTTAGTGTGCAGTCTGAGAGGAATAGAAGGCATAGCATTGCAGGGTCTTCGGTTAGAGATGATGAGAGTTTGGCTAGCTCTCCATCGGTTCCTAGTTACATGGCACAAACTAAATCAGCAAAGGCAAAATCACGCGGGCAGAGCCTGTTGGGCCCGGTGGAGATCGATAACGGGCCCATTTCTGAAAAAGGGTCGGGTTTGCACGCGAAAAAACGGCTTTCATTTCCGGCTTCGCCAGCTAGGCCTAGGCGTCATTCGGGCCCACCCAAGGTGGGAAACAACATTGTTATTGGTGTGGAGCAAAATGTGGTGAGTTGAGTTGAGTGAATTTTTTAACCAAGTGAAGCAAAAAAGTATTGTGTATTATTTAGTAAAATTTACAACTTATATTGGCTAAAGTAAGAAGAAGAAAAGAACAGGGGGTGGAAAGAAAAAAAGAAATATATTTGCTGTGATTTAAGTTATTTGATTGTGGGGTGAAAGGTTTAAGATTTGTGTTGGAATGAGAATTCTTTCTTGTGTGCATTTCAAAATGAATATAATTTTTTATAATTTATTTGGTTACATTTGATTCTGATAAATATGTGATACCCTGTCACTTTTCAAATATAGAGTGATTTTTAACAAATTTCGTATTTGAAGTTAGGGATAGAATTAGGTTGGAGATGAACAAACTTAAAAAATAGAGATGGAATAAGGGATAGAGTATGATTGTAGATGCTCTTATGTAGGTTACATCATATCACATTTTGAAGCACTACACTGAATCCACAAAGGAGTTTATGTCTATACTTTTGCAATTACTTTATGATTACTGATCAATCTTTGCATCTCGTTTTGCAAATATCAGAATCAGATTATTGAGTTCCTATAGCGTTTCATTAAGAACATGAGATTAAGCATGTTATTACTGACATTTGCATCTAATTAAATCTCATGGTGAAATTGCTTTGTTGCTATTATTCTTTAAAGTCTGTTAGCAAAAGGTTATGGTATTTCATTTTACTGCACTGATTAGCTGCAATGACCAAATATTAAGGATTCAATAGCTTATATTAACAAGTATCACACCATTTTTGTCGATAAGTTTTAGTTTTAGCTTATATTAACAAGTATCACACCAAAACGGCGAGTAACAAGTGATATTACATGTTTGAATATGTTTTACGCGACTTTTGGTTTTCTTTGTTTGATCAGAATATAAACGTGTTAGTTGCATTTATAAAATCTGTTGTGGAACATATTTTATTTTGTGTTGGTAATTTTGTGTGGAACAGATTGTACGCAAATATTATTGGTTGTTATTGGGCTAGAGAATAAAAAAGTTTACATGTCCCCACAAAAGGGTAAATCAGAATCCAATAATCTACGGTACTTCATAAACATGGGTAAATTGATATATACGGTACTTCATAAACATGAAAACAATTAACCACCAGGGCCTAAAAAAGATACTTAAAGATTTTGGATTTCTACAAGCTTGTAACTTACTGTATAAAGTATTCTCATATGATGAAGATGATTTTTACATAGCAAGGTTTACTATATACACAATAAAAACACAAGTGAAAGTATACACAACAAGTGTTGTACTACAAATCACAATTAGTTATGTTTGATGTTTTTGTTCATTTGGGTAGTTGTTGTAAAGGGGTTTTGTTGGGTATCTTTTGTCCATGTGTTAGTTGGGGGAAATCTCCATGTATTCTTCTTGCTGTTCATTGGTTGTCAACCATGGAATTTCACTTTTTTTCTTGTTTTCAGGTTATTGTTTACTTTTTTTTGATGTTTTAAACAACTTTCATTTCAGTTATTAATGATAAGAATTTTCTTAAGTGATAAAAATGAACTATACATTCAAATAGGGATTTGTAAACCATTGACAATAATTAAGAATGAATAAAAATTATTTATATATAATTAAAAGGGTTTTGCTAATGACAGCCCTCAATAGACATGCATCATAATTTTGTACTTCAACCCTTAACTAACTCCTGGATTTTAGGAATTATCACACCCTTTGAATTGATGTACAACTCTTTATGCCTTATTGACAGCCCTAAGGGCTGTCATTAGCAAAACCCTAATTAAAAAAGCATAACTAGTCAAATATGGCCATTGAAAATCAAGGGTTTGTTTTTATTAGTTACTTTACAATTAATTTAAGCTAGAAGATAGAAGATGCTTCAAATATGCTATCTGCTGAAATGGTTGGCCTACACTTTCCAAAGCCGTTCCCTTTCCAACGACCAATGTTCGAATCCCGCTTGCACCATTTTTTCCCCTTAATTCGTCCTCACTCATTTCTTTTACTCTTTTTTTATTCTGCCTTTAATTATATATAATTCCCATGAATTTTAATTTATTCTAAAATGATAATTTACTCACTTGAAATTTTTAATTTTATAACTAATGAATTTTTATATACAACTTAAAATGATAGTTTTCATTAAATAGTAATAATATTTTATAGTTATATTTTTTCTATTATTAGTAATAATTTCCTATATAAAATTGGTTTCAAATAACACATTATATATATTTTTTTATTTAAAAACTTTTTGGATTGATATTAACGCATTCCTACACTAAATAACAGATCTTTATGATAACTAAAAATAAAAATAACTTTTATATAATAAGCAGAATAAATAGATTTCACATGTAATTAGACGTTATACAATTGAAATACAAATTATTTTTCAGGCGTCCTACAAAAATTCCGCACGGGGTAATTTCTACTTGTTCTTATCCATTAACTAATTTCTTCAACTAAAAATTTGAAATTCAGTAAAAATCCCACCAAAACCATGTGAGCCTGCCCCAGAGGAGCGTGCCGTGCACGTGTGTCTGGAAGAGCGCGTGTATTTGTTAAATAAAATCAAGGGAGTCCTCTGTTCTCTCATCAGTTTTTGTAGAAAGAGAAGAAGAGACTTCACTTGGGAACTGCAAACACTGCCTTTATCATCTTCATCTTCTTCCCTTTTTAAGCAAATTAGGGTTTCTTATTTCACTCGAAGATAAGTTACTACGGTTGCAGACAACTTGCTTTTGCTTCATCTGCCTTTGATTTCTCAGGTAACTCTGTCGTTATATATTTCTTTTTGATCTTTTTTTCCTTCTAATTTTTATTTTAGCTTGCATTTTAAGTGTTCATAAGCGTTTTCATTTGCATAAATATGTTTTTAGTAGCTATTTTGCTGTAACATTTGCGGAATCAATGGTTTTAAAACAATGCTGCTGTGCGTTCCAATTTGGATTTTTTTTTTTAAATTAATAAAAACAACTTAAAATCAAATACTTCAGCCGCAGAAATAGAAACAGAACAACTTTAATTTCCTTGATAAGGTCATATTTTATTTGTTTTTTTCCTGTCTGGGCACTCAAGAAAATTTGCACTTTTTTTTCAATTTTATATTTCTATATATTTTGGAGTTTTGTTACCTATAATGCTATTGAAGCTGCATTTGTCTGGTTTTAAAGTTTTTTTTTTTTTTTAATAATTTTATATGTGAAATAGATTTTTAATGCTTGTGTGCACTTCACAGAATGTGTTTGGTAGATCTAATTGTTTCAAAATTGAATTTATTGTACTTATGAGGAGCTTCTCATCTACCGTTCAATATATCTTTAATTATTATTATTTTTTATTGTGTATATCAAGATGGCATTAAATCTACCATCATGAAAACTTGAATGCAGCAATTTCTCTGTCTTTCTAGTTAAAAACAACTATGGTTCATTTCCTAATGAAGTGTATCTTTGTTGTCAGCCTGTAAATTTTTACTGGATTTTCGAAAGCTATATTAAGTAAATATTATAATCCATAAAAACTAAATCGTACTTCTTTTATCCAAAACAAAATTCACAGTTACAAAATATCAAATTTTTGGAAACGGCAAATAATATCAACAGAAGCCTACTCGCAATATTTCGACGAGCATATTTGGATTTAGAAGTTAGAAAACTATGTCTAGCAATATTTAATTGGAAATTCGAGCTCTAAAAAATAATATCTAACTATTGTTTAAGTTTTGGGGAGTACCATATTTGGATTTACATGTGGGCTTCAAGATGCTGTTATTGTCGACCTTTTTTAATCAAAATAAATTTAATGCTAAATTTGGTTTATTTATCTTGAATTTTATGGGTTTGGGTTGGCCCGTGTCCAGAACTGCTAAACACATGGTGACAATGGACCCGAGACCTCAATCCGTAAGGTCACCTGGAAAAAATCTGTAAATATTTCTTTTTTTTTTCATTCAATATTAATGAGAATTCAGAGTGAAAAAAGTCACTTTATCATGGCGTTGAAGTTATGTGGAATTGTGGATATTAATGATTTTCAATACTGTTCATGTGTTTCAATTATTAGAGATGTTTTCTTGACTTTTTTGGTCAAATTTGTTATTTTACTAAACTCCAAAGGTTCATCTGACACTCTAGTGTCGAATGAGTTCATCGTACGTAAAAGTTTTAAAAAAATACATTAGAACATATTAAAATGAGAACATTTTAATGTTGAATTTGAAACATGTTAACTTGTGGTTCTTTATTATAACAGTCCTTTCATAATTTATTTATTTATTTCATATAGCAAAATTTTGGTGACTGGTCTATATGTTCTTTTTCTTTATTAATTTATTTGATACAATGTTGTGTAAATAGTAATGTTGTTAAAACAATGGACACATAAATATTGAATAAAAGATGTTAAAGAGCAAAAGCATAAAGATGGTTTTGTCTAATGATATTCATCTTCCTTCCTATTGTCACATCTTATTCCCTCAATACTCCTTTGCCCAACAACATGAATCATTTTAAGAAAAATATTTGACCACTAAACAAGTTTCTTACACACACTTCATTAGTAAATCTTGTGGATCAAGATCCATACCAGCTATTTTTCACACACAACAAACTAAAAAGTAATTAAATTTCATGAAATAAACACCAAAATGTTGTTGGGTCATTTTCTTTTTTCGAATATGGTGAGTCTATATATATATATGTATATGAATATTTGTGGTGTTAGTTTGGTTGTTGGGAGTGGGGGTAGTTTTTATGGAGTTTGGAGTTTGTTTTAAGTATTGTTTAAAATCTGGTTATGGTTTCTTTTAGTTGACATTGATTAAAGTTAGGGTTTCCTTCCTGTTGGTATCCTTTCACATATTCATTACATATACATATACATATACATATATATAAACAAATCATTCTTTCTGACCCAAGCATTCCTCTGAAACCCATTATAGGAACTGTGGGTCAACTGCTTTATTCAAGTGGGCCTATTTTTGAGAATTGCTTTTACTCAAGGGTAATTTAGACAATGCAAACTCCAAAGACAAGGTATGACCTTTTATCTTCTTCTATATCTCTATACTTCATAAATATCTGTAGCCATAAAAAAGCATTTCAATTTGTAATATAACAAGTTTTAAGGTCAATTATCCAAAATGTGTTTTTTTTTAATCTAGATTTTATATATTTTTCATCTACAGACGACACTATAATGACTTGTACTACATGCTATGTAATTAGTACACTGCAGTGGATTTGTCAGTTATTTGATACTGACTTAACAACGGGACCCTATTTCACACTATCAACTTTCGGTATTTATCAGATGAAACACTTTAGTTGTTAAAATCATGCATATTTTAGGAATAAGTGGTCCTTGGTTTAATCTTTACGTGCTCAAAAATCTTTCCCTTTATCTTTTTTAGAAATATTCATGTTAAAATTTACCAATTTGACCCTGTTGTTCTTTATATTGATTCAGTTACTACTTTGATGTTATTTGCTTACCTAACCAATAATGGGACCATACTTTAAAACATGCCTTATGAATGTAAATGGGACCATACTTTAAAACATGCCTTATGAATGTAAATTTGTACACATTATTCAATGAACTTTTTTTTTTGTCACTAATGTCACTATTTTCCGAATTTATATTTTAATAAAATATTAAATTAACAGAGCTGGAACCTTAGAGGTCCCACAGAGAACACCAAAAACTGCCAGACAACTCAAAACTTCAGGAGCAGAAATTGATAATTCATCATCTCAAAGTCCAGCAAACAGAACACCAAAAGCCAGAAGTCCAAAAGTTGTTGGTGGTCGGTCACCTCGTACTCCAACATCTGAGGTAAAAAGTCAAACCAAAAGTCATAATTTTGACTTTGACTTTTGATTTTAAAGTAATTTTTCGTGTAAATTGCAGAAGAAGCGTCCTGGAAGAGTAGCGGAACTCGAAACACAACTTGCTAATCTCCAAGAAGAACTCAAGAAAGCTAAAGACCAAGTGGCCCAATCAGAATCACTTAAAAAACAGGCCCACGAAGATGCTGAAGAAGCCAAAAGACAGCTGGCAGAAATGTCTGAAAAACTTCAAGATTCAAATCAACAACTTGATGAAATTTCGGCTTCTGAAGAATCCCGTCTTCAAGAACTTAGAAAAAATTCTCAAGAGCGGGACCGAGCTTGGGAGTCCGAACTCGATGCTGTCCAGAAACATCATTCAATGGATTCGGCTGCTTCCATGAATGAGGTCCAGAAACTCAAAATTCAGCTTGAAAGTTTGGTGGAATCTGAAGCTAATCAAGCTAAATATGCAGAATCTGTTCATAATGAGATGCTAAATTTGAGGTTGGAGTTGTCTGAAACTCTTGCTGTAGTTGAAGAACTCAAGACACAATTGAATGATTCGAAGGATTCTGAAGCCAGAGCTTTGGAAATCGTGAGTCAAACCCGGGAACAATTGGAAACTGTAAAGTCAACTGAAGAGAAACTGAGGTTGGAGAAAGTCAAAGGTTTTGACGCTTATGATTCTTTAACAGTTGAGTTGGAGAAATCGAAAGAAAAAGTGAATTCATTGGAAGAAATTGTTAGCAAACTTCAGATGAAAGGTGATGATGATGATGATGATGATGTCATTAATGTTGATCAAGAACTTGAGTGTGTGAAATTGGAGGCTGAAAAGTTGAGGGGTGAACTTGAAAAAGCTGATAAAAAATATCAAGACGAGTATATTCAGAGCACTTTGCAGATTCGAAGTGCTTATGAGCTCGTGGAACAAACTCGATCTGAATCATGTGAAAAAGTTGCAATCTTGGAAGCCAATTTGGAGAAATCAAAAGCTGAATTGGAAGATTTGAAGGCGAAATTGGCGGAAAAAAACGAAAATATTGAGAAATTCGAATTAAAAGAGAAAAACACTGAAAATGTCACGGAAAATTCAAAATTGGAAGCTGATTTTGAAGATCTGAAACGGATCATGTGTGAAAAAGAAACCGAACTGAAGATCATTACAGAGGAAAACGAACGATTAAAAATGGAGAAAAATAATGTTAATGATGAAGTTATTGCATCTGCAGAAGCTGCTAGAATTGCTGAGCGTGGAGCGGTTATGAAAGTGGGTTATTTAACAGAAGAAGCTGATAAAAGTAGTAGAAAAGTGGTTAGGGTTACTGAGCAATTGGATTTAGCTCAGGCGGCAAATGCAGAATTGGAGGCTGAGTTAAGGCGGCTGAAAGTGCAGTCAGACCAGTGGAGGAAGGCGGCAGAGGCGGCTGCCGCCATGCTTTCCGGCAACAATAACGGGAAGTTTGTTGACCGAACAGGGTCTCTTGATTCACACACAATTGGGGGGAAGTTGAATTCACAGTTTTCTGAAGATATGGAAGATGAATCGCCCAAAAGGAAGAACGGTAACATGTTGAAGAAAATTGGGGTTTTATTGAAGAAGGGACAGAAGTAATTCAAGAGACTTAGTAGGTAAATTTTCTTAATTCTTAATTAAAATCCAGATTATTTTAATTAATTAATTTTTATTTTATTTTAATCCAGATTATTGCTTGGAGCTGAATGAAGAAGATGGAGGCTTTTGTTAGGATTTTAGTTTTATCTTTTGGAGGGGAGTTTTTTTATGTATAGTGAAGTTGAATTGTAATGGGGTTTGACTTTGTATTTGACTTTGACCTGCATGATGTGGCGGTGTTGCATTTTGATGGAGAATGCTAGGATTTGTAATAATATTGTTCTCATTTCCTAGTTTAATGCAATGTTTAAAAAAATGTTTGACGTCATCATATTTTGATTAGTATTATGATGTTATTTGAATTTCTACAAGTAATTCCTAATTGGGTAAATTACAGTTTTTGTCCTTGACCTTTTTCGATTCGGGGTTTTTGTCCTTAAACTTTTTTTCCCCCTTTTTTTGTCTTTTAAGTTTTTAAAATTCTGCATATTTGTCCTTCCGTCCAAAATCTTCCGTTAAGTGACTAAAAATGCAAAAAAATTAAGGGTATTTTTATCTTTTTTCCTCATTCTTCATGTTCTTCATCTTCTTCCCCAACACCCACAAACCCTAAACCCCCAATCTCCTTCTCCGATCACTTCTCCCCCACTCTGTCACCGACGAAGTGCAGCCGCCGGCGTAGCTCCTCCGCCGTCCTCCTCCACCGTTTCATCTTCTCCTCCGCGCGAAGCTCCAAAAAGAGGAGAGAGAGATGGTTGAGTTTTTGTCTCGATTTCGAGCCAGATCCGCCGTTTCATCGACTCTCCTTCTCCGGCGAAGGTTGGAGGCGTGATATTGAGCCAGATCCGCAGTTTCATCGTCTCTCTCTCTCTCTCTCTCTCTCTCTCTCTCTCTCTCTCTCTCTCTCTCTCTCTCTCTCTCTCTATTCTAGATCTGGTACCACCAAAATAGTCACCAACGAAGCCAATCGATCTCCTTCTCTGGCGGAGCCAACATCCTTCTCCGAAATTCTGAAGATTCAAACCCTAAATTTGTGTTCTTCAAGATCTATGAAGATTCAAACCCTAAATTTTGAGCTTCAAAATTCTGGGAATATAGAGAAGATCGAAAGGGTATTTTTGATGATGATGATAGGGGTAA
Organism: Calendula officinalis; assembly: GCA_963853835.1. NCBI lineage: Eukaryota > Viridiplantae > Streptophyta > Magnoliopsida > Asterales > Asteraceae > Calendula > Calendula officinalis. The sequence continues at coordinate 77,238,952 of OY970822.1, forward strand.
TTTGGGGAAATCACTAAAAATATCGTCAGTTAACGGAAGATTTTGGACGGAAGGACAAATATGCAGAATTTTAAAAACATAAAGAACAAAAAAACAGAAGAAAAAGTTTAAGGACAAAAACCCCGAATCGAAAAAAGTTCAGGTACAAAAACTGTAATTTACCCTTCCTAATTTTAACACAATTCGAGCTAAAGTTATGTTTTTTATAGCCTCAAGTAGATTGGAATAGATATAGAAAATTAAGACTACGCAAATATGTAAAATGACTGTTTTAATATATACAATGATCTTTATAATTATATGTTTTATGGTCAGATTTTTTTTTTAAAGTTATCACTTTCTTACAAATTTCAAGAAAATTATTTTATTCTAAGAAATTGATTCAAAATTAAAGTAAGGAGTGGCAAATATGAAAATAAGAGCTTGTGTTCGTAAAATTAGTGAAAAATGTCGACAAATCCGTCGTTGGGGGCGAATTATTGTAATTTGTTCTAACCCAAGATATAAACAAAGACAAGGATAATCAGACTCGTTAAAGACCCCATATACAAATAACACAACTAATCTTATGAAACACTATATATGTCACATGAGAGATGACAATTGTTTTATTTTACTAAATTTTGATACCTATTTTACTATTCATCTGATCAATATAAATGTCCAAATCAAATTGATAAGATTAGAAAATTTTTGGTTGTTTTTACACCACATTTTGACTTATACACCACACTACTTGTTTTATATATTTGTACAGTTTGCAGTAATAGCTGTATAATTATAGTACACCCATCAAAATATGTAATGTAGAAATAATTTCAGTTAGACAAAGAATGAGTGAATTTCATATAACAATAATTTTTATGAGTAATAGAATGAAGTAAAATTTTGATCAATATAATGTTCAAATCAAATGATAAGATTAAGAAAAAGAATAAGTGGATTTGGCATGCTAATTATTTTATGGATAACACAAAAAAAATAAAAAGATAAGAAATGATATTTAGTCATACCATTTGGACTTGTAGTCCTATCCACTTGTATAATGACATGTGTAATCTACTAATTTTCTCTATTAATATTATTCACTGATTTTGATACATGCATGATATAGTGAATAGGATTATGAGTAAGATTAGATGGTAGGACTAAAATACATATTGCTCTAATATAATAAAATTCCATACAATTTTTCATGTGTATAGCTGTTATACCTTATACATCACAGCTCGCAACTATAACTGCCGTAAAACAGACATTTTGTTAGCCCAAAAGCAGAAATAAGGCCTTGAAGCAAGGCGTAATAAGATAGCCCAAAACTGACCCATTCCGTCAGTAAGATAACTGTATAAAAACACACATCGCCGTTCCCGAATTAGGGTTTTAGTTCGAACTTCAGAAGGTTAACGCTTCTTCAGGCAAACATGGGGTACGTATCACATTCATAGATCTAATCCATCTTTCTATACAGCTGTAATTGTTTGTTCGAATCTATTCTTCTGGTTTCTTTGTACGTGTAACCGTGATTAGTAGAACGCATCCAAATGGTACATGTGCTTTTTTTTTAGCTCCATTTGATTATGTTCATAGGCTAATTCGTTTTGTTGACCTGTGAATTTGAAGTACTGAAATGCATGTTTTTTAATTGAATTTGAAAATCTCTATTTAGATCATAAGGTTGCGACTTATGCTAGTTCATTTTGAATATAACATGATTGAGTCGCGAGTAAGAGATCTCATCCTGTTATTTCCGAGCAGCCTGAAGATTGAATGATTGAAGTTATAGCTTTTAATAGACTAAAATTGAAAATTAGAGGAGAGCATAACAGTTTTTGATAATTGGTCCTCTGTTGTCTTTCATTCTGACAATAACTGTTTAAATAAAGCTTATAACAGTCAACAATTCTGTACCTGAACTTTTGATCAACATTTAAATGAGTATCCTTGAATGATATCTGATAACCTCTATGAGATTTATTTGATTCACTAACTTACTCACTTATTTTTAACATTATTTTATTGAGTTATTGTAATTTTATAGGAAGACACATGGAATGGGAGCTGGACGCAAGCTGAAGTCCCACCGCAGGAGGCAAAGGTGGGCTGACAAATCATACAAGAAATCTCATCTCGGAAACGAATGGAAGAAGCCATTTGCTGGTTCATCTCATGCTAAAGGAATCGTCCTCGAGAAGATGTAAACCAAACACTCCTTATTTCCCTTTTCCATTTATTCTTCAATCCCAAACACTAATGATCTTTCTCCAACAGTGGTATTGAAGCCAAACAGCCCAACTCTGCTATCAGAAAGTGTGCTAGAGTCCAACTAATCAAGAACGGGAAGAAGATTGCAGCTTTCGTTCCCAACGATGGTTGCTTGAACTACATTGAAGAAAATGTCAGTATTTTGTTTGTGTCTTTTATTAGAATCTTGAAACTTGGGGGTTGTTTTGTTAAAATTTGATTATTATTATTTATTGTTGTGCAGGATGAAGTTTTGATTGCAGGATTTGGACGAAAGGGGCATGCTGTGGGAGATATTCCTGGGGTGAGATTTAAGGTTGTTAAGGTTTCTGGTGTGTCACTTTTGGCCCTTTTTAAGGAGAAGAAAGAAAAGCCAAGATCTTAAGAAGGATGTGATGCATGCTAGATTACTAGTCTTGTTTATCTGTTACTTTTGATACTTGACATCAAACTTATTAAGACTTTAAATGTTACCGTTTTCTGTTAATTAGGTTTTTGAATACCAGCTTCCTTGCTTGATTAATGTCATTTGGAGTTTTGGCTAAGCTGATGTGGCAATCATGGTTGTTTGTGGTCTTATTCCATTTCAAGAACAAAATATAAACCGTTTTTTAACGTAAATAAGCTTTACATAAAGTGTACGCTGTCAAATATTTTCGGAACAAAAAGGTCTAAGAATGAACTTGTAAAACGTCATGTTTTTTTTGTTAATGAGATTCTTAAGAGTAGAGGATAGTTATTGATTGATGTATTAGTTTATAAAAAAATGAGTTCAAAAGTCTGAAGGTTTTTGAATCAAAAAATAAATTTTAACGGTAAGGCTTTCGAGTCTTTGGCGAAATTCTTGTACTATTGCAAAGGTATCTATGTCTTGTTTCTGATTTGTTTTTGTACTTTTGTGAGTTTATCTACCTTATTGCTACTCTTTTAATTCAAAAAAAGTTAATAATAAAAAAATGAAAAGAAACATTTTTTAAAGACAAAATGCAAAAACGTAATAATGTAATACCTAGGGTCTATTTACGTAATTTACTAAGTACAAAATAACGGTCATTTTTCCGGCCAATGGTATCTGTAAAATGTCGGAAACATTTCAACATAATTCAGGTCAACGATTCCAATTCTCCCAAGGAAAAAAATAACGGGGAAGGTCAGGTTGGGGTGTAAAAACATCCAATGCCATCCTATCTATGATTTATCTCCAAATCGCTGTTCCTCTTCTTGCACAATGACGATTCCTCTATAATAATAATAATTAATTAGCAATCGATTTTCAGGTAATCTTTTTTGTTTTAATTCATTAATGTTTACGCTAGAATGAATATATGTTGTTGTTATTACGTTGATATTTTCAGAGAAGATAGGATTAGAGAATAACTCGGATTGTTTTTTTTTTTTTTTTTAATTTCCAGGGGAATAATTAGAGCACGTGTGGTGAGGTAGGAGTATGTTATAAATTAGTAGAGATATGGCAAGCAACTGTAAACAAACTGAACAAATTAAGTCAACCAAAGACGTCAACTTCAAAATGCGCACAAGTTTTTCATGGGATATAGCTTTTTTCACTAATGAAGGTATGATAAACTATATTTTTTATTTTTATATTTATTTTTGTTTTCATAGTGTTTTTATACGCAGGTGTTCTTGATGATGAGGAATTGTCAAACATGATCGATGGAGATGGGAAGGATGTAAATTGCCAACTAGAAGAAATCAATGAGATTGAAGCTAAATTATTTGAAGAAATTGAAGCTTCAGATCAAAAATCAAATATGTCATCAGGAAAGACGGATTCACAACCAAAAAAGTCAACTGCTCCTCGTAAGGCTGCTGCACCAACAAAACCAGACCCTTTATCCGGTGGGAAAAATGGTAAATCCTCAGCCACCATGACAAGAAAAAACATGAAAACAAAAACACCTACCGGAATCAGCACTAAGGATAAAATGTCGTTAGTTAAATCTTCAACATCTGATGTTAATCAACGGTCAAAAAGATCCGTGATAAACAACCAGAAATTATCTTCTTCACCATCAATCAGTGCAAGAAAAAAGGATGACCATAAAACCGGTAAACCCACAAATGTTTTAATCCTCAACACACCATCGATCACCAGTTTGAAGAGTAAACCGCCACCTGTCAGTTCTCACCCTTCAAGTTCCACAACTCAACAGTCAAGGCGTGGTTTGACTAAAACCGGGAGTCCAAATGGTACAACAAAAGCGAGAAAACCAAAAACAGTTGCAGGAGGTTCAAAACCGAATTCCCAAAAAACTAGTACAAATATGACATCTAAAAAACAATCAAAACCGTTAACAATGTCTCCTGAAATTATGGACTTAAAAGGTAAATTAAATGCTTTGAAGATGTAAATCAGTATGCGAAAGAGTTAGTGCTCAAAGTTATTGTGGCCGTTATACAAATGAACAAAACTTGAGGGGCTATATCTACATGCAAAAAACTTATATTTGAAGTTGTCATTGTTGTGTTTACTTGTTGGATGTTTTTCTAAATTATTTTGCTTAACAACAATCTTATCTTCTAATTAAACCAAAATCATCAAAATTTTAACAATATTGACATCAAGCGATAAAAAATACAAAGTCATATAATAAGGATCTTAATTTTCAAATTGCTGATTTCCCGCCCTTTTTACCACCTGCAACTGTTTTTGTGGGTGTTGGTGAGTAATCAAGACGGTAACTATCCAAAGCTGGCCCAAAAATACTATATTTCCCACTGCTACTAAACGCAATTTCTGCATCACATTTTCTCAAAAACACCACTTTCACACACTTGCTCTTCTTCAAAACTCGGGTTTCTGACTCTTTTAAAGCACCATAACGCCTAAATATTTCATTCATTTTCTTCACTGATGGAACAGAATCCAAATCTGTAAATTTGAGGATTAATGCAGTTCCGGAACATTCTTTTTTCCTGACATCATCGGATTTGGTTACAATAATCCTGTCTGGCCAGTAAGAATCTTTAATACAAGCAAACCCATTTGTTTCAATAGTTTCTGTTTCTGGTTTATTTTCAATTTGATCCATGTTTTTTTCCAGCCGATAATTTCTAAAATCAGATGAAAATTTGACCAGAGAGTCAAGATCATAATGTTCTTCAATCGGGTTTTTAGCAGCTAAACAAATCTGTGAAAGAAATTCGTTTGCGGTTTGACTTTGACTTTGACCATGACTTCCGTTACTCGAGTTGTTAGATTCAATCAATTTCCTTTTTCTAAATCTTTTATTAGGGTTATAATCCACGTCAGCAGATTTATTGTTACCATTTGACATCAAATCCGACAAACATCTTAATTTCTTACAAGGTGTAAAACCGCCATCAAATAAACGTTTATGCTTACGTGGCATGCCACACGTATTCAAATTTTCTTTTGAATAAAGTGTAGGATTATCATAATTATCGAAATTATTATCCGATTCATCTAAATATTCATTCAACTGAACCTGATGAAAGCCTTTATAACGATTAAAAGCTGATAATTGACTTCCAACGGTTAAAACCTCCAACCGATTCGACCCAAATGGATCTTTAGCTAAATCTAACATAAAGTCAACAACTTTATTAGGTTTGAAAGAATTCACAGTTGAAAATCTATCACCACCATCTATTCTGCTAAATTCTTTCCTAATCCCATCATTAACAATAATCTGGGATTTAATTTTTAAGTGAACTTTTTCGGATAAACACAAACATGCTAACCCTAATTCAATATGTCTAGCAGCCTCACGTAAAGCATCATTTACAGCATGTATGAAGGGTTCATCATCACTTTGATTTGCAAATTTACAAAAATTTAAACGGAATGGTTTGATGTTGACCGATTCATTCCAAGCAAATGATTGGTCCCCAAAATACGCGATGAAAAAACTGTCTTTTTTGAAATATTTACTTGCCTTATTGGTTGAAGCCGATGGGTTGACTATTTGACCGGGCCACCATGGATGGCTCTTCACCTTTCCCCAGACTAGATCTATAAACTCATATTCACCTTCTTTTTCAGTTAATTCAACATTATCAGAATGTTTTTCATCTAGTTCAACCACATAATGATCAGATTCTTTTGTAAAACACCTGTTTAAATCAACAACAAGATTGATGCCTTGTAAGTCACTTATTCCAGAAACATTTGTATCTACTTCAGATTCCAATGAATTTGCCCTAATTTTTTCACCATCTATAAACCCTGATTTTGAAACTTCACCATTTAAGCGCACATAACTTCCCCCATTTTCAAGAACACTCGCAATTCTCTCATCAGACTCAATCATAACCCTCCTTTCATCTCCAGAAACCCTAGAATCACCAATCAAACCTAATCCCACAACATTATCATCAGCACGATCAGTAAACGGTTCCATCATTAGGGTTTCGGTGAACGGTGATTCTAACAAGAAAACGCAATTCATTACTTAGACTATCCACACGAAGATCGTCGATATCAACAAATTATCCCTAAAATGCATGCAATCAACGAAAAAAAAATTAAGAACCAAAACACGCATAGCAAAATCAAATTCAAAAACAGCGTGGAGTGTATGTGCGATCACTACATAAGAAATAAGAATTATGATCAAAACAGACTACAGTAAGATCATACGTACCTTATGTGAATCAATGTCGCAAAATCGATGTAGAGTGAAGCGGCAGAATCTGTGTGTGTGTGTGTGATGGAGAAAATGAGTGATTTTACATCTGATTGTAACAAACGAGGTGACTGGTTATGGGGATGAAACAACTGGTTTAGACACGTGTCAGGTAAACTAGTAAATACAATATTTATATTCACAGTCATTTGACTAGGGGTGTTAAATTTGTACCGAACGAAACCAACCAACATGCTACCAACCGTACCAAGAATAGTTGGTAGCCAATATGTTGGTAGCCAACATGTTTGGTTGGTAGTACCGTACCAATTGTGTAATCATGGTACGCTAATGGTACAAAAGTTTTAAATACCATGGTATACCGTACCAACCAAGATATATATATATATATATTATATGATTATTAGTTAAATATAACGTACCAAACTATCAACATATTTGTCCAAGACTCCAATTACGACAAGATAGCTACATCTTTTGTTATTTTATCGTACTAGATTATGTTTATATAGCACGTAACATATTATATCATTTTGCTTAATTTGTTTTCGTGTTCAGAAAACTTGTTAATATGTTTAACTGGTTGATAATGATAAAATATCATTGTTATTTTGTTATTAATTTTTATATTTCATATAAGTTTGCGATGTTGGTATATACCATTATCAATTTGTACCAACCACGATTATTGGTAGCCAAATAAATTGGTACCAAGTAAACTTGGTATGGTACTGGTAGCTAAATCAGTGTACCAATTATAGTTGGTACGGTACACGGTATGAAGAAAATGCACATGGTACCGTACCATGTTCACCCCTAGTCATTTCTGGTTTTCTTAACAATGAGCACAGTTCAGAGCATGGGAACGGTCACATGGGTGAAATTAAGGGTGTTAACAAGTCAAGCTTTTAAGACTACCCGTAATGGGTGACCAAACAAAGTTTGGTCACCCATGTCACCTCTGCGCCACATCAGCTTTCTCTCTCCTGATCAAACACATGACCAGACAGCGACCAATAGCCCGTAATGGGTGACCAATCGATAATTATTTTTTTTAAGTTTTATTAATAATTAAAACATTACATTAAAAATAATTAAAAAAAATATTACATTAATAAAAAAACATTAAACGAATAAGAAACCGTGACTTATAGAGGTCGGCCACTTTTGGCCAAGGCCTAGCTTGTTTCTTTTATTGTATTTTAAGCCCAACCCACAATGAAATAGGTCGTAGGGGTTTTGTAAGGATAATTAAATTAGGCGTGTAGGAACCCTAAAAAACCGCCGCACCACACCATCTCCGCCCTCACCACTGATTTCAACAACCCTCGTTCAGATCCACGGCCGGCAAAACGCCGCCGTCACCACCCTCGTTCATCTCTGTCTCAGCCAACACAACAGCCGGATTCATATATATATATATATATATATATATATATATATATATATATATATATATATATATATATATATATATATATATGAGAATGGTGGAGAAAAGCATGCAAAACCTGAAGGAATTATGTGCACAGTTAGTCAACCTATGATGATACATCCATGCCTACGAAACACTTAAGGGTCACACCAGTGAGTACATGTAATACGAGCAAGTTATGCAACGATACTACGAAGAGGAATGATTCATAATAGTCATTATGAATCAGTTAAGTATTAAGTTAAGTTTAACTTATTACTAGATTAGTTTAACTAACTAATTAATACAAGTAGTTGTACATTTACTAGTTGAGTAAATATACAATGTGTTAATTGTAGATTATCCATAATATGATTTAAAGCTATTAAATCATATAGTAATTGGATAATATTATTGTGTAAATTATATAAAGGTTATTATATAATTAACTATTAAAAGTATAAATACAAGTGTGAATAATTCGTGTATATGGGTACCGAATTATTAGTGTGTTAATACTAGACATTTAATAGTTAAGTGCAACAATAATAAAGTAGTTAAAACTATAAGGGATGGAAGTGTAAAAAGGAAGTTTAATTAAGAAGTTAATCTTAATTAAACTAGAAGGGTTTTAAGTGTAAGATCTTCTATTATAAATAGAAGGCTTATGGCTTAAACCTAATGTTGATCTTTTGCCTCTTTACACGAAATCCCTTCCCCCCTTTGTTCCCTTCGATCGGCCGAGCAACAAGGGAAGAACACAAGTCTTGTGTTCTTCGTGTTCTTCGTTCGTCCTTCGTGTTCTTCGAGTTTCGAAGATCAAGGATCGTTGCAAGTGATCATCTAGAGGATCGTTCGTCGTGTTCATCATCAGTGGACTTATCTTAAGCATTAACCTAAGGTATGTTTCATGGAACACTCCTTCTTCCTCTCCTCTTGTTCGAAGTCGAACCAAGAACCCTAGGGTTCTTGGTAGTAGTCGACGAACACACAAGTATGTGTGTGTTCGAGTTCTTCGTACAAGGTTTCTTTCTTGTTAACCTAATCTAGATTTCCAACATCCCAATCTTTTAGGGTTTAAGGATTAGGTTTAATCCCAGTTCCGCTTTTAGGGATTAAATCAGCTAGTTGGTTTTAACCTGTCAAGAACAAGTTCATGTTCTTGGTCAGTATGGTCTAACCAAGCATACTAGGAGGTTGACCCAAGTGGTCGATCGGTATTATGAAACCCTTCAGTGGTATCAGAGCGTTGGTTTAGAGATCTAGACTAGATTAACAAAGATTGTTTGCTTACTTTACTTTAAGTTTTTTTTTTGTTCTAAGTTTTTTCTTCTTCTTCTTCATAAATTTTCGAAAAGGGAAGAACCCTAGAACCAAGAACATTAAACTAGTCTAAGTTTAATTGGTCAAGAAGGTTTCTAGAAAACCCTAGCAATTTTCGAAAATCCTAGAAAGAACCCTAGGATCAAGTATGTTAAACAAGATATGTTTAATTGATCAAAAGGATTCTTTCCATAATCCCTTGAATTTTTGTGACTTAGGAAAACCCTAGGATCAAGTATGTTAAACAAAGATTTGTTTAATTGATCAAATTAAGATTTCGAAATCTAGAGGAATACTTGGACACCAAGTTTATTAAACTAACCTAGTTTAATTGGTGGAAAAGTTTCCTAGCCTTAAGAATTTCGAAAACACTAAAGAACCCTAGAACATTAAACTAGTTTAAGTTTAATAGTTTAAAAGTATTAATTAGGATAATAATCTAAAACCTAGTTAATTAGACAAGTTTATGTCTAATAGGTTTAATTATTATTTTGATAGATTTATTTTAACTAGTTTCTTTAAACCTAGTAATTTAGACAAAGTTTTACTGTTTATAAGGTTTAATTTAAAAAGTTCAAATAAATTTATTAAAAGTTATAATCAATCTTAGAATTTAAACAAAGTTTATTGTTTAATGAGATTGATTAAAAATTAATCTTTTAATTAAAATAATGTCTTTGATCAAGAAAGTCAAAACCCTAGTTTTGATTGGTCAAAAACAAGATTAGGGTTCATATAATTAATTTAGGGAATTGATAAAAAAGGTGTTATTTTTTAAGTTCTAAAAATAACAAGGTGTATGTATGTATTTATATATATGTATTTAAAATTTTCGGAATTTTTAAATTACTATGTAAAATTGAATATTAAAAGATATAATAAGTTTATACGTATTTTAATTTGTTTAAGTTAAAATACATATGTATAAACTAGATGTAATATTCTTATTAGAATGTTACAAGTTTATTATAAAATATACACATATACGAATATATTAAGATACAAGATAAAAATGGAACAATTAAAAAGGGTAATGTTATTTTGATCTTTAAAGATAATATTATAATTAGTTATTGTATAAGTTATAATATAATTAAAACTAGAAAGTACAAAGTTATGATTTCATTATAACTAGAAATTATACAAGTTGAAATTATATGATTAACTAGAAATATACAAAGTTATATATATATTAAGATGTATAAAGTTATAAGTTATTATAACTAGATAATTATACAAGCAAGTATTTTACATGTTATGTAATATACTAGATTAATGATCAAGTAATAAATAGCAAGAAAACTTTATAACCTATATTTAACTAGTTCAAGTTAAATGTAAGAAAGGTTTAAACAAACTAAGAACTATTATATATAGTTTTTATATAATAAGTTTATTAGTTTCACCAAGTATAAACCGGTGATTGTGATAGCTTAAGTTTCATCATGGTTGTTGAAGCTAGTGGGAGCTACACAAGAAAATCACAAAGTTTATAAGTGTGTCGTTAAGATACAAGTCTTGGTCGAATCTAGTAGGTCAAAACAAATGTTTAATTTCATTATTAGACATATGAAGAACTAGGTGTGTTAAACTATGTTTATGTTTCAAGTTCATGAATCATAAAAGAATTTAAAAGTTTAACATAAGTTAATAAGTTTTTCAAGTAAGATAAAACAAGTAAGTTTTATTCTAGATAAGATTTTTCACAAAATCTAGTATAACGTTTTGTACACCTCGTTTTAGGTATACATGTAAAATCGCGCAAATTCTTGAAACTATAAGTTTTAAAGAATAGTTCTTATGTTTTAAAAAGGTGTCTTGTAGAACCCTTCAATTCGCAAGTCACACATTTTAAACAATGATTAAGATTGGAATAAAGGTTTAAGTTTAGTTTCAAGACTTAAACAAACCCAAGAAAATCTTAGATCTAAGTACTATCCACCTAATGGAACACCTCACTTGTTAAACGATATTCATATTGTAAGGATAAAGAACCTTAGATATGGATTCAAATCATTGCGAGTGTTAGGGTGCGTAAGGTTCTGTGATAATCGGGAGTCCCGGCGCAGAGCATCGCACTGTCTTAGATGGTTTGATCTACTTTGGTGATAATCGGGAGTCCCGGCCCAAAAAGTACTTGAGTAGAATAAACATACTAGACTTTATTACTAACTTAGAAATGTACAATTAGATTGTACAAAGTTGTAATAAGTTATAAGTCTAAAGATTCTACGACCCCTAGGAATCATGTCAAGTCTTGATACGATCGTTAAGGATGTTACCTACCAGAAATAACATGTCTCGTCGGGAAGTGCCCAAACCTTGCGGCGAGAATGTGATATATGGATCCTAGGCCTAAAATATTAATTATGGGTTTATAATATATTTTAGAGAATGTTTATTGATGATTACTAATTAAACTGGGTTTGATTTGTAGATGGCAGCAACAAATGCAATCGCGACAACAAGTACCAATAATCTCTCACTTCGCTCAATCCTCGAAAAGGACAAATTGACTGGGTCAAACTTTCTCAACTGGGAGCGCAATCTTCGTATTGTGCTCAGGCATGAGAGAAAGTGGTATGTCTTGGAGAGAGCAGTACCAAACACCCCTGCTGTTAATGCCAGAGCTGAAACGAGGCAAGCTTATGATAAGCATGTCATTGATGCACTCGATGTGAGCTGTCTAATGCTCGCCACTATGAGTCCTGAGTTACAAGCGGGACTTATGGATTTGCCTGCATTTGAGATGATCCAGCAACTTAGGGATTCATTTCAAGAGCAAGCTCGCACTGAGAGGTTTGACATCAATCGAGCCTTCAACTCTTGTAAGATGGTTAAAGGAACACCGGTGAGTGCCCACGTCATGAAAATGAAAGGGCACATGGATCACCTCGCTAGACTTGGTCACCCCATACCGTTGCAAATGGCAACAGATACTATACTCAACTCGTTGTCTGATGACTACAAGTCTTTTGTGGTCAACTACAACATGCATAATATGGAGAAATCCATTGCTGAGCTACATTCCATGCTCAAAACAGCTGAGTTGAGTTTGGGGACCAAATCTAAGGATGTTCTCTTGATCGGTAATGGCGGTGGCGGTGGGAAGAAGAGAAAAGGGCATGGTGGTAAAGGAAAGGGTAAAACCTATCCTAACCAAGGAGTGCCAAGTGGTAAAGGTGTCAAACAAAAGGTCAAGAAGGTTAAGCCTAACACTGCAAGAACCGAGAACCGGTGCTTCAAGTGTGGTGAGGCTGGGAATTGGAAAAGAAATTGTCCAAAGGGTGCAAGTGGTAGTGGAGGAAACGCAAGTTCCTCAGGTAACACAACCACACTTCTTAATCACTTTAAGATACTTGTAAAGTACATTACGAGTAATCTAACTTTTGCAATCGTTTATTGCAGGAGGAGATGGAAAGTGATAGTGACCGGCATGAGATGGTGATGATCCCACGAGCACCAAGTTTTTATAATTCAGTATTTTATGGATTCGTTTTAAACAATTTTAGTTTATTGTTTTGGATAATTTTATTTTATGTTAAAACAAGTTTTATTTTGGTTTTAAATAAATTTCGAATCCATGGTTGAATTATATTGTGTGCATGTGTGATAATTACACTAGTCAAGGTTTATGACTAGATTGTAAGTCAAGTTTTGATTTACTTATATTTCATGTTTATATATTTGTTTGATTGTTGTATAAGTAATGTCTTGATAGCTCAAGGTATTTAGATACTAGTAATTAAAAAGTTTTTCTAATGAAAGTATTTAAGAGTTTTATGGAAGCATAAGGTTCAAAAGTTATTGAACTTAGTTAAAACATCTTAAGTAATAGTCATTACTTATGATATAAAGTTTTAAAGTATTAGTATTAATATAGTATGATTATATTGGATATAATCAAGATATACTTTAAGAGTATTATTACAAGTCTTTTATACTTGTAGTAAAGGATTTAATGAAGTCATAATTCCCTAATAGGAATAATTGGATATTCATATAATCCAAGTAAAATGACTTAGACATTAAATGACTCTTAAAGGGGACACACTATGTAACGCCTGAAATTTTCTTGTAATTTAATTTTATACCTTTTTATTATATAATTTTTGTGTTATTTGTTTAATTAAGATTATGTGTTATGTGCATTTACAATGCATTTAAATTGAGTGATTAAGTATGCGACGTTTCGTTGTGAGTAACTAGTGTTACTTATCCCGAGTTTAACTAATTATGCGAATTAATTAAGTATGTCAGACATTTATCAATCTCGTGATTTAATTAAGAGAGAGTGTCGAGTTAGGGGTGAGGGCCGACCTTTGGCCAAGGCCCGAACATTGCTAACTTTATTCAAACTATCTTTTTCCTTTCGATTTCTAGTTTAGCCCAAGCATTCTACCTAGTCCGCCTGTTCGTTTCTTAACCGAGCCCGAAGAGTATTGTGTTCGGTTTTGAGCTCCTAGCATCGGGCTCGAGATGCATTTGTACCGATTACAAACTAGGGAATGTGTTAAATCTCGGGCCTTATTCTTTGTGTGACCCGATTGGCAATTGAGGCCAAGGGCCCAAAACATTGAGGTATTAATTTTTAAGACTTATCCCTAATCCTCTAAACTAATGCAGCCGCTACATTCCCCTCCCCATCTTCATTTGTTCGTAACAATCTTGAGCATCTCCATCGTTTTTCTCCTCTTCATTCGTGCGTGAAATGTTGGGTTTTCTATGCATCTAGCCACAATTTGCTTAGGGCGGAAATCAAAAGCAACTTGGTAGAACATTGACCCGATAAAACTTTTGTTTGGACCGTTAGGTTTACAATTCTAACGCAACTAGAACTATTTAAATAATTAAATAGATGAACTCGAAACACTTACTTGTTCTTCGTGATTCGGTGAACTAGATAAACCCTGTGATCTAGTACGAGCCAGATCAAAACGATGCACTAGGATTCAAGTAAGAATCCCTCTATCGAATCACACCCTAGGTTGGTCAAGAACGAGACGATGTACCACGAGGTAGTACAAAGCACTCTTGAGAAACAAACACCAAAACCCGAACCCGAAAACCCTTTCGGTTCGTTCGATCGGCGGCGGCACGGCGGCGGCACGGTGGTCCGGCGGTGGTGTGGCGACGGCGATGGAGTTCGGTCGAGATGCTCGGCCGAATGGGGAGGGAGGCAAGGAGGGAGTATCAAAGTTATGTCTTAGGTTAAACCCCTTAACCTTAATTTATATCCTTGCTAAACACAATTATGGTAACACCATAATTGGTCCAAGCCCATCTTAATTAAACTATTAATTAAGCCCGCAAGTACTTTAATTAAACTATTAATTAACACTTGGCCCGACACCGATAACTAGTCAATAACCCATTAACTAGTTAAGCCCGTCTGTCCCGTAACTCCATTTAATTAAACTATTAATTAAACGTTACGTTATTTCTCGTGTTCGTTGACGCCTCGAGGGCAACCCGAATAGGACTCTAAAATACCCGAACCGGAATACTGGTTTATTTGATGTGTTGGACACTATTTCCAACAGTCTCCCACTTGGACACATCATCAACTATAAACGGTATGCGTTCGTGTAACCTTTAGAGTATGCATCGCATGTGCAGCTGCTGAACTCTGAACTATCAGAAACAGTCCTATGATAAGTGATCATATGTCCTTCGTTGCACGATATCATGTAACTAGTGACATGGACATGTCAATCACTCTAGTTACGATTATGTTTCCTGATTCGAGATTTATGATGACGATTTGACTACATGATTGAACTTTCAATCTAGTCATGACCTGCGCAGGTATTTTAGTGTCACATCAAATCAACAGGGGGCCCATGGATATCTCCTCTATCACTTTGATCAGAGGGAACGAATAAACCTTAACTACATCATCTTCCTTCATAGTCATCACATAATGCATGGAACTAATCTTTATAGCTACCAGTTACGAATAGCGTTGGAGTTAGACCAATGCATCACGAAATCGTACTTAGGAAACGATGTATCTTGGTTTGAAGACTCATACGATATTATCGCCTCACTATTACCCATGATAAAGTCCATGGGGTAATACTCTGAGCGTGGGTTGGTCCAACATTTAAATACACCTTTTAAATGCTCATGAGAGTAGCAGCAATCTCTATGCAATGTTCATACCTTTGAACAATCTACTCACTCTCCCATGACATCTTAATTCAGTTCTTATTCCCATAAGAACGATCGACTGTGGACGTTTAAGTAATCTCTTAGTTTACTTAGGAATAGGTTCTAAACATGCAAAAGGTTTGAAATGGAATAATTAAATACTATATGAATGATAGAACACTTGCAAATTATTTAATCTCCATAAATAAATCATCAATTCATACAATTTAATATTCACTACAATTTCAAATGAATGACAATTTATGATAAGTCACTATGAAATCTAATTCCTATCGTCCTCGCATGAGCATCATGCTTGGCACGACTTAGTGCTTTTGTGAAAGGATCAGCCGGGTTATTTTCCGACGATACTCTTGTCACTATCACGTCCCCATCTTCAACTCGCTTTCTCACGTAGTGAAACTTTCTGAGTATATGCCTGGTTCGACTATGATCTTTGGATTCTTTAGTCAATGAGACTGCACCTTCATTGTCGCAGAAGATTTTCATTGGTTCCTTGATGCTTGTTACAACACCAAGATCCCCAATGAAATTCTTCAACCATGTGGCCTCTTTTGATGCCTCACAGGCAGCAATATACTCAGATTCGCAAGTTGAATCAGCTACTGTCTCCTGCTTGGAACTCTTCCAAGTGACAGCTCCTCCGTTCAATAAGAACACCCACCCAGTTTGTGAGCACGAGTCATCTCTATCCGTTTGGAAACTCGCGTCACAATAACCTTCCACAACAAGTTCGTCTTTCCCACCATACACTAAGAACATATCCTTTGTTCTCCTTAGGTACTTGAGAATCGTTTTCACCGCAGTCCAATGATCGTTGCCAGGGTTGCCTTGGAACCGGCTCACCATGCTAAGCGCATATGAGACATCCGGGCGAGTACATACCATGGCATACATGATCGATCCAATCGCCGAGGCGTAAGGGACTCGACTCATTTTCTCCAGTTCTTGCTCAGTACTGGGACATTGACTCTTAGACAATGTTATGCCATGATTCATGGGTAGATACCCTTTCTTGGAATCAACCATACTAAAACGTTTTAGTATTTTATCCAAGTATGTACTCTGGCTTAATCCTATTAGACGTCTTTCTCTATCTCTGTATATCTTTATACCGAGTATGTACGCTGCGTCTCCTAGGTCATTCATAGCGAAACATTTTCCCAACCAAGACTTCACGTCTTGCAATGTAGGAATATGATTTCCTATAAGGAGTATGTCATCCACATACAGTACTAGGAAGACAACAACGCTCCCACTAGCTTTGATGTAAACGCAGGACTCATCTTCACTCCTAGAGAAACCAAACTCCTTGACTTTCTCATGGAAGCAAAGATTCCAACTTCGAGAGGCTTGTTTCAATCCATAAATGGATTTCTCAAGCTTGCACACTCTATCAGGATATTTCTTATTGATAAAACCTTCTGGCTGTGCCATATAGACATCCTCGGTAAGTCTTCCGTTAAGGAAGGCGGTTTTAACATCCATCTGCCAAATTTCATAGTCATGAAATGCAGCTATGGCAAGCAATATTCTGATAGACTTTATCTTGGCCACTGGTGAAAAGGTTTCATCATAATCAATCCCATGAGTTTGAGTATAACCTTTTGCAACCAACCTAGCCTTATAGGTGTGCACATTCCTATCCATGTCTATCTTCTTCTTGAAGATCCACTTGCATCCAACGGTTTTGACACCGGGAGAAGTCTCAATCAAGTTCCATACTTGATTGTCATACATGGACTGAATCTCACTCTCCATAGCCACTTTCCATTTTTCGGCCTCAGGGCCTTCCATAGCTTCCTTATAACTCGATGGCTCATCGTCATCAACTGGTAAACTATTACCAGCAGATGCATCGCCTTCAGCAATATGGAAATCATAGTAATCACCATAATGCTCAGGAGGGCGAACAGTTCTTGAGGATCTACGTGGAACGGTAGGAGTTACATCAATTTGTTCAACAGGAGTCTCATCCTCTGGTTGAGTGCTAGTGTCAACTATAGGTTCCACTACATCTTCATCGTTTGACTCTTGACACTCTTCAAGATCAATTTTGCTCCCACTGTCTTCTTTGGATATTAGCTCTCTCTCGAGGAAGAATCCTCTTCGAGATACGAACACTTTGTTCTCTTTCGGATTGTAGAACCGATATCCAAAAGACTGTCGTGGATAGCCAATGAAGTAGCACTTCTCTGATTTGTTATCCAGCTTGTCGTGAGATTCATGTCTTACATAAACTTCACAACCCCAGATTTTTAAATGTTTGAGGGAGGGAGGATTCCCTGTCCACATTTCAGAGGGAGTTTTGGCAACCTTCTTAGTTGGTACAAGGTTAACGATATGTGCTGCAGTTTCTAAGGCATATCCCTAGAAACTCACTGGAAGTGTTGATCGACTCATCATTGATCGAACCATGTCAAGCAAGGTTCGATTTCTCCTTTCCGACACTCCATTAAGTTGTGGAGTTCGAGGAGGTGAGAGTTGGGATACTATTCCACAACTCTTTAGATAGTCGATGAACTCTTGACTAAGATACTCTCCGCCCCTGTCAGAACGGAGCATCTTAATCTTCCTGCCCAGTTGATTCTCTACTTCTTTCTGATATTCTTTGAACGTTTCAAAAGTATCAGATTTATGTTTAATCAAATAAACATATCCATATCTACTGAAATCATCAGTAAATGTGATGAAGTATCGTTCACCATGTCTAGTGTTAGACTTGAACGGTCCACATACATCAGTATGTATGAGGTCCAACAAGTCTTTGCCTCTTTCACATGACCCTGTGAATGGCGCCTTTGTCATCTTGCCAAGTAAACAAGACTCACACACATCATTTGATTTGAGGTCAAATGATTCTAACACTCCATCCTTTTGGAGTTTAGCTATGCGTTTCTTGTTTATATGTCCTAAGCGACAATGCCATAGACATGACTTATCCAATACACCTTTGGATGAATCAACATTTAATATTAGATTACTTTTGTTTACGCAACCATCTATTTCATATATACCAGCACAAGGAATAGCTTTAAAATAAAACACATCATTTTTATAAACTAAAATGGAACCATTCTCATTATCAAAAACGAAATTAAAACCATCCTTTAACAATGCGTAATACGAAATAATGTTGCGTGCCATAGAAGGCGAAAAACAAACATCTAATAAAAGTAAAGAACGTCCATTCCCAAGCATGAGCTCATAATCTCCTATCTTGGTGACAGCAGTCGAGACTCTGTTTCCCATGATCAGATTAAGCTCTCCATGCTTCAACTTCCTACAATTCTTAAGTCCCTGCATATCAGTGCAAATGTGAGTACCACACCCTGTATCTAGAACCCAAGAATTAGACATAGAAGTATGATGGAGTTCAATCATAAAAGTACCTGATGGTCCAGACTTTTGGACTTTCTGACTCTTCAGATCATCCAAGTACTTTGGGCAGCTTCTTTTCCAGTGACCCTTTCCTTGACAGTAGTAGCAAATAGCATCTTTCGGATCTTTGGTAGGTGTTATATCAGAATCAGCCTTCCTCTTATAGCCTTGTTTGGCTTGACCTACTTTGGTTTTGCCTTTGCTATTTGGAGGAGGACGGCGTTTCTTTTTAACACCTTCAGATCGAATAGACAAGACAGGAGCAGCAGGGGTGGAACCTTTAGCTTTCATCAAGCTAGCCTCGGTAGTTTTCAACATACCGTGAAGTTCCATGAGTGTCTTATCCATATCACCCATGTTATAGTTAACTATAAATTGTGAGTAGGATGGTGGAAGCGAGTTCAAAACCATATCAGTGGTTAACTCCTTCGGTAAAGGGACACCCAAGTTTGCTAGTCTGTCTATGTAGCCCTTCATCTTTTGGACGTGGCTACACACAGATTGTCCTTCTTGTAGTTTGCATCCTACTAGGGAACTTACCACGTCGAAACGTTCTTGCCTAGCTCTGTTTTGAAACATTTGTTTGAGCTGTTGATTGATGTCATAGGCACTCATCTTCTCAAAATTCTTTTGGAGATCAGAAGACATAGTGGCTAACATCAGACAAGCAACCTTTTCCGACTCTGAACGATGGAGATTATAGGCAGCTCTGTCTATGTCACTCGAATCGTCAGTCAACTCAGCAATCTCGTTATCGAGGACATACTCCTTGCCCTCGTACCTTAACGTGATTCTAAGCGTACGAACCCAATCAATGTAGTTGGGTCCAGTGAGCTTCTCACGATTCAAGGTGGAGATAAGAGCAAAGCTTTGTGGTCCTTGTGGAAGTGGAGGTGGTGGTGGTAGAGGAATTGTGTTGTCATTCAAGTTTGAACCCATCTACAAAAGAAACAATTTCTTTGTTAGTGAATTCAATAATTAATCCTTATAATAATTTTCCCAATCTTTATTCATAAGGCTAGGATACGCCCACTAGTTATTTGATGTGAAGAGGGATGCCGTATTTCACATCAAACAATTTCGTGTCGTAGGCATACTATTGTCAATTTCAATCTTATGAAATCCCTAGTTCTTTGAGATTCATTCTCGTGGGAGAATGGCATGTTAATCTCGAATCAATGCTCATTCTAATCTATATGACAGGGATACCGTGGATCATATATTAGAAGGTGAAACAACCATGGAATACCCACGTGGACTTCTCGGCTCAAGTTCGCTTGAGTATCGCGAGAATCGTTTCACTCGTAAAATAATCTCACAATTAACGTACCGGTTAACCACACGAGTTCCGTTAATCAGACTATGATATGAGCGCGTGTCATTCTATGGAGAGCACACAATGTTCACATTTAATTAAACGGGAAGAATTTGTTTAATGTTATGATTATACTTTTAATCTTAATATCATCCTATTATGCCTGTTCGGTAGCTCCATTCTACGACAAGGGAAGCGGCGGGGCAGGTCAGCGCAAGGCGTGTTAAAAACGCAACCCCGTTTAGAGATCTATATCTCTTCCTTTTCATCCTTTAGATGTCATAGACTATGGGTGAGCCTACTAGTGACATAAGCGACGATATATTTAACTTTAGTTATAATATATATAAACTATTATATAATTATATCTATGTTAATTAAAACCTTTTAATTACATTTACTAAAGTTCTATATAGTATAATTAATTATATAAACGTGCGAGGACGCGACGTTTTAATTACTATTATAACTATATCTTATATAATATTTAATAAACTTTTTATTACATAATATTATATATATAAGGGAAGAATATCAAATCATATTTGATATATAATGGAATTTTCGAAATTTATATATATATATATATTCTAATTAAACTTTTAATTAATATATATCATATATATAACACTTATTTAAACATTTATCTTTATTATATACCATTATAAAACTAAGACAAAACAAATTTAAATATTCGAAAATCCATATCCTTATATTATTTAAAAAAAAAATTCGGATATATATTAAAATATATATATCCCTAAATTTAAACCCTTATAAGATTTTATTCCTTATTTGAAACTATTCAAATAATCATCTAGATTTAATAAATCATCTATTTATGGCATATATATGTATTCCGAAAAATACATATATCCATAAATATGATTTTATCTTTTATTTAATTATTAAATAATATCTTATATATTCTTTTATATATTTTCGGAAAATATATAAATATATACAAAGATATTTTCAAATCTTTTAAATAAGGCTAGATACTTAACAAAATCTTTTGATTTAATTTCTTGATAATTCCAACTTTTGAAATTATCATAATTTATTAATTTAAATAAAAAAAAACGTTTTTAATAATTAAATTAATAATTCCGAATTTTCGGAAATATTAAAAATCATATTTTTAATTTTCGGTAATTATCAAAACAATTTTATAAAATACCGAAAAATCTAAAAACCTATTTTAATGTATTTTTAATTTTCGGAAACCCCAAAAACAATTTTCGGAAATTCCGAAAATCATAAAAACAATTTTTATGGATTTCGAATTTCTTGTCTAGCACTATTAGACTTGTAAACCAATGGCGCTCTGATACCACTGTTGGGTTTTCTATGCATCTAGCCACAATTTGCTTAGGGCGGAAATCAAAAGCAACTTGGTAGAATATTGACCCGATAAAACTTTTGTTTGGACCGTTAGGTTTACAATTCTAACGCAACTAGAACTATTTAAATAATTAAATAGATGAACTCGAAACACTTACTTGTTCTTCGTGATTCGGTGAACTAAATAAACTCTGTGATCTAGTACGAGCCAGATCAAAACGATGCACTAGGATTCAAGTAAGAATCCCTCTATCGAATCACACCCTAGGTTGGTCAAGAACGAGACGATGTACCACGAGGTAGTACAAAGCACTCTTGAGAAACAAACACCAAAACCCGAACCCGAAAACCCTTTCGGTTCGTTCGATCGGCGGCGGCACGGCGGCGGCACGGTGGTCCGGCGGTGGTGTGGCGACGGCGATGGAGTTCGGTCGAGATGCTCGGCCGAATGGGGAGGGAGGCAAGGAGGGAGTATCAAAGTTATGTCTTAGGTTAAACCCCTTAACCTTAATTTATATCCTTGCTAAACACAATTATGGTAACACCATAATTGGTCCAAGCCCATCTTAATTAAACTATTAATTAAGCCCGCAAGTACTTTAATTAAACTATTAATTAACACTTGGCCCGACACCGATAACTAGTCAATAACCCATTAACTAGTTAAGCCCGTCTGTCCCGTAACTCCATTTAATTAAACTATTAATTAAACGTTACGTTATTTCTCGTGTTCGTTGACGCCTCGAGGGCAACCCGAATAGGACTCTAAAATACCCGAACCGGAATACTGGTTTATTTGATGTGTTGGACACTATTTCCAACATGAAAAACATCAGTATGTTTCTTCTCTTTTGTGTCACGAAAAGGAATACTGCAAGCAGCCTACCACACACGAGAATTAATTTGGTATATACTTGATGTCTTACGGAAGCAAGGAGAAGAATATTGCAAGCAGCCTACCACACACGAGAATTAATTTGGCACATTGAACGAGGCAACCAAGTAAAGTTAGTTTTGTGAAGCAATTTCTTCATCCACGAAGAAAGATGGAAGCAGACAAGCACATAGAAGGATTTAATTCTTTTAGCAAGGTTTTGTCGATAGCAACTCTTTCCCCTTTTTCGTGTTTGTTTCTGTGTTGTTTTCGTTCCTTGGGTTGTCGTGCTAATTAATTCATGTATAAGGTTTCTGGTGTTGCGGGTTGAGCAAGGATTTAGCAGCAGGTGTCAAGAAGTGAGCATCTTCGAGCATATTAGTTGGGCGATCGAGTTGGAGCATCCCCCGTTTCCGGGTTATGTTTTGGCAACCAGTTTAGTACCGAGTTTTTCTTTGGTAATCATCTTTTCGTGCTGAATTCTAAATACTTTCATTGTTTCGATTCCTAATTGAGTTATATAGGTTCCTCTTGTGAGCAATGGAAGTCAGGTTTGATTAAGATTACGATTGAATCGGATAGTGTTCGTGTTGTTGTCATGTTATTGTTTAACCAAGTCGGGTAGTAATCTGTATTGGTACCAACGTTTTGTCCCTGGTTCTGGTCGGGTTCTTATCTCTTATTGTATTGGTGTCGGTTTGGGCAAAATCCTTTTCGAGGAATGGCTAAACGTTTTATTAACCGAAAAACCGGAAACCGAACCTTTAGGTTCTTGGTTTCCTAAACCGAAAAGGGATTTCAAAACAAACAAGTTAGATTACTTTAAATTGTACTTTTTGAAAGAAAATGAGTTTCGGGGCTGACGGGTGCCTCGGGAATAATCGGGTTGAGGTCGGGATTCAAAACGGGTTTTAAATATCAAACCAAATTTTGGCAGAATCTGTTCTATATATTTAAGTCCGTTTTTAATACACTTAAAATACGTTTCTGGAATTTTGGCTCGTGTTGGTCTCTATTTTTCTGAGTCCTCCTTCCAATGCCGCTGACGGCTCGTTAATCTGATTTACGGTTTAAAAGTTATAGCCGTTTTAGTAAACCATCATAGAATAGTTTTCGGTTCAGCTATTCTGTCTTGTAAGCCTTATTTGAACCTTTTCTGTTTGGATTCAGTTTCCGAAGTCCTCTTTAAAATTGTAGTCCTCTGAGTCATTTAGCTACTGTAAAAATTTAAATAAAATCTAGTGAGCGGTTTGAGAGTTATAGCAGTTCCCGCGGGGGTGTCGGGTTCTGGCAGATTAATATGAGTTGAGTTTTGAGCCAAGTTTTAATCCTAGCCCTATTATGTGATGTAGGATCTTCTAGGAACTGAGTTGTGACTTGTACGTGCGGAGGATACTTCCAGGAGCTTACGTTCATTCGAGGTGGGTAATCTCACTATAAACTTGTACGTACTTTTGATTCATGATTTTGTGCTATGTGTTGTGTTGTCTTGTTGATTGAGCTTGAGTATCGATTGGGTGATTTATTTGAGTTATCTGTGATTTGAGTTATCTGGAGCCTGAGTTATCTGAGTTTTGAGTTCTTGAGTTAAAACATTAAACATAATATACTTGAGTTGTCTTGGCACCGAAGAGTACTGGTGCCAGATGTTTTGACTCAACACCGAAGAGTACAGGTGTTGAGCCTTGAGTTGTGTGAGGCGGGTCAAGGTTGATCTCTCGTCCCAAGTCATACAAGCGCGCTATATAAATTTAAAATCTGAGAAATAAATTTGAGTAATTGAGAATTGAGTAGAGTCTCTAGGGATCACTTATGTGGCTTGAGTTGTTTATATTTATTTGTTTATTTTGATATTATTCACTCAGCGGTGGCTGACCCCAATCACTCCCCTCCATTTTTCAGGTACTAGAAAGGGCTAAGAGAAGGTCAATGGTTGATGAGCTGCGTTTCTATTTTTATGGATTTGGATTAAAACATTTATTTCGAGTCAAACATGTTTTGTTTTAAAACCTTTAATTATTCCGCATTTAAACCACGAGACGGTTTTATATTTTTATTTATGAGTTGGGACCTTTGAGTTACTTGTACTTTTGGGGGAAAATGGTTTATTTTATTTATTTAAAATTTTTAAATTTCCCCTGATTTTTGGGATGTTACACACTATATTAAAGTATTTAAGAATTAAAAGGTATTATTGCAAGTCTTTTATACTTGTAATAAATACAATATTTAATCAAGTCATAATTCCCTAATAGGAATAATGGATATTTGACAAATCCAAGTAATGACTTTGGCATTAAATAAGATTCTTAAAAGAATACTAATGTGTTTAAGAATTGATAGTATCATTTCAAGTGTTTCATACTTGTAAGATACAGTGATCAATAAAGATCATAATTCCCTATACAGGAATGTTGGACATTCGCAAATCCAAAGGATGATCTTAATTATTGATAGATTTCTTAAAAGATTAAACTACAAGTTATTGACTAGGTCAAAGTAGTAGTTTAAGAGATGCTTAAATTCCATAAAAGTAAGTGGGAGCTAAGACTAACGTAATTCATTAAAGTTGTTGATGAATTCAGTTAGTTAGCAAGACATTAACAACAAAGTTTTACCAAGTCGTTAGTCAAAGAGTTAAGAGAAATAATAAATGATCATTGATTAGATTATTGCAAACCTAATATAATTATTGCATATCTAATAGGTTGTTAACACTTTAGTGGATAACACAATCATTTAAGGAAATTTCTTTAACTAGTAAGAATATCTACAAATCAAGTAACTAAAAGAGGCTTTAGTTACAAGGATAAGTTTATGAATTCAAGAAACTAAGGAGTTAATTTCCAATCCTCCTATGTTTGCCGAATTACATAAAAGGCAAGACTAGATATGTTCTAAATGTTGCATGAACAATATCTAGCAAAGACAAAAGAAACAGTATTCCTAAATACTCGTCTTATGTCTTTAGTTTAATAGAAATGATTGGTTTAGTGATAAAGTTACAATTAAGTTTGTAAGAATCATTAAGTAATCAACACGAACGAAAGGAATAAGTAATGATCCAATAATAATTCAGTATCTATGTCCAGTGAGGAATAGTACATGAGTTAGTATCATTTTTATTCAAACTTTGTATGTTTTACATCATCCATGAATAAAAGTCTATTTACTTAAAAAGATATAAATCCGTGACTACTCGTCTTGGTGGGAACCTTGATGGGACGTTAACGTCATCGCGGTATTTGGTGGTAGATTCGAAGTTCTTCGAAGATAGCTACACAAGTTTTGTGTAAACCAAATATCGGTGATATTTTGTTGGAGGCTCAACGAATATTGGATTGACCACGTTGACAATACTTCGTGGTTGAAAAGTTCAAAAGTATTGATCACTAGGATTGTCCTTAAGCCTGAGGTATTTGGTTTAGGATACAATGACTAATGTGCTTTGGTTCAACTCAGACAATTCTGAAATACGTTTGTCATACGAGGCGATACTGGGCACAAAGGAAGTTGTATTTTTAAATCGAAATATAACAAGATGGTAATTGCACCTCCTCTTTAGGAGAGATATTTATAGGTCCTTTGACTTGATAAGAAACTGGCAAGTGCACGGTCGTGCCCAAACGAACTGATTTGTTCTTTGTCGTTTATCACAGCAGTTTGAATCAAGAAGTCATAAAATGATTTCGAATACAGGGGTTGATAATTTTCTACCATGCTCGTATTCGTTATCACAAATATCGTGCTGCAAGGGATAAGCCTAACAACGTTACCCAAGAAGTAAAGACAGAGTGTTCTTTACTAGGAGACGCTATTAAGAGTTTTTCATAAAACTATACCAAGGGTTACATAAGCTCTTTTTATGGGGTTGGTTACCTACATGCCCATCTAGAAAGGCCACTGTAGCTCGTATCATTAGGACAAAGGTTACGAACTTGCACAAGTGGGAGTCTGAAGGAATTATGTGCACAGTTAGTCAACCTGTGATGATACATCCATGCCTACGAAACACTTAAGGGTCACACCAGTGAGTACATGTAATACGAGCAAGTTATGCAACGATACTACGAAGAGGAATGATTCATAATAGTCATTATGAATCAGTTAAGTATTAAGTTAAGTTTAACTTATTACTAGATTAGTTTAACTAACTAATTAATACAAGTAGTTGTACATTTACTAGTTGAGTAAATATACAATGTGTTAATTATAGATTATCCATAATATGATTTAAAGCTATTAAATCATATAGTAATTGGATAATATTATTGTGTAAATTATATAAAGGTTATTATATAATTAACTATTAAAAGTATAAATACAAGTGTGAATAATTCGTGTATATGGGTACCGAATTATTAGTGTGTTAATACTAGACATTTAATAGTTAAGTGCAACAATAATAAAGTAGTTAAAACTGTAAGGGATGGAAGTGTAAAAAGGAAGTTTAATTAAGAAGTTAATCTTAATTAAACTAGAAGGGTTTTAAGTGTAAGATCTTGTATTATAAATAGAAGGCTTGTGGCTTAAACCTAATGTTGATCTTTTGCCTCTTTACACGAAATCCCTTCCCCCCTTTGTTCCCTTCGATCGGCCGAGCAACAAGGGAAGAACACAAGTCTTGTGTTCTTCGTGTTCTTCGAGTTTCGAAGATCAAGGATCGTTGCAAGTGATCATCTAGAGGATCGTTCGTCGTGTTCATCATCAGTGGACTTATCTTAAGCATTAACCTAAGGTATGTTTCATGGAACACTCCTTCTTCCTCTCCTCTTGTTCGAAGTCGAACCAAGAACCCTAGGGTTCTTGGTAGTAGTCGACGAACACACAAGTATGTGTGTGTTCGAGTTCTTCGTACAAGGTTTCTTTCTTGTTAACCTAATATAGATTTCCAACATCCCAATCTTTAGGGTTTAAGGATTAGGTTTAATCCCAGTTCCGCTTTTAGGGATTAAATCAGCTAGTTGGTTTTAACCGGTCAAGAACAAGTTCATGTTCTTGGTCAGTATGGTCTAACCAAGCATACTAGGAGGTTGACCCAAGTGGTCGATCAGTATTATGAAACCCTTCAAAACCCACGAACTAAACCTCCACCGGTCGACTTTGAACGGTCGATTACACGACCGATAAGGGGGCTGGACGCGTCGTGGTGGTTCGGGTGTATCGGGGGGCGACGCGTCGGGGTGGCCGATGTGGCGGTCGCGACCGGTGTTTTGGTCATGCGTTACGGGCAGTCTAACAAGCTACTCGAGTTCGAGCTCGTTTATATCGAGCTCGAGCCTATACAAATTCGATCTCGAGTCGAGCTCGAACATAAAACAAAACTTGATTAATCTCACGAGCCGAGCCTAATAATTTAATACTCGACTCGGCTCGTTCGATAGCTCGTTTAATCTCAAGTCGAATGAGCTAGAATGATCTTAACGAGTCGATCCTAACGAGCCGAACAAGTGTTTTATACAATAAGTACAAGTGTTGATACAATAAGTACAAGAATATACATATATTAATAGGGGTGTTTAGGAGTCGAGTAATTAACGAGCTTTTCGAGTATGTAAATTAGTTATTTTAAAAAACATGGAATTATAAACGAGTATCGAGCTCGAGCTCGAACACTATATAAATATTCGAGCTCGAGCTCAATTTTAAAAGCTTATTCGAGCTCGAGTCGAGCTCGTGCCGAGTAAATACTAAACGAGCCGAGCCCAAATTTCCTGATATTCGACTCGACTCGAATCGTTAACACCCCTATGTGAAATGGCCACCTATGCGCCACCTCTGCGCCACATCATTATTTCACATTTCACATTCAAAACCCCCAAATACCCCCTCTACCATCACTTAAGCCATTTGGGCCCCACCCCTTTTATTTTTCTTTTTATTTTTCTTTTCCTCAAAACAACATAAGAGCATTAGGTGTGGTGGCTTAGGGTCGGATGCCACCTCCGCGCCACCTAGGCGCCACATCATTATTTCACATTTCACATCCAAAACCCCTAAATACCCTTTTTACCATCACTAACCAATAATACTCCTTTAAAAAATAAAAATCATTAAAAAAATAATAACCTCTTTCCTCCTATTGGTTCGTGGCCTACGCCACCCATCCGACTTGTGGCCTCACTCACCTAACTTGCGGTGTGGTGGCTTGGGTCGAAAGCTGAGGTGGCGTCCGACTTAGAACTTCACTAGTTACCACACCCCTTGCTCTAATATTTCATTCAAATAAAAATTACAAACTACAAATAAAAACATTACAAATACCGAAAAAATAAAATAAAAAAACCGAAAAAATAAAAAAAAAATTACCGAAATTTAAAAAAAATACCCAAAATTACATACGATTTGCTTGATAGCGTTGCCAAATATGTTCCATAATGTTTCGTTGGAGTGACTCGTGTGTACGTTTATCACGTAATTCTCTAGACCTTAGACCTCACCCGTTGCACTTCACACGTCTCGATCCAAGTACGTTGTATATTATGTTGTGGACTAACATACAACTCGTTCATATCGCTAATGACAAAGTTTTGATCTTTTACAATCATGTTATGCAATATGATGCATGTATGCATGGTTCTACGAAGATTGTTGACACTCCACGAACGAGCCGGTTGCCGAATGATCCCCCAACGCCCCTGCAAGACACCAAATGCACGTTCTATGTCTTTTCTTGCACCTTCTTGTCGACGTTTGAAGTAAGCACGTTTTTTTTCTCGTGCAACTGTAAATGATTTGACAAAGCTTGCCCACTGTGGGTAAATACCATCAGCTAGGTAATACCCGTTCTGATAAGTCACTTCATTTACAACAAAAGGGACTACATGAGCAATATCGTTAAGAATGTTATCAAACAAGGGTGAATTATTTAACACGGTGAGGTCGTTATTGGCACCCGCAACCCCAAAAAATAATCCACAAATTTTGCGATGCCACTGCTTCAAGTATTATTGTTGGGTATTTTTTATCACCTCTACCATATTGGTCGTGCCATACTTTTGGACAGTTGGTCCACTCACAATGCATACAATCAATACTACCAAGCATTCCAGGAAACTGATGAGCGTTCTCGTGTTTTGTATATAAGTTTTGAACGTCATGGATGTCGGGTTTCCTTAAATACTCAGCGGTAAATAAATCTATAATACACTTGGTAAAATGATTTAGACAATCACGTGCACAATGTTCACCAATTTGTAAATATTCATCAAGTGAATCAGGTGTTATGCCATAAGCCAATTGACGAATGACAGACGTGCATTTCATTATAACACTAAAACCCATTAGACCGGTGGCATCCGGTCGTACTTTAAAAAGTTCAAAATGGTAGGGAAGAGGTTCAGCAGTATAGTTAGAAGCACCTTTAACTATTTCTAAGAATAGTTTGCTCATACGAAATCGACGCCGAAAAACCATCTCAGGGTACTTAGGATTCTCACCAAAGTAGTCATCCAATAAACGTTGCTCGGCAGCTGCACGATCTCGAAAGATTGGCACTCGGGAACGTGATGTTTGAGCTTGTTGTTGCATGTACCGATGCGCTTGAGTAAGAAAAAAAATATCCGTCTCATCGTCGATATCAGACGAATAAATTTCGGGGTCGATCAAATTTCGACGCATTTTGGAAGAAGGGATGTGTTGATAAAATGTTGAAAGAAAAGGTTTAGAATGAGAAATGTAGAGAGAAGTTGTGTGAAAAGTTGTAAAAAATGATGTGATATTTATAAGGGTTTAAGGTTTATTTAAATTTTTTTTTTAATTTTTTTGAATTTTTCAGCCGTTACAACGGCTAGTACACATGGCGAGCTCTGATTGGCTCGTTGGCTTCGTCGGACGGATGGTGAGATAGGGGGTTTGGCTTGGCGGGAGGTGTGGTGGCGAGGTACCGAGGCCGAGGTGGCGTCCGACGAGCATGGGGTCTCGCCACCACACCCCTTGCTCTCAGTAAATACAATATTTAACATGTAAAATTTATTGTTTTTTGTTAAATGTATAAATGTTTCGAATAATTTATTACTATTTATCTTTTTACTTATTACATCATAATATATGTCAAAATAAAAAGATGATATTAAAAGAAAATTAATGGAATACATATATCATCCTATTAATTGGGTAAAAGATTATTAAATATAAATGATAAAAATTAATTGGGTAAAAGATTATTAATATAAATGATAAAAATAAAGATGGTAAGAGTATTTGAGTGGAGGAAGGAACGTACAACATATTGTGCAGAATGTATCACGTTGATTTAAATACAGTCCTCTGGTTCTTTACTTATTTGTGGATGATAAAAGGCTAAATGCCAGTTTGGCCACTAGAGTATCCTACTTTCTTATTTCAGCCACCAGACTCTCCAATTTTCCATACAATCACCAAACACTTATTAAAATATCTAAATCAATATCTACAAGATCTTTCTCTAGGAAGAAAAATAAGATAAAAGTAAATCTTGTTTACAAAAATGAATTCTAATCCTTTATTCAATATCAAGATAAATATTTCAAACAGGTTATAATAAATACCACTAAAAGGGCAATCCTTACAACATTTACACACACGCACACACAAGCTACAAGAATACATTACACATATCAAGAACACTCTTACAAGTTAGAAACATGCAAGTGAGATTTTTTTTTTAGAAACAGCTGCCATTAATTAAAAACTAGCGAGAAACTAGAACATTACATAATAGGGTTTTTTAACCATGTAACTGAGATAAAAAGAATAACATGCCAAATAGCCGAACCAGCATCGGATATTCTGTGTGTTGCATAGGAACCGTCATGTGAGCTTGTGACAGTCACGTTTTAGTCAAACTGGTCAAATTAGAACTGCACGAAACAAGCCCAACACAAAAATCATTATTATAAAGTCTGCATTCCTGTATAAATACTTTATGTATCACTTAATTTCCTAATTAATCCTCATAACATAAGGATTGTGTCGTTATTTGTCTCGGGATTATTATATTCTTTAAGATATGTATACAAATGAAAGACGATGACTGACACAAAAATGTAACGAATCAATTAGAAAAACAGTACTTGCTAGGTCCATGAACAAATTCAATTACTAGACAATTAATCTATCTGTCACTTGTGCAATATATAATAAAAAATTATGGTACCAACAATAAACAAAGGCTTGTACTTGTACTAGATATGCTAATAGTACCTGTGAATTTGCATAGCTCAGACCCTGAGGATATGAATTTTGATGACCCTGTAAAACCGAAAAGATTGTTTATTAAATAACATTGGTTAAATATATCAAATTTAACCCGGTTTTACTGTTTTTAAATAATTTAAGTGAGTAGTTCTACTCCACCTGTGAATTATGACTGGATTGTATTTGTACCCCATTTTTAGTTGCAGATCCTTCATGGCTTTTTCCAGTTCCAGATCCCTTGGTGTCAACCTTTTTAAAATAAAAAATCATATAAATTAATATAGCCCAAACAAACATTAATTATTTACAAAAATTAAAACAAACATTAAATCAATATAAAACTTCACTAACCTCCATCTGATCAAGCCAATTCAAACACAAGCAAAAACAAAAACAAAAGCACCAAATCATCAGTAAGAACTTATATGGTATGCCAAACAGAGACTAATATAATCATAAATTCAGATTTTAGAATTTTACCTCTCTGTATCTACTCAAATACAACTTGAGTGGCTCGATATAATCTTCAAACCCCAAGGTAGCCATTGCCCATAGAAGATCATCACCGTTAATTGTTTTCCTTTTTTCCCTTTGACACTTATCACTTGCCCTACAATTACAGCAGAGTTTATTATAATTGCCATATTTAATTCCTTCATTACAATGAAAATTCCAGTAAAGCATGCCTAAAAGTTTGTTAAAAAACACAAAATTAACAATAACAACCTTCAATTCATATGAAACGACATGAGAATACAACGAGAATCAATAAAAATTGAAATTAAGAGGTTTGAATGATACGTACTCGCTGGTAATAAAGCTGATAAACTCAGAAACACATTCCTGCACAGTCTCCTTAGCATCCTTAGCAATTTTGCCATTAGCTGGCAACCCTTTCTTCATAATCCGACTAATATTCGCGATCGGCAAAAACCTATCCTGCTCTCGAACATTAGCCGACCTTGGACTCAGATCCCCACCACTCTCATGGCTTCAACCGCCGGGACTCGCCGGTCCTTCCGCCATTAAAGCAATAGACACCTAAAAACTACAATAAAATAATCAATTATCATTTCAACTAACACAGCAACAAGCAAAACTCACAGCTCCGTCGTTAATTAAATTCATTCGTCGAAACAAATATTAAAAATGATCGTGTGTTTAGAAAATTGAGGACTTACGAATTGGAGGGAGATGAATTTGTATGAAATTTGGAAGCTTTGATCGATCGGACGCTTGAGAAGATTCGAGGGTCTGTTTTATCAACACCGTTGGTTTGGTACACTCTTCATCTTTCAGATGCCAACAATTGTACGATGCTACCAGACTCTCTCATTGAGAATTATTTTCAATTAAACCCCTCGTACAATTAAACAATTTCTCATATCAGTCCCCAATGTCATTAATCCCATTGATATAATTAACTCTCGAGTAATGATATTGTTTTCTACCATTGTTCTTACTTATCATTCTACTCATTAGATTAAAACATGGTCAAAACTCATAACCAATGGATGATATTAGACCATGCGTATCGCACGACCAAAAGCTCGGTTGCGACCTCCACCTCAGGACGACCCCGACGCGTCGTCCCCGTTACAGCCTCCCTTGGTCGACGCGTCGACCCCCTTGAACGGTCGGGAAGTCGACCGTTGGCGAACGGTGGAAACGGACGAATTTTAATGGGGCAACGGCTATAAACGGCTAGTTTTGCCCCACACCTCTTCTAATTTTATCCCTTTTTTTACCTTATAAATACTCAATCTTTTTCTAAAAAAATTCACACTTCTCATTTCTTTTCTTCATACTTACTCACATCACACACACTATATTAAAAATGAGTTCCGACGATGAAATGAATGTCGCTAATTTCATTTTTGGCGACGAGGAAGAGGACAGGGTTATACATCTTGGTTTTTTACAAACGGCGGTCACGTTTCTTGAAGGTTCTAGTTCTACTATCCCTAGAGCTCCTAGAAGATACGTGAATAGGGACCGTGAATAGTTCTACTATTCGCTGAAAATCCGACGTATAACGAGCATGATTTTCGCAAACGTTTCAGGATGAGTCGTGATCTTTTCACACGCATTGTTCGCGATCTCACTAATACCGTTCCATTATTTGCGCAACGATATGATGCACTCGGGAACCCAGGTACTTCTCCGCTAATGAGGTGCACGTCTGCAATTCGTCAGTTAGCATACGGGACCGTACCGGATGCTCTAGACGAATACTTACAAATTGGTGAGAAAACTAGCCGTGATAGTCTCGCAGAGTTCTGTAAAGGGGTTATGCACTTGTATGGAGATGAGTTTCTGCGAAAGCCTACTCATACTGATGTGGCGAAGCTATACGCTTTTCATGAGGAGAAACATGGGTTTCCCGGTATGCTAGGAAGCATTGATTGTACTGATTGGCCTTGGGCTCAATGTCCAAATGCTTACCGTGGGCAATATGTTAGAGGGGATCACGGGAACGAACCATTCATCTTACTTGAAGCGGTTGCCTCACAAGATTTGTGGATTTGGCACCCGTTCTTTGGTGTCGCCGGGTCGAACAACGACATCAACGTGTTACGAGCATCCCATATTTTCAATGATCTCAAAGACGGGAAAGCACCTGAGGTACCCTTTTTGGCAAACGGGGTGTCTTACAAATGGGGATATTATCTTACTGACGGGATATATCCGGAATGGTCTGTTCTTGTTAAGTCCATTTCACACCCAAATGCGAATGATGTTAAGCGGGTGAACTACAAGAAAGCACACGAAGCTGCAAGGAAAGACGTAGAACGAGCATTTGGCGTTCTAAAGAAAAAATGGGGTATAATAAAAACGGCTGCAAGGTCCCCAAATGTTAACAAAATAAGGGATATAATGTACACTTGTATCATATTACATAATATGATTATCAAAGACAAAGGCAGGGCCATATGTCCCGACTTTCATCCGGAAGAGCGACATAGTGAAGCCGACCCCGTACGATCACATGAAGAAGTATTACAAGTTATCAGGGAGATCAATAATCAACAAACTCATCTTAATCTTAGATCTGATTTGGTGGAACACATTTGGAATCGACAAACCCACCAGTAGTTTTTTTAATGTTTTTTTAATTATGTTTAATGTAATGTTTTAAATTATTTTTAATGTAATGTTTTAATTATTAATGAAATTTAAATTTAAAAAAAAAAGTCGATCGGTCACCCATTACGGGCATTTGGTCACTGTCTGGTCGTGTGTTTGATCAGGAGAGAGAAAGCTGATGTGGCGCAGATGTGGCAGGGGTGACCAAACTAGGTTTGGTCACCCATTACGCACAGTCTTAGGAGAGAGTGAATTACATGTATCATCTTATTAAATTGGTAGAAAGATGAGTGTGAACAAATGGTAAAAGTAAATATCATTTATCCTTACTGTTTATTTTTAAACATCATTAAACTCATTTTAATCATAATATGTGGTGACACTGTTAGCATAATAGATTTATTGGGCTCTTTTGGTTTGGGCCATGTGTCTAAGCCATTAGTTAGTTTACTCTAATTAGGTTTTCTCTATATATTGTTTGCTTTCCTATTATTGTAATAGACACTTTATAACTTTCTGTAACTTGACTTTTGCTACTTTGCTATGAAACCCTAGCATCCTTTTGTAAGTTCTTGTAAGTTCACATGGTATCAGAGCTAAACTCGATCTTTTGTTCATAATTATTGGAGGAGGCTTGAATATCGTACTGGATCTATTACAATTTTGGTATGTTTTTCACGCTCGTTTCAGTATTTCGTTTGATTTGATTCGTCTGGTTTTTTTTTTATTCTGGGGTTTTCATTTGGTTGTTAGTACTGGTATTCTTGTCTGGCGATTTCTATTCGTTAGGGTTTCTGATTTGTTGATTTTGGGAAATCTTAATTTTGGTTAAGCAGTATTAATCGTTTCTGCTGATTACTATTTCTACTGGTCTGTTTGTGCTTAACAGTAGTAACTGCTGATCTGTTTCTACTGACCTGTTACTGCTGGTGTTGAGAGCAGTAGTGATTCGTTACTGCTGGTTCGTGTCTGCTGATCAGTATTAACTGCTGATTCGTTACTGCTGGTTCATTTTTGCTGATCAGTATTAACTGCCGATTCGTTACTGCTGGTTCGTTTCTGCTGATCAGCATTAACTACTGATTCGTTACTGCTGGTTCGTTTCTGCTGATCAGCATTAACTGTTTGTGTTGGGCAATATTATTGGTGACTTTTATTCACTCTCTTTAGTCATGGCTCGAGACGATTCTCTCCAGTCAATTAGCACTCAACTAGATGGCAAGAACTATGCCTATTGGAGTTATGTTATGAAAAACTTTTTGCGAGGAAAGAACTTGTGGGGTATTATAACAGGTACCAAAGGTAAACCAACAGATGATAAGGCTCAGAATTATGCAACCTTATTGGAAACTTGGGAAACTCAAAACTCCAATATCATCACTTGGATTAATAATTCTGTTACTCAGTCGATTGGTACTCAATTAGCAAAGTATGACACAGCTAAGGAAGTTAGGGATCACTTGGATAGATTGTATACTCAATCTAATTTTGCAAAACAATATCAGTTGGAATTTGATATTCGAGCTCTTCAACAGAACAGTTTAACTATCCAAGAATTTTATGCTGCTATGTCTGACTTGTGGGATCAACTAGCTCTTACAGAACCTGCTGACTTGAAGGCTCTTAAGCCTTATATTGATAGAAGGGAAGAGCAGCGTTTGGTTCAGTTCTTGATGGCTTTACGTTCATATTTTGAAGGTCTGCGTGGTTCAATCTTGCATCGCACACCACTTCCCTCTGTTGATTCAGTTGTTCACGAGTTGATTGCTGAAGAAACTCGTCTGAAATCTCATGGAGACAGAGGTTCCAAGACAACAATGCCTACTGTTCTTGTTGTTACTCAGCCAAGACAGTCTTCGTACCAGAACCAGAGCAGAGTTGCTTTTGATGAGTGTACCTATTGCAAGCAGAAAAATCATTGGAAGGCTCAGTGCCCCTTGTTGTTAAACAAGGGAAATCAGCAGGGAATGCAACATCAGAAACAGAACAAACCTGGTGGGCAGTCTCAATCTCGCCCTTCCTTCCCAAATTTCAAGCCACCACAGTTTGCTGCTGCTGCACCTTTCGTAGAGGCTGAAACAGATTTTACACCAACATCTGCACTTGATCCCCGGATTGTTGAGAAATTCAAACAGTTTATGGTTGATAATCCTACAGCTATGTCTACCTCCATGACACATTCAGATCTATCTTCATCCAGTACTTCAGGATCGCTCTCGGAGGGTGATTGGGATAGGGTGTAGACTTTGGGGACCTCTATGTTTTGGATCACTACATTTTGATGGTGTTATTAATGTTGTTGCCTCCAGGGTATTTGGTTTGTTTGGTTTGGTTTGCTTCGTTTGGTTTTGTTTGGTTCGTTTGGCTTCATTTGGTTTGTTTGGTTCGTTTGGTTCATTTGGTTTGATTCGTTTGGTTCCTTTGGTTTGGTTCATTTGGTTTGGTTCGTTTGGTTCGTTTGGTTTGGTTCCTTTGGCTTGGTTCGTTTGGTTTGGTTCTTTTGGTTTGGTTCTTTTGGTTCTTTTGGCTTTGGAAGTTTGGAGAATTGGTTGCCATAAATTGGCTTGGAGATTTCTGTTTCGGACAACATAATTGGTTTGACAAACTCTTAATGCGTTTTGCTGTTGCATTATGAGTTTGAGGGGGGATGTTAGCATAATAGATTTATTGGGCTCTTTTAGTTTGGGCCAAGTGTTTAACCCATTAGTTAGTTTACCCTAATTAGGTTTTCTCTATATATTATTTGCTTTCCTATTATTGTAATAGACACTTTATAACTTTCTGTAACTTGACTTTTGCTACTTTGCTATGTAACCCTAGCCTCCTTTTGTAAGTTCACAGACACATCACTCACTAACTATCCAATTTTGTGGTACCAAGGTGATTAGGTGTCCCGCAAGGTTGTGGTTTAAGTCCTGTCATGGACAAAATGGTGTAGATTAGAGAGTGTGTGTGTTTGACGTTCAAAAAAAAAAAGTATCCAATTTAATTTTCATTACAATCTTTTGCTTCAAAAAATTATAAAATTCAAAATTAATCACTTATTATGAAACGGAGAGAATATAATATTTGTAGTATTTATAATCTACATATGTAACATATATGAGTAGTGCATGCTTTTGTTGGATCAGATTAGATGATTGAGACTTGTTTTTATTTTTGTCAAACCGAATTTGTAATCTGCCTCAAACATTAAAAGCGATCCAGTGGTTAGACCTTTCAGAACTGTAACACCAATGATATTTGTTGTTATATTAACATCATATTAGTTGCTATTATAACTGACACTCAATTGACACACATGTCAACAATACTTAAGTAACTATACTTTACGTCGATCAATTGGTGAATGATGGTGGTAGGGATTGTGGTTGGTGGTGGTCGCGGACGATGGGTGATGATTGTGGTAGTGATGGTGGGTGGTGGTGGTGGGTGCCTAACCTTTTAATGTTAAGGAATTAATAAATATAATTATAATCAATGAACATATGATCTAGTGGCTTAGTTGGTTAGAGAATTATGTAAATTACACAGAGATTGCATGTACAAGTCCTATATGGTGCATTTTTTTTATAAACGCAAATGTGTTCCGAAATAGTAAGTTTGTTAGCGAAAATTTAAGCATTACTAATTTATGAAGGTCATAAATGTACTACTATATATTGTAAATATGTAAGTATTCAAATTATATGATGAGGTCATAAAAGAAAATTCGAAGATTCTACATGTCAAATATTTTATGAGTAAAATTAGGAAATATATAAGATTTAGTAGGAAGAGTAAAGAAATTAATTTATAATCTGTACGGGACGTACTTCAACTTATATAATTTTGACACGTAAGGTTATATAATGTTGGGCAACTGTCAAGAATGTCGACCATTAAAAATGTTTGGTACTAACTAATTTTCTCATCGTATGCAGAGGTCGGAAATTTGTTGCAGAACTAAACGATATTCTAAATATGTTTTAAGTACACAAAAACGATAGGCATGAGAATATGTTTTGAATATTAAATGCTTAATTTTAAGTAGTACAAATAATTATCGGTACTGTATAGGGGTGTTCATGGTCTAGAAAATTAAAGTAAATCAAACTAAATTAAAATCGATAGGACTGAAAACGATAATATCGAATTTTCAAAACCTAAAACCGACCATATTACATGTTTATGGTTTTATTTCGGTTCCAATTCAGTTTTTTAAACCAACAAGCTCACCCCTACCCGAGAATCAATATTATCTCTCTTCACCTTATGATTTCACTAGGTTATAACCCGTGAAGAATCACAGGCTGTCACTCTTTATACTGATCGTTAATAATATATAATACAAAATCTTTTACCAGATTTAGTTTGACTTGTATTAACTTTTTATCCTATAAAATAAAAAGGGAATATATTCATAAGAGGACCAAGTGGGTTGTAAAACACGTACATCATTTAAATGACAAATATCGAAATATGATTAAAAGGAAGTCCAACATCCAATGACAAATTATCAAAAATGTTTAATAAAAAAAATCAAGATAAATTTCTAAAAATTTCTTTAAATACAACGTTTGAAGTTTTATTCGTCACACCGCCATCTTTATCTTCTATTAAAATCTCCGGTCCTTTTCTGCTTTTTACTCTAGATAATGCCACATACAATTGACCGTGTGAAAAAACAGGCTCTCTCAAATACAGACCCACCTTTGACAATGATTGATCTTGACTCTTATTAATTGTCATAGCAAAGCAAATAAAAAGTGGAAATTGCCTTCTTTTAAATTTAAAGGGGATTTTGGCATCTGATGGTGTCAAAGATAATATTGATATAAAAGTACGATATCCAACATTATTCCCAGATATAACAACTACTTCTATAACACGGACACCCAAAGCCACAATCTGAAGTCTTGTACCATTGCATAAACCATTTTTCTGGTCAATATTTCTTAATAACATAACGGGAACACCGACTTTTAAAACTAACGGATGATTTGACAATCCACCTATTTTAATACCATTAAGCACGTCCGGTGAGTACAAACTATCATCAAACCCTTCATTCAAAAACTCTTCAGGACAAACGCTATCAGAACTTAAATATTCCTTGGCTTCACCGGGGAAAATAGCTACAAAACGATCATTAATATCCATAACAACTTCGTTTTTAGGGGTAAGTATTGCTCTTTCTTGAAAAAAATCCAGGAGTATTTATGTTTTCTAGCAAAGAAGGATAAACAAAATCAATCAACGCACTTAACGGGTCTGCAGATGTTGAAATTATAAGATCTGGGTCAATATCAATAATTGCATTACCATCGTTCGCTCCACCAATTTTGCCTTCGCCAATATCCAAAAGCCAATTTGCAAATGATGTGGTTTCTTCAATATCAGCTATATCACTTCCTACTGTCAAGCTCATGTTTTTTGTTAACGTTTTAACTTTGCAATTTTGCCATATATATGAAGAACTCAACGATGCATTACTATATCTTGTCTGTTCCCGTTTGGTACAACCGGTAGAATCTGTCTGAAATCTCCACCAAAAACAACAACTTTTCCTCCAAATGGTAGATCAATGTTCACATTATTACCAGATCTTAAAATATCCCGCAGTGTTCTATCCAATGCTTCAAAAGCATGCTTATGAACCATTGGCGCCTCATCCCATATTATAAGCGATGTACACCGCCACATCGTTGTTTGGCGTTATAGAACACATAGAATCTTCATTTCGATAAAAATGAATGTGAAACCTAGAGTGAGCAGTCCCACCTCCAGATAGTAATAAAGAAGCAATACCGCTCGAAGCAACATTTAATACAATTTCTCCTTTAGACCTTATGGCGGATGAAAGATTTCTCCATAAGAATGTTTTACCAGTACCGCCATAACCATAAACAAAGAACACACCCCCGTTATCAGAATCAACAGATGTCATAATATCATCAAAAACACCTTGTTGTTCATCTGTTAATGAATGTAAATTTTGATGAAATTCGTTTTGCAAGGTTGTCTTATTATAAGATAGCTCGTCTGCAATCATACGATTGTTTGATGAATCTAAAGAATTGTCATCAGGATATGGCATATGAGCAAAAACATTCAGGCTAGAATTTTTAAGGTTTAAAAGAGATTCTATCTCGTACAACGTAATATTTTTGAGTTGATCATCTGTAAGAGATAAATCTGAAATGGAAAAAAATATGTTAGCAAAAAAAAAATAATAAAAAAATAATACGTAAAATAAAGTTTTATTATAAGTGAAAAAACAATTTCATGTGTTACCTGACTGAACCTTCGTTGTTGACGATACAAAATACCATCTGATAAATACTTCCATGTAGTTTCCCATACTACTTCCAGTCTAGACAAACTACTTGTTGTTAACATTATCGCAAATAAAGAACGTAAATAATAACCAGTACCAGAGAAGCTTGCTTCTTTAATAGCATCTATGTATTCTCTATCATCATCTAATAGACCCCTTTCAAAACACGCATCTCTAAATGTTGGACATAAACGTTTTTTCACAGTACGAAGATCTTCAAAAGATTTTGGGCATACGACTTTGTTTAATAAAATTCTTAAGAAATATGCTTCACCGAAGTTAGGAGGAACGGAGTGAATTCTACCGATTGAAAAACCTTGCTTACGTAGCTCCCAACAACGTTTATCAGTTTTCCATACAAATTTTGTAGGGAATTGAATGTAGGTAAGGTGTTCAGCTTGTTTATAAATGCGGTTACACTCCATCCAAGATAAGAACATCGAAGAAGCAACTGACGGTTTATTTAGACCATTGTCCATATGATCAGTTTGACCGTAAACAACACTCTGTTTACCAGGAAGATGGAAAGGAAGTCTGACAACAGAAGGAGTCCTATAGTGGACGTCATATCCAAAAATTCTCCATGTAGCTTCACAAGCAGATAAATACCTACAATCGTAAAATTCTTTAATTTCATCTACCGGTTCTTTATTTACGCCTTCATTGTTTGTTTGTACAACTTCAAGAGTATCTCTATCAGGACCTTTGTTAATATATTTAAACAAATATTTTATTGACCCGGATTGATTACACCACTCAACATTAATGTGTGCTTGGTATCGTTTCAGAAGATAGGGGTTGTAAGCAACTACGCCTCTGTTATCCAATTTCACTCCCGATTTCTCAACAAAAGCTCCATTATCTCGCCTTCTATACACAGGGTAACCACTGCCATCAGTGGATGTTTGATTGTTGAATTTTTTTGGAAAATTCTTTGAACATTTAATGTCTACCATACACGGGCAATTTATGTTTTCACCACCACACGGGCCGTGAATCAACACTGCATATTTCGTATTTTATTTCTGCATATTTGAAGACTTATAAAGAAGTTTTTTTTTTATTATGGGTCGATTATATATTTTAATTTTCATTAGGATTAATAAACGTATTAACAGAATTTATATTGATTTTAATGTTTTCTTTTTGTAGAATTGAAGTGTTTACTTCACACACATATTTCGAAAGTTTGTTATTTGCAGCCGAAGTAAATGTCATTAATCTTGAAAAATCAACACTGCATATTTCGTATTTTATTTCTGCATATTTACCATATTTATAAAGAAGTTTTTTTATTATGGGTCGATTATATATTTTAATTTTCATTAGGATTATTAAACGTATTAACAGAATTTATATTGATTTTAATGTTTTCTTTTCGCAGAATTGAAGTGTTTATTTCAGGAGATTTCGAAAGTTTGTATTTGGACCTGCATTTTTCGAATTGTAGTATTTGGAGCTGCATTTTAGGAAAGGTTGTTATATGCAGCAGTCATTTATGACATTTAATATTTAATTGTCGGTAAAAAAAATTTGAAAAGGCTAAGGAATTGTCACGTGTCTATCTTGGCTATAAGGGGTGTCACGTGGCCACTTCTAAACCTTGTTTTATTATTATATAGATATTAAGGTTTATTAATTTTAGATTAAGTTTCAACAATTACAAGGTAATAGACTAATAGTTTGTGAACCATGAACCAGATCATTTTTTCTAGTTTTTTTTTTTTAAATTAGTTATAAACTAAATGAAAACGATTAAATGTCTTTGTATCCAAATTAATCAGCGGTGTAAAACCACTTATCAACAACTCGACCCAATTAGTTTGATAATTTTAAACCACATTATCTCAATATCGAACAATCTTATAGATAAAAAAACCAAAATCAAAAAACCACATTCTAACAATGCCCTAACACCTACTTAACTAGCCTATAAACAATCATTAAAAAAAACAAAACAAATTAACGAGCCGATGGGCGTGGAATCGGGATGGATTCATGAAACGACGACACATTAGGGTCGGTATTTGCATCAAGCAATCCCAAATTCAACGAAGAATGAAAAGAATTCCTTGAAATATCTTGAGAACTCGATCCTTTTTCTATCAAAATTGCATCTTCTATTTCCTTAATTACTTCACTCATCGATGGTCTCATGTTTGCGTGAGGTTGCACACACATTAACGCTTTTTCTGCTATTTTCCACATCGATTGTATATCAAATTCATCTCCTAAACAAGGATCAACAATCCCTTGAATATCCCCATTCTCTATATAAAACCTCGCCTGCAAAATAATAATCAAAACTATTAAATAATATATTATTAATCATAAAATAAAAATAATTAATAATATATTATAAAATAATGATAAATAAATAATATATTATAAATAATAAATTTAATATATTATAAATAATTAAAATACATAATATATTATAAATACTAAGAATAAATAAATAATATATTATAAATAATTAAAATAAGGGTAAATATCATAAATTGTCCCTGTGATCTTGGGTTTTCTGGCTTTTTGTCCCTAAACTTTTTTTTTCAAATTTTTTGTCCCTGTACTCTTTAAAATTCTGGTTTATCGTCCTTCCGTCCAAAATCATCCGTTAACTAACGGAATATGCCAAACATGTGAGGGTATTTTCGTCCTTCACCATTTTCTTTTTTATTTTCATTTTTTTTCCTATCTACTTCCTTCATCTTCTTCAATCTTCAAACCCACCTTCAAGGAAATCAGATCTTCATCTCCTTTATGCAATTTCTAATTCATAGAAACC
Source organism: Calendula officinalis (assembly GCA_963853835.1). Taxonomy (NCBI): domain Eukaryota; kingdom Viridiplantae; phylum Streptophyta; class Magnoliopsida; order Asterales; family Asteraceae; genus Calendula; species Calendula officinalis. The sequence continues at coordinate 77,283,023 of OY970822.1, forward strand.
CAAACCCAAATCAAACCATATCTTCATCTCCTTGGCCAGATTCAGATCTGGTTTTTTTGTTTCAGAAGCTCTTCTTCGTGTGTTCTTCATCTCAGATACAAGTCGGAACTTATGCACTGAATCTGGCCATCTTCATGGTAAAATCGTGAACAGGAGCAGAGAAAGGAGTAGCACATAAAATTGTGAACATGAGCAGATAAAAATCAGAACTTATGCACTGAAGCTCTTCGAATTCTGCTTCGGTTGATGCTCAGGTCTATAAACCCAGATCTATAATCGAAAAAGAAATCGAAAAAGGAGTAGCAGATACGATGCTCAGATCTATGAAGACGGACGGTGGTGGTGGTGGTTTATATTGTGGCGGTGTTGGAAAGAAAAAAGAAAAAAGGGTTTGATTTTAATGGTTTGAGTTAAGAGTTTAGATCCGCGATTTTCAGATCTGTGGTGTTGCACGCCACCACCGACCGATCTGTGGTGTTGCACGCAACCACCGGCGGTTCAGATCCGGCGATTTTCAGATCGAAGGTGCGATTTTACAGTTTGTACATGGTGATTTGCAAGGAAGAAGAAGTTAGAATTAGGGGTAATTTGGTAAAAAGGACAAAATTTTCGTTAGTTAACGGATGATTTTGGACGGAAGGACGATAAACCAGAATTTTAAAGAGTACAGGGACAAAAAATTTGAAAAAAAAAGTTTAGGGACAAAAAGCCAGAAAACCCAAGACCACATGGACAATTTATGATATTTACCCTTAAAATAACATATTATAAATAATAAAAATAATATATAATATATAATAAATAATCAATATAATATATTATAAATAATAAAAATAAATAATATCTTATAAATAATATAAATAAATAATATTTTATAAATAATAAAAATACATATTAAAAAGACGTACCCATTGAACTATGTTGCGACAATTCATACCAAAACTTTCATTTGAAATTGCTTCTTTACCGGATATAAGCTCAAGAAGAATGACCCCAAAACTATAGATATCGCTTTTTTCTGTCAAATGATTTGATATATAATACCTACACATGACAAAATAATAAAAAATAATAAATAAATAAATAGCAGTTGAAATGAAATGAGAAATTAGTTAAAAATGATGAGTTACTCGGGATCAAGATAGCCAACAGTTCCTCGAACAATGCTGGATACATGTGAAATCCCATCGATTGCAAGTTTTGAAAGACCAAAATCTGAAACTTTGGCGTTCATGTTGTCATCAAGAAGAATGTTGCTTGTTTTTAAATCTCTATGGATAATTGAAGGAACACAACCCGTATGAAGGTATTCGATTCCTAAAATGAACCAAAATAACATAAAAATAATGTATTACATAAGAAGCTTGATTTTAGAAAAACTTTAGAAGGTGATATTTAAAGCAGATGTACAACTATATCAAAACATAGGTAGTTGTGTGTGAATAAGTTTTGTGGTGTATATATCACCTCCCAGCTTAAAAAGATGCATTTTTATCATAAACTCCTAAATCATTTTATCAAAAAGATACATTTATTTAATTTTTGTAATCATTTGTAAATATTTATCATAAAAAGTTAAAATTAATCATTTTTATCTGAACCCGTATTGATAAGCGATAGAAAACAAACCTTTGGCAGAATCTTGAGCAATCTCAAGGCGTTTAATCCATTTGATTCTTTGTTCCTTTGCTAAAGGTCCTAATTTTAATTAAAAGACGAAAAAAAGACTTGAAATATAAATTGGATATATATGAAATAAAATAAAAGATATTACCATAAAGATGTTCTTTAAGAGTCCCATTCTGCATAAATTCATAAACAAGAATATCCTTCCCGTCTTCTTGACAATATCCATAAAATTTTACCAAATTTCTATGATGTATTCTCGACAAAAGACTCACCTTTATAAAATCAAATAAACAATCTCAAATTAATTTATAATCCCGATTTATTTAATTAAGAAAAACAATATTCATTAATGCAAAATTAACCTCATTTGCAAATTCTTTTTTTCCCTGTTGAATGTTGGAATTTCCTAAAATCTTGACTGCAATTTCTTTTCCACCATTTAATTTACCATAATATACAGTACCAAATCCTCCTGACCCGACTTTTTTCTCAAAATTATTTGTTGCAAATTTAAGTTCTGATAATGAAAAACATTGGGCACCGTCTGAAGTTGCATTATTTATTGAAGAAACATGGAGGCTGGCTTCAGGCTCTAACAAAAATTAAAATATAAGTAAGAAACATTTATGTAAAAAAGTAATGATCTTTATTGTGTCGATGTTGTACCATCTGCATTACAAAAAGTACCTTTCTTGTGATCTTTCTTTCGTTGGCAAAGAAGTAAGCATGAGCATATGAATCCTATAAATAAAGCAGCAGCCCCAACTGCTAAACTAAAGATTATATATTTATTGATTTTCCCTCCATTTTTTCGGTTATGAAGATTTTCATTTCCAGTGTAGCTGATAAAAACAGAAATTACAAAAAAAAAAAAAAAAAAACAAAAAAAAACTTTAAATTGATAAAATATTATTTTTTCGGAATGAAATAAAATAATAATAATAATACCGACTTTAAGACTATGTTCTTGTTCAGAAGAGCTGATGGCACGTATCCAGATAACAAGTTATTTTGCACATACCTGCATAATTGAGGTTCATCAAAAGACCATTGTATAGTATTTGACTTTCTAAAGTCAAATGTTTGACTTTTAGCGTCAAACGTGACTTGTAGTATTTTTGCCACACATAGATTGCGAACTTACAATTTGTTTAATTTAGGTAGGTTTGCTAAGGATGAGGGTAAATTACCAATCAACTGATTGTTTTCAAGATGTCTGCATAAACAAAAGTTATTATATGATCACAAGTTGTAAAATATATATAATAAATAAATAAAATAAATAAATAATATAATAATATATTTTACATGATCCTTAAGTTTGGGCATCCAGTAAAATCAGGGATTGAACCAGTAAATGCATTTCCATCAAGCCACCTATTATAAGAAACACATAAATCAGATGTTTAAGTAACCTTTTTACCCTTAAAAGCAGTTAATTTGGTTACAATTTTCATGAAATAGAAAAAGGAATATTGAAACTTACAACTCTTGTAAGCCGGTCAACTTGGTCAAATCTGAAGGAATGTTTCCACTTATGTTCTTACTTGACAATTTTCTGCATAAGAATTCTCAAGATTTTAGATGCTTAAGTCAATGGCCTTTGACTTTTTGAAGTCAAACTACAGAGTTGACCATTAGTCAAAGGCCTTTATTCCTATCTCCCATCACCAAGTTATGATTTTTACAGTTTCCATTTTGAAAATTTACACTAAGATGACAATAAACCAAAAGAAAAAAATTAAAAATAAAATAATAATTACACTGATATAATTTTCGGTTGATTGTCAGAATTACATTCTAACCATGACCATGGAGCTGGTAAGCACGGGTCACCACCTTCTTGAGCCCAATCAAACAAATCATAACCCGATACCAAACTAGCAGCTACCGCCCCTGAAACCAAAAAGACGAAAATACCCCCAAAGATCATTATTTTTTCATCATTACTTCCAAGAAAACAAAAGGGTATATTCGTCCACACTTACCATCAAAAGACCCATGATTTATTTCAAGATATTTACTGATCTCAATTGCATTAATAAGAGGCCCTTCACTAGAATCAGGAGTTTTTATAAACTTAAACGACAATACAAAAGGAAGTGAAATATTATAAAATCCAGGCTCATAAACACGGTTTTTTCCAAGAGCATTTTCTTGAATATCAACTGTAGCTTTACTAATATCCGGTTGTCCAGGAAGAACAAGTTTAAATTTTCTTGATTTATTCGGGCTCAAATCTTCAATTTCTGCAAAATAAGTGTAGGCCCACCCAAAGCCTGGAAACCCGTTTAGATTTAAACGGTAAGTTAACGACCCGTTTCGACCCACGACAGCTGTCTGCATCACTTTCTGAGGTGGCGATTCGTCTTTATTTGTATCGATTGGTGATTTTGTTGATATTTTTTGGGTACCCGTAGCTACATCTACAAGATAATTTGCTTTTTTTATTGAATCGGATTGCCAGATTCTATCAAATGGATCATCTGGGTATCTGAATTGAAAATGAGAAAGCTTTTATAAGCATCTATATAAATTATAAAGTTCAGTTTTTTTTTTCTAATTTGAAAAAACTCATTTTCAAGAAATAAACCGTTACAATTAGTGAATGACATCATCCGTTGCAGCTTTAAAAAAAATACAACAAACAATTAAAAATACTTGTACAAGTCTATAAGATAAGATATGTAACAAACTCCAAACTGGTTTGACCTTATAAAGTCAAACCAATTATGAATTTCGTCCCTGTGGTTCGCTCATTTTAATGGATCTGATCATTTTAAATGGACCAGGGACCAAATGCATAAATATGTGCAAACCACAGGGACCATTTATGTAATCAACTCCAAAAAGTATTTAGTCTGACCCTTAAACATACCTGATTGGATCTTCATTTTCAGCCCCAAAATTGATTCTAACCGAAACACTTAGAAAAAACTGGTTCTCAAACGGTGTGAGATAAACCGACCCATTAAATTGTCTCAGCTCAAGTGTCGAAATAAACGGCAACCCAGTTGTAGAATTTGACAAACAAACACTGACCGTTGGATCAGAAGCCAAAAAGATGAGTTCTTGAGATTCTATTGTATTCGCATCTGAAATCACAATAGTCGCCCAATGCGTGGGACCCACTGAAATATCAAATTCTGGGTACACGTTGTTGTTGTCAAAATTACCGTATAAGAATGTTGCTCGTATTAGGTATCGAGTTCTGGTTTTCACGTTTAATGAGTAACAATATTTGCGGTTATCTGCAGGGAAATATCTGAGTGTTTGGTATTGTTTTCTGGTTTCATTTTCGGTTACTATTTTAGTTTTATTTCCGTATGTGATGCCATCATCTGGTGTCCATTTGAGCCCTAGTTCGTCTGTGTGGTTCGTTTCTCCACCACAATCTAGACTTATAAAACCTGTTACATATAATCAAATTTAGACTATATCTTATACATCGGACCCACAAAATTAAGAAATTTACAAAAAAAAAAAGGTAAAAAACAAATTGGCCTAAGCTCTGAAAATCATAATCATAGAATTTTAAGAGGAGAAATTTATTAAGGTGCATACTTGGTATATTTTTGATATATTTGGAGCTTAATCTATTTTATAGTTTTGAATTTTGAAGCACCACTCAAAGTTGTTTGAATTTTGTTGGAAAATATTTTTTTAGAATTTTATGGAGTTGTTATAATTTATATTGTATTTTATGTTTTTTTTTTTGACATTTTTGTTCCCTTTACAAGGGCTGTCAAATCGTGCTATCGTTTCGTGTTTCTGGATAACATGACACGACACGAAAACGTTCAACACGAAAACAACATGACACGAAGTCGTGTTTTATTTTGCTAACACGAACACGACACGATTAAAAACACGATAACACGATAAATACGACAAACACGACAACACAAAATAAATAACAAATTTCTTACTTATTACATGCTATAAACATACGACAAAATCATAACTATCGTATCAATTTCATGTTAATCTTTGAACACGAACACGACACGATTTCATGTTTGTTTTACACAACACGAACACGACACAAACACGAATTCAAATTTCAATTTCGTCCCAATTTCGTTTTGTTTCGTGTATTTTTGCCGTGTCGTATCAGGTTTTGACAGCACCCTTTACATAACTAATTTATCATAAATACTCAATAATACCAGTTATACCATTTTAAGGCGTTTTCCTGCAATTCGTGATTCCAACTTTCACGAAGAACAACTAATTTACCGCAAATAATGTTAACTAGTAAGTGGTAAAGTTGGAATTTGGGAACACAATTTAGAATTTTAAACTGTGCTTATATGATATTTACACAAAACCTTGGTAACTTCCCTAAAATGGTGAATATTCATAAATTAAGATTAACACATAAAATTACCAAAAAGAAATGATTCTGAAAAGTATCGTCAAAAAAGAGAAAAACAACCCAAAAGAATAACTTTAAGAACCCTAAAGAAACATGTGAATCCATAATTATTTTTAATATATAACAAATCAAGAAACACATCAAGAACAGAGGAACCCAGCTGAAAATTCATATGGGGAACAACATAATTTAAGAAAAATAATAAAAGGGTGTGTGCAGAAATATAATAATTAACAAATGTAGCAGATAGATACATGCATAAGCATAATCGACAGTGAGAAAAAGGGCGAACCTGGCATCTGAGCTTCGGTGAACTCCATGAAATTGTGAAGAAGAACATAGAATAAAAAGATTGAGAATAATAAATGATCAAACCCCATTTGGGTTTTGTTCAATCTCTGCTAAAAACAGGGTTTTAGCAGAAGATCAAAGCATACAAATCGTCGACTGCATTGTTGAAGCCAATATTAAAAAGATTGAATCTTTGAAACCCTAAAAACTGAAGGAATTATTTGACGAAAGCTAAAAATGAATGATTAAAAAGGATTGAATGTGGAGTTAATGAGTGTAAAAAAGAGAATGATTCTGTTTGTGTTTTTCAGGTTGAGGAAAAAGGCGGAGGGAAGTGGGCCATTGGCAAGAAACATGCGAGGGCCCTACCAAACTTCAATAATTTATTTCTTATCATTATTCCCTTCTAAAAGATAAACCATTTTTTCTAACTTACTAACTACTAACTTGCCATTCAAAAAAAAAAAAAAAAGATAAATCATTTTTTAATTAATTAATTAATTTTATTTTATTTAATTTATATAATGTTCTAAAATTTCGATTTTGATCTTGACTTGTGTCTATCTTAAATAGTTGTTATTTATTATACGTCTTTTCTGTTACACGATATTTATATATTTATCTAATTAATGTTTATTCGTAAACTATGTGAGAAGTAACGATTTTATTTACTTTTAAATATAGAACGAAATATGTCGAGTTCTAGATATAGACGAGGAAGGTATAATGCATTTCCACCAACCCCAACCTCCTTCACTAGTTTTGCTACAATTATCACAAATTTTACAAATCAAACCATTGACAATTTTTCAAATCTAATATCGACTCAATCAATAAACATGCGCATAATGGTTAAGAGGATAACCGACTCTCAAATAACTTCTTAAAATCAATGCATTCGATTCCTCATTGGTTAAATATTTTTTAGATGATCTAGAAATGTACAGTCGTATTCATGAGAATGATTAAGTTGTATATAGATCTTAGCTCACTCGCTACCTAAGGATAGTCCTTATAAAATGAATACTTTTGTTTTAATTTTTAAAGGTAAATGATGAGGTTAGTAGGGATTACCTATGTATATATAGATAATTCCCCAAAACCTAAATGATAATGGGCTTTTATGTTCACAAGCCCACGTCACAATTGGATCCGCTACTAATGATGCCCACGTCGCAGTTTGGATCCGCTACTAATGAGCGCCTGTCATGACCGCATGTCAAGTTATCAGCGCCCTGTCAAGTTATCGCCGTCTGTCAGGATTGTCAGCGCCTGTCATTGGAAGCGCAGGTCTTATTGGCTGACGCCCGTCATAATGGCGCTTCATGACTGATTTATTGCTATTATGATAGTAGGGCGTTGCATTAGATGATCAATGTAGCTCAAGCGTCCACGATCATCATTAATGGGCCAACGTTCCATATACTTGAGACAAGCCATATAAATACATGGTCTAAATCATTGTCGAGGTATCAGACTGAGACAGATTAAAAAAGCCTAAAACACAGAGTTCGAATACTCTCACTTTCACACTCAACCTTGATCACCCTAGGCTCGTCAAGAGCTTGTTGGGTTTGCACTGCGGTAAACACAGGAGATCCAAGGTTGACATCACGTGTTTGACAATCGTTGCTCGAACATTGGCGCCATCCGTGGGACTCGTTTTTAAACGGCGTTTCACTTTTCTAAACTTTTTTTTTCTTCTTCTCAGTAATCAACCGTTTCTACGGAGGCAACACATCCATCGCAGATCACTTCTTTAGCGCCAGCAATAACCACTACCGTGACTACCACTACACCGGAAGTGGTGATTACCTCGCCTACTCGTACCATGGAACCATACGTCGATTCTGAGTGGACGGTGTCGGATCAAAGGTTCACGCGAGGGTATCCCTCTTTAACAAGTCCCCTTTTTTCCTTAAGGCTAGCGGGAACAAGTTCGTTTGCCTCACCACAGCCAGCAACACCCATCCCTCCACTTCAGCCTCTTTTGTCCCACGAGACAAGCTCTCAGGAGGATGGCACGGATCCGGTCAGACAGCCTGTCTCAAACCTTCACCAGACCACTACGCCAGGGGCTCGGGAGGATCCAATTGTGGAGTTACTTAGAAGGTTGGCTCAGAGTACTCAGCCACCACCACCACCTCCTCCACCACCTACTTCATCGGACATGTTGTCTCAGTTGGTGGCGGCGTTGCGCCCAGCCCCGCAGCCAACGCTTGTTCAACCAGTAGATCCGTTGTCACAATTATTGGAGCAGTTAAGACAACCACCCGTTCACACCCTACCACCCCATCCACCACAGGACACATCTAATGACATGTTGCGCGTGTTGCAAGCACCCGTGGCAGCAGCCGCACCACCCCGAGCAGCCACTATGCCCTTTTCGGTGGTTAGTTCGAAGTTCTGTGACTGGGTGGCCAGATTCCCACTCCCTGATAAACAAAAAGTTCCGTCCATCGTCGGTATTTATGACGGTACGCGAGATCCCGATGACCACCTTGCTCTTTTTGAACAGGCCATTATGACAGAGAAATGGCTAGACCCAGTCGCTTGTCACATGTTCCCGGGCACGTTGCAGAGTTTCGCACGTGATTGGTTTGCTGACTTACCGGAGAGGAGTATTCAAGACTTTGCAGATCTAAAGGCTAAATTTGTGACTCACTTTGTACAGCAAAAGAAGCAGCAGAGAACTCATATAGAAGCGCATTTGCTGCGACAAAGGGAAGGCGAGGGGTTACGCGACTTCATTCAGCGTTACACGTAGGAGTGCCAGAAAATTGTCGCATTACCCGAAAGCCAACAAATTTCGGGTTTTACCCCTCTCCTTGCTCCCAGGACAACTGCAAGAGAAGCTGATCAAGCGAACTCCGGTCACTTTCAAGGAAGCCACTGACCGGGCATATGATTTCCTCAGATCCAAGGAAACTGTTACTCTCACACGGGGAGTTCTCAACAGGAGAGACAAATGGGGGAGCTCGTCAAGCGCTAGACCTGACAATCGCCAGGACATCAGGCAGGATAGTAGACGAGACAGCCGCAGAGATTTCAGGCGAGATGAAAGAAGTAGCAGGAGCCTACTCCCTATGATCATGGTACAGGTACAAATCTAAGTAAAAGTCCAAGCGAGATATTGAAGACAGAGCAGGTGGGGTCATCTTTCAAAGCACCTCCTCAGATGTTACACAAGTCTGGAAAGAAAAATATGAACAAACGCTGTGATTTCCATGAAGATTATGGTCATGATACTAATTCATGTAGAGAGCTAAAGGCTGAAATCAAGCGTGCCTTAGAGGAGGGGAAATTAGAACATCTCGTACCAAGGGCAAGACAACAGGCAACAAAAAATCCAGCCAAAAAGGCTTATAGTTGGCAAAATAAGGGAGACAATGGTGATCATCCTGGACCACCTAACGGCCAGGTGCTCATGGTTCAAGGCGAGGCATCGTCTAAGAGAAAAGCATCGGTCCTCCAAAGCTGGATGATGGTTCCTATTTCCTTTCCCCCAGTAGCAGCTACTTCCAATAATCCTGTTGTCATTAAGATCTGATTGTCCAATTATGAGATTAACAAATCTTATGTTGATACAGGCTGCTCTACTGACATAGTGTTTGAGCATTGTTTCAGGAAGTTACCCCAAGCAGTCAAGGACACAAAAAGACCAGCGCACGCACCGTTGGTCGGTTTTTCTGGAGAAACACACTGGCATGTGGGAGAAATAACTTTACCGATGATGATGGGGGAATATCCACAATATAGGGTTGAAGTGATCGACTTTGCCATTGTCAACGCCCCTTCAGAATACAACGTTCTTCTTGGCAGACCATCGTTAGAGAAATTCAAGGCCATACCTTTCACTATTCACGGCATGGTGAAGTTTCCTACTCCAGCTGGAGTTGCTACTGTAAGGGGGCAGATGTCATGGCCACAGGAATGCAAGCAATTCGACAAGTCAAAGCCAAGCACCGATCGGGCTACACAAGCGGAGGTCACGGAAGGTCCAGAAACCAAGGTAGTACTCAATGCCAATTTTCCTGATCAACCTGTCATTATTGGCTCACAATTACCTTCGCAGATAAAAAACAAACTCATTAGTTTGTTAAAATCCAACCTAGATGTTTTCGCATGGCAGACATCTGATATGACAGGTGTCCCTCGGAGTTTTGTCGAGCATGCTCTAAATGCTAATCCAAACATTGTCCCAATCAAGCAGAAAAAGCGCGGGCTTGCCATGGATCGCAGCAAAGCAGCATGTGAACAAGTCAACCAAATGGTAGCAAGTGGAATTGTCACGGAGGTAAAATACCAAAACTGGATTGCTAACCCGGTCATGGTCAAGAAAAGTGATGGTTCATGGCGGTTATGTGTCGACTTCAAAGATATCAATAAAGCATGTCCGAAGGATAACTATCCCCTGCCAGAGATTGACTGGAAGGTAGAATCCTTGGATGGCTTTCGGCTAAAATGTTTCTTGGACGCTTACAAAGGTTATCACCAGATCCACATGAAGCGCAGTGACGAGGATAAAACAGCTTTCCATACAGACCAGGGCATCTACTGTTTCCAAAAAATGCCATTTGGTCTAAAAAATGCAGGTGCAACCTACCAGCGCTTGATTGACCAGGTATCTACTGTTTAAAAAAAATGCCATTTGGTTTGGTCTAAAAAATGCAGGTGCCACTTACCAGTGCTTGATTGACCAGGCGTTCAAGGATCAGATTTGACGAAATGTGGAAGCTTATGTGGATGATATTGTCATCAAAAGCAAAGCGGAGGATATCATGTTGGCAGATATAAAAGAAACTTTTGAGGCACTGCGGAAGATCAACATGAAGCTTAACCCCTCCAAATGCAGCTTTGGCATGGAAGAGGGCAAGTTCCTAGGGCACATCATCACGCCGAGAGTCATTAAAGCCAATCCCAAGAAAATACAGGTTGTTTTAGACATGGTCTCCCCATCCACCAAAAAGCAGGTGCAAAGTTTGAATGGAAAGCTGGCAGCACTCAGCCGCTTCCTCTCAAAAGCAGCTGATCGGTCTCTACCATTTTTCCACACTTTGAAAGGCTGCATAAAGAAGCAAGATTTTTCATGGACACCTGAAGCCGAATCAGCCTTTCAAGAGCTAAAGCAGTTTTTGGCCACCCTTCCTACGCTCACAGCTCCTGTACTAGGAGAAACATTGGTGGTATACCTGGCTGCTTCTATGGAATGTGTTAGCGCAGTTATGATGGCGCAGCGTGGGTCTACCCAAATGCCAGTTTATTTTGTTAGCCGGGTGCTGAAAGGTCCAGAAATAAATTACCCGTGCTTGGAAAAATTAGCCCTTGCTTTGGTACATGCAACTAGGCGTTACTTCCAGGCTCACCCTATCCATGTCTTAACAGACAAACCAATTAAGCACGTCCTAGGAAAGCCTGAGGTGTCAGGACGGTTGGCTAAGTGGGCAGCGGAATTGCGGGAGCATGAAATTTCCTTTTATCCAAAAACTTTTATGAAAGGTCAGATCTTGGCCGATTTCCTGGCCGAGATAGACGAAAGAGATAAGGAAAGCCACGTGCAGGAGGAGGAAGATATCCCATGGACACTTTTCACTGATGGTGCCTCTAACTTGGAGGGTTCTGGAGCGGGTTTAATTCTTACAGACCCCAATAAAAATGAGTATACGTATGCCCTTAAGTTCGAGTTTCCCACAACTAACAATGAAGCGGAGTATGAAGCTTTGTTAGCAGGCTTGAAAATTGCCAGGAAAATGGGGGTGACAAGCATATCTGTATTTGTAGATTCACAGCTTGTTGCCAACCAAGTCAGTGGAGCATTCGTTGCGAACCAAACCTCCATGCAGCTATATTTAGAAGAAACTAAAAAGGTGATCTCAGAATTCACGAAATTTACCATTGAACAAGTGCCCAGAAATCGCAACAAGTTAGCTGACGCCCTAAGCAAGTTGGCTTCGTCCGCCTTTGCCCATCTTAAAAAATAATTACTGGTGGAGATCTTGACAGAAAAGTCCATTGCGCGACCAAAGGAGGTTGCCACTGTTGCAGAGGAAGAATGTTGGATGACTCCGATCTTAAATTTCCTCAAACATGATGTACTACCGGCTGATCCACAGCTAGCAAGAAAAATTCGAATGAAGTCACCAATATACACGTTGGTGGACAACTGCCTGTTTCGCAAATCCTATCTGGGTCCACACCTACGTTGTGTTGGCCCAACACAGGCTAAAAGTATCATTGAAGCTGTACATAGCGGCACATGTTCCCTCCACGCAGGTCCACGCTCTGTCACTGGTAAAATCATGCGATTGGGGTACTTTTGGCCAACGATGCATCAAGATGCAAGGGAGGAAATCGAAAAATGCACAGCCTGTCAACAAAATGCTTCTGTCACCAAATTGTCAAAGCAATATCTTATCCCTGTCACTACTGCATGGCCATTTTACAAATGGGGGATTGACATTGTTGGGCCATTTCCACCCGGCGTTGGCAATGTCAAGTTTCTAATTGTTGTTGTTGATTACTTTACAAAGTGGATAGAGGCAAAGCCCTTGACAACTATCACTGGGAAGCGTGTTATCAATTTTGTCTGGGAACACATAGTTTGCAGGTTTGGGGTACCGCATGTCATGGTCAGCGATAATGGCAAACAATTTGCAGAAGGTCCATTCAAGGCTTGGTGCTCTGACATGAACATACAATAGAGGTTCACGTCAGTGGCACATCCTCAAACCAATGGTCAGGTCGAGGTCATGAACAAAGCCATCGTGAAAGCAATCAAAGCCAAATTGGGCCAGCGCAAAACTGCGTGGGTGGATCTATTACCAGGTATCCTTTGGGCTCATCGAACCACCCCAAGTACAACTACATCTGAAACACCTTTCAGCTTGGTTTATGTCACGGAAGCAGTCATTCCTCCAGAAATTACTCATCCAACTCAAAGGGTTATGGACTTCAACCCTGAAGAGAATGAGGAAGCACTACGAGAAAACTTAAACATCGTAGAAGAGCATAGGGAGATTGCTCTCATCAAACAGGCGGCCAGTCACATGCAGATGGCAAAATATTACAATCAACGAGTCCATCCTCTCTCTTTTCAGCCAGGCGATCTGGTATGGAGGAAGAATGAAGCCAGCAGAGTAGAAAGTCAAGGCAAGCTAGGCCCTACATGGGAAGTCCCTTATCAAGTACTTCATGCTAACGGCAATGGGTCTTACACCCTGTCAGACATGGACGGACAGACTATTCCCAGGACATGGAATGTCATGAACCTGAAGAAGTGTTACGTTTAATAATTTGGTTTGATCATGTATCCCAATTTTATTCAATAAACTCAATAAAATAACACTTTTTATTATGTACAATGTTACAACACATGCATGCACAAGTGACATAGTCAAGTACATAGTTCAATATAAATTATACCAGGTCAATCAAACAACATTGCTTGATATATACACATGCATTCAATTTCATCTTTTGATCAACTTGATAAAAGATAAGCACTTCCTATTCGGAAGCGACATCCTCGCGAGTAAAAAAAAATTTCACCGGTTCACCAACAAATACATACATAATTTCTATAGCAAAGTACATGCATAGAAAGAAACCAAGTAATTTCAAACGTAGCAATTCCACAAAATTATTCAAAGGTTGCAAAGCAATAATCCAATCACAAAATAAACCAAGTCACAAAGTCATAACGTATCATATGCATAGACAAATAAGCTAAAGATGTGGTTGTGCCGACAATAAGGCAATAATAGCTGGAAGTGACAACTCCAAATCTTGCACCAGGGTAGTCATAATGGGAAAAGCCCTACTTGCAAATTTCTCGCTCGCACGCGTCATGTTGCCATGCGTTGCAGGGTCCAAAAATGGCAAGCTCTCGGGAGAAATATTGGGGAGTGCCTCTTTCACTTTTTTGCTGGCAAGATGTCTCCCAAACATATGAGAGGCACGGTTAAAGTCGTTAAGCACATGAGCAACATCAGGATGTTTGAGCATCAAATCAAATAGTTGGGGCAATGCAGAAACTAAATCTTTCCTCATCTGCATGGCAGCATCGCGTTCTTCACGCATCTTGACCATCGCTTGCCTCATAGTCTCCAGCTCAACATCTTTTTCAATTACCTGTTTTTCTTTCTGCGCCAACTGCTCATCACGGGGACTCAGGGTTGCCGACATCTCCTGTTTTTCTGTTTCAGCCTTAGTTAAAATGACGCCCTGCTGGGATATTTTCTCCTTCAGCATGCGCACTTCCTCTTGACAACGACTAGTTGTAGTTTGCTCAAGCACTAGATCTTTCTTTAGAGAGGTAATATCATCTTGGCTATTATCAACTTGCACCTGCAACTCGGCGCACGACTTCTTTAATTCCCCATGTTCATTGCTTACAAGCTGTCGGACATAATCCATGAAACTATTGAACATATTTATATCTTCTGCACGAATTGCACCCTCTATATTCCCATTCGTAGATCCTGATGGCACACCCTCGCTAGTTTACATAGGCAGGGTAGTACGTTGCATAACGGGAGACTGTGTCATGCCAAAATTTTGGTTCGATGCTAACCTGGTAGATCCAGAAGGAACGCTGATGGTCCCAAACATACTACGGGTTGAACCAATCGTGGCGCTTGCTCCAAATGATCCAGTATTACCCCCACGCTTTACTAACGTCGCATTTGCGGGAAGGTTAGAGGGGAAAGTCAACTTTGGCACCTTCGGGGGGATGTCATAATCGCTTACATCTAGACTCACCGTTCTTTTACCAAGTCCTAACATATCTCGGCCATCCAATCTGGGATCTGGAATTGACGTTGCTCCCAGGTAATCGAAATCCCCTACATATTCACAATAAGATCGTTAAGTAACACGTAATAAGTTGGCAACGACTATAATTATCGTGTTACCTGTTTCGTATTCGTTGCCACTCTCAGCAATAGTCCTGGACAGTGACTTTTCATTATCAGTGGCACCTGGGAAACATAATACGTACGCTTACCTTTTACCATAGTAAATACATATGTGTAGAGGTTGTGCAATTACCTGATGTCGAGTTTGATGTCACCTCGTTGGTTGAGGTCGTGTTTATCCCAGAATTAACATGCGACGTGGCACCAGTTTCTTGTGCACCAAGGGTAACATCAGCAGGATGACTTTCGATCTCATACTCCATAAAAGCAGGATCTCCCTCCATGAAATCCATCAAGCTCATGGCTGCAGGAAACATACAATGAGTCAGTACCTGTACAAAGATAATATATATAAACATGACAATATAACAACAGGAACCCACGTTTCCCAGTATCCGAGTCCACAATCACAGGCTTCATCCCTTCAGCCCAATAATCTGAAACACCACCTAACACCAAGGCACCTTCCTCATAAACTCGAAATATAATTGACTTTCGTAAAATCTGCTTGCATAGCCTTCCGCTTTGCGGCGTCAGGACTGGAGCATCGTTTAACGATTTGTCAAACCCAGTTCTCCATTTAATCAAGTTGCTAGCCCAAATATTTCTGAAAGCGGCATCGACAAACACATATTTATATCTCCAATTCCTATGACTAGTAAAACACTCCTGAATCAATTTTTTCTTTCTATCTTTTAACTCTATAGAATACCAGTCATGAGATTTCATCAGCTTATAACACGACCTAAACAAGAGTACTGAGGGTTTTATCCCCATTGCCACCAATAACATCTCAAAAGTCGTGATTTTTGATACAGCTACTGGGTGCAACTGTGCAAACCCCAACTTGAAGTAGTTCAACACACTCAAATAAAAAGCGGTGGCCGGAAATCTAAAATTGGAGTGGGAAAGGTAATGGATATAGAGGGCAACTTTTCCTTGCGGGGGGGGGGGGGGGGGGATGAGCTCTTTGGTCTGACGTAGGTACAATCGCATTATATTTCCTAAGGCATGGATACTCATCCATAAGTTTTGTTAGCATTTTGTCATTGACTGTGCTAGGGCTCCGAGCAACTGATGGATTTTCCACCACAATCGCATCCAACACTTGCTCTCCCATGTTCAAACTACAATATGCCTACTAAATAGCAGCGGTGTAAACAAAACAACGCAATGGAGAGGCAAATACGTACCTGTAAGGTAGCGAGCAACCCAGTTAAACCTGCAGCAAGACATACAATTAAGGTTAGTAAGGAGTTAATTATTTCAAGCGTACAAAGTAGGCTAAACCCTAACAAGTTCGAGCTAGGCTAAACCCTAATCCGCCGGACTGAGTCCACCGGTATATCGTCGGTCCCTTTCCGAACCGCCGGTCCGAGACCACTTACGAGCCGCCGATCCCCTTACGACTTGCGACCTCCGGTCTCCCTTGGCAGCCGATCCACATTGCTTCGATCTAGATCATGGCCGGCTCCTCAAACCCTAAGACCGCCGGACCGTGAAGCCCTGAACCATCGGTCCACCTAAACCCTAAAACCGCCGGTCAAGGCACTAAACCGCCGGTCAAGGCGCTAAACCGCCGGTCAACTTGGCACCCTAAAAATGGCGGTCCACATGAACCCTAAACCGCCGGTCGACCTCGGCTATACCCTAAGCCGCCGGCCTCGCCTCCGTCGCCCGGACCACCTAACCGCTGGTCTGCACGCATTACGACTTGCGTCGCCGGTCGCGGACTGCCGACTGCCCATCTTGCTTGTATCGGTCTGCACGAATTAACGACTTGCGTCGCCGGTCGTGGACTGCCGACCGCGGGTCTTGCTTGTAGCCTCCGCCGGTCGCGAACAACCCCGGTTGGCCGCCGGTCAAGGGCCCGGTCCACTCGAAAAAAAACAAAAAAAATAATAAATGGAAGAAGACTTACGCGTGGTGATAGTTACGACTTGCAAACCGTTGTTTTGGCAAATCCTAACTTGGGAGCATGATGAGGTTAGTAGGGATTACCTATGTATATATAGGTAATTCCCCAAAACCTAAATGATAATGGGCTTTTATGTTCACAAGCCCACGTCACAATTGGATCCGCTACTAATGATGCCCACGTCGCAGTTTGGATCCGCTACTAATGAGCGCATGTCATGACCGCCTGTCAAGTTATCAGCGCCCTGTCAAGTTATCGCCGCCTGTCAGGATTGTCAGCGCCTGTCATTGGAAGCGCAGGTCTTATTGGCTGACGCCCGTTATAATGGCGCTTCATGACTGATTTATTGCTATTATGATAGTAGGGTGTTGCATTAGATGATCAATGTAGCTCAAGCGTCCACGATCATCATTAATGGGCCAACGTTCCATATACTTGAGACAAGCCATATAAATACATGGTCTAAATCATTGTCGAGGTATCAGACTGAGACAGATTAAAAAAGCCTAAAACACAGAGTTCGAATACTCTCACGTTCACTTTCATACTCAACCTTGATCACCCTAGGCTCGTCAAGAGCTTGTTGGGTTTGCACTGCGGTAAACACAGGAGATCCAAGGTTGACATCACGTGTTTGACAATTGTTGCTCGAACAGTAAACAATCCATCTTCAAACAACTGCCTATCCATATCATAATTTTAGCGTTATATGTGAAATATATCTTTTGTTATAATCTTTTTTAAATAACGTTGGTGAAAAGCATAAGTAATATTACTTATAAATTTCTTTTTATCAATATATATTTTATAAAAAGATATAACATTGATGAACGGATAGATATGTTAATAGAGCTCCTTACATTTGTACAAAGCATACATGAAAGAAATCTGTTCAACGACAATTGAATAGATCATCTATTTATTTCATGAGGAGAGTTTCATATTCAATTTCAATGGTGTTTTATCCATCTCTAACTATGGGCTGAGTCTATACCAATAGGCTTAGTGGGAAAAATACCAATATCATGTTTAAGCAACAAATTTTTTTATTTTTAAAATGGTATTCGAGTTTATAACAGACTTTTCGGATTAACTGAGTTTTGCTCGTAATATGCACCACTTGACAGTTGTTGTAGCCATTTCCGAATCTTTTCCAGGTCATCTAGTAAATGTTTACCTATACAACAGATCGAACTCATAACCTTTAGATGACTCTTATCATTAGGCTATTAGCAGATGAACAAAAGATATAATTTAGACACTAATATCAGTCACCAATTAACTTAAAAGTTGGAGAAAGTATGTCTAAAAAGATTTTGCCCGCAAGGTGCACTTTCAAATCAGAAGAAAGATACCTTTTCTTATATGTTCGTTTCTATGGAAAAGATAATTATTCGAACTTTATATGAAAATGACACTTTATCAGCATTAATATATTGAAGGTGACTAATGCATATTACTCCGTATCATATACTCCATATGAATATGATTAAGTTTAAAAGAATTGACCACCAATAACTCACTACGATTGAAGATACTACTTAACTGTTGTTTTCTTAATTTTGTATGGAGACAGATAACACGTCTCTTGATTTTAAGCTACAAATTTGTCCCTATATATATATATATAAATTACTCAATAAAAATACCAAATTACATATACTACGTACAAACTTAGACTATTGTTTTCTCAGAGAAGAGAGGATTTATGTATGCCCAATTTGGAGGCGTTTTCCATACTCTTCTCTATTGTTGTACCGGAGCGTTCCCGTTCCCATGTAACTATGAGTCAGCTCCTATCAAACGGCCCATTTAAATGTTTAAACAATATTTCGGTTTGAGGTCTTCCTGGTAATCACTAACGTTAAACTTGATATCAGCATCATTTAAAGTTAAGAACATCAATTAAATTGGTATGAAAGGTCAAATAAGAACAGACAAAAAAATATAGTTACCCACCATGTGCAGTGTCAAATCTACCTATAAAATCAAGTACATACAATCAAACAAAAACAAACAGGTCAGCTTTTGGCCAAATAACAGAATCAGATTCAAGTTCAATAATCAAAATCTAGAGAATCGGATGCAATTTGGTAGCCAACTACCATAATTGCTTACTTAGATACACTTGATTCATACAATCCCTGCAGAAATAGCAAGAAAAGTTAATCAAACCCTAACAAAAACATTGAAATTCACATATGTTTGTCAGTATGTGACATAAAATCAGAAATCCGAGAGCATGTTACTCAATTCGATGATCAAACGTTCTCGAATCATACTTTTATGGTTAAAATTATGATCTGAACATCAAATTGACGATCTATTTTACACGTATATGCGATTCCCAACTTCCAGTTCGCCGGTAAAAAGTAACACCTCCGAGGCCTAGGTCCTCTTCTGCTCTTCCTTACCAGTGGTGGCGCGTGGATTGAAGACCTGAGTCGTTCCGCTTCAACTTTTGGTTTTTAGACATAACTGACCAATATTCACCCCCACTGTATAATAAGTTCCAAATTAAGTTATTTGTTTATTCATTCTGCTAATTTACCAATTTATCTTTGTGTTAAGCGATCACCTTGTTCATCTTACATAAACATAAATTATTCACGATATCATAATTAAAATCATGTATTAAGGAAAAACTCTAGTCCATTTAAAAGTTGTAATTCTATAAAATTATAAATAGAGAAAGCTACACATAAAATTATATATCTTTACACGAAATGTTCATTAAGCTTTCGAGATGGAAAATGACAATTCTAATTTTTGTACTGTTGCTGTTTGGCCTTTATGCTATCAATGAGTTCCTGTTCAAGAAAGATAATATGACAGTGACGAATAGAATAATTAAGCACATTTTTGTGTTTCCCGTCAATCATTCATTTAATGGAAATAGTTAATGTTTTACTATAACTGCACCAGACCAATTTTTAGAAGAATCTCGTGAAAATGCCTTGATGTAGTGTTTGATTGCAGACACAATATCATACTTTGAATATGTGTAACCCGAATAAAGCTAGGCTAGGTTCGAGGGAGATAAATAAAAATTATATTATTTCCTACTAAATCTTCATACTTCACTATTTTACCCATAAAGTTATTGTCATGTAGAGTCCACTAATTCTCTTTTCTAATTTCATCATATGATTTGGACAGTGTATTGATCAAATGAGTAAAACGATAAGTAGGAAGCAATACCATATCTCCACAAATATATACATCAGGGCAATAACGTATTCAGAATTCAAAGCCACATTATTCAGCAAGTTGAAACAATAAATATCGTTCCAACAAACCTTTATTTGTAAAACACAAGACAATAAGGGGAAAATTGAAAGAACAGAACTTAATTTGTTAATCCGGCTATATCTTTAATCTCTACTATATGATAAAGAGTTTACCCCTTCCATAATTAGCAAGGCTGAAAATTCAGCCAACACACTTGCTAATTATGGAATTAATATTTTTGGGAAAAAAAAGGAATTGAGGTAGCCATGTTTCGAACCTAGGAACTCAAGGTTACAAACAAGCGCCTCTACCATCCGACCTGGCTTCCGGCTACGACAATAAATCTAAACACATTGCTTATTAACAAATCAGTATCCGGCTATTCAGACATCGGCCCATCTTTTATGTGGCTATAAGGCCCAATAACCGAATTAGTTACGTGCGCTTTATCTAAGGCCCGCAGATCGATTGCTTCATCCAAATTGCCTGTCCATATGCCGGAGATGAACAGCCGAATGCCTCGATTATACAATTCAGCCATCCTCGATCAAGCAAATTCAGCCAAACGAGCATAAGTATCCTTCCTCGATTACTTAAACGACGCACGTTTCTTCACCCTATATAAATACAACATCTGATAAGGGACAATTTTCAATTGCATACGCATTCTCCTGCAACAAATTTATAATTCGAAGGCTCTCTATATTTCAAAGGCACTTAAATATTTTCTTTTTCGTAGAAGAAATGATTAAAGAGAAACAATATCAGGTATAACTTTTATTTCCATTAAATTTGTTTAATTTCTGTTATGTTTTACAAAATTACATGTTGTTTGTTAGATTTTGATATTTCTATTTGTCCAAGCAATGTCTCTAATTAATCAATATCTACAATTTTGGCTATGGTTTAGTCTTTTCAACATTTGTAGTGCTTATCATATTGTCTAATTCAGGTTACCGGTGATACGCGAAAAATGTTTCCAGTGCAATGAAATTTAAGCATGTTAATTAGGACTTGAAAGGTAATTAATCTCCTGCTTCAATCAACAACTCTTGATTCCATTTGTACCATTGTTCGTTTGTATTTATGTTTTCTTTAAACGATTGTTGGTTTAAAGTTTATCATTTTGACACATTTTCTACAATACCGATCTGCTCTGTTTTGGTTAATACTTGTTTGACCTATTCTTTTCTTTTCTTTTATTTTCAAATTTAAGGTAAAAAGCAGTCGTCTTTATATTTTGATGGAACTTTTATATTTATATTCTTTTCGTTTAATATTTCAGGTTCAAAAAATGGATAGTTTTGATGTACAATAAAGTGCTATGTCTCAGTGCTTAGAAGGGTTTAAGTATGTGCTTTTCTAATCTTTTGTTGTGATCTTGAATTATATAAACAATCGCTTGGACTTCATGAGCTTCAATAAATTCTACTTTAAATTTGTTATTGATTTTTAGATATAGTGTTTGTATCTGAATATAATGCACTTAGTTTAAGTGAAATAGAAGTGCATTATGAGTTGTTTAAGAGATTAGAAGTGCATTATGTGTTTTTTGTATCAGTTAAGGTTGTTTAAGAACTCGATTGGTTGGGTTTGGGCTCTTATCTGTATTGTGATCATCCATCTGATATTATTTTTGCAGTTCATATGGGATCATTACACCATCAACACTTTTTTCTTTGCAAGTAAAGAGTCTTAGTTTAATGTTTACATGTTAAAAATCTTCTATTTTTAATTGAATGATACAGTTTGACACTTAGGTGTTGAGTAAAAATTTGTTTAATGTAAAATTATTTCAGTAGGCGTTTAATCTTTACTATATTATAAAGTATTTACCCTTCCTGAATTAGAAAGGCTGAAAATTCAGCCAACACACTTTCCATTTTAATATCTCTTTTGTGTTTTAAAAAAATACAAGCAACTGGGATCGAACTTGAGACCAAGACTTCATGACATTAGGTCGCCTACCAACTGTGCTACGTAATATCGTGTTCTTTGCTTCCTAAATAAACAAGATATATACATGGAACGTAAATACATGCCTTAAACCAACACCGGCGTTTCATTTCCCTCTAACCTTACAGATCGGTTCCAATGCCTCCTCGATTCCAACATTAACCCTATCCCCCATGGTTGCTCGGTTGCCATTCCTCCTCGATTCCTTCAACCACTACAATTGCTTCCTTGATTATCTCTCATGGTGATTTATTATAGAAATCGGGAGCGATGAAAGAAAACAGAATATGTGGGAAATGGGGATTGAAACGAGTTAGGGTTTGTGAATCCTATCTACGTCTATCAACTCGATTACCATGATCGCCATGGCCAAATGTTATATTATCATTCAGGTTTGTTTCTCATTTGATACTTTTAAATCAGTTGATACAATCAAAATTGGTATGTGTAGAACATTTTAACCCTTGCAATATTGTATGTGTTTAGTTGTAACTATTTGAATTAATTTGGTGTTCATGGTGTGTTGTTGTGGTTGTTAGGAGATGGCGAGGAAGAGATTACTTTATCAAAGGTGAGGCCGTCCTGAGATTTTACTTCAACAGTACCCTCCTTTTCAACTATAACGGTTATCCTTTTTGGTTATAGTTTTACATTGTGTGTGCATAATTAGTTTTTTTCATGTATATAAATTAGTATTCATATAGGGTTTTTTTAATAAACATAATATTTCTAATTTTATGATTCAGAAAATAGTGGAGATGTTGCTGAAGTGGCATTTCAGAAGACTTCAAAGCCACTAAAAACAAATTCAACAAATGCTATGAGGCGGCACATTTTACATATTAATAGAATGTACAAATACAACAAAATAGTGTTCTTATTACAGTTGTGGAAGCCTTTTACAGGTTAATTGATGGAAATAAGCACCAAATTCGTAAGGCGGCACATCCTTCTGGTTTATCTGCTTATATAGAAATATTTGGATGCAGGTTAGTGTTTTTTATTTTTTAAGATGTTTTTTCTTATTTATAATACATGAAATTGCAAAAGAATATAAGGTTTAGAATATTTAGGCACCTACTTTTAAACTACTGTTTAGCGATTCAATTGTTTTTATTGATGTTGTTGTATTAAACTCCAAAAATTTAATTTTAGTTTTTCTTTTGTTTACACAGTGATGCAAACAATTGGAAGAGAAACACCAAAGTGACAACAAACAGTGATTGGGTTAAGGCAATCCATTCAACTGTGTATAAATTCCAATATCTTTTAGACATTCGCTACTTTAGATATCATTTAATTTCACAGCAATCAGGGAACTTTGCCTCTGTTTCTGCATCAAAGGAACCAAAGATCAAGGAAAAACATTAAAAAGTTGAACAAGCTAAATAGTGGCAATTCTTTCTTTACTTGTCCTTTTTGTAACTAATCAGGATCCATTTACTGTGTTTGGGGTATCTAGAAACTATGCGTCTGCATTTATATTGCAGCAGCAAAAGTTAAAGCATTGGATAAAGTTGAATCCATTAGTTTTAAAAAACGATCGAGGCGCCTCGAGGTGAGGTCGTGAGAAAATGAGCGCGAGGCTGCGCCTTAGTGAAATGAGGCATTCCGAGGCTGTTTTAAGCGAGGCAAAACCATCCGAGGCGTTATATCATGTTTGCTTCCATATAATATAACTCACTTTTATTTGTACAATATTTTTATTTCCTTTTTTTACTTTAAGAACATAAAATCTGCATCTTTAACCTCATGTTTAAATTGAACTATGTCAAATGACTACAAATCTTGTACTGTTATTTGACATATAATTGATGGTTGAAAGATGAGGTTTATAAACCTATTTTCTCTGGTCTCATTTCTTTTGTTCTTTGTCTAATGATTGTTTTACAGGCCATTTTGATGAGTTCCTTGTCTGCATGTCAATTTGATTGAAAACAGGCACTTTTGGTCGTGGTTTTCAAATTCTTAACTTGGTCTGTCTGAAATCATTTTCTTGGACATGGTTCCGACTATTTAATTCGGTTTTTTGAACCGTGCACATACCTACATTAATTATGTTGGATTTTCATATACTAAAAAAAATATGTATTTTGTGTTAAATGCATAATTTGAATTTGTGCCCTCATAATTATTAGCACAATGTATTAACCAACTGAGCTATTAGAAATTATGTTCATTACTTGAGTATAATTATTTTTATTAATCATTTAAACTTTAAAAAATTGTAACTACCACCACCACCATCCACGGCCACCACAACCACAAGCCACCAACACCATCCACGGCCAATTTACCGCCACAATGACCTAACTAGCTGAGTCAACTATAGTTATCTTTATTAATTCTTTCAACTATAAAAATTTGAAATCACCACCGCCTCCCACTATCCACGACCTCCAACATCACCATTACTATCACAACCACCCACCAATTGTCACTACAAAATATAGTTGCAGGGTACCCGCCGCCGCATTGCGCGGGTACCAGCTAGTATATTATAAAGAGTTTACCCCTTCTATTATTAGCAAGGCTGAAAATTCAGCCAACACACTTACTAATTATATAAAAGAATTTTTATAGCTAAAAATTTAGAGGGAGGAAGCAGGTTTCGAACCTGCGACCTTCGGGTATCAGGTCTACGCCCAATCCAGCTGAGCTGGGCTACCAATCCGTTATACACCTTAAACATATATTTAATAAAGCTAAAACAGGTCATCGATGTGGGCTTCAAACCAACATAACTCTAAATTAGTGGGCATCAACCACGCCTAACCCAACACACCTTTCTAGCTCCGTAACTCACAAATAATCATCATGGTTAAACGAATCGGCCGACCTTTCAATTGCCAACCTTTCAATTGCTTCATCCTTCTCCCACAATTCTGAATTAAAGCTCCTCGGTTGCTTCAACCTTGAGTATCATTCTGCAAAACGCCTCCTCGATTCCTTAAAAGCTTCACAAATCTTCACCCTATAAATACACATCATATCGTCGGAGAAAGTCTACAATTCCGTACGAAACTAATTCAAAACACAGACCCTGATTCAAAATCACCAGCAACGAATTTGAGGTTAGTTTCTATTCACATATGGTTATTGTTTCAAATACAGATTCGGCTATTCATATCATTATAATTTTAAGTACCAGATTGGTTAATGAATGTTCAATTGTTTAATGTATACATGATTCGATTTGATGTGTTGATTGTTTATTGTTTCTAATCCTTTCCAATTCAACTGTGTTGTAATTGATTTCGATTGATTTTTTTATTAGTGATCATGATTCATGCCTACCGCTATTGTCACCTGGAGCTCCACAAACGGTGTAGTAGCTAAAGGAGTTTGCTCAAACTTCTTGTGTAAGAAATATCTCTCAACTTGTTGGTTACTCATATGATTATTTATCCTAATATAAATAAATATTGTGCTAAATTTTGAAACTTAATTGGGTGACATAAAACGTGGAGCTTATGTGCAAATAATGGGTCCAGTTGGAAAAGAAATGTTTATGCCCGAAATGCTTATTCCAAAGGATCCTAATGCAACCGTTATTATGGTTGCTGTTTTCATTCCTTTATATTATTTTTTTCACGAATCATGATCCAAACACGTGATTGCATCTTTCCCTTTGTTCATGTGAAAAATGTTCTTTGAGAATCACAAAGACTATCAGGTACCATTGACTTTGATAAATCTTGTTGATGTTTTTTTGTATTTTGGGTTATTTATTTAGCTTTTGATTTGATAATGTTCAACCTATTTCACTCCAGTTATGAAAGAGTGCAGGTGAAAATTTAATTTTATTCAGTTAAATGTAAATCCATAATATCTTGTCTTTAATTTTAAGCAATTGTGCAGCTGAAAATTTAATTTTATTCAGTTAGATTATGGAAATCACAGTTTTATTTACTGAATACTTTTAGCCTATTTCAATTGGTATACATTACTGAATCTGGGTCAATAATCTAAGAGCTTCTCAATCTGTCCAATCGGGTCAATTGGGTCAATTTTAAAGATTATGGTTAATCAATTCACAGTGGCAATGAACTACTTGGAGATTTCTGACTCATTGATTCAGATAAATGGGTACGAATTGAGGTAACTGAACCTGCAAGTTTCACTGTTTACGACTTGGAAGGTTAATTATTAATAAATTCCAAATGTATAGTTATAAAGATGGGTTTAGAGGTTTTGCAGCTAAATTTACAGATGATCAGGCTCTTCAAGTTGACAGTAAGTTTCACTCATTTCCTACTTTTCTAATTGTTATCTTAAACCAAATGTTTGTCTATTAACTTTTTATTTTTTATTTATTGCAATTGTAATTCCTGAATTGGAGACTGATTTGACGATTTGATGATGAAATATGCTGAGATGCCAGGGGTAGTTTTGGGTATTAGAACAAATGAAAGAAGTTTGCATACAACACATTCATGGCTCATGGGATTTCATTTGAGTAAATTTTTATTACCAATTTGCAAGAGTGATCTGCTTTCTTCAAAAGAACATCATTTTTTTGTCGTATTATGTATTAATTTTTAAATGAATCTGAATTTTCGGAACAATAAAAAATTTGGATATCTAATATTTTCGATTGATTTTCTAATTTAACTTTCTGTTAAGGTGAAAATTATTTAGGGCCTAAATACAGTAGTTGATGATGATTGAAGTCATATGTCTGGAGGACAATAGCAGAGAATTGCAATAGCTAGCAATCATGAAAGACCCAAAGATTTTACTACTAGATGAAGCCACAAATACTCTTGATAAGCGGCACAACAATACCTATCTCTAATCTCTAATCTTTACTATATATAAAACATTTACCCTTACCTTAATTAGCAAAGCTGAAAATTCAGCCAACACACTTCCCATTTTTAGAATGAATTTCGTCTTAAAAATAATGCAAGGTGTGAGATTCGAACACAAGACGACCAGGAAACTACAAATCATCCTTAACCAGCTGAAATCAAAGGTTGGTTGATTACTACTTCCAAATCAATAAATATAACCTGATTTAGGGTGTCCCAAATAACTCCGCGTCGATTCAGTCCTCGTAGACCGTATCCCAGACTCCTCGATTCCAACCAGAGACTCCTCGATTCCACTGCCTCTTCTTCAACCTTCACTCTATGTCTTTGTCCTCAGTACCCTCAACCATTACGCTTGTTTCTTCTCCCGTCGACCTTCTTTCTTCATCATGGCATCTCCATCTCAAGCAATGGAATCATTCTTCAAAAACAACTGAAAGGTATCTTGTTTTGATTACGAACCTACATTTGTTTGGACAGATCTCTATAAAAGTCCTGTTAAATTGATTCTCAGCGGGCTGTGTCGATGGAAGCAATTTATTCTCAGCGGGCCGTGACTTTTCTTTTTCTTTTGTTGTTATAATATTGAATTGCTGTTTTGTCTCTATTTAGGAGCTTGATTATGTCGATTTCTGTTAATTACGGTTTTGTTTAATTGTTTGTGTTATGTTAATTAGGGTTTCGTCGATTTGTGAAAGCTGAGAGAACTACAAATGAGAAAATAGGGCTTATGTGGTTGTGCTTATTGTGAAGATTAGACAGACCAAGGCTAAGTGATGTCCCAAAGTTGCTGCGATTGGCTATGATTTTGTTGCTCATTAAGATATTAAATTATTCACCTTGGTTCTCACTTGGGTTGTGAAAATGATTATCTAATGTTTAGCCCTTCAAGTAAACTAATTTCCAGAAATTTGTATGTGTTTTTCGATTTAATTACTAATCTAATCACGTGATAGAGCCTTATGTTTGATTTCTGATTTCTCACATGTGTCACTAACAGAACATAGCAGAAACTTTAACCTACTAATTTTTTTTTTTGGTTTAGTCTCTTGTAATTTATTTTGGTAAGCTAATAAAAGAATGTGCCCTCAGTTGATGAATGATCTTTTACCGGTAATTTTCTTGCATTTGATCATTACTACACTGAGACGTATAGAAGTAGGCATGGAAGTCAAAAATCCAAAAAAATTGATGGGTATGGAAATCAAAGATTTGTTTTTCTTACATTTGGCTATAGTGAATAAATCGATTGAGTTTTTGTAAGATGAGTTTTTGTTTCTGTGATCATGGTGGATTGAGAATAATAACTCAAAGGTGCGATTTTGGATGAAAGTGTTGTGGATTTTGGAACCACCTGATAATGAAGACAAGTCTGTTCCACCTCAGGTACATGATATGAATACTGTTTCGGTTTTAGTACCTGATGAAGAAAACATTCCCGTTCTCGATGATACCGAGAAACAGAATGTTCAAGATTCGGGTTGCATTTTATCCATATTGGGTTCTTGTTTCTCGATTAATGAATTGGTTAAGCCAATTATTAGTTGAATTTTTTTTAAACACTAAATTATTGTATCATTGCTTATGTTTCTTTTCACTGTAATTGTTTTTATTCCAAGGTTGTAACTATTAATTTATTTATTTTTATGATATGATTTGTAATTTTGTTAGCGAAGAGGTGATTTGAGACGTAAGATATCAACAGTAACAAGAAAATATAGAACAAAGCTTTTAAGGCTCCTGTTTTCATCATGCAAGACTCCTGTTTTCGATCTGATCTTGTGTTCTGTAGACTTCAATAATTACAAATAGACTAAGTATTTAATTTCAAAATTATTCATCTAAATTCCTATAAGTTGTTTTGCAATATTACAATCATATTTATAGTATGAATGTTTGGACTATCATTTGATATAAAGTACAACATATAAAAATAACTAAGACATGTGATCTGAATCTGATCTTGCAGAGATGAAAACAATACATTATAAGATCTCAAACTAAACATCGTGTCATTGACGGAAACAAAAACTAAAAGGATTTTAAAATAGTAAGTAAACAAATATCTTAAAAATACATGTTCGAAAATGTAATATAAAAACCCTATTTTACTGACCTTCTCATATAATACATGACCTTCTCATATTAGCTATTTTAATTTTCAAGCAATACACTTATTATTTTAATTTTCAAACAATACACTTATTATTTACTGAGAGATTTATGTTTATAAAAAATAAACTGATCCAAAATTTAAATATGGCACCTCCATATCATTAACAAATGACTCTAAGCTTATTTGAGTTTAATTATTTATTTACCATGTTATTTTTATTAATCTTTAAACCATATTATTTTATTAACTAGCACCATCATCACTACTCACCACCACAACACCACCCACTACAATCACTAACGTCACCAACCATTATTGTGTAGCATCACCCACCACCATCAACAATGCCACCACCCACCATCCCTACGTACCAGCTACCACCATCCACTAGGCCATTATCGCCATCACAAAATAGAGTTATAGGGTACCCGCCGCCGCATTGCGCGGGTACCAGCTAGTATATATATTATATATATACCAAGCCCCAAAACCATACAACCATTCTCACATTCCATATTTTGGGCTTCAAAATCATCTTCACATTCTTGGGCCGGCCTCAACTTGTACGGTTTTCACCATGCATAGAGCGTGACATGACACACTTGTCATTTATAGTCCTGAAAAAATCAAGATGAAAAACATTTTAAGGAGGAAATTATTCGAAAAAGGCGGGTTCATATATGAAGAAAATGATACTAATAAATAGTAATAGTGGTAGGTTAAAAGGAAAGACATACTACCTAATAAAATCATTCCTCTGATTGTTTGTAAACATTGCCAGCTATTGCTATAGTTTTTGAGGAATTGATATCATATGATGACAGGACCTTTTTCTGCACCCATTCAACATTATCTACTCGTCAACATTCACTAATATTAATATTAGGGTTTTGCTAATGACAGCCCTTAGGGCTGTCAATAGGTACATTTATCTATGGAGAGAAGTAGTTCCTAAAATCCAGGAGGTGGTTATTAATTGGTGTACAAATTTTTGTTGCATGTCTATTGACAGCCCTAAGGACTGTCATTAGCAAACCCTTAATATTAATACTAATTTACACACCACTAATCCTATATGTGCCTAATCCATTCAACGTTTCACACATGTCATGTAAATTTTCTCTCTCCTCATCTCCGCTCCTATTTAGGCTTACTTTTAGGTATATATAACATATTTTCTATAAAAACATTAAATTTTGAATTTTAGTAATGTTACCCTTGGACGATGTGATGGTTGTATTAGCAAACTAAAATAATTAAAAATATTTTTTTTCATGTATGTTACTGCCCTTAACAGCCATCAGAATGGACATTGTGTTTCAAATTATACAATAACATTAACAGAAGAAAATAATCTATGATTTCTAATCTTAATTTCTAAAATGTCTGCGATTTTTAAAGCTAAAGTATTACTTTTATGTAGGGCTGTCAAATCGTGCTATCGTTTCGTGTTTTTGAAAAACACGACACGAATTCGTTCAACGCGAAAACAACACGACACGAAGTCATGTTATATTTTGCTAACACGACACGATTAAAAAAAACGATAAACACGACAACACAAAGTAAATAACAAAAATAAAAAAATTTCTTACTTATTACATGCTAAAAACACGACAAACACGACAAAATCATAACTATCGTGTCAATTTCGTGTGAATCTCTGAACACGAACACGACTTCGTGTTTGTTTTGCACAACACGAACACGATTTCAAATTTCAATTTCGTCCCAATTTCGTTTCGTTTCGTTTCGTGTATTTTTATCGTGTCGTGTCAGGTTTTGACAGCCCTTGATTTATGGTTTTACCTTGCACAATTATGCTAATTAGTATAGACGAATATAAGAAACAATATGTGTAGCAATATCCACTTTTTCCTTCAAACCCTGTTTATTGAAACAAAATCCTTTATATAAAATCTATATATTAATCCGTTTTTATAATGTCCATGGGTATAATGAGTCCCATGCCACATCAGCAGGTAACTCAAAAGGATTTCCAATTAGAATCAAGCATATTAACAAACATAAATTCCTATAAATCATTAGAAGTGGATATAATTACCATTGGCTCAAAGTCTGGACTTGACAAGTTGACTGTGAGATTTCTCATTAATAGTAACACCTGCAAACCCAAAAAAAAAAAAAAAACTGAGGATTTTTTTTCATACATTAATCAAATACATAAAATTATCAAAATGGCTCACTGTTTCAAAGTTTATTGGATCCATATCCTTGAGTTTCTGCACATGCCCTTTAGTCTCTGGATCAAAAACACTTCCAATGAAGCTATATACTTCACAGAAATCTGGCATACCTAAAAAAGGATATATAACAATAACAACATTAAGTATGGATATATATACACATATAGATTTATATATCTATATAAAGAAGAAGGTTACCATGGATGGCAGAACCTTGTTCCCCTTGCTTAGATAGTTCAGAATTCGGCATTTCTCCACTTGAGTTCCCTTGATTAGATCCAGTATCAGCTGAAAAATCACATTTTAATTATAATTTCAATACCAAAAGTCAAATTAATACTGAATTAACTAAACATATGCACTCAAGAAACAATTGATTACAAACATGCATGTATGCCTTCAAATCGATGAAGATCATATTCATCAGATGGATTTATAAGCAGGGAAGTGTCATCCCATGGAGAGTATCCAGGTGCAAGAGCATTCAATGAAGAAGTATAGCCAATTGATGCTTGAAGCGGTAATAAATCTGCCACAAAATCAGGAAATATGATTTCAAAATCATTAAAATGCATTATTATTTGTATATTACAGACCATTTTTGGGAGCTTTTTGTGGATATGGATGTGTGGCTTTGCGCTTAGGACGAGGTGGCGGTACGTGTGCTATCGATCCGTTTTTTTGGACCTTCAGAAAGTATTTCTGGGCGTGACTTCTTATCTGTAAATAGAATTACAATTACCCTCTTCAATTGAAAATTAAGATTAGGTTGTTAATTGATATAATATGCACCTGAATTACTGTTTTGGAACCTACAAAGTCTTCGATTTTCTTCCAGTCACGGTCAAACCTGTGGATACAGAAAAATGAAATTCAAATTCGCTGCATTACAACTCTAATAATCGACTTTAATTGAAGAAGTAACATGAACATATTGATGTAAAATTGGACATGACATCAATAATCAAGCAATACAGATGAGTAATAGTTGTTTATTCTCATATATTTAAGCTCTTGCCACATGGCAACAAACTACAGATTACTGTATTCTAAAAGCAGATGCAAACTCGAAATTTCAAATTGAAACTATTGAAGGCCGAAAATCTATCAACCTCGATTTACATCAGATGATCAAACTGCAGTAACAACTAACTCGCGAATTGAATTAATCGATAGTTTAAACGCTACTTTTTATATTAATATAATCAAGTTAAATTACTAACAATTGAAGAGCTTCAAGGAATTTATCGTGCTCTTCATCAGTCCAGCTCTCTCTGGACTTGGTAATCGTATAGGGCTTCCGTACCTTCTTCCCGGAGCTATCAATAGGCGTCGAATTCACCTCCATTGATGAGGACGACAAAGGTGTTGAGTTTTTATTGGAATTATTCATCGGTGTTCTTCGACATGCATAGGAGAATTCTAGGGAGAGCAGCGTTTCGACTATGTGTGTGTTATGTGGCTCAGCTGATCTCAGGCTGCTCTTCAATTAATCGCACACCACTTGCTGGACGTTTAATTTTCCATTTTTTGCATTTACGCCCTTCTACTTTAAAGGATTTGAACTAAAATATTTATCATGTGTCATACTCATACCAGAGTTGGCAACCGACTCACTTTGGTTTTGTTGAACTGTTGGCCAAAAAAAAAAGTGAGTATTGATATTTTTTGTATGTGTGTATTTTATGCTTAAAATATTAAATGAAGAGGTAGTATTGACATGAATTTGTCAGTTGAATGTTAATTAGAATGTCAATATTTATGACACTGATTTGGCAAAAACTAGAGCGTCAGTTAGTGTCACAATTGGGATGAATCTCGTAGTCGATCAAAAGTTTGTTGACTTGGCAATGAAGGGAGTCAATTCGATTACACACAATGTCTAGATGGTATAAAATTAGAATGAAGCCTAAAAGCTAGCCTAACTATTATCGATGTGTACATGTAGTTTGGTGGTTTAATAGGCCTAATTTAAAGAATCATATTTAACCTTAAGTTATATATTGATATCATATATTTTTTTTAAATTGCAAATAAGTAAAGCTTAAAAAGATAAATTTCATATACATTCAAAGCCTAACTGATAATATTCACTAAAATATATTTGAGACATATACATAGTCAATAGGTTTTGTTTTGTTATATGTTGCTATTTATTTCCATCGGGGTTGGCCTGGACGATCCAAACGTGTCGTTTTTCATCCTCCCGAGCTCAAAATATGTTGCAAAACATTTTTTATTTTATATTTTTAAAAATGGGAACACCTTGAAGTAGAGCTTCGGCATTACATGTTGCAAAACATCAAATGATCATTAGGTGAAACCCCAATACAGAATTAATGTTAAACTTTTTTGGATGGTGAAATAATGATTAATCTACTATATATAAATGTGTTTAAACTATAGTTCTAAAATCACATCGTAATGATTAAATAATTTCCTTCAATAAAGCAATTGAACTCAACTTAGTTCGACAATTAAAACCAAAATGAACACAATGTATTAGTTTAATGAGCTAAATTATTTGGTTTCACCCGATTATGTTTAATCATTCAAAGATAGATACTTACATCCGTAACAATCATTAATTGGTGTGAATGAAAACCGGTTAAAAAATGAGGGTTTGTTTTGTAAATACTTGAATGGAGTAAGGGAAGAATTGTGGTAGCTGACGCTTCTGTTTTCAGTTTTCACCCATTTTGGCAGACATAAACGACTTTTTCAGTTTTCAACTTATGCGCTTTTCCTAGCCACGAGTTTTTGGGACTTGGGACCACCTAGCAAAGGTTATTTGTTTGGTGGCCGTTGGATCAGTGAAAGACTGAAATCTAACGTTTTATGGATCTCGTGGTGCACGATGATGGACAAGTGGGCCCTCTGGTGCTGTTTTGCATTATAAAATGACATGGATTTAGACACGTGGTAATGTTACATCCACGAAACATGGGAAGTTACGAGAGCCTTGCAACTTGTTTGGAAAAATATATAGGCCAATGAACATGGAAATTGTTGGGGGGATCCTTCCTTTTCTTAAGTTTTAATAGTAGTCGTAAAGCATATGGTTAGTTAATTAAATATGATTTAAATATGTTTTACAAGTAGATTTAATAGTTAAATTAAGTTTAATAATGAGATTGAATAGTAAAAGTGCACATAAAAAGAGGTAATGAACAAGGGACGTATAGAATTCAGATTTTGTCGCAATTTTAAATTTCAAACCGGCATAAGAAACTGGATTATAACTGATTTGCTTGGAATCTGAACCTTGAACTGTTGTTTGGTGAGTATGGATGACAGTTTAGGTGTCTTTCAATGGTTGTTTCATGTTGTTTTTCCCTCTGTAGTTGGGTGTTTGCTGTTTGCATTATTTATGAACCTAAGTTTTAGCTCATACACCACAGAGTATAAGTTTACACCTAATTATACAAGTATATTAAATAATGGTTGTGATAGATACAATAAAAATTGTGGTGTAAAAATCACCAGAAGTAGACTCGATAGACTTTTTCAGCTCTAGTAGACTTTCGAGTGGAGCTCAACTATGAAAATTATTGGGCTCGTAAAGCTCGCAGACCTTATTGTAATTGGGTTATTTTGCATATTTCACTATATGTATATGTATGAATTTACATAATTATTTAACTTTTTAATAAAGCAAGCTCAAATCATTGTGCAATGTCCTAATCAAATGCCTAGTGGAATGATCAAAGCGGATGATCGTAAGCTATGTCCTCCATCACACCAACACGGCAACACCATCTCTTCTTATTTCAACGCATCTAAAAACCGGAAATGCTAGACTAACTGCTCTAGAGGCAACCTACTGGAGAAAGTCATGTCGAATCAAATATGGGTTGAAAATATTTACAAAGGGACATGAAGAAATGACTAACAATTAAAAAGAAAAAAAATTACAACCAAAATCAAATTAACAGAACATATTATGACACTATAATTTGAGAGCATAACTCAGTCGTTTGCATAAGAATGAATTATGAATGCAAGACCGTATATGGGC
The DNA here is from genome assembly GCA_963853835.1 of Calendula officinalis. Lineage (NCBI taxonomy): Eukaryota > Viridiplantae > Streptophyta > Magnoliopsida > Asterales > Asteraceae > Calendula > Calendula officinalis. Next base: position 77,318,496 of record OY970822.1, read on the forward strand.
TTTTATGAGTACAAAATGGGCTCCCGTTTATCCAACCCATTAGAAAAATTCAAATGACATCCTGGAGGTACCAAAATATAACATAAGGACGAGAGAAAAGGTTGCGCGGTTGTGTGGTTGGAATTTAAGAATCTGGTAAAATGGATATTCGTGCGATGAGCATCGGAAGTTTGACGTCATCATGGAGAAATCAAAAACCCCCAAAGCCCTGTTACTGCTCCACCAAAGATCCAAGGCCACCGTCTCCTCAAAACGACGACGATCGGAACAATAACAGCAAAGGTAGTGAAATCAAACTTTATGATCTGTGAATTGTGATTTATTCGCAGTTAATTTGTAATTTGTTGTTGCATGATGAATTGATTTGATTGTCTTGTGTTCTTTAGAAGTTTTTGACGTTATTAGGATTAGCGTGTAGCTGAAGCTGATTGTTTTACTTCAGTTGTACGGAATCCTATAAATTTATACCTTTACACAAGTTACAACAAATTACTTTAGGTGTAAGTGTGTAACAATTTGATATACATCTATCATCGTGAAATTTGCTATGGAAATATTTTCATGATTATGATTATAATTATATAATAATGGTGAAAATGATCCTTTTAGTTAACTGCACCAATGTCGTGTGCTGCAAATGCTAGGATTTATAAAATTGTTGTACAAATGCAAGTGTGAACAATAGCTTACACATTTCTCCAACACATGAAGAAAAGTACCTGTACAATTTACATATTTGTTAGGTTGTTAGCTGCATTTAGTAGGAAACAATATCATTTCTTTTGTAGAATAGTCTGTAATTATTATTAGCAAGAGTTAAATGATATGTGTTCCTTGACTCTTGCTAATAATTATTTGATATATCCACTGTATTTGGTTTTGTGTGCAGATAAATTTTCAACAGATTGGGATAAGGCATGGTCAAGTTTCAAAAAACAAGGGAAAAAGAGCCTGTTTTCACAGTTTACACCAAACAAATATGTAAGCTGGAACCCTAGGCGATCGAATTACCCTTTATCTGAGGAAACAGATCCCATCAAAAGGGCAGAAAGGTCAAACTTGAGGTTATGGACCAGCCCGGGTTTTACTCTCGGGGGTGCAATTGTCATTGTAACATTTCTTCTCGTGTACACCATTCTTTTTCCCCTTAAGTAACCACTCACCATTCTGTATTCTAGTTTTATGTCTGGTGTCGTACATAACTCATTTCTATTATGGTGGAATATTGAAACTTGTAATTTACAGTATCATCAATAAAATTTGGATGTATAATCTTTAATCTTAATCTTTCTACAAACTGATGACGCATTAATATGTACTAGGATAAAACCCGCGCGATGCGGCGGGCTGCGAACTAAATATTATTTGCGATTAAAAGTTCATTCGTAACATAATTTTAGAACGAATACAATACATAAGCATGAAAACTTTTTATAAAATAGATGTAACCCGATAAACCTAATAAAGTATAAAATACATGGAAGACATGTCTGTTAATGCGTGTTATTCAAAATGTTTTCGTATGCAGCAAACTCAAAATTATGTAATGGACCAGACCACTCAGCGCATTCTTTAACCGTTGTGCTTGATTGAAATGAAAGCTTTTCATTCAGGCCAGTAAACGTAAAACTTGAATTGGACTGCCACAACTTACCTCCTCTGATATAGTAAACACCGTCTTCCTTCAATTGTTTTTGAAATCTACTAATCAGTTTACGTAAATAGAAGCTTGAATCTTGACTCCCTACAAAAGAATGTAATATACATACGATGTTAATTAACAATTAAAACAGTTAAAATAATTTTTTTACGTAATGATCATTTATCGAATATGGTTAAGTGTAATACCTCTTCGTCAATTAACAGCATCTCAAGTGATATTATTTCATTCTTATTGTTGAAATTCATGTGGGGCCACATTCGTAGAACCCTGACCTTGAGGTGAATTTTGTCCTTAAAATCATGAATGTTTCTTATAAAGTGCAATCCGATTGTTGACATGTTAAGAATACCTTACACAAAAAGATTACGAAAGTCATACATGGTAGGAATAACATTTGTATCAAAAGTTTAATAATTGAATGAAAAATCAGAGTTGCGGGTAATAAATAATACCGTTGGTTATGATGGTTTTCTCGGTTTTTTGTTGAAGACAGTGACGGGTTTTCTCGGTTTATGGTACCTACGTTTATATAGAATGGAGGTAATACGTAACCTATATAACAAATTAAATGAATATTAATGCAAGGATTTAATCGGTAGTTATAACATGAATTAAAAAACGTATACGTTAAAATGAAGTCGGTAGTTAATGCAAAGATATAATCGGTACTTATAAGCATGAAAAAGCCGTAAGTTTGAAATGAAAACGTATACATAATTATGTGTTGTTTACTTAATTATCTTTGACTAAAACGTAAATTTAAATATATATCTACTACATCAAAAACGAAAAGCATAGTTGAATACAACGTATGCTTTAAATGATTTAAATGTGAATATACTATATAAAAAACGCATATCATCCAGGAATAAAACATATGCTTTAAATGTTTTAAATGCTAAAATTTAAAACGCATGCTTTTAATATATATGCATTTAAATAAGTCATTTAGTACTATTATTCAATGAAAGATGGTATCTAATTTCGCTGGTATCAATGACGGTTTGCACATCATATTTGTAAAAAACGTATGCTTTAAATGATTTCAATGTTAAAAGCGTGATGATTGTTTCAAGGTTTAAATGATTTCAATGTTAAAAAACATTCAGTCAAAGTTTAAATGATTTCAATGTTAAAAAACGTTCAGACAAAGTTTAAATGATTTCAATGTTAAAAAACGTTCAGTCAAAGTTTAAATGATTTCAATGTTAAAAAACGTTTGTTTTTTTTAACGGTTACTATCTTTTTATATCTTTATACAATTTCAAAAGATTTAATATGCCATCTTCGGCAATGGCGGTAGCAAGGGGGGGGGGTCAAGGTGGGCCATTGACCACCCCCAATTTCTAGGTTTTTAATTTTTTAATTTTTATTTTCTAAAGTATAAATTGTAATATTGGTATAATTGACCACCCAAATCTTAAAAGAAAAAGGGTTTTATGCGGTATAAATTGGTGACCATCGACCTTCGCTCCTCTCAATACTCTCAGTTTTTCAGTTGTTCAGAAAGTGAAGCCTTAAGCCCTTAAGCTCTCGTCATCTTCATCTCATAAATAAGTTAATTAGACATCTTTATTTGCTTTTCTATTTTAATTGGCGCATCATCCAGGGGCGGTAGGACATGATCTCAAGTTCAATATATGTATTGTTTTTTCACGGCTTAAAATATAGACAGGGTCGTCCCTAGGCATGAGCAACAAGGGCGGCCGTCCAGGACCCACAAAATTTAGGGGGCCGCTTTCAAAAAAATCAACTCATGTATACATATGTGTAAACTTATTTAAATCAAGGTAACTCCAACGAAATATTAATTATCGGCAGACTAAAGGGTCCAACCAGAAATTTAACTTGGGGCGTCTCTTTTAATTTGGCGGAAATTTTTTAGTTATTTGGAAAAAAAATTACTTTAGGAGGCCCAATTTTAAAAATTTTGCTTAGGGCCCAAAAATTGATTGGATCAGCCCTGAATATAGACTTATATTTTGCTACATGTTTATAATTTTTAAGTTTTGCCCCCTCTTAATATTTTTCCTGGTACCGCCCCTGATCTTCGGCAAACATTTAAAGGTTGAAATCGAGGTTAGTCACTAAACTTCCGGGGTCCATAACATTATAGTTAAGGCAAACATTTAACTGGTCCGGGGTCGAAATGGAAAGTTTAAATATATATCTCTCATTATAACGGAAGACCTCTGTACAGTTTTACTTTCTTTATACAATTCAAAGGATTCAATAGGCTTTTTAGTATGGTCAATATAAAATACAATAAAAATGCAATAATTTTCTCGGAAACGAATGTTATTATGAATCTTGGTACATAACTTATGTGGTACATAAATCAATAATCAATAAGTCAATATGTATTAAAACGTATACATATTTATGTGTTGTTTACTTAATTAGCTTTGACTAAAACGTAAATTTAAATATATATCTACTATATCAAAAACGAAAAGCATACTTGAATAAAACGTATGCTTTAAATGATTTAATGTGAATATACTATATAAAAAACGCATATCATCCAGGAATAAAACGTATGCTTTAAATGATTTCAATGTTAAAAGCGTGATGATTGTTTCAAGGTTTAAATGATTTCAATGTTAAAAAACGTTCAGTAAAAGTTAAGGCATTTAAATTATAATTAAGGCAAACATTTAACTGGTCCGGTCGAAATGGAAAGTTTAAATAGATATGTCTCATTATAACGGAAGACCTCTACACAGTTTTACTATCTTTATACAATTTCAAATGATTCAATAGGCTTTTTAGTATGGTCAATATAAAATACAATAAAAATGCAATAAATTTCTCGGAAACGAATGTTATTATGAATCTTGGTACATAACTTATGTGGTACATAAATCAATAAGTCAATATGTATTAAAAGGTATGTTTAGTAGGGGTAAAAAGCAATAAGTCAATATCTTTTTACGGTAAATCTAAATTGCCAGTAATAAGGACGTTTTTTTAACTCGCATTAGTCACTAAACTTCCGTCCAAACAGCGATTTCAATTGCTTGTTGTTGATGTTGACGAAGTATTATTTTTTAGGGTGATTCAGTATAGGTGTCATTTTGTATATATTTTTTTTAAAGATGTGATGACCATTTATTATGGTTTCTAATTTAGGTACAAATTGAATACCAGTTTAAACGTCATAAACAAACTGTCTCATGATTTTTCAATTATTATGACACATTAAGAGATACAAAATAAGTAATGGGGTGTGAAAAATGAGATAATTCACACATCAAAATATATAATTGCACTAAATTAATTCGTATAACAAAAACAATTATTGGGAAAGTGAGTAATTTATAAAATTAAGCCAAAGCATAATATAAAAAAAAATACCAATAGTGTAACAGAAACGTTATGTGTGATACAATTAATTATTGTTGTTCCATTCGTAGGGGTGTGTTTAAATGTTGTTTTGTGGGTTAGTCGATAGACGCTTATTTCCATATAATCTTTAATCTTAATCTTTCTACAAACTGATGACGCATTAATATGTATTAGTGATGTTGGCATGTTAATAATAAAAGAATTCCAGATGTGTATTGCATATCACCTGTAATAATATTTACCATGGATAAATGCTACTATTCATCTACAGTGTATGAATAGTATTTTTTTAAATATATTGCAATGAATATGTTAATTTATAAATATTACGTGTATGTTCGTAAACATGTCGCGAAGCGCATACACATGCTCGTTAAACTTCATTCCGATACTCCCCTTATATTACTTTTTGTATAAATTTCCCTACAATTCCACTACTTGTTTTGTGGATTTATTTGCGAGTATTTCACCTTTTATAGGTATTTCTTGCAAATGGATTGCAAGTATGTTAAGTAGATTTCAAATAAGCATTGGTGAATCAAGTAGATGACAAATGAGTCAATAAGTTGGATAACACATCATAATATATAGATTTGTAATGTAATACGAAGATTGGTGTGAGTTTTATAAAATATATAATTTAAAAAATATTATTAAGATTATAAAATGATTATAAAATAAATCATTCAAATACAATTTTTTCTTGCACAAAACAAAAAAATAAAGGGGAAAAAACTGGCCTTTCAAATACAATCTTCACTCAACCAAATACCAATGAGAATCACTTTAAAAATTAACCACCAGATAAACGGCCGGTTAGCCGGGAAATGAGAAGCACCACCACCACTCTTACAATACTTGCCTCCTCCGTATCCATCCCTCCGCCACCTCTTCCCAAGCACACAATCACTTCTGCTAACCCTAAGTTACCACCTAAACAATCAAAGCCGCCACAGCTACCGCCATCTTCTCCATCTCACCGTCCTCCTCTACTTTCTACTGTCAGATGGGGGAAACACCGCGGGAGCCACAATAAGCTCAATTACTACGCCGAATTAGCTTCAAAGCTCGCGGAAGACGCCAGGTTCGACGATTTTTTCATGATTGTGGAAACGGTCACGAGCGGTGGTAATGGCAGTTCTGGATTGAAGGCGGTTGAATTTTCGTCGTTTCTGAATGTTGAGCTTGTTTCCAAGGGGATTTTGAGTGTGATTGAGAGTGATGACGGCCTGAGGAGGCTGATAGGAGTTTTGACCGGTTTTCAGAAGTTAGGAATTGCTGCTGCATTGGAAGAGTTGCTGTCTGATCGATCTGTTGTTGATGCAATTGGTCGAGAATGTAGTCGGATTTTGAAAAGCGGTGGTGTGGAGGAGGTTGTTGATTTGATGGAAACGCTTGCTGGTATAATTTCCTAAACTCGTTTTGTTAATCCCATTTGCTTAACTTGAAATAGATGCATTTATAATTATTAAATATTCACAATTATGTGTTTGAAAAGTTAATTGTTCAAATGTTTTGCAAATTTAGTAATTCTCTGTCACTATATGCAACTCATTTCTCTTCCTCTACTCCTGAATGTGGTTCAGGATTTCGTTTATCTATCGAAGATGCAGTGAGACCAATTGACATTATTAGAAACTGTGTCAAAAAAGGGAATTCACATGCAGCAATAAGGTAAGTCTAACCTTTATTTTTCTTCATATTAACCTAAAATCTGTTTCAATGTATATTGAATATTTTATTTGCAGGTATGCAGGCTTTTGTACCCAATCTGATGAAATATTCTGTACTACAATTCTTGAATTTGGAAAAAGAGGAGATATGGCATCTGCACTGCTTGTTTTTGAAGCATCAAAACATAATTTGGGATGTGTAAATATGTATGCTTATCGGACAATCATAGATGTATGTGGTCTTTGTCGTGATCATTTGCAATCTAGGTCCATTTATGAGGTACAACTTTATATAATGTTAAATTGTAAATCAAGTTTCATCTCCTTAACCATGGTTAAGTCATGTAACTGTGAATTGGTGCAGGAGTTAAGTGCTCAAAAAATCAACCCAAATCTGTATGTATTCAACAGTCTTATGAATGTAAATGCTGGTGATTTGAGCTACACCATGAGCATCTACAAACATATGCAAGTAATACTCTAATCCTCACCCCCTTTTACAATTCCTAATTATTATAATTATTTTGACTAATTAAGTTCATGTTTTCAGAATCTAGGTGTTGTTCCAGATATTGCATCATATAATATCCTTCTGAAATCATGTAGTCTTGCTGCTAGACTTGATTTGGCCCAAGAAATTTACAGGGAGGTTGACTATTTGGAGTCAAAAGGATCATTAAAGTTGGATGTGTTCACATACAGCACATTGATTAAGGTATTTCCGATCCGTTTACATGCAAATGGGTTGATTCGGATTATGTTTTATCTCTAACGGGTCAAATTTCAGGTATTTGCAGATGCAAGAATGTGGCAAATGGCACTAGGAATAAAAGACAAAATGATTGAATCTGGTGTTACTCCAAACACAGTAACATATTCATCATTAATCAACGCGTGTGCAAAAGCAGGTTTAGTGGATCAATCATTCATATTATTTGAAGAAATGATTTTGGCTAATTGCACCCCAAATTCACAATGTTGCAATATTCTCCTTTACGCGTGTGTTAATTCTTTCCAGTATGATCGAGCTTTTCGTTTATTTCAATCTTGGAAAAACAATTCATTTCAGATTCAAAATTTGTCACAAATAAATGTTCCTTTTAAACCTACTGTTTCGACATATAATGTGCTGATGAAAGCTTGTGGTACTGATCATTTTCTTGCAAAAAGTTTAATGGAAGAAATGGAGACAGTTGGTTTGAGCCCTAATCATATAAGTTGGTCAACTTTGATTGGTGTTTATGGTGGCTCAGGGGACGTGAAAAATGCTGTACAGGTAATTTAAATGAATTTTATAATTTATCAAATTTTCAACAGTTTTATAGGTAGAATTTAGCCATGTCATCAATGAGTCGATTTGGGTAATGTTTTACCTACAATGGGCAAATGTGCAGGTTCAAAGTGTATTTTTAATCTCCCAGATGTTATATGAAAAAGGTTATAATGAAAATAGAAAATTTTGTAATAATATATAACGCACTAATTATTTTGGAAAATATTTTTGGCATAAATGTTTATTGGATAAATCTAATAACTTTTGTTCCTTCAGTGCAGGTTTTGAGAACCATGCGTGAGTCTGGTGTTCCACCTGATGTTATTGCATATACAGCAGCTATTAAGGTTCAAATATTTTTAATTTATTTTTTATATTTTTATTAATCTGAATCTGACTGACTCAAATAATGATTTCTTCATATACAGGTTTGTGTAAAACAAAGGGAATTGAACTTAGCATTTTCATTATTTGCAGAGATGAAGAGATATCAAATAAAACCAAATATGGTATACTTAACACTCATTTCCTCTATAAGTTTATAAATCAAATATAACAACCTTGGAAAATAAGAAGAAAATAAAGGACATATTATTTTAATTATTAATATGCTAAACAATTGAACTCTTATGAATTTTAGGTGACATATAATACACTTCTCAGGGCACGCACCAGATATGGTTCCTTACTAGAAGTACAACAATGTCTTTCTATATATCAGGACATGCGTAAATCAGGGTATATTTTTATTTTGAGAAATTACTAATTTTTTATTATAATAATAATTATTATTGTGTAGGTTTAAACCAAATGATTATTATCTGAAAGAACTAATAGAAGAATGGTGTGAAGGGATAATACAAGACAATAATAATAGGCCAGAAGGCCAGATCAGCAAAAGGGATTTGGGTGGGCCACGTGGCAGTTTGCTTCTTGAAAAAGTTGCATTACATTTGCAAAAGGGTAATGTAGAAGCGCAATCTATAGCTGTTGATCTCAGAGGCCTCACAAAGGTAACTAACTAATCATAAAACTCTTCCGGGTCAACCCGGCCCAATTCAACATCAGTTTTCATATAATCCTTTTAAAACAATGTAGGTTGAAGCACGCATTGTTGTCTTGGCAGTTTTAAGAATGATAAAAGAAAATTACCATCCAGGTAAACAAAAATGTTTGTTATTGAATAATAAGATTTTGATTCCTAAACATGTTTTACTTGCAGGAGAATTAGTAAACGATGACATGTTCATAATCTTGGGAGTTGAAGAAGTTGGTGATGAAGATAAACATCAATTTGATGTAAAAGACACGATAATTAAACTTTTACAAAATGATCTAAACCTCGAGGTTGTTTCATTGGGAACTAAAATCCCAACCGATTTAAAGATTAATGTGGAAAGTCCATTTAATCCACATCCGGATTTAGATGAAAAAATCAGATCTCCCACTAGAAGACCAGCTGTTTTGCAGAGGTTGAAGGTCACAAGAAGGTCTTTGTATCATTGGTTACAAAAAAAGTCAAATCAAAATACCCACAATTGACATTTTGTAGATAATTATTAATTAACTAAGTTTTTCCCCCTCAATATATTGTAATAATAATGCATTTGTAAGCTGTAACACTACTATATTATCCAATTTATTGAATATAAATAAAAGTCAACATAGAGTATTATATGTATGTACGTTATCATTATAAACCCGTATATGTACAAGTTCAAGAGCAACATGCTTTGAGAATCTCTTCTACTTCTGGATCATCCCCTGCTTCTTTATCCTGTTTAGATCATTGATACGAAAAAGTTAAAAAAAACACGAATTGATTCATAACAAAAAGACTAAACTAACCCTGTGGATGTATGAGATATTGCTTATCCCGGGACCCGCAACCATGATTCCACCTTGTTGCCTGAGATAACAACCAATTAGTAATTTAATTATCAATGGTTGAGATTAATAACAAAATTAAGGACTGGCTTGAACAGATTTCATACCAGCCACCTTTTGTACGGGTATCTTTTTCAAAGGAAAGCTCCCAATTTTGGCGATAGCCTTCCATGTATAAGCCTATAATCTTCAAAGCTGCCTGTATTTTCTCATACAATGAAAACTTAAAACACACAACACTCGATTTAACATAGGTGAAACGTACCCCGGGTGTGAATGTAGTTGTAACTCCTGAAACAAAGCTTAATGCTTTGTAGGATGCATAACTAGGATCTGCATATACTTCTGTAACAAACACAAAATATATACTTCAATGTTATTGTGCTATAAGGTTAGCACTCACATCACAAAATTCATTGTTATATTGATTTAAACATACCTCCTTTGAAATTCGATTCCTTAAAGAACGTTCTAGCCTGCACAAGATTAATACAAAAAGAAGCATTTCATTTCATTACATAAAAACAATGTAACAAAATATATCCACACCTGATCAACGCTTCCAGGCCCAATCAAGACTAGTGCTACACCTGAAGCATCCATTTTATCCTGATAGAATGAAACAATTGAGGACTTTATGAATGAATTTCTTACTTATGTGCAAGAAAGGTGTTAGATTCTGGCTGCATACCTTTTCAGCAGCAAGTATATCAGCTCTTTTGCGACAAAGGACACATCTGCAATTATAATAACTTTTTAATCATTAAGAATGGGACTTCTTTAATTCAACAAAAGTTATACTCGTGTATATATTCCAGTGTCATCAGAAAATGGTAGCTAATCAGGTTCTAACTGTGCTGATGAATTAGGGGCTAGGGTTGCCCTTTGATTTCCCAGCAATAAATAATTTCCATAAGAGAATACACGTACCCAAAATGACGAGCAAATGCGACAACAGCTTTCCGGTCTTTCCATAAATCAGAAATCAAAATCGATTTCCCATTCAAATCAAACACCTCTACTCTCTCCAGCAAACTACCAGTTTCAGTCGAAGATTGAGAAGTTCCTGCGCCATTAATCCGACAAATTAAACATTATCGTTAATAAGAGTGGAGGTAGAGGAATAAAACTTGCCGGAGACGGCGGCAGAGACAGGGCGGCGGGCATGTGACGGAGAAGTGAGAACGGTAATGTTGGCGTTAGCGGATGGAGAGAGAGTGAGATTATAAGTACCAGTAGTGGATCTTTGTGTAGCAGGAAAGAGGTGGGTACGAGTGATCGGAGAGATTGTTGAGAGAGAAATCGCCATTTTCCGTCGAAATCTGTTTTATCCGTGTTAAATTTACTCATAGCTGCGAGATCGTTTCTCTTCTAATAGATGAGGTTTTCACTAGCTTCTACAGCCATTCCTATGAAGAAGGTTCGTTGATTTTGATGGCAAATATCAATACACGTGGCCCTATGCATATTTTTCCATGTTTTAGGAATCTATCAGTTTTAGTAATAAACTAGCGGGTTTTACCCGCGCGTTGCCGCGGAAGATTTTCATATGATGTCGTAAAGATTGTTTACTGATATCCACACTACATAAAAAGATTGTTAACTATATAAAAAAGATTGCACACTGTAATTTACATGACCCAAAAACAATTGTTTACATCATTAGTAAGTTTAGTTGTTTTTCAGCAAATCATGACATGCTTCTTGAAGTCTTGGTTATTTTGGTTGTGTCAGCCCCGTTATTTGTATAAGTGAAAATAAAATGTCAGCTAAGAGAGAATTAAAATGTAAAAGCAATACCATGGTTACCTGTATATATATGTTATTCTGATTCTGATGTCCTTAAGTAACAAACAATTATAAATTAACTTGAAACTATAAACACTTGAAAGATTTTGTGCCAGCCTGCCACATAGTTAGAAACAAATAAGATCAATGATATATTACCGTTAGACATCATAATGTTGTTTAAGTTTTGCCACAAAACCTAATGGTTAATGTTACAAAAGGATAACATTTATACCAAAAAGCAATTAAATTACATTGAATGTACCTTGAGTGCCTTTCTAGTGGCCCATATCAGTAAAAGTGGCAACTCAATCTGCATTTAAACAACCGGCCACATCTTTGTTGTAGAAGAATAATATTGATTTTCCTAAATGTATCATATGAGATACATATTACACATAAACAAATAAATTAAATTTTTTATTTAATCGAGCCCAAAATATGGAGAATTAAGGTAACTACTTTGTTAATGTATGTTTCGAACTTTCAATATTACCTGCGATGATATCACAACAATTATGAGTTGTGGCAGCCCCATTTCAACACAACTTGCAACCTAAAAATATAAAAGAACAATACAATATAAATAAATGTATATACTTAATTAATTATAGTAGTATATGTATTTAATTATAGTTACACCTAGGAATACGAATTCATAGACAGCAAAACCAACCAGCAAAACAAAAGAACATATTTTTGTTTAAATCTTGACTGATGACCTGGTATGAAAAGTCAAAATATCCTCTAGAACAATTAATTTGACCCATAATTATCCAAAAGGTAAACTTTGTGGACAACACTAAGATGTATCCAAAGTATTTCTTGAGCTAGCGTCTAAACATGGTTTCGAAGACTATGAATATCAGTCATTTAACCAGGTCATTGCTTTAAGTCTTTAACCTCAAAATCGAGAATGGAAATCTTAAAAGGAAAGCATCCCAAAATTGAAGAAGAAGACTAAACTTACCTGAAAATGATATCTGAAGCAGAAACCTGAAAATGGAAACCCCAAAATCAAAACCATAATTAGAAAAATGAGAAAGATAAGAAAATTTAACACCCAAATTATTCAAAACATCAGTTAAACCTACCTGAAAAAGCTGAGATGAAGTAGCCAACATGAAAATCGAAACACTAATTAAAGAAAAAAGAGGTAGCCAACAAAAAAGTACCTAAGAAATAAGATTGGTCAATTAAATAAAAAATAGGGAGCAAGGCAAAAAGTACCCGAAGAAGAAAAAATAAGAATGCTAATGGATGGGTAAGAAGAAAACCTCTTTAGGTAGGCATGGAGTCTTGAAGCAAGAGGTGTCAATTGCGTGGAGTCTTGAAGCAGGAGGTGTCAATACAGGGGAAAGTCATTAAAGCAGGAGGTGTCAAGTAGGAGGTGTCGAGTCATATGCGGAGGAGCTACTATTCATCCAATGGTAAATGTAATATATACAATATAGGAAAATTATAATGACAGTTATTAAAGAAGGTAAAATAACAAAAGATACTCCTCTTAAATTTTAGGAATAATACTTTTTAATTAATGTATAAGCTTTTTATGCATGTTGATAACAGAGTTTAGCTAATGACAGCCCTTAGGGCTGTCACTAACATGCATAAAAAATTTGTACATTGACAAAAATAATATTTTTAAAATTCAGGAGGTTGTCTTTTGTGTATTTTGCCTTCTTAATTAGGGCTGTCATTAGCATTTTCCATAAATATATACCCGATCTATTATATTAAACCGTAATTATACTCTGACTTTACGATAAATAATACGAGTATTTTTTCTACATTTTCTTTTTATTTATATATAAACTCACTTCTAAACTTGACATATGTAATTTATTAAAAAAAAAGTATTCATATCATCTTTTAATTTTGATACTTGTAATGATCAAATGAGTAGCTATATGGGTAGGAAGAAATATTATTATTCATCATTTACGCTCTGTTCCCGAGTTAAATTTTTGAAGGAAAAGAAGGGATTCATAGAGAAATCAAAAGAAAGTCATGTTCCTAAGAAATTTTTAGTAAAGAAAAGAAGAGAAAAGGGAGGAAGTTTTTTAAAGATTTTTCTTCCTAAACTTCCTCCCAATATTGGGAAGATTTGGATGGAAGATTATCTTGAATAAATTAAAACAATATCATGTACCAAATTATCCTTGAACCTAAATATTATCTCATTCTACATATACGGTATTATCATCTTCTTGTTAACATTCTTCAACTTTTCAACACAGCCCTACGTCTTCAAATCTTCAACACATGTAATCTCTTGTCTTACTTTTCTATTATAATATTTTATTTTGATTCTATTTGTTTCAATTATAATATTTTATTTTGATTCTATTTGTTTCATTTGTTTATTCGTAATTATTGATCTGTGTTAATAGCCAATACTTGTGATAACTCATTTGTTTTTTTCGTAAATCTTGATGTTTGGTAATAGCCAATACTTGTGTTAATAAGTCTTCGTAGTTTATATATATATATATATATATATATATATATATATATATATATATATATATATATATATATATATATATATATATATATATATATATATATATATATATATATATATATATATATATATATATATATATATATATATATATATATATATATATATATATATATATATATATATTGTTATAAATTAGATATGATTATGATCATATTAGCACTTCATCAAAGAACTTGCTACATCTATAACAAGAACATAAGATGAAGAACAATAACTAGAAAGAAGAGAGGAAGAGAAGTATGTAAACACTTATGAAAGTGTTGAGGTGCATTTTATTCATCCATCTCATGGGGTATTTATACTAAAAGTTGTACCCTTGCATTACATGTACATACAAATGAAAGGTAAATAAGTAGACATAGATTTGATGGAGAAGACATGAAGGGTTGAAAATGTGGCAATCCATTTAATGGCTTTGTCTTGCATATTCATAATACTCCCCCTTGGATGACACATTTTCCAACTACTACTGCCTCGTTAAAAACCTTTGCTAAAGAAAACCCAGTGGGAAAAAACTTTAGCGAAGGGAAAAAGAGTGCAGTGCATAGTTTACTCCCCCTCATTTATGTAATCACTATTCTTCACATGCTATGCACATGTCGCATTCCGATACCCGATACATGCTTTCTAAAGATTGCAGTGGGAAGTGCCTTCGTGAAAAGATCTGCTGCATTGTTACTGGATTGAACATACTTTATCTCAACTTCATGATTCTTTATAAGCTCTTGAGTGTATTCGAAAAACTTTGGAGGAATATGTTTTGTCCTGTCGCTCTTGATATATCCTTCTTTCATTTGATTAACACATGCCGCGTTATCTTCATATATTAAAGTTGGGACTTTATCTTTATCCAGTCCACATGAAGTTAGTATGAGTTGCGTCATTGATCTTAACCAAGCACATTCTCTGCTTGCTTCATTTAGTGCTATTACTTCAGCATGATTTGAAGATGTGGCAACAAGTGTTTGCTTTTGAGAACGCCAGGAAATTGCAGTACCTCCATTCATGAAGACATATCCAGTTTGAGATCTTGCTTTATGAGGATCAGACAAATACCCTGCATCTGCATAACCAATCAATCCTTGTTTTGAATCATTAGGATAAAATAATCCTAAGTCACTAGTTCCTCGAAGGTATCGGAATATGTGCTTGATCCCGTTCCAATGCCTTTTTGTCGGTGATGAACTGAACCTTGCTAATAAGTTTACAGCAAAAGAAATGTCAGGTCTGGTACAATTAGTAAGATACATTAGGGCACCTATTGCATTAAGGTATGGTACTTCTGGACCAAGAACCTCCTCATTTTCTTCGCATGGGCGAAATGGATCTTTGTCAATATTTAGTGATCTAACAACCATTGGAGTACTTAAAGATTTGGCTTCGTTCATATTGAAACGCTTCAAGATCTTTTCTGTATAATTCGATTGATGTACAAGTATTCCATTAGGCAAATGTTCAATTTGTAATCCAAGACAATACTTGGTTTTCCCAAGATCTTTCATTTCAAATTTTTTCTTTAAAAGTTCAATAACTTCAAGAATTTCTTTATTCGTTCCAATGATGTTTAGATCATCAACATATACAGCTATGATCACATATCCAGATGTTGTTCTTTTAATAAATACGCATGGACAAATAGTATTATTTTTGTAACCTTTACTTGTCAAGTAATCGCTTAAACGATTATACCACATGCGTCCAGATTGTTTTAACCCATATAAAGATCTTTGTAGTTTAATTGAATACATTTCTTTAGGTTTTGTATTCAATGCTTCAGGCATTATAAATCCTTCAGGAATTTTCATATATATATATATCACTATCAAGTGATCCATATAAGTAAGCAGTAACAATATCCATAAGACGCATCTCTAACTTTTTAGAGACTGCAAGGCTGATTAAATACCTAAAAGTGATTGCATCCATAACTGGAGAATATGTTTCCTCATAATCAATTCCAGGTCGTTGAGAAAAACCTTGTGCTACAAGTCTAGCTTTGTATCTTACAATTTCGTCTTTCTCATTTCTCTTTCGAACAAAAATCCATCTATACCCTAATGGTTTCACAATTCCAGGTGTCATAATAATAGGTCCAAATACCTTTCTCTTGTTGAGAGAATTCAGTTCAGCTTGTATAGCTTCTTTCCATTTAACCCAATCATGTCTATTTTGACATTCATTAACAGAATGTGGTTCAGAATCATCATTCATAATATCACATGCGACAGCATAAGAAAATTTCTCATCAATATTTTCTATAGCATTACTTTCCTCAACCGGAGGATTGGTTTGTGTTTCTTCAGGAACACTTTCCTCATGATCAATTGCATTTTCTGTTGGTTTTCTTTTTCGAGGATTTTTATCCTTTGAACCAATTGGTCTTCCACGCTTCAAGCGTGTCTTAGATTCTTGAGTGACTTTATCATCAGATTGCCTATTTGGAATTTCAATTCGAGCTGGAGTACTAACAGCTGGTATATATGATTTAGTCACTCTTTTTGTATCAGTAAATGCATCTGGCAATTGATTAGCTATTTCTTGGAAATGCATTATCTTTTGAACTTCAGTTTCACATTGTTTTGTGCGAGGATCAAGATATGACAAAGAAGGTTCATTCCATGAGACATTCTTTTCTTGGTTTTTCGTTTCTGCACCTAATGGTGGAAAAACTGATTCATTGAATTGACAATCAGCAAGACGTGCTGTAAAAACATCACCTATTAAAGGTTCAATATATATCTTATAATAGACTTTGTCTCATATCCAACATATATATCCAACCTTCTTTGGGGACCCATCTTTGTACGTTGTGGTGGTGCAATAGGAACGTATACAGCACATCCAAATATTCTAAGATGAGAAATATTTGGTTCTTGACCAAAAGCAAGTTGTAAGGGAGAGTATGCATTATATGAACTTGGCCTTATGCGAATTAATGATGCAGCATGTAATATTGCATGACCCCATATGGAAACAGGAAGTTTGGTTTGCATTATCAATGGTCTAGCTATTAGCTGTAGACGTTTAATTAATGATTCAGCTAAACCATTTTGTGTGTGTACATGAGCTACTGGATGTTCAACAACAATCCCTACAGACATGCAATAGTCATTGAATGCTTGGGAAGTAAATTCACCAGCATTGTCCAGTCTTACTGTTTTGACTGTATAATCAGGGAAATGTGCTCTAAGTTTAATGATTTGAGCAAGAAATTTTGCAAATGCCATATTACGAGATGATAATAGGCAAACATGAGACCATTTGCTAGATGCATCTATCAAGACCATAAAGTATCTAAATGGTCCAGATGGTGGATGAATTGGTCCACATATATCACCTTGAATTCTTTCAAGAAATCTAGGTGATTCCTTGTCAACTTTCATCGGTGAAGGTCTTATAATTAATTTTCCAAGGGAACAAGACGTACATGGTTTCATATTACTTGTTTGAGGGAACTTCTGGTCCTTCAATGGATGACCATGTGTATTCTCAATTATTCTTCGCATCATTGTTAATCCTGGATGACCTAACCTGTCATGCCATAAACTAAATATCCCAGGATCACAATGTTTTTCTTTAACCACCATATTTGATTCTACTTTATTTATATATGTATGGTGTAAATTGGAATCAAATTTTGGTAGTTTCTCCAACACTCGATTGTCATTTATAATAAGCATAAATTTCTTATTATCTATTGTTTTGGTTTGCGTGTTATATCCGTTAAGATATTAAGATATATATCACCAAAACTAAATAGATTTCTGCTTGACTTTGGAGAAAATAAGGCATTATCTATTTGGAATTTTGTACCATTAGGTAATATGAAATTAGCTTTTTCAGTTCCCTCAATCAAGTCTACAGGACCCGATATAGTACGTATTGAACCCTTTGTTGGGTTTATTTTGGAGAAGTATTTCTTTGATTTCAAGATAGTATGTGTAGTACCACTATCTGCTATTAAAAGATCTCCAATATTTCCTTGATGTTGTGCTCCATTTGAACTCATATTGAACTTCACATATGAAAAACAAATAATGAGGTTATTATAAAGAAACTTCATTTATTGAAGGAAATATATTACATAAGACACACTTTATTTGCTGAAAGGAAATATATTACATACGACAGACTTCATTTGCTGAAGGGAAATATATCACATAAGACAGAAAGCAAGTAAAAACAGGCTACAACAAACCACTGATTTCCTTAATCAATGTCTTCCATGTCATTGCAGAAATCGAGAGTACTGAGGTTGGTAATATCATCAATGTTGAATTCCATGTTGTTAGTTTCAACATTATCAACGAGATTTACTTCTTTTCCCTTTCCTTTGAGGGAAGCTTGGTAAAGTTCACATAGATGTGCAGGTGTGCGGCATGTCCTAGACCAATGGTCAGCGCAACCACATCTATAACAACAACTCTCAGCATTCTTTGATTTACCAGCATCATACCTTGCCCCTTTGGCCTTATCTTGGGTTTGGACATTGTTCTTTTTAGTGGCATTATAATCATTATTTTTATAAACACGACCACGATTATAATAATTGCCTTTTCCACGACCATTGTTATGGTTTGGATTTCGATTAAAATGCCCACGGCCTCGTCCATAACCACGACCACGTCCTCGTCCACGTGTATTGTTTCTAGGACCATCAGTATTAGTAGCATTTGCTTCAGGAATTGCTACTGATCCCGTTGGACGAGATTCATGGTTTTTCATTAAGAGCTCATTATTTTGCTCCGCAACAAGGAGACAAGTATTCAGTTCAGAATACCTCTTGAACGTTTGCAATCGATATTGTTGCATTAAGTTTATGTTTGATGCATGGAATGTGGAGTATGTTTTCTCCAACATATCTTCGTCAGTAATCGTTTGCCCACAAAATTTAAGTTGGCAACAGATTCTGAACAAAGCAGAGTTATACTCAGTTACTTTTTTAAAGTCCTGGAACCTCAGATTTCGCCATTCATCTTTGGCACTTGGAAGTATAACTTCCTTCTGATGATCAAATCTTTCTTTTAAAGACATCCAAAGAACACATGGATCAGTGACATCAAGATATTCAAATTTTAACATGTCATCAATGTGTTTACGAAGAAACACTTGTGCCTTTGCTTTGTCTTGGGATGAGCATTCATTGTTTTCATTTATAGTTTCATGAATGCCCATCGATTCAAGAATTAGTAAAACATCGATGGTCCATTGCATATAGTTTTTCTCAGTAACTTCAAGTGCAACTAGCTCACGCTTTACAATACTAGACATTTTGAAACTATAAATTTTGAACAAAAACAAATTTAAAAATTAGAATCCATATATATCAATATGAAGTGCACAAAACAGCAGTGGGAGAACAATCATCCCATACATGAACAAATAAGGATAAAATACATTAGGAGGGAGATTACTAATTAGGATGCCAAGTGCTAAAAATAATACAATTACAAAAATCAAAAGCGGGTGAATCATTCTTGATCTTGATTTTGAAGATGAGAGAAATTATTTTTGTGGTATAAAGAAGTGTGGATGATGTGTTTATTTATAGTGTAAAAATTTATAGCCGTTGTAAATTTTTAATATTAAAATATATTTTTTTTACCGTTATATATATAGCCGTTATATATATATATAATTTTTTTTAATAAAGAGAATAATTAAAGTAATAAATTACATAAAACATATTTATAAAAATATTAGTGAATGTTATATGAATTAGTAAGAAAAATATAATATGCATAAATAAACGTTAGTATACATAAATGAAAGTTAGCATACATAAATAAATGTAGTAACATAAATAAATGTTAGTAAGATAAATAAAAGTTAGATGCAATAAAAGTAAATGTTAGTTTGCATAATTAAAAGTTAGAAGACATAAATGTAAATGTTAGTTTGCATAAATTAAAAGGGTTAGTAAACATAAGAATAAAATTAGAATAATCATAAATGTAAGTATGTTAGTAGTCCCAAGATTAGTAGTCCAAATATCATCATAATGTCCTTGATAGAATATGTTTGGTTTCATTTAGTTTATTATGATAATTATATTACAATTTTATGTTAAGAAATTGTTTACCTTATGTAATTAACTTGATTAATTGAATGTACCTTGTGATTGAGTTGATCTTCCTCGATTAAGAACTTTCGTGCTGATAACGTGTTATAAATTAGATATGATTATGACCCTATTAGCACTTCATCAAAGAACTTGCTACATCTATAACAAGAACATAAGATGAAGAACAATAACTAGAAAGAAGAGAGGAAGAGAAGTATGTAAACACTTATGAAAGTGTTGAGGTGCATTTTATTCATCCATCTCATGGGGTATTTATACTAAAAGTTTTACCATTGCATTACATGTACATACAAATGAAAGGTAAATAAGTAGACATAGATTTGATGGAGAAGACATGAAGGGTTGAAAATGTGGCAATCCATTTAATGACTTTGTCTTGCATATTCATAATATATATATATATATATATAATATATATATATATATATATATATATATATATATATATATATATATATATATATATATATATATATATATATATATATATATATATATATATATATATATATATATATATATATATATATATATATATGCTATGAGTTTGTTGTCCTTTTGTGTTGATAGTCTTCATACCTCATAATAAATTAATAGGTGTTGTAAAATTTTAATGAATATGTATACTGTTTTATTAATATCAATCAATGGTTACTACTTTTGCTGTAACAAAAGTTTCAAATGCGGACTGATAAATAAAATTTCAACAGCAATCAAACTAAGAAAAACTGTTAATACCCCATCAATAAATATACGAATATTAAAAATTGTTAATAAAAACTGTTAATAAAAAATAAATTAACATAAAATAACCTCTCAATTTTAAGATTAATACCCCATCAATAAATATACGAATATTCTATGCGTACGTAATCTCCCATGATATACGTGAAATCTTTATTAGATTTTTGGCATTTTTTATTCTTTCTGGTAATAAAATATTATCCAAGAAAAAGTGTACTTTCTTCATTTAATTTAGGAGTTTTTGATAATGACAATCATAATCATAATAAAAAAATATGCATAATAAAAAAAGAGTTTTGCTAATGACAGCCCTTAGGGCTGTCACTAACATGCATAAAAAGCTTATATATTGATTAAAAAAGTAATATCCTAAAATTCAGGGGGTTATCTTTTGTTATTTTGCCTTCTTAATGACAGCCCTAAGGGCTGTCATTAGCATTTTCCATAAAAAAAATACATTCATTGTAATCAACTCCTGCATTTTAAGAATTATCCCTACGTAGAAAAATGTACAATTTTTTATACACTTATTGACGGGTGGTCATTATCAAAATCCTTAATTTAAATATAAAATAAAATAATGGATCAATCACGTTAGGCGATGCGTGCCGACGACTAACTCCTGCTTTCTTTCCCATCTCCGTCTCTGCAAAACTCTACCGTCGAATCCATCAATGGCGGTCCTCACCCGCCTCTTCAGACCTCAATTTTCATGTTTACTCACGAGATCACTTTCTACCACCACCACCGTTTCTGAGATCCAGTCTCACCGCCACCAACGTTCCAATCTACCGCCGGTGACAGATGATCCAAAGGGTCCTAGAAGTTTCCAGTGGGTGTTTCTAGGCTGTCCCGGTGTCGGAAAAGGAACATACGCCAGCAGACTTTCTAATCTTCTCGGTGTCCCTCACATCGCCACCGGGGATCTCGTCCGTGAAGAGTTATCTTCCTCTGGACCTCTTTCTCGTCAGGTATACCAATCGATCATTGATACAATTTACGGTTTCAAATCTTAATTAACATTAAATTTTGAAATTCGTTGATTTTGGCTTACAATATTGTGCGGAATCATTGATGTTAGGATCGTTGAGTACACGTAATCTCAATTTTAGTAAATTATTCTATCATGAAATAGTTTTCTAACAACACAGATTAAAACGATTATGAAATTTTTAAAAAGGCTTATGTGTTATGAGTTTTTGATATGATCCCAAAAGCATGTTCAGAAATCAGAAGATTGATTTTTGCTAGTCAAAACTTTGGTTATTGACTTCTCAAGTACTCATACTGTTGAAGCAAACAAATAGACAAACAGTCGATTTTCAGAAATGAAAAATGAATACATTACTTTTTGCAAAAATAAGCAATTTTGGATTAATTATGCAAATTATAATAATATTTTTGCTGCTTATGTTTCCACAGTTTGATCTCAGTCACTAATTCTTGCAATATAGTATTTTTATGGCTTTTTTTGCAACTAAATAGTTGTTTTGCTAATTGCAATGGAAATGAAGTATTTGTGTATATTTTCCAGCTTGATGAGGTAGTGAATCAAGGGAAGTTGGTTTCAGATGAAATCATATTTAACTTGTTGTCCAAGCGACTAGAAGCTGGAGAATCAAAAGGCGAATTAGGATTCATTCTTGATGGTTTTCCACGAACAATACGACAAGCTGTAAGTACGGATCATTAAATTTTTTATTAACATTTTATAAACAAATATAACCTGAAATTTACAGGAAATTCTTGATGATGTAACTGAAATTGATCTGGTGGTTACTGGTTAATTTGAAACTGAGGGAAGATGTTTTAGTTGAGAAGTGTTTGGGAAGAAGGATATGCAGTGAATGTGGAAAAGGATTCAATGTGGCTTCAATTAATGCCAACCCGGAACACGGGCGACCCGGGATGAGCATGGCCCCACTTCTGCCACCTCAGCATTGTGCTTCAAAGTTAATCACTCGTGCTGATGACACAAAACCTGTTGTTGAAGAACGACTTCGTGTTTATAACGAAAAGGTAACATTTTTTTACCATTTTCTTGAAAATGTGTTGACTTTTTGTTTAAATTATTGTTTGGATGGATGGACAGAGTCAACCGGTTGAGGATTATTACAGAAAGCAAGGGAAGTTAATGGAGTTTGATCTGCCTGGAGGGATTCCAGAATCATGGCCAAAGTTGTTGGAAGCCCTTAGCCTTAACGACTATGATCATAAAAAGTCAGCAGTCGCATAGTTTGACTTATTTATGTGTATATATAGACCATATCATTATTTGCAAAAACTTTGTGTTTTTGGTATTCTTCTCAAATAAGACAAAATGAGGAACTCGCAAGCTGTTAAAATTATGATGATGGCTGCCTTGTATTTATGTTGTAAAAGTTACAAAAATTGTACAACAGGTGATATCATATATGTTGAATGTATGCAATTACACAAGAATTACATCACTTGTTCTTTTAATTGATATAAAAATTGTTATCTGATAACCGTTTAACTGTAAGAAAGGTATGCATGTCGTTAGTTTTATAACTTTAACAAAATCGTTCTTTTTAATTGATTAGTTTTAGGGTTAAAAAGTGTTTTACACTTGGCAATATAAGTTTTCTTCTCATAATTAGTTGAAGCCCATTTTCAATTTTTAATGTTTCTTATTTGTAAGAGATTCTAGTGTTAGCCAATGAGTCATGGATACGCGCAAGCTAATCATAATAAAAATTAAAAATGTAGCTAGATGAAAAAACCAAAAAAAGTAACCGCCATCCGTGGGACTCGAACCCACGACCACGTGGTTAAAAGCCACGCGCTCTACCAACTGAGCTAGAACGGCTTACGTCTTATTCAATCTAGCTCGATTTCAAAAACAACGCTAAAGACTTGTCATTATTAAAACCCTAATAACTAATTACAAAATTTCATAAAAGCTTTTAGATGCAGCAATAAACTCGTTTAAAAGGGAAACGAAGTTTTGGCAATATCATTCTTAACGCATCGGAGGTTACCAATAAAATCTCTCTGTTTGTGTTTGTGTTGACTGTTCTCGTTTTACAAGAAAGGGGAGAGAGAATGGGATGGTTTCCATGTTCTGGAACATCAAAGAAGAAACGGAAGAAGAATCACTCACTCGTTCCGATTAATTCTTCCTCAGGTTTTCATCTATATCTACGTGTTTTCCAGATTTCGTTCCCCCCCTTTTTTTATTTGCTTTAATCATTCCATGTAATATCATTATTTGAATCTGTCATTCTGATGTTTTTTCGTAACAATTTGATATTATTGGTTAATTTCTATAACTATTATTGTTGCTATGAGTATACAGAGTGATTCTTATTGCTGCTCGTGATTTTATGCATCTGAATTTTGCTATTAGGTTTTCCAAAATTAGGTAACTTCGAATATTACATGCGTTGTTTTAGATCCATGCATCGTGAAAGTAATTGGATTGCTAATTTTTGCTGCCGTTTCTTTCTGTTATGTGCAAGTGATCACACAATGATTCAAACCAACTGGAATTCTTGAGCGAATTCATTAGTTACAATGGATTAAATTTGCTCCGAGAACATAATCGATTACTTCTGGAGCTGTTTGCTCAAATTTGTTTCCACACGTGCTATTTTGTTTGATTGTTTATTGTTCTTTGTTGCTGATATGTTTTAGAGAGTATTAGGTCAAATCCATTATTTAAAACAAAAGAAGCGGTCAAAGATGGGGGCTCAGCTCATCATGCTGCCCAAACATTCACGTTTCGTGAATTGGCAGCTGCAACAAAAAAAATCAGGGGCGATTGTCTTCTTGGAGAAAAATGGTTTGGTAGAGTATATAAAGGCCGGCTTAAAAGCTCAAATCAGGTTAGTAATTAGTTCAGTTACAAAAAAAGATTAAGTTTTAAAATTTGGTTACAAAATCCATAAAAAGTTGGAATTGTGAACATTTATTTGTAGTTGGCCTTTTGTGTAGATTGTAGCCATCAAGCAGTTGGATTACAAGGGTTTGCAAATAAACCGTGAATTCTTAGTAGAAGTTTTGATGTTGGGTTCACTTCATCACCCAAATCTTGTTAATTTGATTGGTTATTGTGCTGATGGAGATCAAATATTACTCGTTTATGAATATTTGCCACTAGGATCTCTTTATGACCATCTTCATGGTACACATCTTTCCTTAAATCAACTTTTTTGCACCATAAGAATCGTTACTATTAAAGTAAATTACATAAATCGTCCCTGTAGTTTGTATGAAATTTTGGATTTCATCCCTCAACTTCTTTTATTACATGGATAGTCCTTAGTTCTGAAACTTGAAAGTTGAAACCCTAAATCAAAAAATGTTCGTTAACTTTTTAGGGACCTTTGATGATACAAATTCCAAATTAGGGACTATCCGTGCAATAAAAAAAGTCAATGGACGAAATTCATAAAATCATACATATTTCTTATCTTCTTGCAGACCCCTCGCCTTGTAAAAAACTGCTCGATTGGAATACAAGAATTAAAATTGCATATGGAGCTGCAAAAGGTTTGGAATATTTACACAATAAAGCAAGTCCACCTGTAATATATCCTGATTTAAAAAGCTCCAATATATTACTCTGTGAATCATACCACCCAAAATTATCTGATTTTGGGTTAGCAAAACTCGGGCCCGCGGGTACATGGGGTTACTGTGCACCAGAGTACGCAATGACTGGACAGTTGAGTTTAAAATCAGATATTTATAGCTTCGGTGTTGTGCTTTTGGAACTTATTACTGGTAGGAAAGCTATTGATAATTCTAAATCTGGCGATGAACAGAATCTAGTTGGATGGGTAACTCATTTTTACCAATTTAGATTATATTTTTTTACTTTAAATCTATGAAAAATTGTTTTTTTGATTTACATGTTATCAGGTGAGACCTTTGTTAAATGATAGGCGGAAATTTTGTCAGTTAGCAGACCCGATGCTGCAAGGTCAGTATCCAATTAGGGCTTTGTATCAGGGTCTTGCGGTTGCATCCATGTGTGTTCAAAAGGAGCCTAACATGCGACCGCTTATAGCCGATGTGGTCACAGCTTTGAGCTATATGGCTTCACATAATTATGACCTGAAACCAACCTGGTTCAAAACCCTAAATGACTCCACCTAGATCAAGACCAGATAATGATAAGAGACTTACACCAAAAGATTTTTCTAATTTTTCTGATAATGATAAGAGACGGGCTGGCGGCGGATCGGAGATTTTATTTTTTTTTGAACGGCAAGTTAGTAAGTTAGTGGTTCGACATATACAATGACATCTAAGCGGGCAGTATGCATTCCTCGAACATAAAATGCATTCCTCGAACATAAAATGCATTCCTCGGAGAATAATAACATAAAAGTTGCACTGCATTATTTTAATATGCATGTTATGTGACTTCAACTTTATATTTAGTTGTTTGAGTAATTGGACAGATGACAATCACAGTACTTTTTTCTTTTTCTTTTTCTTTTTCTTTTTACGTATCCAGAAATTATAAATATATTTTTAATTTGTGTTTGTATTTATTATAAGTATTTTTTTGTTATTATCAGTTTGTTCTTAATTTTTTCAGCAGATGAGTTACATTGCATATATACTCTTGCACCATAATAAGTATAAAAAGTTGTGCAATCTATATAATAGCTAAAGATAAAAAACAAATTAATTAAATCAACATTGGTTGATATAAATATTTTATCTTGACGTCCAGAATTATTGTATAACTTAATTAATTCTCTGCTGCAATGCTCAGGCCTTAGGGCAAAGTAGCCCCGACAAACTCTTTCAAAATTTAATTTAAACCGAATATTTTACCTAAACTACCAAATTTTTATTTCAAACTGCTTATATGAAGAAATAATAATAATTAACCGATACTCCGTATTTTGCAAAGTTGAAAACATAGTTTTTCCGGGTTGTTGGAATTTACATATTAACCCCTTGGGTTCTCAACTATTCGACTAACAGCCCAATGTGAGAATATAATGCCGAGCGGGTGATCACAAATCAGGGCTCCTAAAGGCTAAAGGGTAATTCATTTATGGGTAAATTACAGATTTTGTCCCTGACCTTTTCCGGATTCAGGGTTTTTGTCCCTAAACTTTTTTTCATGTTTTTTTGTCCTTTATGTTTTTAAAATTCTGCATATTTGTCCTTCCGTCCAATTTTGACCGTTAAGTGACTAAAAATGCAAAAAAATAAGGGTATTTTCGTCATTTTTCTTAATCTTCCACATTTATATGTTCTTGAATTATCTTCTATACTAGCTTCAAAGCCCGCCCGACTGGGCGGGCATGCTTCAAGAGATATGTAGGGAAAAAAAATATTGATACCGTTTAAATAACATAACAATCCATAATTATAATGATAAGTTGGTACAAATTTTGAAACATGAATTAATGTTATAGGAAATTTAGAGACAAAATAAGATTTTTTTGTAAACGACATTTATTTTTGAATTTGTATAATTGCCTCTCACCGCCACCAATGGCCCCATGTTCCATAAGGTGACAAAACGGGTAATACTGAGGTCCCTGGGTTATAACTCAAATTACTTCTTATACGTAAACTATATAATTTCAATAGAAATCTAATTCTATGAAAAAATGAGTTGCTAGTATTCAATATCCATGTGTGAAATATATAATTTCCAGAAATTTTGATCCATTTGACTTGTCTCCTTATTAGCTCTTATTGTTATTTTGCCCTTTTGACCCGTTATGTATAGAAAATAACCAAATCAACCCATCCATATGTAAATTTGTCAAACTTTTGACAACATGTAACACCACATTTTTTTTAAAGACAATCATTTTAGCATTAAATCAAGATTACGGAAGCATCGAATTAAATCCTACATTACTTAAGTTACAAACCATGGTCCCACTTTAACACAATTTAAGAAGTTAGTTAAAAAGACGGTATTACAAAACACAACTCATTTTACAAAACACTATTTCAAAGCATGGTCAAACACTCCGTCCAAGCCCGACCCGTTCAAGCCTTCCAACCTGAAATGTGTCAATAGGGAGGGATTAGCACAAAAGCTAAGTGAATGAATTACTAACACTACCAACTACACTAATCACTAAACACGGAAGTTAGAAACATCTCCGGTTTGGGTAAACACTTAATTGAGAGGATCGGTGGCTTTGCGGGCCTTAAACCATGGTCGGCCAAAACCACAGTAACCGATAGCGATGTATCCAACACCCCGGGTAAACCCCCTTAACCATGCAACACATACAGGTAAGGTTGGATACCCTATTAGTCGATACACTATGCTCAGTCGATATCCTTCCGACACTGACCTCGTCCCGATTGTGCACATAGTCATGTATGGTATTCCCCTAACACTAGGCATACATATCAAGTAGACTAGCTACGAAAAACACAACGAAAAGTGTCACAGATAATTCCCAGTCGCGAACTTCAGTTCGCGATCTCAAACTTGAGTTCGCGTCGGGAACTCGTCCGTGAACACTTCACGATCCACACCCAATTTCTCTATAAGACTTTCACGATCGGGAACGGAGTTCGCGTCGCGAACTCCCCACGTCTGCTATAATCCTGCATTTGTTGCTAGTATGCACAATACCAACGAAAATAGACGAGACCCGAGTTGTAGGTTAGATCCACTCACCTTTCAACCTTCGATCCTTAACTCAGTGAGCTAGTATCATTAAGTCTCCTTCCCGGTTCCTGTAACAAGTATACCGAGTTGGTGGTCAATCCACCGAAATGTCAAAATCGACAATTTAACAAACCGCAACCTAAGGCTCATAAAATACACATTTTATGACATTACCAACTTGTATAGCAAACACAACTCACCAAGTACTCATTTATAACCATATAAGCCTTTCTACCACTAATTCACCCAAACGGGCCAAAAACCCGAACATGACTAAATCACTTCCACATTTCCATCAACTAGCACATATCCCCTATACTAGCAATTCACAATCATCTAGCCATTCCATAAAGTTCATAACTATCACCATTTCAAATATTATACTTGCAAAGTAACTAGTTCACCAATTTTGACCCACACACTAACTAGATTACTTCACAAAGCTATCAATACTAGGTTCTTAGCATACAAAACTTATCAATCATGATTTCTCAACCTAATGAACATTTCCATCCATCCAAATATCAAGAAATCCAAGGATTGTTAAAACCCACCTTCAACATCCACCATTAATGGAGGTTGAAGGTGATTTTCACCAAACCTTGCTTTCTTCCAACACATAACCATACAAGTGATGTAAAAGCTTGCATAAACACATAAAACAACCTCCATAACAAGATTCACCAACGAAATGCTATGAATCACAAACCCTAGTTCACAACAAGGCTCAAGAACACAATGAACAAGTAAAGGAGAAGAGGTAGCTTATTTCTAGGCTTCTTCTACACAAACTTATGCAAGAATTTCGGACTCTAGCACCAACAATCCACAAGATCAAGCTCAAGCACAAGTATGGAGTTTTAGAGAGGAATGCAATGGAATAGTGTGTGTGTGTGTTTCGATAATGTGCTCAAAATAAAGATAAAACAAAAGAGAGGTCTCTCTCTCTCTCTCTCAAGATCCGGCCAACACAAGGGATTGGGGCCCCTTGTGGCCTTTTTCCACTTTAACATTATACGTCTGAAAAGTCCCTTTCGTAATTAATTTATTTAAAATAGCATAAGAGCTCCAATTTTAAAAACGAAAGTATTTCCGGAAACGAATTTCAACAAGGAATCTAAATATATAAAAATCACATTTTCATTTCAAATATAACACAAGTCGGATATTTTAACCCCTTGGTTAAAATACCGCAAAAGACGAAAGGCTAATTAAATTCACATAGCATTTATTCAGATAATCATTTATTAAAATACCTTAAGGTCAATAAACTACTAGGCCGGGTTTTGGGATGTTACAACTCCCCCACTTAGGAAGATTCCGTCCCCGGAATCCCATCTCGATCAAATAAGGAGGGATAGCGTTCCCGCATATCGACCTCGCTCTTCCATGTCATATTCGCACCCAAAATGTGCTTCCACTTTACTAAAACCATAGGAATTTGTGTCTTTCTCAATTTCGTCACCTTTCGATCCAATAACTCCACCGGTTCCTCGACCAACCTTTTCTTCGTATCAACCCGCAACTCTTGCACGGGAAGAATTTGGATCGGATATTCGATGTTACACTTTCTCAAATAACAAATGTTGAAAGTGTTGTGGATTGCCGACAACTCCGGGGGTAACTCGAGTGTTACCGATTGAGAATTCACCACCTTACTAATTCGAAACGGCCCAATAAACCGCGGGGCCAACTTTCCTCGTTTACCAAAACGGATGACACCCTTCCAAGGTGAAACCTTCAAATAAACCATCTCATTTTCCGAGAACGTAGCGGGTCTACATCTCGGATCCGCATACATCGTTTGTCGGTCACGGGCGGCTTTCAACTTTTCTCGAGCAATTGAAACTTTATCCGCGGTCATTTGAACAATATCGGGTCCCGTATATTGTTTCTCACCCGCTTCCAACCAACGCGTAGGGATTCGACACCGACGCCCATACAACATCTCGTACGGTGGCATCTTAATACTTGAGTGATACGAGTTATTATAAGCAAATTCAATCAACGGTAGGTGGGAATCCCACGACCCACCGTACTCCAACACACAAGCCCGCAACATATCTTCAAGAGTTTGTATCGTTCTTTCCGATTGCCCATCGGTTTGGGGATGATACGCGGTACTCAAATTCTCCCGCGTCCCCAATTCTCGTTGCAAGCTATTCCAAAAATTCGAAGCAAAACGGGGATCTCTATCTGACACGATAGAAATTGGAATACCATGTCGAGATACCACTTCATCAATGTACAATTTCGCCAATCTACTAAGTGAGGCGGTCTCACTAGTAGTCAAGAAATGAACACTCTTCGTCAAACGATCAACTATAACCCAAATCATGTCGTGACCCCTTTTTGTACGCGGCAATTTCGTCACGAAATCCATGGTAATTCGATCCCACTTCCACTCGGGAATCGGTGATTGGGTTAAAGTTCCATAGTGCTTTTGGTGTTCGGCCTTCACTTGAGCACAATTATGACATTGTCCCACATAACGGGCAATGTCGGTCTTCATCGTTGCCACCAATAAAGTTCTTTTAGATCATTGTACATCTTTGTGCTACACGGGTGAACCGATAACCGAGAATTGTGAGCCTCGGCTAAAATCAATTCTCGCAAACCCCCGAGTAACGGTACCCAGACCCTAGATTGATACGTCTTCAAACCCCGTGAATCTTCTTCTAAATCATCCTTCCTCTTTATCAAAATCTCGGTCTTCAAATTTTCAACATTCAAGGCTTCCATTTGTGAAATCTTCAAACGGGGACACCAAATCCGATACAATTTCCACCCGCATAAATTGTACCCGTCCCGAATCTCCCTTTCTACTTAAGGCATCGGCCACCACATTTGCCTTTCCGGGATGATATCTTATTTCACAATCATAATCCTTAATCAACTCTAATCATCTTCGTTGCCGCATATTCAACTCCTTTTGCGTGAACACGTATTGCAAACTTTTATGATCCGTACAAATCACACATTTAGTACCGTACAAAAATGCCTCCATAACTTTAGTGCAAAAACCACCGCCGCCAACTCCATATCGTGAGTCGGATAATTCTTCTCGTGATTTTTCAATTGCCTAGAGGCATAAGAAATAACCCGATCTCGTTGCATCAACACGCAACCCAAACCCGCAAGTGAAACGTCACAATAAACAATAAAATCCTCCGGGCCTTCGGGTAAGGCGAGGATTGGGGCTTGACACAATAATTGTTTTAGGATTTGGAAAGACTTTTCGTGTTCATCACCCCACCGAAACGGTACATCCTTACGGGTCAACTTCGTCATCGGACCCGCTATCTTCGAGAAATCTTTAATAAACCGGCGGTAATAACCCGCCAAACCCAAAAAGCTCTTTATCTCGGCTGGGTTCTTTGGAGCAACCCAATTCATAACCGCCTCGATCTTCGCCGGGTCCACCTTGACCCCATTCGAACAAATCACATGACCCAAAAAGTGAACTTCTCGAAGCCAAAATTCGCACTTCGAGAACTTCGCATACAATTGTTCCCGCTTCAACGTTTCTAGCACTTGCCTTAAGTGTTTTTCGTGTTCTTCTTCGGTCTTGGAATAAATTAGAATATCATCAATGAATACAATAACGAATTTGTCGAGATAAGGCTGACAAAACCGATTCATCAAATCCATAAATATTGCGGGAGCATTCGTCAACCCAAAAGGCATAACCAAGAACTCATAATGACCGTAACTAGTTCGGAACGCCGTTTTATGAATATCATTTTCGTGAACTCGGACTTGGTGATACCCCGATCTCAAATCGATCTTTGAGAAATAAGAAGACCCTTGAAGTTGGTCGAATAGGTCATCAATACGAGGCAAATGATACCGATTCTTTATTGTTCTCTTATTCAATTCCCGATAATCGATACACATACGAAGTGCACCATCTTTCTTTTTCACGAACAAAACCGGAGCTCCCCAAGGTGAGTAACTCAACCGAATAAAACCCTTATCCAATAAATCTTGGATTTTTGTCATCATTTCCCGGATCTCGGACGGTGCCAAACGATACGGTGCTCTAGCTACGGGGTTGGCACCCGGCACCAAATCAATTTTGAATTCTACCTCCCGAACGGGAGGTAACCCAGGCAAGTCTTCGGGAAACACCTCCGGGTATTCCGAAACCACCCGGAGATCGCCAACCACATTCTTTTCCTTTTTTCACATCGATCACATAGGCCAAAAACGATTCACAACCCTTGGTCAAGGACTTACGAGCTTTCATCAAGGATATAATGGGTATGGTCGGGGTTGCACGGTCTCCCTCGGCCACGACATGTGACCCGTCGGGTAAAAGAAAGGTAATTAACTTTTGGTGACAATTTATGTTGGCCTTATTAACACTTAACCAATTCGTACCTAAGACCACATCAAAGCCGGATATCGGCATAACAAGTAAAAGAATCGAAAATTTCACGCCATCAATATCAATACTAGCCCCGGACACGGATGTCGTGACCGGAACCATTTCATCATCGGCCACCTCTACCTCTAGAGGTGTCGCGATCAAAGAAGTAGGCAATTTCAATTTGTCACAAAAACTCTTTGAGGAAAACGAACAATTTGCTCCCGAATCAAATAATACCCGAGCGGGTATGGAGTTTATTAGAAACATACCCGTGATGACATCATCGGTAGTGGTGGCATCCTCCACCGTCATTTTGAAGGCACGACTTGTAGGGGGTGGATGACCTTTCCTCTTTTGCCCTCCCGACGACGCCGATCCCCCGCCCGAACCCGAACTCTTCCTTGTTGGACAATTCACGGCCCTATGCCCTTCTTTTTGACAATTCCAACAAACACTATTTTTCAACTTGCATTCCGAAGACTCATGCCCGTGTTGCCACACTTGATACACCTTCGAGTTTGTGTCGTACACGGACCGGCATGAGAGGACTTACACGGTAGGCACCACGGGTTCTTTTGGTTGGAACCTTGAAGTATTTATTTCCGACGATCATTTCCCGACTTATGATTTCCTTGGGATTACTTGTGGTTGCTCGAGCTTGATTGTTCATTCTTTCCTTTATGAAACGGGGCCTTCTCCCGACTCATCACCTTTTGGGCTAAGAGATCACTCTCGGCCAATTTGGCAAGATCAAAGGCTTGTAAAAGAGTTCCCGCAAGCCTAGTCACATTCCGATATTCGGGCAATAACGCCCCGACAAAATGCTTGATTTGGGTAGACTCATCGGGCACCCATTGAGTCACAAACCGGAGCTTCCCATTGAATTGGAGAATATGCTCATCCACCGTCATCCTATCGTTCATTTTCAACATCATAAATTCATTCATGATTTTATCCAACTCAAATGGGCTACAATACCTAGCCTCCACTTATTCCCTAAATTGTTTCCACGTGATCGCATCCATCATATCATTAGTAAAATTCGCGGTCAACCCATCCCACCAATCCATAGCCGGTCCCCCCAACATCCGGGACGCATACCGGACCTTCAAATGGTCCTCACAACTACATGCAATAAGTGCCTTTTCGGTAGCCCTAAGACAGGTTAAGGTTTCCGCCGGGTTAGTACTCCCGCGGTACTCGGTTGGCTTACAATCGAGGAAGTTCTTGTAGGTACACGGTTTCTTCTCTACCAGGAGAGGTTGGTAGAAGAATTGTTGGTGTTGGGCATTAGCAATTGGTACGGTGTGGGTGGGGTGCGGTTGTGGTATGCTTGCATTTGGGGATGAAGAGTCATTTCGGGGAAAGACGGGAATGTGAGTAGTTTGAGTGAAATATGGGGGTGGATTTGCTTGGGTGGTGGGAGGAAAAGTAGACCGAGCCTCGGGTCGCGGCTCAGTCGATTGACTTTGACGGAGGGCTCTAATGGTATCCTCAAGTTCCATATTTCGGGTTTCCAATAACACGATATACTCTTCATTCTGTATCTCATCGCCCCCCGAGCCCGTTGCTCCATCATTTCCGAGGTTCATGTTCGGCGGGACATCTCCCAACAAGTTTCCATCTGTAGCCATTCCTGCTACAAAATACAACATCTCACAAAGGCTTAGTTTAACTTGTTAGTAATAACTACTAACCACTAAACCCAATTCACACTTGCTCTAATCCCTCTTGTACGGAAGGTTTGACCAATCACGGGCCACGATTTGGGAATGGAACACCCACACGTGTGACCATCGCCAAACCGAAGCTCTGATACCAAGTTGTAACACCGCATTTTTTTAAAGACAATCATTTTAGCATTAAATCAAGATTACGGAAGTATCGAATTAAATCCTACATTACTTAAGTTACAAACCATGGTCCCACTTTAACACAATTTAAAAAGTTAGTAAAAAGACGGTATTACAAAACACGGCTCATTTTACAAAACATTATTTCAAAGCATGGTCAAACACTCCGTCCAAGCCCGACCCGTTCAAGCCTTCCAACCTGAAATGTGTCAATAGGGAGGGATTAGCACAAAAGCTAAGTGAATGAATTACTAACACTACCAACTACACTAATCACTAAACACGGAAGTTAGAAACATCTCCGGTTTGGGTAAACACTTAATTGGGAGGATCGGTGGCTTTGCGGGCCTTAAACCACTCACCTTTCAACCTTCGATCCTTAACTCAGTGAGCTAGTATCACTAAGTCTCCTTCCCGGTTCCTGTAACAAGTATACCGAGTTGGTGGTCAATCCACCGAAATGTCAAAAACGACAATTTAATAAACCGCAACCTAAGGCTCATAAAATACACATTTTATGACATTACCAACTTGTATAGCAAACACAACTCACCAAGTACTCATTTATAACCATATAAGCCGTTCTACCACTAATTCACCCAAACGGGCCAAAAACCCGAACATGACTAAATCACTTCCACATTTCCATCAACTAGCACATATCCCCTATACTAGCAATTCACAATCATCTAGCCATTCCATAAAGTTCATAACTATCACCATTTCAAATATTATACTTGCAAAGTAACTAGTTCACCAATTTTGACCCACACACTAACTAGATTACTTCACAAAGCTATCAATACTAGGTTCTTAACATACAAAACTTATCAATCATGATTTCTCAACCTAATGAGCATTTCCATCCATCCAAATATCAAGAAATCCAAGGTTTGTTAAAACCCACCTTCAACATCCACCATTAATGGAGGTTGAAGGTGATTTTCACCAAACCTTGCTTTCTTCCAACACATAACCATACAAGTGATGTAAAAGCTTGCATAAACACATAAAACAACCTCCATAACAAGATTCACCAACGAAATGCTATGAATCACAAACCCTAGTTCACAACAAGGCTCAAGAACACAATGAACAAGTAAAGGAGAAGAGGTAGCTTATTTCTAGGCTTCTTCTACACAAACTTATGCAAGAATTTCGGACTCTAGCACCAACAATCCACAAGATCAAGCTCGAGCACAAGTATGGAGTTTTAGAGAGGAATGCAATGGAATAGTGTGTGTGTGTTTCGATAATGTGCTCAAAATAAAGATAAAACAAAAGAGAGGTCTCTCTCTCTCTCTCTCAAGATCCGGCCAACACAAGGGATTGGGGCCCCTTGTGGCCTTTTTCCACTTTAACATTATACGTCTGAAAAGTCCCTTTCGTAATTAATTTATTTAAAATAGCATAAGAGCTCCAATTTTAAAAACGTAAGTATTTCCGGAAACGAATTTCAACAAGGAATCTAAATATATAAAAATCACATTTTCATTTCAAATATAACACAAGTCGGATATTTTAACCCCTTGGTTAAAATACCGCAAAAGACGAAAGGCTAATTAAATTCACATAGCATTTATTCAGATAATCATTTATTAAAATACCTTAAGGTCAATAAACTACTAGGCCGGGTTTTGGGATGTTACACAACACCCATGCTTTATTATTTTGTTCTATTGCCAAATAAAACAAAAAATAAATAATTAATCTTAGCAATAATTCACGTTAAAGATCCATACATTGGAGGCTCAAATACATCTTTGTTACACTGAAATTGCATAAACTGGAAATAAAATATTAAGATAAGAAACACAAAGCTGGTATAACTAATAAAATCTTTTAACTTAAATAAGTATATACACAAATACACATACCAAATTGTTGTTGCAATTGATGCATCTTCGATTAGGAGGGTGTTTCATTAAGTGGGTATTAGCCCAATTGGTGTCATAACCTGCAAAAAAATGATATGGGTTATAACTAAAAAATGTAGCCCTTTAATCATATTTAAGCATAAAAAAGTTTTAGCCTGAATGCCAAAAAAAGACTATCCATCTGTTTGAAGTCAAATGTTTGACTTTTGCTCATTCAACCGAGGTTCTTGAGTCAGAGACAGATGGTTTAATATTTTGACCATAATTTATTAACAATCACGGGCCACTCATAACAAAAGGACACAATATAAAGGGCTATTAAACTTCAAGAACATGATACACATGAATGATGAACAATAGTTACAGACCAATTAGGGTTTATGAATTCATCCAAAAATAGACCAGAAAACAGATGATGAAAGTGACATGAGCACATGTGTTTAAAATCCCACTTTAATGTAAAATTTAAATTTTAAACACCAGTTCTTCAGCTTCTTGGCGCATTATGTAGGAATGTATACAATGAAGAGAGCTCTCATAACTACAATCTCACAACTATAATACATAGCACAAAGAAAATTCTTTACCTCATTAATGGCAAGTCTATGTCTGTTGCTCGTCTTAAGCTTCCTTAGATGTTATAGCCGATTTCTTGTTATTATGGCTCAAAGACTCACCACACCACATACACCTCAATCATATATGCTGCATATAACAATTATCCATTTCATCAATTTTCACTTCAAATCAAACAATTTTCTCATCAAAACTGCAAAAAGTTGGATCTTTCATAACAAATAGAGAAAAAAATAAAATTTCTCAATTTTTTTTTAAAGAGTGAAAGACAGTTGTTATATATTTATAGAACAAAGTACATGTATATATGATTCCCCACAGACGGACATGCCAATTACGCTCTCCAGAAACCAAACCCTCGTTTTCATCCCCACACTCCCCAATTCTTTTTTGTTTTTTTCCTTCCATTTTTCAGTCACTATATATACATTTTTTCCTTCCATTTTTTCAGTCACTATATATACAGGTGCATATATAGAAGTAATCCACAGTACCAGAAACAGAGGAAATGAGGCACATTTCTAACCAGAAATGGGTTGGACTCTGGAATGGGCCTAAAACTACGATATTAAATTTAAACCGGAAATCATATGTTTAATTTAGCTGATTCCATTCAACTGTGAGCACGAAATCGTCTTCAGTTAAGCCGCTTCTATCCAAACTAAAGATTAGTTACAACATTCTATTAAAAACCTCATCACTCATAGAAAGTTGGGTGCATTTAACAAGGTTTATAAAAATCTGAAATGGAAATTGGTGTTTTTCTTGGATCAAGTGAGAAAAATCTATGGAGAACTTGAAGCTCCATTGAAATATTTCATTTTTATACAAAGAAGACAACTAACAAAATGGCTCACTGAGTCATTGACCAAGTATAACACAATACTAGTAATTTTAAAGAATTTTGAGCTGACAACCAAAAGCAGGCAAACTCTGTTTTTCCCTTTAACAGATTGAACTCAATAAAATAATAAAAACATACAAACAATTGAAGATCCCCTCACCAAAATAAAGACCTCCATATACACGATCAAATATTTGACTCGATTTCATCGATCCGATTTTAACCAATTATAAATAATGATTCCCCACAAACCAATATAATATAAAACATATAAAACACATGAAAATACAGGTACTTACAAAGTACCTGTTTATAAAACAAAGTACCTGTATATATGATTCCCCACAGACGGAATTCATTGAATGGAGAAAAAAACATTCAAACAGAAGCTTATAATTTCATTTTACGTGAATCTGATAGGAACTGAAATGGCGCTGGCAGCCGGCGTTTCTCCAGTGGCCGATCGTTTGCCGCTAATGATGCCGGCGACATCAGTACAGCCATCGGCGTTGATGTCCGACGCATTCACGAAGGATGCGTAATCTCATGGTTCTGAGGTGAGTTCGCAGCTGCTAACGCGATCATTGATGCTTTGTGTGGCCATTTGTCTCAGTTTGACGGTGGGAGATGTGAGTATGAATCGGTGTTTGCAGGAGAGAGACGGAGTAGAGGGAGAGAGATTGAATGAAAAATTAGGGTTTCTAAACTTAGGGTTTAAAATTGGGGGAAGGAGAGTGGAGAATGGAGCGGGAGAAAAATGGGAGAGGGAATTGGCTGACCAATGGTGTAATTACACGTGGCATAATCGGCCAATCAGAGGGCTGCAAATGGGTGAGTTGCCAAACCAAAATCATATGTAGGTGCATATATAGGGGAAGATTCTTCCCTTATCTTCAAAGTATCAAATTAAAAAGAAACCCTCACATTTTGATGATTCAGATCTGGAGATTCTCAATGTCGTCATAACAAACCTAAAATCAAAATCATTTGCCCCTTCAAAATCAAAATCATACACAAAAATCAAAATCAAAAATTAAAAGAAGAAACCCAAGATCAAAATATCCCCACTTGATTTCACCAGATAAATGACATCGGAGAAACGTTTCAAAAATTCCACTTGATTTCAAAAATCCTAATCTGTGTTTCAATAAACCCATTTGATAACTTGATTTAAAAAAAATTTCAAGAAACCCAGTCATGTTGACTCTATTGTCGGATTCCGTTCGCGAATCATCAAGTAATCAACTTCTCTGGCGAATCGTCTTCTCCGGTGTTGTGTTATTTGCAGGTTATTGGCGACATTCATTCTGGCGAATCGTCTTCTCCGGTGGTGTTGTGTTATTATGAAACACCACCATCCCACACTTTCCGCCGCCATCACAACCGCATCGCACGCCGCCGCCGCCATATCCGCACCTCTCGGATCTTCCCAGGCTAGAACCCTCACCACCATCGTACCTTCCTAGTTGTGGTGAAGAATGACGGCTAGAACCATATTCTCCTTCACTGGTCACGATAACTAGGCTAAATCCGTCGCCTGAATTAGATCGGAGTTCACGTTTGCGTTTGGGTTTCACGTTTGAGTTCATGTTTGCCTGAATCAGATCCGCCGCCTGAAAGATAAATCAATTGGGGGTTTCATACATTTACTTTTCGTATTTTATGTTTACAATTTAGGAGTAGGGTTTATCAATTGGGGGATTATAGTTTGTAGATGAAGAACACATAAAAAGAACAAGAAGGATGGAATAGTTGCAGGTTTGATTAGGGGTAATTTAGGGAAATGGACAAAAATATCGTCACTTAACGGTCAAAATTGGACGGAAGGACAAATATGCAGAATTTTAAAAACATAAAGGACAAAAAACAGAAAAAAAAAAGTTTAGAGACAAAAACTCCTAATCTAGAAAACTATAATTTACCTTTCATTTATCTATCATAACTTTTACTTCATATATCATGTACAACTTGTTTTTACACTTACCGTATAAATATAATAGGGCATTGCTAAGCCTACCAATTTATTTAACTTACAAAAAAAAATAAAAAAATCACATAAATTAAAGAGATGCTTAGTCACTCCATGATAAGTACACCACTCCCTTCCACGCGCGTTCCCTTTACTACTCCACACTCTCCCCTTTTCTTTTTCCCTATTTACCTTTTTTAAGCAAATCTCACATGGATGACTTCCATCACCAGTACACCATCACCATATGACAATAATATTAGGACGAGGGGAGTACTAATGAAAGGAAAAAGACAACTATTGTCCTGAATGTTATGATTAGCAAATCCTTTAAAGAAATGATATTGATTTTTACTCTTTTTGTATATTTGTGTGTATACTCACTTGATAATATAACATATTTAATCCACTAATTCATTCTTTTTAAATAGTATTCATTGATTTTGACATGTATCTTGATCATCTGAGAGGAAAATAAGTTATAAGTAGGCACCAAAGTTAAAAGAGTATTGATGCCTATAATTTGTGTCTACTCATATGACTATCCATCTGATGATGAAAAGTGTCAAAATCAAAGGTTGATAAAGAATTAGTGGATTACACCTATCAAATTTAGATATGGATAGACACATAAATAGGTACAACTATCATTTTTCAAGTTAAAAACCCTCAAAATCAACGTCTTTATATAAAAGTAATTCGATAGAAATAGACTGTTCGTGATTGCGAAATTAGTTTTTATATAAACGAAATGTAATGTAAGTTTAAAATAATTAAGAAAAAAAAAAATGAGGAATATAT
Source organism: Calendula officinalis (assembly GCA_963853835.1). Lineage (NCBI taxonomy): Eukaryota > Viridiplantae > Streptophyta > Magnoliopsida > Asterales > Asteraceae > Calendula > Calendula officinalis. Next base: position 77,359,412 of record OY970822.1, read on the forward strand.
CCGTAATTTCGAGGAAACATAACATTTATGTAACTGTCATATTCAATTAGGAAAAAATTATATATAATATATATTATATTGCAAAAAAACTTAAATAATGTAAATAAAAAGAATATATTTAAATATTGTATTTCGTATTATTTTTTTGGACTTTTTAAAAATATTTATTATTACTTTTCAAAGTTAAAACAAATGTCTTGTCAATCATTGTAAAATCAAAATTTAAATAAATTGGTGGGAGTAGTGAAAATAAAATGGTAGGGATAGATTGACCCATATAAGATGAGTGCCAACGGTGGCGTCACAAACCCGTCAAGGGCACGTCGTGCACCGACGTCTTTGGCACCGCGGCGTCGGTAGCCGCGTCGGTAGAAACGCGTCGCCGTGAGGACGTGAGGATGGGACGTCAGTAGCTTTTGTGTGTGTGGAGGGGGTTAAATGTAATATTTTAAGGGTTAGTGATGTGTTAGTGATGAGTTATTATTGGCACGACCGTGTCAGTAGCGTGTCGGTAAGGATGTGATGATGTGGCGCTACTGACGGGTTTAGTGACGCACCACTGTTGGGAGAGGCCTAATATATAAAGCAACAGTATAGGTTAAAATCATCACACAGTCGTACCATCTCGATTGTGCAGAAATTGAATCCTTCTCAACTCAATGGCGACGGCGGCTTCGAATACGGCGGCTCATACTCAGACCGAAGACCATCCTAAAAAGACCACAGAGCCGGTTCCTGCCACAACAACCATAGGCGTCTCCGACGAGAAAACACCAGCTACCTTGACCGACAGGAAAGACGGTGAAACAAAGTTGAATACTAAAGATCCAGAGGCGGTTACAGAGGATGATAGTCATAGCAACAACAACGAAGACGGCGATTCAGTTACAGATACTCAGAGGAAGATTAGAGCGGTTCGGTATGCCGGTTCAGCTATCAGAAGAAGAAAAGCGGAATTCTCGTGCGGAGAGGTGGTTATACTGCACCTGTGTTCATTCCTTTTCATATATGTGGATATTCCCCCGTGAATAATTCTATATCCGAAGCTAGGGTTTCGGGCTTCTATGTACATCTAAATGAATGCAGGTTTTACTTACATTAGTATGAGCACTTTGGTTCCCCCTTGTGTGATTATAATAATAAAGAGATTAGGGCTAGGGTTGAACTTTATTATCCAGCTTGGATTGAATTTCTTTGCCAGATTATTATGATAAATGTTGATTGAATTTCTTATGTTGTGTATATCAGTGTGTTTATAGTTTTAACCCTCTAAATGTTTCTAAAACTTTTATGTCCATTCTTTGTTGCACTATTTCCGTGCCAGCTGCATTTCATGTGCTTATGTCATTTTTTCCATTATACTTCAGGTTTGGTACAGCACCTGGATCGCAAGGATCGGATACCACAAAGAAAGCTGAGGATCTGAAAAGGAAGGCTAGGGCAGAGAGGTAGTTGAAAGCATACAATTTGTCATTGCATCATCAAATTTTAAATCTTGATATTTGTTGATTTGTAACTATATACTCATTTACTCAGATTTGGTATCACAAGATCAACACCTGCAGAAGAAGATGAGAAAAAGAAGGCTAGACTTTCTAGGTTTGGATCAGCTTCCGTTGATCCTCTTGAAGAAGAGAAAAAGAAAGCAAGGGCACTCAGGTATGTACTTTAAGTTTTCCACATTTTCACTATACATTTTTATTTATTTTTTATTTTTACAGGAACACAAGCGAATGGAAATGACAAAATTGAACAGAAGGCAGTTGGAGAGGCTTAAAGCATGCACTCTTTTTTTATTCTCCCAGTAAATTTCTTGTTTCTTGTTGCCATAAATTTAACTATTTTGATGTGTTATAACTTTGTTGTTATTTTGCAGGTTGTAATTATTAATCTTTTGAACCCCACCCTGAATGAAAGATGCCCATAATACCCTCCTCCTGGCATGAAGGTTTTTTAGTTTTTGTAGTTATGGTGCTTCCTCTCGTATCAGGTGCAGTTAGTATTGGTAAAACTGGTGTGCCCCAATTTAATTAATAGTAATCTCCCAAGTGTCACTTAAGGTTTTAGTTATGAAGAGTGTTATAGTTAATACTGTAGGAGAATATGGTTTAACTAGAATTAACTAGTAGTTAGGCTGCATTTAATTTTTAGATTTCATCATCATACATACCATGTTCATCATCATAAAAAAAGGGGCATAAATAGCATCATGATGTCCATGTTTTTTGGTGAAATGGTTACATATCTCAAGATAATTTGTGTGCTGTATATTCAATGTTTGGTGCATCTTCAGGTAATGATGATTCAGTATTACACCAAGAATCATGGTCATTTGATGTGAGGATTGGAAATTTACTAAACTAATTAACTGATTTTCTGGTTCATGTTAATGGTAGAACAAACTGATGTTAGAAAGTAAGTTAGGTGGATGTTGAATGGGTTGTTTGGTTTAGGTTAATGCTGAATCGTAATCAGTAGCAGGAGATTATTATTAATTTTGTTGGGCAGTTGTTTAGAATGAAATTAAGATACGAGGGAAGGACCATAATGTTAAACAAGAAAGGGTTGTGTTTATTTTATGCTGTTTTGAAAACCTTGTATTAGACTGGAGAAAATGGAGTGCACGGTTTTTTTTTTTAATCTATTTTGGAATGAACAGGGTTTTTTGAATCTTATTATGATTTATTTAGCAAGTACAAGCACATATGCAAAAGGTATAATGCCTTTGATACTAGGTTTGTTATAAGTAACTGTTTTGGTTAAATAAAATGGATTCGTGGTCCCAAATGGGAAATCACATGTACTTCAACTACTTCTCCATGGATGTAAATTAGTCACCTCTTTCGTACCTGGGTCAGATTACCACCCTCTTTTCTACCCTTAATAAAAGGGAACTAATTCTTGCACAACAATTTTTTTATTTAAACACTATAATAGATAAATATTATTACAAATTGTACAAGTATATTAGACGATTGTTGCTCAAGAAATGACAAGTCTATACCAATAACATCTCTATCTCACCGCTAAAACAACACATCTCATTCCTCATCTTTGCAGATTTCTGAAAAGAAACAATCAAGGTGCCACTAGTACTGGTCTAATATACATCATTGTTTGGTATCAAGTCTAAACCAAATTACACGTTGATAATTTATTTTTTTGAACGGCCAGTTAATAAGTTAGTGGTTCGAGCCTAGACACTGACATTTACAAGGGCCGATATGTCTTTCCTCGAACCCTTTACCTATGGGGAATAGACCCCACCATAATTTTAACTTCAAGTTTTGCATCCAACAAGTTTGAAACCCAATACCTCTTGAATGAAAACTCCAAGACTATCCTTGGTGGCCATTGTTGGAAATGGTGTCCAACGTCATCAAATAAACGGTTTGACTTGGTCAACGTAAATTAAAGTCCTACTGAGTTGCTCTTGGGGCACAACCGAACACGAGGATAAACGAACTGAGCTTTGATTAAAACTATAATAAAAGGTGTAACGGGCTAAGTGGACTGGAATAAGTTAATGCGTAATTAACTTGTAATTCCATATCGGGCTTGGTTTAATTAATGGTTTAATTAAACAAGACGGGCTTAGGTTAATTTGAGCCCGACTCAAATAAGGAAACTAGATTTCCCCATAACCTATAAATAGGGTGCTAGGGGTCTTGACCCAATACACCAATCTCAATACTTGAGAACCCTACACCCTCTTGGCTGCCCTTCCCTCGTTCGTCGACCGCCGACCGAGCACCACCGCCGGACCGCCGCCGAAATAGTTTTCGGTGGTGTTTTCGTTTGGGTTTCTCAAGGGTACTTTACACTACATTGTGGTGTATCGTCTCGTTCGTTGTCAACCTCGAGTGTGATCAAGTAGAGGGGTTCTAACTTGAATCCTAGTTCGTTGGCAAGTTCTGGCTCGTACTCGTTCACAAAGATTAGCATCTCCGAGCACCACTAATGTAAGTATTTATTTATTGCTAATTGCCCTAGATTCGTAGATCTAAGCGATCCTTAGTTTCGTCGTTTATCGTATTAGTTTGTTCGTAATTCCGCGACGTTCAATATAACGGTAAATTGGTACGAAACCCAACAGCCATTTGATTAGACCAATTGGTTTACACGTCGAGAATATGATCTAGTAAGTTACTAGTTTGATGGTCAATAAAAACTTTTTGTCAAAATGAAGAAAGGCATAGGCCAACATAGGACACGTGTCAGCTGCAGAACCATCCACCTGTGCATTCACAAATTTCACATAGGCAAGCATGCAAGGGAATTGAAGTCGGTAGCACAACTCATGTGTCCCTTGTGATGTACTTAATTACAAGTAGATATAAATGTTTTTAATTTATTCCTCATCAAAACATTACTTGAAACCACACTTGACACTCCCACTCACACACCCGTACTATTTTTATATAAATTTATCTACCCATCTATATAAAATAGCAACCTATAAATAGATATCTTCTTTTCTTAGATCACATTTGACAACTCAAGAGTCTAACACGAGATCCCGTTGAGTCTAGCTTGATCAATGTTTGATTTCATATGTTTTCTCATCTCCATGGAAGCTTGAAGGCTTTCTCTAGCATACCTTAGGGCATCAAGAACATCTTTCACATTAGTATTAAGATTTGGTATATCTTCTTTTGCAATAGAGTCAACAACAACTAATGCCATTGAATTGTCAAAATTAGCATCAAACTCTTCGTCTTTCCTTGGTCTTGTAATTGCATTCTCGTCAACTATAACCAATGCCATCGAGTTATCAACACTATTATCTATCTCCTGATTGTTGCCTTCATTATCGCTGTTGTTTGTATCATGAATTTTTAACCTAGTCAACAAAAGATCAAAATGAGCAGGAAAAAAACAAAATTCGCAACAATCATTTAAAAGCATGAAGCATAAAATCGTTTTAAGAATTATTCAAGATGTTTGGATGGCCTATAAACAACTACAGATTTAAACATTATATAACCATTTAATAATAGTCTAGTGCCCTTTCAAATAAGTTCTTAAAAATAGTTGTTCGATACTAGATGCCCACAGAAGGTTTGAAATACACTTTAATCCATTATTATTACTAGACTTATAGTTATCAAAATTTGAAATTATAACAAAGAAATTTGTCAAACTTTCAAGTAATAACATAATAAGTTTGACGTTCAAAGTCAAATGTCAACTTTTATTTGACGAATAAAGTAAAATATGATAAAATATACAAATATAATTGTTACACTGTTACAGAATTATAATGTTGAATTAAATGATGTTTGGTAGGCATTACTTCGTCTTCTTGTAGATTAGATCCAAATTTATTGAAAAGTACAAACAGAGAACAAATTAAGCGAGCAAGATATTGCTTAGTTATTAAAAAACTTCAAAATCATGACATAAAATTTAATAGCATTAAAATAAATATGTCAACACCTCATCTAATCTAAATCTTTTGTTTTAATCATATTCTAGAGTCAAGAAACATACCCATTGTTATCATCTTCATCACCATCTTTTTGGATTGATTGAATCACATTCTCATGTGAATTCTCAGAAATAGTTTCATCAAAAGGCCCCAAATTGTCTTCATTTGAAGGGCAATTATGTCTTTCACCAAATGTATCAGTTTCCGTGACACATTTTGAAATGTTACTGACTTGTGTTTTCTGCAACTCCATCTGATTTTGAGATTTATAAGATGATGAAACAGATGAAATCTCACTCTTTTCAGAAACACTTGAAGTTTCATCTGCTGAAACATATGATATGTTTAAAGAATCAAGCTTTTTCAATAAAAAATTTAATCTTTTTTCAGCTTTGTTTCTTGATTTGATCTCCATTTTTAACTGTTTCTCAAGCTCAATCACCTGCATTTTTCAAGATTCACATAACCCAAATCACTAAACACACCGAAACACCTTTTAGTGTGAGAAAACATAACATGGCTTTTCATTTTCGGATAAAAAGATTGAATAAAAAACAAACCTTTTTCCCAATTTGTTCAGATTCATCATTAGCAGCTCTGGAAGCTGCTCTTTCAGCAAGTAATCTGCCCCTTAAACACTCTAATGTCCTTAAACCTTCATCTTTTTCCATTATTTTGTCACTGAAATAAAAAACCCACGTCACGTTTTGCTAATTGAACATATATAAAGAGATTAGAGATGAAAAGATTGGGACCCACTTCCGTTTTGCTGTGCATATATCATAAGCCATCATTGTTCGTGATTCTTGTTTTTCACCTTTTCTTGAACTTCTTCATTTATAATTTCATGGATTTTTGCACTAGATACCTTGAGAGCTATAAAAAAAACAATCTTCTTGAAGTTGCAGGGTTTTTAAAAATAATGTATAAATAAATGTATTTTATTTTTAAAAATTGAACAAGAAACAGAGATTGAAGGGGGTCGGTGTGTCTGTGATACCATGGCTGATCTTTTAACTGTATATTCATTGATGCTTGCTTTTATTGTTCCACTTTATTCACCATCACCCCGTGATTGATTGTGGACCGTCCGATTCAACCTACAATTTTATCACTCCTAATTTAAAAAAACACCGTATCTTTTAAAACATCTCCCAATAGTGACACACTCCCATTGACATTCAAATCAACATACTTATGCCAAATACAAATACATATAAAAAAAATGCCCACAAAATTACCTAAATCTTCACCACCTGCTATTTCTCCAAACCGAAGAGATTTAAGTGACGCAAAAACTGAAGGAGGCATGCCAATCACTTCACTTACCAAAAGTAATTGAAGACAGACTGACGTACCGATGATATCAGTCTTAGAGCATGTAATTATGTAATTTATAAATTTTTATGTCAAAGTTACCTTTTTAAATTTTTATTTCACTTAACACAATGTATAAATTTACGGTTATGAGGAGTCATGACTCAAAAAAACAGCATGGTAAGTACCATGTGAGCATCACACAGATAACCACAGTACACATATAAGTATATAACCATTTGGAATAGTAAATAATTTTTACACTATACATTTTAATCTATCTATCAGAATAATTATTTTATATGTTTGTACAATCCATAATAATATTTATACATTGTGTTATAAACAAAAAAAATGTGGTAGATAGAATTATTTCACTTAATTTAATTGTATACATTGAAGTAGAAAAAACATAAGGATCATCATTGCCAAGAGGAGCCTAGAAGTGCCTTAGAAGCACACATTATCATGACTTGGAACATTACCAATTTCACCCCTCAAAGTGCCAAACCTTTTGGGGGTTTTGCTATGATGTAAAGCATTTTGGTTTCCACCTCAATGTTATGCATTTGGTTCATGCTAATTATTTAACAAGGATAAAAATGTAATTTTAGTACTCGTTTGTTACAAATTTAAAAACATATGCCCTACATCTTTATGAAAAGACATACCATGCCATATATGGCACCTTCTTTGTATCTATCTGTTTTAATGTCCTTTATAACACTTGCAACCCACGCTACTTTGAAAGCTCATATTCAAATATCATATCATATAATATTACAGTTTATTAGTTAGGTTCATGACTTATTTGAAAACTACTAAGCCTAAATGGTCATTTTGGTTGCATGCTTGTTCAATTGCTCCTTTTTACGACTAGTATTTTCTTGACCAGTCTTCTAGAGATCAATCAATTCCAAGTGTAGATGAACAGACTCTATTGTTTCTAGAGGCCTAAGATCGTGTCAAAAATAAGGATGCATTAAAGTGGGCATAACTTAAGCTATGAGGCTCCGTTTCAAACGTATGGCTAGTCAAATCGAAGCTTGCAACAATGTATTTTGGGAACTATTTGTATTTTAAAGTTTTTTGTCTAGTTTTTAAACTTTATTAGTTTTTAAACTTTATTTGTCCAGTTTTCAGCATGTTCATCTTTTAGTCTCACTAAAAAATTTAGGCATATTTTGGGGTTTATTTGAGAAACTTGAACATTCAATTTTGATTTTTATAAAGAAAAACAAGTTGTGCTAAAATTTGTGTCCTTTAGTTGAACTAATTATTACATATATTTTTTTGAATTAATGTGGTTTTAGAATACATTGTTCTGATAATTCTAAGAATTAAAGGGATCAATGTATATTATTGGTTGTGACTCTACATCAAACACGATAGCTGCTTCACTAGTCTCGAGCCTTTTATCTATTTTCTTAGAAAAAGTGTGTGCGTAACTGTGCATGCCTATGAAATGCCTTCGAACATAACACATGTATACATATGTTAGAGTTAGACAACTTAACACTATATTTGTCGTATGAACATGTCACACATGTGCGCTTCGACGGGCCCACAAACACAATGCATGGGGTCCACATTAAGTGCTTAAGTATTAAGATACTATTTAATTAAGAAATTAGTAACTTTACTATAAATTGATGGATATTTGAGAGTATGCATTATTGCTGCACCATTACGTTTATATAATTCTGTTTGATAATTATATGCCATTATTAAATCAAATGCACTCCATAGCTCGAAACCTTTTCTTGAACTTTTAGGTGTCCATCTTATACTATTGTTTTAATATAACACGTGACCTATCTCTTTACTTGTATCTCGTATTTTTGTTGGCTCGAAACCGTTTTTAACTTGATCAAAAGTTGAATTGTATTTTTCTTAAAGATAAGGCATTCATAGTATATAAACTATAAATCTAGGAAAAAAATAGTAGAATCACAAAGGTTAAAATAACATAAACAACACAATTGCTTTACAGGTGTGATTTTTGCTTTTTTACAAGATAACAACACGAGTTTGTCCTTTTACGAAAATAGTTTAGTGCATTTAAAAGTAAATTATATTGTCAAGGGACTAATAGTTCAAATACAGCAATAACTTGGTTACTTTTGTCTTTTGCTATGTATGTGAACATAAATAACTCAACTAATCTTAATTAGGTTCAGGTTAAATGGGTTTATCAATTCTGTTTCTAATGTGTTAAATCAAATTCTTATTAGAGCACTTGATGTCGATATGTTAAATCCTCTTTAAATACCATTTGGTGTTGTGTGGTGCCAAATGCCTGACGTTATAGGTTTAACGCATGATTAAATTGTTTTCTTTTATATTATTATTGGTTTGAAATATTTTTTTAATTTAATGTCAGTATTAAAACTATATTAAAAAGTAAAAATTAACTTTGAAGTAACTTTAACTTTGTACCCTAAATAGCGAGGGTTAATTGATTAAATAAGAAGGTAGAGTTTGTTCTCTTAAAAGAAAAGAGATTATTCGAGATAGGATTATTGTCTGCTTGAATTAGGGCATGTTTGGATGAGCTTTTTCTTATTGGTTTATTGAGTTTTTAAAAAGGAGTTTTGAAAAATAAGAAGTTCCTTACTTTTTGAAAACTTGTTTTTGAAGCATTTACCTAAATAACTTATTGACTTCTTGCAAAACCTAACTTTTCCATAAACATGCCCTTACATTATAGGACTCGAACAACTGACTTGTGGGTAAATAAAATTGTTAAACAAGGGTGTACAACAGATATAGCAGAAGGTATCACCAAACATTGCACAAACGTAGAACCGCCGGTGTAATATGCCTCACTCCCTTTTTACAACGAAATCACGAGGGTACCGTTGGCAGTAACGGCGATCGACGGCGGCGGCTTGGCTTAAAATCATCGCCAGATTGACGACAGAACTGACGCAAATTCACCGCCATGTCGCGAGAAAGATTTAGGAAAGCTCTATTGCCTCCCGGAGCTGAGGTAATTACTCTGCTTGAATCGTTATCTAAAACCATTTCGTTGGTGATTATTTGCCAGTTTGATTTAATTTCATTAGTAATAGTTTATTGTTAAAGTCTTGAGGCCTATTGCATCGAGCGAGTGATTTGATTTCATGTTTGACTGATTAACTGCAGAATATTGAGAAGTTAAAGAAGATTGTAGAAGAAGGGAATTACTATGGAGCTCAACAGATGTACAAAACCACTAGCGCAAGGTACACAACTCGCCTTCAATTGGAAGTTATGGCTTCAATTTGGAAGTATAACTGGACTTGAACTATAATTGTTGTAGATGATAATGAGAAAATGTTGTGAAATACAGAAAATTGCGAAATTTTATTAGTTGCGAGCATGTTAGTATTCAACTATGAGTCTTTTTAATCAGTTGTGAATTTATTAAATTGTGGTAATTTTAGATATGCTACAGCTGGACGATTTTCTGAAGCCTTAGAACTTCTTCAGTCAGGTGCTTGCCTCCAGTTAGAACACCAGCAGGTTAGTTTTCACCACTGATTAAATCTTACCATCAATGAAGAAAAGCTCGCAGATCATAAAAGAAATGATTTTATGCATATAACTAGTGGTGAATACATACATTAACCTTGCAGGTAACTTGTGGGGGTGAGCTTGCTGTGTTGTTTGTGGAGACACTGGTCAAAGCTAAAGTTGACTTTGATGATGACTATCTGGGTTAGTTACAGTTACAGTTATAGTTACCTCTCATTGTGCAAATGCTGTTAAAGATTTTTCTCTTCAATTTAAAGATTTTCTAGTAACAATTGTTTAAAATCATTAATCTTATAGATCGTATCCGAAAAATCTACAAAAAGTTCCCTCGAATCCCTGTGCCTCAAAATTTGGATTTGGGTGATGATGATGCAATCAATAAATTATCTGAAACAATTGGAGCTGCAAAAACACGCGTTGAAAGCTGTTCATCATTTTTAAAAGCTGCTATTAAGTGAGTGCTTTTTTTTTTTTAACAATTTATTTGCTTGTTTTAGATGTTGCAACTACTTGTTTTCTTCTGTTTGTAGGTGGTCTTCAGAAACTGGTACACGTAAGATTGGATCTCCAGAACTGCATGATATGCTTGCTGAATACATATACTCTGAATCACCAGAACCAGTACGTCTTTTCATTTTACCTTTTTACATTATAATTAATAATATTAATAATAAATAGTAACAATAATAATAATAATAATAAGTTCCTTTGTGTTTTGCAGGACATGACTAGAGTGTGTTTCCATTTTGCAAGGGGTAGAAATCCAAAAATGTTTGCTTCAACCCTTGTAAATTTTATGGGGAAGGTTAGTTTTTTTATATATATTTTTTCTTTTTCTTTTTCTTTTTAAGGAATCTTTTTTCATGTGGTGGCTATGCAGTGTTATCCAGGTGAAGATGATCTAGCAATTGCACGAGCAGTTTTGATGTAAGTAATCTTTAAAATATTGTTATGTCAATGAATCATAATCAATTTATTTTCTTGTTTACATATTTATCTTTATTTTTTTTTTTAAATTCATGAATATATTATTTTGCAGGTATCTATCTCTTGGTAACCTAAGAGATGCTAACAATTTAATGGAGGAATTAGAGAAACTTGCTAGAGCCAAAGAGCTCGAGTTTCCAGAATCAGAATTAATGCGATTTATCAATTATCTCTTGCAAACGTTAGTTATGCTTTTTATCATTTTCTTGTGTTTTAATTTATATTTAACCCTTGTTATTGTCACAGGTTAATGAGAGACGCATTACCGCTATTTAACATGTTAAAACAAAAATTCAGCTCCAGTATAGAACGAGATCCTATGTTTAATGAGGTGTGTAATAATAAATTAATAACTACTACATTAATTGTTTATACAAGATTTCAGAAAAGTGACAAAAAGGTATTTGCAGGTCAACCCACCTTGACTGAAATAGTAGTTTGACCTGTAAACAGTGAGCAATAATTTTAAATTATTTTGGTGCAGTTGTTAGAAGATATTGGGGAAAAGTTCTATGGAGTACGCCGGAAAAATCCATTACAAGGGATGTTTGGAGAATTGTTTAAGGTATATATATTTGTGTTTGTTATGCAGTTAATTAATTTTCTGGCAACGGCATAAAAGTTTTCAAATTTTTATTTTTATTTTAGTTTTAATTTTAATTTTAATTTTTGCAGATGTAAGTTGAAGGCAATAGCGTGTTTCTAATAGAAAATAGTCAAACTTTTACCCGAATGTTGAATTACCAGCCATTTGTGTATGACAGTGTGACGGGCTGCAAATGTTTTTTTTACAACTCTTGTATATTACAATCAAGTAAACTTGCAACTTTTATTTCGTATGTTGTCAATTTGAGATCTTATATAACATAATTAGGGTCTTGTAAATTGAAGACTATAAATTATCATTTCAGAATAATGTAAAATATATAACTTAAAACTATAAAATACAACAACTAAATAGTTTATAACACTAAGGTTTTTTTTCTTTTCTTTCAAGAGTTAGATTCTGAAATCTCAAAAATAAATCATATAAAACTGTTTGTTTTATAAATTAAACAAACGTCTAAAGGTTTGTCGTTTGATCATTTACTCTTTAAAAGATTGAACCTTTTTCTAATTATTATAAAAAAGGAAAATCAAATTAAGGAAAAAATAAATGGTCCTAACTAATTCTTTAATTTATTTTTTCATTTTTCCCCATTTTATCCTAGTTATAGAAAACTTTGATTTTTCATCATATTTTCATCACACGAAGTATACAATTTTAAACAAGTAGTATATTAATCTTTCATATTTTGATCGTATTTGATAACACAAAAAATAAGTTTTTGACTTTTTGTGTTTTAAGATGGAAGAATAAGAGGTTGTTTGTAAGTCTCTAAATCAATTTGAGGTTTTAAAAAGTTTTTTAGATTTTTTCTGGAAAAGAAAACAAACACCTTGAATAAATATCTGATTAAATCAAAGTTAAAGAGGTTTTTCAAAAACAATAAATGAACGGTAAACCGAGACACAACTGATATTATTGGTTTTTATCATATCAGCTGACACTTCAATTAAAATGCTTATGCCAACTGACATACACGTTCTCTCCAACCCCGTGCCAACGGTTGGAGCAACCCGACAGCAAGCGATAAGCAAACTGGCTTGCCGATGACAAGGGTATAAGAGTTGTTGATATGGTAGTCAGGTTTTTTCATGTAACTCAGCTATAACATGTTATAGACAAACGCAAAAAACATTATCCCTCCTATAACATGTTACAGATTCCTATTGGGTTCGGCATTATTTATTTAATTTATCATTTTTCAATAGCAACGCAGTTTCTACTAAAATCCAAATATTTATGCTTCGTATAAAAAAATACGAATTACATTAGTTGAAGTTATGTGCAATATTTGTAGAGTTTGCCAAGTAGTTTGGTGGGCAATATTTAATGTTTAGAAGTTATGTGCAAATAGAAGTTTTATGCTTGTTCTACGACATCTTAGACTTTAAAACACAGAAGCCCGTGTCCTCACTGCTTGACGGAAACGATCGATCACCACTCCGGTTCTAGTCGATCCATTCTCAGGCATTTTTATCCGGCACCGATCACTACTTTTTCCATCCTTATTAGTAAATCACCTGTCTTCAAATTTCTTTAATTCACTCTGAAGTCATTGATTCCTCTAGAATTTCTTAATATTGTTATTACGGAGTATTATTATTCGTTTCACTTTGCATGTTCGAGTTTTTTTCGTTGATTATTTTTCAGTTTGTTCTTAATTGCAGTATGTTCATGTAAATTGAAAACCTAAATTTGAAACATGAAACGAGGGCATTATAAGTGCAAATTGATGTTAGAGGCTTACGGAAAATTTTGAATATTGAAAACCTAAAGTTGAATTATGAAACCTAGTGCTTTATAGATGCAAATTGATGTTGAATTATTTCAAACAATTATTCTATTTGTTTGCACTTGCTAAGTTAGCATTTCAGAAACAAATTTGCTGTTCAAAATATGCATGTCAATGTGCTAACTTTTGTTATTTGGTACTGAACTTTAGTTTCCAATGGATAATTTCCAACTTTTTATCATATGTTTGAAGCATCTTTCAATTTTTAGGAACCTATCCTTACTACAGAATAACAGCAACAGAAAGGGAACATGAATCACAACCAGCAATCAAACGAAGTTAGACATGATGATGAAAATGCACTCTCAGATTTTATTGCTTCCTTAACAGACTACACCCCAACAGTAAGATTTATGAAAAAAAATCAAGGATTTCATCAAAATTTTACAATTTAGTGGCATGAACGTTTCTTGTGATACGTATTTGTACAGATTCCTGATGAATTGGTGGAACATTACTTAGCCAAGAGTGGATTCCAATGTCCAGATGTTCGATTGTAGGTTCTTCATATCTTCTCTATTTTAATTTTAGTTTCTCACTTTTAGTAAAATTATAAAGCATGTAGGGCCCAAAACCTTTTACATGGATCTGATGACATAAGTGGTGTTCTTCATGTTTCAGAACCAGGCTAGTAGCTGTTGCAGCTCAGAAGTTTGTTTCAGACATTGCAACTGATGCTCTTCAGTAAGTTTTTTTCTTTTTATTTTATTTTAACTGAATTACATGTTTGTTACTTTTTACATATTTGTCCCCTGTTTTTACCCTTTTCAAATCTTATTGAAGGCATTGCAAGGCTAGACAGGCAAATATTATCAGGGACAAAAAAGACAAACAACAAAGGGTACTTGATAGTAAACATTATGTAAAGTCAACAGTTTATTCTTCCCTTTGTATTATCTTAATTCTTATATATTTGTTGTTACAGGATAAACGCCTAATTATGAACGTGGAGGACCTCTCTAAGGCTCTTCAAGAGGTAAACAGGGTTAATATCATCATTTATTAATGTCGTGGATACCTAAAGTATGTGTTTTTTCTTTTCTTTTTCATCTAGAAGCTTGTTTTGTTACTAAAAAGAATATGGTGGTTGTTTGCAGTATGGTGTAAACGTTAAACATCAAGAATATTTTGCTGATAACCCTTCAGCTGGACTAGAATCTGCTCCAAGAGATGAATAATAACTCCATCTGGTTTTGCTTTAAGCAATTTTAGAAGATGTTTAATTAAACTAAATGTGTAAATACTAAAAGATCAAAACTTGTGACGGTTAAAACTTAACTTGATGGAAATATGGTTTCAAACTTCTGTCTAGAAGTTTGTTACTCCTTATGTAGAAATCATGCATCTTAACATTCAATGGAAAAAAATTTTCATAGGTACTTTATTACGTTATGTGTAATGGTATTTAGTCTAACCATATGGTCTTATTCATATTCCGACTCATTAGATGAAGACATGTGTCAAAATCAAGATAATATTATGAGAGAATTAGTGGATTACACATGTTATCATATCAAGTATGTAGGACTATGAGCAGGACCAAATGGTATGACTAAATATAATTTCTCTTATTATTACATTATTTATGACATCACTCAATTATGATTGGTGGGCACAAGCCATAGTGGTAATTTCCTTCGAACAATGAGCGTACCCTCCTCTTCCATGTTTAAATCTTCATTCTTCACCCCACCACCAACTTCCCAATCAAACAGATTTGCAATCACTGACTCCACAAATCCTGGAGCAGTGTTCTGTGCTGGGCATCCCCTTCGGCCCCCGCCGAATGGGATCAGCTCAAAATTCCCGGCTCCAAAGTCAACCTCAACATTCTCAAACCTCTCTGGATAGAAGTCAGCCGCATTCTCACCCCAGATGTCTGGATCTCTTCCTATCCCCCACACGTTGATTAAAACAGTAGTCCCTTGAAAGACATCATAACCGCCAAGTTTAGTATGGCTCAAGCTTTCATGTGGGATCAACAATGGGGCAAGCGGGTGCAATCGTAGCGTCTCTTTCACTACCATTTTCAAGTACGCGAGTCTTGTCACATCCAGTTCCCGTGCTTTTTCTGTACAACTTCGAATTTCATTTTGCAACTTTTGCATCACTCTAGGATTTCTAGCCATCTCGGACATTGCCCACACCGTTGTCACAGTAATTGTATCAATCCCACCTATAAGTACGTCCTGAAAGCTTAATTGCATTAGATGCAAAGAAACGGTATTCGAATATTTAAAATGAATGGTCGCGATGTTTACCATTAGATGCGCTTTCACTTCTTGTTTAGTCAGGCGATAGTCAGAAGCGTTGTGTAACGAGGATAACTCAAGTATTGCGTGGAGAAAATCCTTATCATTATCACTTATTTCTCCTAAAGTTGTGTTAGTACGACGACTGTGATGTTCATCGATAACCATTTCAATGTAGGCATCAAGTTCATTGAAGCATTTCTCTAGCCTACTATTCCATCCGCTAAAGTGATCGATAATTCGACCAAACCATGGAAAACTATCTAAAAACGATCCATTCAATACTTCCAAGGATTCTTCAAGCATCCTTTCCCATGACACACCCTTAATCGGGTCTTCTCTAAAGTTGGTACCAAATCCCGCCTTGCATACCACCCCGGATATCGTTTCCAAAATCACCTTGTTTAGGTTCACCGCAGTGTTTTGTGGTTGTAATGATAAAGAACGAACCATGTTATCAATCTCCATCGCCAACACACGGTTAAGAAACTTAGATTTCTTAGGACCAAGGAACTCGGATACCAAAGTCTTGCGCATCTCCTTTTGGTGATCGCTTTGAGGTGAGAGGCCGGCGTCCAAGAAATTGTATGTTAGTCTCTTGGATGCATAGTTTTTTGGGCGGGAACAAAATATGTGATCTTGCGTTTTCAAGATTTGTTTGGCCATGGCGGGAGATGAGATGACAAGAAACGGTTTTGAACCGATATGAAGTAGCATAACGGGCCCGTGTTGTTTAGAAAGTTGCCATAGGGCTTGATGACGAGGCTTAGCGAATAATTGATGCAAGTTTCCAATTACGGGAAGTTTTGGAGGGTTTGGAGGGAAATTAGGGATAGACATACCCGACGACCTGTTCGATCTTAGAGTATATCGGAAGATGCCGAACATGAAGAAAAAAACTAATACTGTTGTAGAGAACCATGGAGGGAAGATGGTGAAGATGTCCATGTGATTAGTTTTGTGCTTGTTTGATGGTTGCATTTCAAGTCATTTTTATGTCTATTTATACTCTGGCCTCACCAGGCTTGGATATATTTAATTACCTACCATCGATTCAAACTAATTATTAATTGGAATAATATATTCCTATAAAGAATAGTGGGTGGAGAATGATGTATTATTATCGTAGGGTTGTATTTTAGGTAGTCTACCATTAAAATATAATCCCAAGAGATAAATAATAGTAATTGGATCAAAAAATCCCCTAACCACCATCATCATCAAGTCACATTTGATTCAATACACAACCACCACCGCCAGCCAACACCGCTGCCGACCACCGCCGGCCGCCGTCGATCACCGCCGCCTGCCGTCACCGCTCGCCTTAATCAAATGTGATTGGATACACAAATCATATGTGATTGAAAGCAGCCGATGATGGCGAGGGGTTGCCGGTGGTGGAGATGGTAGCCGGTAGAAGTTGGGGCGGTGATGATTTGAGGGTTAATTGATCTAATGGCTGTGATTTATCTTCTAAGGCTTTACAAAAATGATGAACTATAATGAACGTTACTCTATTGTCGTGTAGATAATTAGAGTGCTGGATTACAGTTTTCAATTTTGTGGAAAATCCAATAACGGATTCCTTCATCTTGGATATATTGGGTCATAACAAGATGCATTTCAGAGTTGTAATTCTTTTCCATCTTTTAGAGTTTATAATGCTTTAGAAACAAGATGCTATTTCAAGCTAACAAGCCCTCAAAAGATACTATGGAAGATGATGTTATGTTATGTTTTTTTTTTTTTTTTTTTGTTTTCTGTGAAGTACGTACTAGTATGTGGGGAAATGTAACTAAAAATTAGCTAGAACGAGGTTGTAATCCTCGCACTGATTAGCCCTCCATGTTTTTTTTATTTTGCTCCATGCTAGATGTCATTTATAATACACGTTGCCGGTTGGAAAAGATATTAGAGAGCGAGGGTCAATTGGATAATGTTTTTTTAGCAGTAAAAGAAATCTATGGATAAGCTTTGGCATGGTTATCACCTTTACCAAAAATATATTAATCAATAGTACTAGCAAGATGCTAGTATAATGAGATTACAAAAGTTTTTAAAATGAAAATGAAGAGAACACTAACTAGACAATAACATAGAGTTACACTTATATTTATTGGGTTTTGATCAAATGTTGTACATTAATTTATGGGGGAAGTTGTTCCTAAAATTCAGGAGTCGGTTATGGATGAATATACAAGTATTATATGCATGTCTTATGACAGCCCTAAGGGCTGTCATTATCAAAACCCATATTTATATCTCAACCAAATACAAAACGAATTAAAGCTTGTTCTTCCAAATGCCCTGAAAATCCTTTACCATTAAAAACTACATTTTTTTCGTGCCTTCCATAAAAACCAAAATCACCTCCCCAATCTACTCCCAAAATCTGCTTTTGTTTGGTTGATTTCTCTTAATTGGTCAACCGCTTCAAATAGTAAACGCTCTAAGGATAGTGATGCACACGAAAACTGGTTTCTAATCCGATATTGTTTGAAACCGGATTAAAGTATACCTGATCGAATCAGATTCGAAACCGCTAGGATGGGATCGGTTTGAATATGCGTGGGGAAAACCAACCGGATTACTGAAAACATGTTTTAAAACCAGAATTGGGGGAAATGGTTTGAAAACCGGATTCGGGTATTTATAGGTGATTTGTGGTGGCAAATGTAGAAAAAATAGATCCAATCCGGTTTCAACCCAATCCGATCCGATCCAGTTTATACCAGGTCCAATGTCTTCAGCCCAAATCTAGTCTCAATCTGAACTCGTTTCAACCCAAATTAGTTTTGACACATTGACCGAATCCGACCGGTTTTGAAACCAGATTGAGTTTTTTAAACCCATAGGGGACTTGTATGGCAACATTTTCAATTCACAACATTCATGAACCCAATCCCAAACAATCTGTATTGCAGGGCATGAACGGAATAATTGCCTCACTATTGGATTAGATGGATAAAAAAGCGGATTTGCCAGAATAGTGGGTGGAAGATCGTTTTCCATATAGTGTAGCTTTTTATGATTAATTAATACGGAGTATATCACATGGACATACACACAACGTTATGGTTTAAAAAATTAAAAATTACTAGAAATAGTAGTGTTTGGTCATTGGTGAAGGCCGTGATTCCAAATCTCAAAAAGTAGTTTTTATTACTTTTTGGGTGATATAAAATGCGTGCAATATCAAATACTGAGAGCGTAATATTTTGTTGTTATGTTAAGTATATGTAGTGATAGGGTTTTGATATTGGCATAATCGTTCACAAACACAATGACTAATATATTTTTTTTCACTCTCAATCATTACACAAACGGACATCTTCAGTTTTTGCAAAATCAACATTACGTCAGCTCACCTTTCAACCGACATAAAACTAACATACTTATGCCAACAAAATGTCTCTTCCCTTCAGTTTTGTAGGACTCACCATTACAATATATACATAGACAAAAAATAACAAATACCCCACCAAAAGCAACTGAACCCATCCGTCGTCTCTTCACCAAACCGAAGGGCCGTGCCAACGGTGAGATACCTTCGGTTTCCCTAAAGCCTCAACCGAAGGTATGAAGTGAAGTCCCAATGGGACAGATCTAATAGTCAAATCTTCTCCTATATATGCACCTACATACGATTTTAATTTGACACCTCATCCGTTTCAAGCTCTTTGATTGGCTGATAATGCCACGTGTAATTCACTGGTTGGCCAACGATTTTCTCTCTCATGTTTCTCCCGCTCCATTCTCCACTCTCCTTCCCCAATTTCAACCCTAAGTTTAGAAACCCTAATTTTTCATTCAATCTCTCTCCCTCTACTCCGTCTCTCTCCTGCAAACAACGATTCATACTCACATCTCCCACCGTCAAACTGAGACAAATGGCCACACAAAGCCTCCTCAGATCCTCATCAGAAAAAGACAACAACGGAAAAACCAGGGTTGCAGTGGAACGCGGGAAAATCATAGACGAACAGGGTTAACAATTGACTACAAACAATTGCTGTTTCCTCTTTCTGTTACCACTGCTTGATTGCCGAACACCTCCACCTCCACCTCGGTGGCGCTCCGTTACTCGCCCGAAGTCATCCTACCACCGTGTCGGTGACAACGGCGGGAAGGAACTCTTTATCATCGTCATCGTATTATACTGCAATACACAAAAAAACCCTTCTTAAGCCTCTCACATACTTCTATGTTATCTCTGCGAGAGACAATACAAGTAAGTAAGCATCGGAAATGCTATTTCACTATGAATATCCGTTTCGATTGCGTATTTCCATGATTTGAGCTTTACATTTTGTTACGTAGTTGTTTTTTGTAATAACTTGATTTTGCGCATATGAATACATATCGTGTTATTTTAGATTTTTTTCATCTGATAATCTAATTTGCATTACTGGTAGCAAATATAAACTCTTGATCCCTAATGTACAGAGCTGGGTTTTCTAGGTTTATGCGTGATTGGTGGTTTGATCTATTTCAGAGATTATTCAGGCAAGATCTGTTAGTTGCCAGTTTGTTTAGAAACTTTTTACTTGCAGAAAGAATTATGCGTTCTGCAAATTGTTCACCTGTTTCTTATCCAATGTTGCCTCCAACTCATCAGCATCATATGTGGTAGGAAAATGAATTGTTTATTCTGTTATAGTTAGTTATTTACAGTCTGACTTTGACCATCAACTGTCATTAACTGTAGGGATGCATGGGATATGGCTGCTGAAATATGTCTTTCTCAGATTCCAACTTTGCTTGAAGATCCTAATGCTGAATTTCAGGTCTAAAATTTACAATTTTGCATTATTAGTTTGTTTTTTTTAATAAATTATTGATTAATGTTTTAAATTTGTATTATTTTTTCTACAGCCAAGCCCTTTTTTCACTGAACAATTGACAGCGTTTGAGGTTTGGCTGGATCATGGGTCTGAACATAAGAAACCACCTGAACAGTTGCCGATTGTTCTTCAGGTATGTAAAGCTGTAAACTTTAAAAACAAATTCTATATTAAAAAGAAACTTTTGACTTTTTAAAATGAATTTATGATTCAGGTTTTACTCAGTCAATGCCATAGGTTTCGGGCCCTTGTACTTCTTGGAAGATTTCTCGATATGGGCCCATGGGCTGTTGATTTGGTGTTTTTTTTTAATGGCATATCAAATTTTATTATTTTAAATTATTTTAAATTATTACCTTTGTTTCTTTGGTAGGCTTTGTCAGTTGGAATTTTCCGATATGTTTTGAAGCTATTACAAACAACTACACCTGAGCTTAGACAAATTCTGGTGTTCATCTGGACAAAGATCCTAGCACTTGATAAGGTCTTTTTTTAATATATTTTTACATATATGATGATAATATGATGTTGACTAAATCGTTTGTTTTGACTTTACCAGTTGTGCCAAGTTGACTTGGTCAAAGATGGGGGGCACACATATTTCATAAGATTCTTAGACAGTGTAGAAGCATACCCTGAACAACGAGCAATGGCTGCATTTGTTTTAACTGTAATTGTTGATGGACACAGAAAAGGACAATAAGCTTGTATTGAAGCCAATTTAGTTAATGTTTGTTTAAAACACCTGCAATCACCAACTGAAACACAAACTGAACCCTTATTTTTACAATGGTTATGTCTCTGTTTGGGAAAATTATGGGAGGATTTCCCCGAAGCACAAATTATAGGATTGCAGGCAAACGCTCCAACTATTTTTTCACTCCTCTTATCTGAACCACAACTCGAGGTTTGTTTGTTATTAAGCTTTATCTAATAATCTCTTTTTGTTTGGTTTTGGGATTTTGGTCAAAATTTAACATGGTTTTGGGTGTCGAGATTTTCTGATTATTAAATAATTACATAATGCAAAAATTAGAAATATATATTAAAAGGTTGAAACTTTGTAAAGATTGGTTTGGTTCGGGATAGCCATAAAACCGAAATGTATTAAGTGAACTGCCTAATTTGTTTTATTTAAATACCCTTTTAATATACATATTTCTAACTTTGCCATATATGTTATTTAATAAATATAAAATCTCAGACATTTTGACTAATTAACTATATGATGGTGATCACACACAAACGATGTTTAATTAGTTATTTGTTAGGATCAAACTAAAAAATATGGACGGAAAATTGAAGAAATATTGTTTGTTGGGCCAAAACTCGAAATTTGGTTAATATTAATCGAATAAATGAACCGTTGTAGAATGTTAACTGAATAAAACCGACTTTAACGAAAACCAACCGGTTTCTTATTATCATTAACTGAAAGTTTCGGCCATTGGTCGTTTTTGAGCAGTAATGGCCCCTATTTTAGGTTCTTATGTCGTTTACAAAAAACTCTTATTTGGTCTATAAATTTTATGTAACATTGTTCATGTATCAAATTCTAAACAAACTTATCATTACAGCTATCGATTCTTGTCATTTTTAA